>CM034148.1:254581432-255287579 GCA_019776745.2 Taxus chinensis | reverse complement strand
CTTAGTATGACAGATTTGCATATGCACCAAGTCATAGAAATAAAAGTCACTCTGCTCTTTTGGGGACTAGTGTCGTTGACCTCTAGTTTGGGATTTGTAGATGAATGGTCACCTTGGCTTATGGTAATATCATATTGTGTAATCTTGTCTATCTTTTAATACAATCATAGTTGTGGCTTGATTTTTTTTTGTCTTTGTGGTAATTTATCCCTTACCTCTTTGATACCTTCATGGTTTATTGTGTGTGGCATCTACAGGGTTTTGATTCATTGTGTCTTAAGGTTTCGAGTAAGAATTTGATTTAGATGCATATTTTGGTTATGGATAATACCTTCCCTCTAGATTTGTATTTTATTTTCTCACTTTTTGAACTCATATGGGGAGGGTGATCCCCTTTTACTTTGGTGCATCACCATGCTTTATTTCATGTTCTTTCACCCTTTTTTCCTGTAATTAGTATATTAGAATAGCATTATCAATAGGGTGGCTAGGATAGGAAGTTGAATTCTCTAGATGTTTTCCTTAAGAAGCCAAGAGTTCCACACCTTAGAGGAATTACCATGTTGTTGTTGATATAACCAAGTCCTCCAAATTTGGTGATCATAACATGAGTGCACATCTCATCTCCAACTTTATGGATGATATGGTATTCTAATGTATATGGGTTTATGAAGATGTCAACATGTGGTGCACATCCGTCTTAATAAGCTATATGATTGTAATATATTGGGTCAAATATGTAACTTGTAGAATTAGCTATATTGGGTAATGAGTTGACCTAACTTATAATTAGGTGTCACCCACCCAGTAATAGCAGCGTGTGTCTATATAAATGAGATGAATATCATTATGATGTATGTCAAGTTTGTGAAGTACATAAAGACTCTTTTATTCGATAGAAGGATATAAGAGGTGTCACCCTCAAAGTGGCATTGCCATATTGGGATATCCTGTGGAGTTATTCCTTCATAAAGGAGTATCGCATGGTGTTTCCCTACCTTAAGGGTATTCATTCTGCTTTTGAATATATTGAATATCAATACATCTTGGCCCACCAATATCTCTCATGTTGAGTTGATATTCATTGTAGTATGAATATTATTTGGGTTATCCCATTGTTATATATGAAGATCTTACCATTTTCAAGATACAGCCCATAATTCACATACTTACAACACAAGGAATCAATACCTTTCCCCATTATCAAATGTAGTTATAGTAAGAGGGTACAATGAATAATTGTCTTATATCATGCAACTTAGTTACTCACACACAAGATCAATGGATTAGCACAACAAGAACCCATATGTGGCATGAAAATAACAAGATGGTATGTATTATGTGGTGGAGGAAAATGTAGTTACTAACACAATAAATAACAACTTTATTACAATCTTCAAATAACGAGCTACAACAATCCCAAATGAAACACAATACACACAATCTCTCTATCTAGACTTGCATACCCACAAATATCTACTTAAAACCACACTCACCTCTCTAACTAGGTTCTCATTATAGATCTCCTTGCTTAAGTGATCAACTTTCAAATAGCCATATCTTTATTGTTGCAATAGCCAACCACTTGCACAAATATTCTTACTCCTTATATAGGCATGCATAACAAGAAATTGTTAGGAATTTGAACAGGTCCTTCCTCTAACTATCAAATAATCACTTATAATTTGGTGTTTCACATTCCATTCAATTACAACCACCAATTGTCCAAACCCATTGACATTCTTTTGCAGTTGTGACTTATGTTGTTAAGACCCATACACGGATCCACATGACATGTGTCATGTGTTGATGAATTTATTTCGCCTGGGTCCAAAGACACCCAATGTTGCACTCAAGAATCCTCCTTAGGTAACCACGTAGGTAGTGCAAATCATTCCCCATTGCAAAGAACTATGTCAAACCAAAAATGACTCCACATAATGCACAAAACTCTCAATGCATTACACAAGACCTTTGCATCAACTCTTTCCCAACACATTGGGTTAATGCACATAAACTCATCAAACATTGTGGAGAGATATTTTTGCTTTCATCTTTGATGTAGCAGCATCATCTAGATGCTTGGAGAATATGAACAAGTGGGAATAAGCCTTCTTGAGGCATTCTTAGCATGTATTAGGAGTTTACATCTTCCCTCCAAGTTTCAAGTTTGAGAAGTTTAAATTTGTGATGTTATGGTTCTTACCATGAGTGTAAAAGTAGAAAATAGGTGTTCTAAATGTGAAAGTCAAGTTTCTTGTGAAGTATAGAATGTTGGCAAGAGGTTGCACAATTATAGGAAGCCAACATGATCTTCTCTAGATTGTTTCTAAGTTGGAAAAATTGATTCCTTGAATCTTGCATGTGTGATTGAGATAAAATCTCACCCAATCTAGGAATTCTAGGCTGAAAAGTGGGAATAAAAACTATGTCAAAGACCAAACCAAACATGGAAAGGTCGAATTATATGAGGGCAGAGAGGGAGTGATAAAAAATTAGCATGAAGAAGTGAAAATATGGCGATCCATGCAAGAATGGTGTGGAGAACAATGTTTTATGAAAGCTCTTGGAGTGAAAAAGAGTTGAAGTTTTGAATTTCTGAGCTGATATGTCTCTCATTCCCCTTTATTGCTTGTATATTTGGTGAATTACAATGTATAGTCCATGATTCAAGTGTTAACAAGTTGTTTTGAATGTTTATTAAAGATTGTGTATGGGGTTTGTATTAAGAAAACGAACATGAAACCCTTCATATATCAAAAATTCACCATACCTCTTGATGGCCATCTCAAATAGGTGAAGGAGATGATTCTAAACACATTCATATTTATTAGAATTCTTGATGAGGTGTTCTAACGTTTTGTAGCTAAATTTGTGTTCTCATGTAACTTTGAATTCCTCCATTGAAAATCTTCCAAACTTTGTGAAAAGTTATGTCCTAACTAGAAGAAGAAGACCCCAAATTATATTTGAAATGGATATGTGTATAAAAAGATATCGATAACACTCATTTTTGGAGGACAGTAGAAGGATACAGTGAACAAAGAGAGGGGTTATATGATGAAATTTCAAACATGCTTCAGGCCTATGATTCTAAATTTAATATAATGTTAGAATGAGACATTTTTATGGTGTTTGCATGAATTATAAGAGTTTGCTATGAAAACAAATCATAAGTGCAACCTTCAAGGGTAATTGTGTATGCAAAGAGACCTAATTAGGTCACTGTGAACCTTAGAATAATGAACTGTGCAAGATTTGTGAGGATCCAGTGCATGAAAGTTTGAGAACACCAAATTCTTGTTAAAGGACATCTAACAACCATAATTTCATGTCTTGAAAAGTCTATGTTTGCACTTTAGTACTTGATTTGGTATGGAGAAGGACTACAAAGGAGTTTAGGGCAGAGCATGAATCAATACAATGAAGAACTAATGCTTGACCAAATATAAGTGGATTTATCCTTCTTAAATGGGATCTCTGCTATGAAAAGCCAGGTATGAATGAGATAATGAGCCCTTACATCTAGTTGATTACTTTTGTGAACAAGGAATGAGAGGGCTGATCTAGAATTGCATGTAATTGTATTGGAGTATGAAATCAAATGAATGTTTAGATAAGATTGGATTACTTGGGAGGTATTTGAAATAAACTCTCTCATGTTGTTGAATTTCAACTAATCACGGCTTGGAAAATTTCCTAATTGAATCCATTACCTAGTGATAAGTGTGATATGGTTCAAAGAGAGAAAATATGAAGGTGAGGTCTAAACAAGGCAGGGAATGGTGTCATATGGAATTGTATGGTATGATAAAAGGTAATAAATCAAAGATGTGTCACTAGACTTTCAAGATTCTTGTTCCAATGATGAGACTATTCCTTTATGAGATAAGAGTAAGATGTCATGCCAATTGGGGTCTCAAGAACTAAGCTAGTTAGATGATGCTTATGGATGTTTATGAATATATAAAAGTTGCAGGACAAAGCATACAAAATTCAAATGGCCTAAAAGACAATAAACAAGGGTGAGTATAGTTTGTATAAAAAGATTTATCCATTACCTTACTCAAGGACAATATATCACTGTACTTTCAGGGACCTAATTTGTTTTGATGACTAAAAGATCCATGCTTGATTGGTATAAATCAACATGCATGATGGAGACCTGTGGGGTTTAAGGATGGGCATAAACTTAATATGTTCATGATAGAAAAATTAGCTAGATGGTACACCATTTTTGGTATCAGAGAGGCGATACCTCAGTTATATATTTATGAATTGCTAGATTGATTAATTCATTGTCCCTTTTATTTTATACCATTGTGTTAATGATTTGATGAAAAGGTGATGCAAGGTTGCAGGTATGTGAGGAAAGAGAGACTCAAATAGTCAAGGAGGAAGACGAGAAGTATGGCTGAGGTGAAGCCCAATAAATCCAACTAGCAGAAGAAGAGTGATCCAGAGGAGTTGGCATAAATGCCACCAAGCTTACAAAATAGAGAAGCTTAGAGAAGAGGAAGAGCTAGTCTGAGATATCCAAGAAGGAACTTGGATAAGAGGAAGAAAGAGACTACAATCCAAGATGAAAAAGGCTTGGATGAGAGAGATAGAGACCATGGAGGAAGAGATGGTGTCATAGACACAAATGATTGCTTTGGTGCAAGTAGTGAGAGAAATGAGAGTGGCAGAGAAAAAGATGAAAAAATAAATGAAGAGGGCAAAGGAGATTGTTGATATAAGGAAGCAGATTGAACTCCTTGAGGATAAAATATTAGCAACAAGAATTGAGTATAGGGATGATGAAGACCCTATAGAAGAAGATGAATTTCTAGCTTATGGATGTGAGGAAGATGACTACAAATAGGATTATATGATATATATGCAGGAAGAGTTAAGCTTCATTAATGAAGCATGTGAAGACTTTTACAAAGAGGAAATAGAGTATGAGTGTGAAAGCCTCATAGAAGATGATGATGAGTGGTCTGATGGAAATGAAGACCTCCAAAATGAAGAGGAACCACAGAGAGAAGTGAGGGAAGATCTCAGTGATGAGAACAAGAGAAAGAAAGTGCCAAAGAAGAAGAATGATGTGAAGTCCAATCAAAGGACATTTCTAGATGCTAATGATATGTTGCAGTCTGATTTTACAGGTACAAAGGGCAACCTTTCCAAGGAAAAGGTTATGGCACCTATGGATGATAGATTAAGAAAAGAATCCATGATGGAAGGACAACAAAGAATGCATTTGAAAACATTCAAACATGAAGATGACAGAGATATGTGCTCTCAAGAAGAATGTGAATCATATTTTTCAAATTATTCAAGTGAGGAGTCTTCAATTCAAAATGAAGACATGCAGCAAGTAAATGGGAAGGAAGACCAAAGGATGAGCATAGAGGATCTTGTAAGAAAACATGGCTACATAGTGCACAAATGCTTCAAGAAGACAGCATCTAAGCAAGCATGTGAAGACCAAGAAGGTGTAAGAACATTCCAAGGAGATTCATATGAAGGTTAGGACATTAAGAAACTAGTCATTATTCCAAGAAGTTGTTGTAGAAGATTTAAATCAAACAACAACAAAGAAGAAAGTGATGAGGACAAAGAGGTAAGAGACAATATAAAATCCATGAACTAGGCAAAAGGTAAAACAAATTGTGTTGAGTATTTTAGATGATGATATACTTTATGATTCTAATGGAAGTAGTGATGAATTGATTGTTGAATCATATGTTGAATTGATTGAGAAAGCTACTATACAGCAGGGTGATTGTTCTCACACATGAAAAGGAGGAAATGAACAAGTAATCAATGATTTTGACGAAGAGAAATGCAATCTATGTCCTAAATTTGATACATGTCATGAAGATATTGATGATTTCTTGTTGCAGGAAGAGTTGAGGATGATAGAAACATTGTATGTAGGTACAAGTCATTACATGGGAAAAGATGTAATGGAAACATGGAAGAACATTGAGGGGCAGCCTCAAGTTGTTAAAGTGAATTTTTCAAGATAAAGAGGTAAACCATGAAAGTTTGAAATCAGGTTATGTAGATTCTGCTTGTTTTGATGACAACATGAATGATACAAACCTTATTCAAGAAATGATGCATTTTGAACAAGAGAGAAATGAATTTGTTTATAAAAACATGGAACATCTACACGCTGAACTAAGTGCATTAGAATATGTTATATATAATGGAGAACTCAATGATAATACAGCAGAGATGGAGGAATTTGGTGAATGGAATAAGGCAAGTGAGTCTCAAGAAGTGTAAATTATGAAAGGAGAAGTAAATGTGGTAGTCATAGTGACAGATTTGAATGAAAAGTTTATTAAAAAGCTTGGGAATGAAGAAATGCAAGAACAAAACAGAGATGAAAAGACCAAATTGGATTTGGTCAATGAAAAAACAAAAGAAGAAAAAGAAGATCAGCAACATGAAGTCAAGCAAGAAGCTTCATGGCTTCCAAATTTTGTATCTAAAGTTGTTTTTAGTGCTTTATATGCAGGTCAAGAATATGAGGAGATGTAACAAGTCAATCATTCCATGAGAGAGCTCTTGGAACAAAGGGAACAAGTGGATCTTGAAGACATGTATGGAGATGAAGCAGTAGTATGGAGTCTTATAGCTGAGAAGGAAACAAGAAGAAGAAATTACAAGAAGAGACAAAGAAACAAGAAAATGAGAGACAAAGATCATTTCAAGGAAATACAAGCACCAGCATTTATAGCAGGGCCTTGGGATCTAGGCATATAGCAAAGACTAAAGAATGAAGAAGATATTCATTTGAACTAGAATTCAAATCTTTACCTACCTAGGAGGTCTGATACAAGAGCATCATCTAGATGCTTGGAGAATATGAAAAAGTGTGAATAAGCCTTCTTGAGGCATCCTTAGCATGTACTAGGTGTTGTCAAATTTTTCTCCTAGTCTCAAGTTTGAGAAGTTTGAATTAGCAATGTAAAAACTCCTTACCATGAGTGTAAAAGTAGAAAATAGGTGTTCTAAATGTGAAAGTCAAGTTTCTTGTGAAGTATAGAATGTTGGCAAGAGGTTGCACAATTATAGGAAGCCAACATGATCTTGTATAGACTATTTCTAAGTTGGAAAAATTGATCCCTTGAATCTTGCATGTGTGGTTGAGAGAAAATCTCACCCAATCTAGGATTTATAGCCTAAAAAGGGGGCATAAAAACTATTTCAAAGACCAATCCAAGTATGGAGAGGTCGAATTATATGAGGGCAGAGAAGGAGTGATAAAAATTTAGCATAAATAAGTGAAAATCTAGAGATGCATGCAAGAATGGTGTGGAGAACAATGTTGTATGAAAGCTCTTGGAGTGAATAAGAGTTGAAGTTTTGAATTTCTAAGCTGATATGTCTCTCATTCCTCTTTATTGCATGTATATTCAGTGAATTACAATGTATAGTCCATGATTCAGATGTTAACAAGTTGTTTTGCATGTTTATTAAAGACTGTGTATGGGGTTTGTATCAGGACAGTGAACATGAAACCCTTCATATATCAAAAATACACTATGCCTCTTGACTACCATCTCAAATAGGCGAAGTAGATGATTCTAAACACACTCATATTTATTAGAGTTCTTGATGAGGTGTTCTAACGTTTTTGTATCTAAATTTGTGCTCTCAAGTAACTCTGAATTCCTCCATTGAAAATCTTCCAAACTTTGTGAAAAGTTCTATCCTAACTAGAAGAAGAAGACCCCAAATTATATTTGAAATGGATGTGTATAAAAAGATATCGATAACAGTCATTTTTGGAGGACTGTAGAAGGATACAGTGAACAAAGATAGGGGTTATATGATGAAATTTCAAACATGCTTCAGACCTATGATTCTAAATTTGATATAATGTTAGAATGAGATATTTTTATGGTGATTGCATGAATTCTAAGAGGTTGGCTATGAAAAGAAATCATAAGTACAACCTTTAAGGGTAATTGTGTATGCAAAGAGACCTAATTAGGTCACTGTGAACCTTAGTTAGAAGAATGAACTATGCAATATTTGTGAGGTTAGAAGAATGAACTATGCAATATTTGTGAGGATCCAGTGCATGGAAGTTTGAGAACACCAAATTCTTGCTAAAGGAAATATAACAACCATAATTTCATGTCTTGACAAGTCTATGTCTGCACTTTAGTACTTGATTTGGTATGGAGAAGAACTACAAAGGAGTCTAGGGCAGAGCATGACGAACTAATGCTTGACCAAGTCTAAGTGGATTTATCCTTCTTAAATGGGGTCTCTACCATGACAAGCAAGGTATGAATGAGCAAATGAGCCCTTACATCTAGTTGACTACTTTTGTGAACAAGGAATGAGAGGGCAGGTCTAGTATTGCATGTAATGTATTGGAGTATGAAATCTTATGAATGTTTAGATAAGATTGGAGTACTTGGGAGGTATTTGAAATAAACTCTCTCAGGTTGTTGAAGTTCAACTGATCACAGCTTGGTAAATGTCCTAATTCAATCCATTACCTAGTGATAAGTGTGATATGGTTTAAAGAGAGAAAATCTGAAGGTGAGGTCTAAACAGGGCAAGGAATGGTGTCATATGGAATTGTATGGTATGATAAAAGGTAATAAATCAAAGATGTGTCACTAGACTTTCAAGATTCATGTTCCAATGATGAGACTATTCCTTTATGAGACAAGAGTAAGATGTCATGCCAATCGGGGTCTCTAGAACTAAGCTAGTTAGATGATGCTTTGGATGTTTATGAATATATGAAAGTTGTAGGACAGAGCATACAAAATTCTAATGGCCTAAAAGACAATAAACAAGGATGAGTACATTTTGTATGACAAGAGTTATCCATTACCTTACTCAAGGACAATATATCACTGTACTTGCAGGGACCTAATTTGTTTTGATGACTGAAAGATCCAAGCTTGATTGGTGGAAATCTTAAACATGCATGATGGAGACTTATGGGGTTTAAGGATGGGCATAAACTTAATATGCTCATGATAGAAAATTGAGCTAGATGGTACAGCAATCCTTCTGTGTAAAGCTCGCAAATTCACAAACCTTCACGCAAGATAACCAAGTCATACAAAACCACAAGTTTGTATTCTCCAACCACACCAGGTTTTGCCAAAACTACATTATTGCTACTCTAGCTATTTTTGGGTGATGCAAGATTTCCTATTAACCCAAATGCTTTTGCATCAAGGCCCAATAAAAACATAGATTTGAATGTAGTGTCATAACCTCTTACTAATGCATAGCAATGGGGCTTACTTAAGTGATATGGGCTTCTAAATAGAATCATGCTTAAACTAATATGAATTAAAATCACAATCAAGGATCCATCATATCGTACGAATTAAGAGTCTAGTCTAGTTCACTTCATCCTTTTATTTCCTTTTATTATTAAAGGAAACAAGTCCCTTGCCCACTAAGGGTTGATTTGTTAAAGGAGATGTTTCTAAGCTTAAACAATCCATGGTATATACAACAATGTTTATCAAACATGCATGTTAATAACTAGGGAAATCTTTAAAAGAGTCGTCATATTTAACGAATTCAAACAAAATTTTGACATTCAATACATTGTTTATTAAAATCACACATTGACATGCGATTTTTTCTAATTTTATAGACATCACACACAATGACATGCATTTTGTTTTACTTTTATAGACATCACACACACTAACACACAATTTTTCTACTTTTATAGACATCACATACTTATTAAACCATCGATAACTACATCTACAAAATTATGCTCATCAAACATGCACGTTAAAAACTAGGAAAAAAATTTAAGTGTCCTTATATTTAACAAATTCAAACAAAAATTTTACATTAAATACATTGTTTATCAAAGTCACACAATGACACGCAATATTTTCTAATTTTATAGAAATCACATATTTATTAAACCATTGATAACAACATCTCCAAAAGAATGCACAACACAGAGGTAAAGCGATTGTATGGAACACATAGGTCACAGGGTCAATTATCCACAAGGGCATGGGTGGGTAGAAACGCAATTTTTGGCAAGCACATGTCGATGGACAAACGACATACGGCAAGCATACTCAATAGTAGATTAGCTTTTTGGTGTATCAAAATATGGAAAAATCTCCCATTGTAACAAATATCATATTCATATAAGAACAAAAGGAGAGAGAAGCTGAGGTGCATCTTGTGGATGCTTGTAATCCACAAAGTGACTTTTTAAATACATGGGACACTTGAACATCACATAATGCAAATCCACTAAGGAATATCCAAAATAACAAGTTGCCTTGTGTTATCTATGTTGAAGTGCAATGGTATAGGTAGTAGTGTTACGGGAACATTGCTTTGTAGAAATCATCTAGTGGAGTTGTGAAAGTTATGACCCTAAAACCAAGTGTATTGAAAATTACAAATTTGATGGTCACATCCTTTTTAACAATGTTAAGTCAATTAGAAAAATGTTTTGTTTTATATAAGGCGTCTTTTCTGAATGGTATGAGGAACCAAGTGTTTGAAATGTATGTGAATGGTACGGAGAACCAAGAGTTTGAAATGTATGTGAATGGTACGGAGAACCAAGAGTTTGAAATGCATTTGAATAACATTAAGAACCAAGAGTTTGAAATGTATTTGAATAGCATTAAGAACCAAGAGTTTGAAATGTATGTGAATGGTATTGAGAATCAAGAGAATGAGTTATTATCGTCCATGTATAATTGGAACTGTGGGAAGTGTCTATAATACCCATGAATTATGGGAATGAGTTCTTGTCCATGTATTGGGACAAGTTGATGATGTTCTCCCATAGAAGACCATTTGTTTTCAACCCATAGTTCACAATAATGTTTCCCTTGTAATGAAAAATCCTCGGATTGTCAAATGATGTTTTGTAGGAGGGTTGTATGATCTGAATTATTTTTGTTTTTTATAGCAGGTTACATTTGGGAAACCTACAAATAATATAATATGCATTATTAATTGGTATTCTTATGTGAAACTAGTTGCATTAGTCAATGTTTATCATGATCATGCATGGTAAGTTTTACAAGGTTGTCCAACCAACCCATTACACAGTTGTTACATGCAAATATGGCATAGACTGGCCATGGGTGGTATTTTCACTTGGGATTTCTGTAAACCTGAAACTCTAATTTAGCAAAGAAAAAAAATTAAGTAAATTTGTATTGCTTCAAAGATGAAAATACATCACTGACCACCATTAACCATCACGCCTCATATTAGTCTTAAAAGAAAAAGACAAAACATCACTCTGGTCATTGGATTACCCCCATCCTTGGCAAGGAGTGTTTGAAGAGATCACATGTGAGTAAGATATAAACACCTTGCCAATTGTTGGTACTAAAGAGATCCGACGCATGAAGTGTTAGATATGACTGCCTTGATAATTGTTGGTGCAAATGCATCAACAATTGGCAAGGTAATCCGTCATCCAGGTGGCTTCAAGGTACCAATGGGGTGAAATCATAATCTATGTTTCCACCATCTGATAAAGAAAAATAAAAATAAAACAACTCAGAAAAATACCTAACAAACTTTTAAATTTTAGAACATACCCAAACATAGAAGCATCAAACTCAAAGCTTTAAAACATCAATTAAACTAAACTCAGCAACTGCCTCGCTCTAAAGTTATGCAGTTGCACCATCCGTTGTTCACCATGATTATAAGTTATATATAACAAACTTTAAAATTTTAGAACATACCCAAGTGTACAAGCATCAAACTCAAAGCTTAAATGCATCAATTAAACTAAACTCGGCAACTGCCTCGCTCAAAAGTTGTGCAGTTGCACCATCCACTGTTCACCATGATTATAAGTCATGCAAAATAATACAGAATGCTCATACTGTGAAGATTATATTTAATTCAAGACAAAATCATCCAGGAATCATTGGTCCTTACTCTAAACTTCACATAAATTTGCAAACAATCTCAGTATCTGCTTTCCACCTATACGCTTTCTAGGACCCTCAGACACACACAATTGGGATGTGCCGCATCAATGGAAACCCCAAGAAAAGACACCTCCATTTACTTAGGAGGGTTAGAGATCTAAATTACAACTATATGAACCCATCAACCTACATACTGGGAAAATAGTTAACAATGAAACATTGAAATAGTCCATATGAGTGTTATAAAAACAAGAACAGCCAGTTTATATTATAATGACATGAGCCCCTGGTAAAAGATTTAATTCAAGCACCAAAAATACATAAAGTTCTTTTTTTTGTTGACATGCATGCCTTGAACTACTTTTGCTTGTTATCCTGATTATCTGAATCCGACTCACTTCGACTGTAACCTGCAAAACTTTGAGAGTACATTATGGGCATATATAGAATCAAAAACAAGCAATTTTTCAACAAAACCTAAAGAAACTGCTGTTCCACCTGGTGGCTTCGTGCACAAATTCAATATTTTTGATCTAGACTTCGAAGCTTTCAGGAACCATGCTTTTCCCTGTTTGTATAGGCACAAAGGAGGAAAACTTAATACCACAAGAAAATCAAACAATAAACTCCAAATATTACAAACAACCATAGATTTCTATTGATCAATAGCCCTAATACCTTTTTTATATCCGGAGGAATACCATAGCCACTACAATACATCTGCCCAACAAGAATTTGCATCCCTATGTCACCTGATTTTGCTTCCTTTAGACTCTCTTGAAACCAGCGCTTTGTGCAATCTGTGATCACTTCCTTTAAAGGGGACCTTTTTTGTTCTTCTCCACTCTGCATTTTTACGTTAACACTCTTCGATGCAGCAATTTTAACCTTTCCCTCACACAGCTTAGTAGTTTGCTTTGCTTTTACAATAGTTTCTATCACATTAGCAGTTTTGGCAATACCTTGAAGTTTGACAGATGCTGTGACTACCCTGGCCATAAATAATTCTCAGACGAATTAACCTGTCAATCAGAATCTCATCATCGTTAGATAAGAAAATATCCGAGTCCCACTCTGCTTACTCTCAACAATAAAGTTTCTGGCTAGGAACATATATTAAAAGCATCACAAATTCCTAGACTGTTTCGGTACGGGTATGGGTACATGTACAGTACGCTGAAACGGCAAATTTTTTAAAACCTCAAGTGCAGTTCGCAGTGGGTACGTTCATACAATATATTTTTAAAAAGTAAATAATATAAATATATATAAAAATTTAAAGAAAACAACAAGCTTATAATAGGCTAATTTAATAACTAATTCTAAAGCTCCCAAAAAAGAAGCTTATTAGGTGTGAACAAAAAACAACTAGTTAGGAGAATATCCTGAACTAGTTATAGTGTGAACACACTTGCAACAACATCCTCCCTTAAGCAAATGCTACGGAGTGAAAAAACAAGAAGGGATCCTGGCTACTAGTCCTGATATGGTGCCCAAGACAATTAAAAAAAACAGGACTTTTATACAAAATCCCCCCCAAGTACAGCTTCTTTAACTCAAAGCAACTCTCGTAGCTAAACAAAATGAGTGGGTAAAAGTTTTGTGAAGATATCAGCAATCTGAGTAGCAGTGGGAACAAACTCCAGACGAATAACGCCATCCCGAATCAACTTCCAAATCAAGTGCGTGTGAATTTCAATATGTTTGGTCCACTGATGCTCAATTGCATTTCGAGCAATTTCAATGGCACTTTGAATATCTCACCAGATTAGAGTTGGATATTTTTACGAGAAGCCAAATTCATCAAGTAATTGCCGAAGCGAAAGAGCCTCCTAACCATCCTTGACTGGACCTCTATATTCTGCCTTAGTAGAAGATAAAGCAACAGCTATCTGTTTTTTACAAGCCCATGCAACTGGACCCGAACCAAGGCGAAAAACAAAACAAAAGTAGATTGTCGTGTATCATGACATCCACCCCAATCTGAATCTGCAAAACCTTCAATATTAGAAGATCGTTGTGGTGAATAGTGAATGCCAAAAATCCAAAGTCCCCCGAACATTGCACAATATACACTTAGTTGCTTGCAAATGACTCTCATGAGGTTCATGTGAGAACCAAGAGACAAGGTTAACAGCAAAAGTTATATCGGGACGAGTGTGATTCAAATATATAAGACTGCCTACCAGCTGTCTAAACAAAGTAGGATCGACCAACTTAGTCTTACAATCAACAGTCAATTCAATACTTGACTGAAATGGTGTAGGTGACGGCTTACAATTTGCCATGTTGAACTTTTAAATAAGATCTGCAGCATTTTTTTGTTGCCTGATGGAAATTTCCTCTGAAGATTGATGAACATGGAGACCAAGAAAGTAGTGCAACAGACTAAAATCTGTCATATCAAAAGTTGCCATCAACTTCTGTTGTATGTCCTAAACCAAAAAATTGGAACTGCCATCGCGGATTAGATCGTCAACATACAATACTAAGATGAATAAATCCTCACCATTCTTCAAAACATACACATTGTGATCTGTCTCACAACGATGAAAGCCAATATGCAACAAGAAATCATCCATTTTCTCATACCAAGCTCGTGGAGCTTGTTTGAGACCATAAAGTGAACGATGAAGCCTGCAAACCAAGGATTTATACCATTGACGGAGGCAATTACCACTGACAACAGTTGTTGGGGAGTCAGTTACAACCATTCCATCTTCCCACAGGCGAGGCAGTTAGAGTCCAACACATGGCATGCCACAATGATACTCTGACGGTATTAGATGTCAAAAAGACAAGGACATTTGTAGATCAATCATTCCCAAATTTCTCAACAGGGAAAGAGTATAACAAAAATAAATTAAGAGAAGTGGCTAGTGGTAAAAGATGGGTCCAGGTTATGGTCTAACAGAGTTGCCAAATTTATGTCCTGTCAAAGGACATCGGCCAACCATGGTAGCTTAGTCAGTCATTACCCCAAATTCACATTTATGGGGCTGCTGTTCTAATGTTTATTTGTGATTATATGTTGACTTACGACCTTACAGTTTATGTCTTCATGCATTGCCTTTTGAGTACTTAGTAAGCTTCATTTGATAGAAATCTATCAAGTATCAAAAAGTTTATCAAGAATATTCTATTAAACATATCTCGTGTCTTTCTCTGTGCACATTTGTTGTGTATAAGTTAGTTTATTTTGTTATGTGTTGTTTAATTTAGATGTTTAATTAAAAGAGCACTGGAGCTAGCCCAATTTCACATAGCATGGACTGGAAAAGTGTTATTGGACAAGTGAGAATCTTAAGAAGCCAATTTTCAGTACGTACATTCTAGAAAAGAAATTCAAATCACTATCAAAGCAGCAATAAAACATGGCTTTTGCAACTTCTAATCTCCCCTGTGAAAACTAGGTTGATAACAGGTCATAAAAAGTTCTTATTGAGATAGATGTGTGCTGCCTCCAATTGTTGGTCCTCAAAGTTGCAGATCAGTAGTCTTGCCATGGCTTCATTGCTGGTGTTAAAGATCCTGACCTTCATTTTGACAAGGTTGATTTCAATGTTTGGACTCGCAAGTTATTTGCAGTAACCTAATAGTCCCATGGAGAGCTAATATTCGTGCCTCACGTGACAAGGTTGATTTCAATGTTTAGATTCACAAGTTATTTGCAGTAACCTAGTAGTCCCATGGAGAGCTAATATTTGTGCCCCAGGTGAGCCATGAACTGAGGTTATTTCAAAAGCAGCTAAAAAAAAAGAATTTTTTCCTGAAAAGCAGAGCATCATCTTCTAATTTTTGCAGGAAGGAGGTTTTCAGGGGACCTGAGCTGAAACTTGGCAGCACCCCATAAGAGATTTAATGCCAAAAAATGTAGGCTTTGTTTGGTGTAAGTTCTCATATAAATCTCCACCAGAATATATACTGATGTAATTTCATATGAAATATCCTAAAAAAGAAATAGTAGTGGAGCAGAAATTTTCAGATAATTTTGAATAATTTTTCTGTGAAAAAAATCTCTAAACTTTTAACATTTAGGAAGCTACCTTTCCATGGAAGCACTCGGAAATGAACTTCTTGGAGGGAAATGGTCCCAAAAAGTTCTTAGATTTTCATTAACAGTTGTAACTAAGAAAATTGAGGAGCTTCCCAAGAAATTGCCATTAAATATTTTAGAGGGAAATTATTAAAAAAGATTACATGCAGTAACCGTAAAATATCTTTAAAATGTGCTCCAAACTTTCAGCCCATCCTCTCCAGCACTTTGACCACTTCAGTTATTTGAAGTGATTCGGAGAATCAGTTCTTTGCCATTTACTAATTCAACTGCTCACATAAGATCAAGGTTACCAAATACAGTGGTTTCAGAGAGCTTTATCATATTTTTCTATTTTTTGTCGATCCGCCATAAAAACACGAAACTGTCGTCTCTTTGGTGGAAATGTTTAGACTATTTACTGGTAACTCTGGATTTTAAAGTTTTTACAGTGTGCTGTCTCTTCAAAAAAAAAAATTGTACTTTTATTAATGCAATTTAGGGGTTTTTTTCCGGACCGTTTGTTTTCCATGTTTGAGGTCCACCCTATAAAACACTCTGTACGGAAGTTGCTAACTAGCATGAGATGGAACAGTATCCCCCTCCATGAAGCCCCATACAAAAATTGTAAAACACAATCTACTTGACATCCATGTGAATTAGGGTTCAAACTGCAGCCATACTAAAATCGCAGGTGGTTTCACCTCACTCTCGCCTCTCATCATATCTTATGGCCTCTCTCTAGTCTCGCTGGTAGTTTAGTGTGTCATGGCTAATGGGCCCTCTCTAGCTTGTGTTGTTATCTCTGTATGAGTGTTTATTTACAAGTTACCCATAGGGCTAAATAGAGGGTATTCGTACAACAATCCACGGTAAAACATGAAATCGTGATTAATAAATTCCAGCATTTGTTTGAACCCTGAATCTCACCAACTCAATATCAAAACCTAACCAAACAAAATGAAAACATTGGGAATCGGACTTAAAATTCCGAAAACTGACTGATAGTACACCATTTCAGGGTTGCATAAACCTTAGGTCTGAATTCACGACTGCACGACTGAGAAACTAACGAGCTACTAAAATTCATTAAAAAGACATTGAAACACAGCCTTATAATTCCGCAAATAACTCGTTCGTTTTATTTGTTCTCATTTAAAGACGACAGAAATATAAAATGCTATAACTGAGCGCTTACTTGAGTGTTAATCATGCGTTGAAGGAAAAAAGCGCAGACCAGAGCTTCATTGCAAACAAAACTGTGCATCTCATTGAGCACGACTTTTCATCGAGCCCAACCTCCATGCGTGCCCATTCCCATTAAAAATGTTGCCCGTTCACATTTATAAAGTAAATGTCCAAATCGAGAAATTAAAATGTGGGGTGAGAGAGGCTCGAACTCTCGACCTCAGGATTACTCAATAAGCTATGAGACCTACGCGCTAGCCAACTGCGCCACCACCCCATACGATATTAATTGAAAACTTCACTATTGAAGCGAAGGCCCTTTGATATTAATTGAAAATTACAGTTATGTCATATTATAAAGCAAGTAGATTATAATCATACCTCATAATGCAATCAAATGGAGTAATACAAAATTGGAGATATCAAAATCCCAACATTTTAATGTCTTTAATAATTACATACAATTAAGAAAAGCTTTTTAATTAAAAACAAATCCCAACAATATAAACTTCAATAAACAAAGCACCAAGCAGTAGTAATGAATATGACAATAAGCGAAGGTGAAGGAGAATTGTTAGGCTTGCCACCCCATCTATTGCAGCTAGATGGATATGTTGTGTCGGGTATGGGATCCCAACGGTCATTAACAATAGTTTCTTCTGCTTCATCGGTCTGCTTTAGCAGGGAGATGGTAAGCCCATGCAAGAAGGTTGTCGTGAAGGGAGGCAGCCATGGATCACACTTTTCGATGCCACCACCAAGTCTGTCAAACATACTATTGTTGCCTCTATCAAGGGAAGGCCAATGTGAGAGACAAAAATGTTCATCGATTTCACAAGTAGTGACACCCACAATAACATGATTTGTGGCCTTAGAAAGGTGAGGGATGGTGGGGGAGTTACGCAGAACCCAACTCATAGCACACATGGCCTTATCTCAGTTTTAAGGAGGGCTTGAAAGTGTTCCACCTCCAAACAAACATTTTCATCTCATACTTGTACATGAAGTATGGCATTGGAAATCATAACAACTTTGTTAGCTATAAAGAATCATTTATCCATAGCTAATTTATTAAAAATAACATGATTTCTATTTTTCACGATGTGAAAAAAATATCAACATGAAATATTAGCCAAAATTGGTTGTATTTTGTAGGCAGTGAGGTCGATTCCCCTACTACGACCATTTTCCATGTGAAGAATTTTGGGAGGAATGGTTGAAATGAGGTATGAATCACCTTCTAGAGAGAATAAGCACAAGGGAAAAATCATAATAATTTCTTGATTATCCTAGTTTGGTGACAGGCAGGGCAAGTGAGATTTGAAAACCTCATGTATTTCAGTCTATCACTAATAGGAAGACCTTAGTAAAAAATGCACCAAAGAAAAAAATATTTTTTCAACTCAATGATGGCATCCCAAAGATTAGCAAAATATCTAGCCTAGGAATAGAATCCATGGACCTTAATTGCCAGCAGTGGTTAAGGGTATCCTCTAGATATGTTGGGGAGAGAGACTAACAACCAAGTTGAGATTTGCACTAGAAAAAAGGGGTTTCGATAGGATGATTCCAGTCTTACCACCATGGAATTCTAGAGGAAAACCTAATTTCATTAGCTAATTTAGCTATGGATAACCTTATGGACATGCAAGCCAATCATGAAAGGGTTAAAAGTTGACCAAGAAGACATGAAAAACAAACCCAAAATAATTAAAAGACTAAAAAATGAATGGGGTCACTATCATCATCTGCTAGTGTCTTGGTGTCCATTAGTGATCCATTTGATATGCTAGGGTACCATCTCGAAACCCCAAATAATGTTTGAGACATTCTGGGAGCATAGTCACACAAGGATAAATAAATCTAGTTATTTTAAATCTTTCCAAACATTCCAGATTGAAAGAAAATATTATCATTGACATGAATTTAACTAAAACTCAAGTTACAATGAAAACCCTGAGTAATGGGACAACAAAAAGAGATCCAACACAATAGAAAATGTTCCAAATAGACCCTAATCTAAACCAAAGATCCATAAAAGCAAAATGTGTTAAAAACATTACAATAATAATACATGCTTGTACAAAATTAGGTGTCTACATAATGCCACACTTTAATGTGCATGTGTGTGTGTATGTGTGCATATTAAAGTAAAATAATTAAACATGTACTTGAATAAACTTAAGAGAGTGTTAAGGAGTATATGTCATCATGGATGATCCAATGTCCAAAATTTCTCATGTGTACCTACAAAAAAATGTGAATCAATGCAAGTAGATGAATGTCTTAATAGATAATAATGTAACCAACTAAAAATATAAAAAAGTGAAATGGTAAAAAAGCACAAATATGCTCAGTGGTATTTGAACTATGTTGTTTCTTCTTAAATGATCACTTTTGATTGGAGAAAAAATCCATGGGTACCATTTGACCATATTGAATGGAGAAGTATCAATGTCCCAATGTTAACTTCTTGGCTAAAGAAGTGAACTAATCAACTTATGGTTCCTTGGTTCATCACAATTCTACAAGTAACCCTTTATAAGGGGGAAAGAAGATGCTTCCCAACTAAAGAAGAAACTTTAAATATCAACATCTTGTCCTTGGTTCAAAAAGTATATAAAATGATTATATGCCCTGATTTTGAGGTGAGAGATAGTAGGGTTCTTCAACGAGTTAAATCAAAATATTTTTTCAATGGAAGCTTTGTAATACATCATGGCTATGAGCTACACCACGAACTATTAGGAAATATCATGCAGTGTCAAATGGTGCTTGTGACCTAGAATGAATACTTTTCCTATATCATGGATGCGAGTAACAAACACGGCCTTTTTAATGGAGCTAGTTTATACAAATACAACAGTAGAAGAGATAAATAAGTGTGGAGTGAGTGTGTGGATAGAGTGTAAGTATATGTGTGAAGTGTAAGTGTATGTTTGAGCAGATTGGGGTAATTAGGTGAAATTTTAGAGTATATATGTATTTTATGGTATTTTATAATTGAACTTATATTGAATGAGACATTTATATATGAATAAAGATGAGGGGAAATTTGAGTCTCTAAGTTATATGAGTTAATGGTATGTTTTTAATATTGAAGGTATAGTCTCATAAACCTAATTCAATTTAATTTATGGAAATATATGTTCTTAAATTAATAACATATCTTTTTCTATGTGGTATCAACTCTAATCAGAACTTTGTGATTTAATTTAAATTGGAATTAAATCTAATTAAAAAGTAACTACTATGAATAATGATGTACAAATGATAAGATGCAGTAAAGACACAAGTAAACAAGCATGTAAAATGCAAAACCCTAAGCAAGAGAGGGAGGTAGGAAGACTTATCAGTTTTTTGAAAACACTGGAAGTGATCTAGTTAGGTGAAATATTGAAACAGACTATAGATAACATTGTTGATGCTCACTGGAAATTATGGAACTCAATAACGACATAGGAAAGGGGCGTCCGTGGGAGAGTAAGGGTGCTTGGGTGCTGATGACTTGATCTAGGTGTTGGTGACTGTGCAAATGCTCAGGAACTGATTTATTTTGTGTTGCAAGAGTTTCTATGTTGATTCATATTTGTCATCTGATATTCACTCCTTAATCGTTGAAGATACATGTAACTTGTAAAACATAACATCTACTTGCACATATCCACAAACCACATCAAATATAATAAAAAAAAATATGTAGAATGTGGAGTCATACTAACCTCGGTGGTCACCCGAAGAGTGAACTTACAACCGAGCGCTACACCACATCTTAGACTCCATGTAGTTCTTGTGTGTGTAGAAATTATGCCTTAGGTTTCCCTTGTGCAAGTTTCCCTAAGTAATAGGCTAAATCTAGAATGCTCTAGATGTAAATGCGTGGGATGGAATAGAATAAACTTTCCCTCCTATATTATGTATGCAGAAATGATATAGCCCTTATCCCTTGAGTGAGTGTGCTACATGGGTGTCTTTGATCCTCTTGTTCCTTTTGGATGCGAGCTTAAATGATAGTAAGTAATGTTAGTGTTTGGTCCTTGATTTTTTAGAAGTAACTAAGTATATATATGATTCCCTTGTTTGAATTTCATAATTGAAAATTGGAAGGCTGACCCATAAGTGAAAAATATGCCCAAAAGATAAAAGAGACCCAAAAAGAGTGAGTAATGGTAAGAAAGGGTCAGGGGTGCCCAGGAGGGACGAAAGCACATAGATATTGTTGTCCTAACTGGGTGCCAGTGTCTGTGGCCATAAAAGGTATATAATTCAAGTTCCAACAAGGTTGTAATGTGTGTAAGACCAAAGAGACAGTAAGAAACAAAGAAAAGAGGGCAAAGGTAGTTGGAAACCACTAGTTTTTTTACTTAGGAATCATGTATACATTAGTATGTTTTAGGACCTAGAATGCACCCAAGTGTGTGATTTTGTGTCTACATTTTCCCTCACTTTATGTTTTTGAGTGAATACTTGATAACATAAATTATATTAAATATGTGTACCTTATGATCTTGTAGAAAAGAGTGTTGTTGATAGTGTGGTGAGTGGACAAGTAAAGTGTGGAAACCAAGAAAGTGAATTGGACCCTAGGGGTGAAGCATATGTGTTGTAGTGTGTTGGTGTAGATTTTGTGAGTTTCTTCTTGTTATGTATAAGGATGGACTTACAAAATAAAATCAAGGAAGTAGTCAAAGTTCTGTATATGATAGATCAGATAAGCATGTGTACAAGTATGCAATGATCGTAAAAGTGTGTAAAAGGAAAGTGTGCACCTGATATGTAAGAAAGTAAAATATATAAAAGTGTCATATTGCTTGAAGTTGCTAATTTGAATGTTAAAGGTGAGGTTTTCGGGTGATCTCACACCAAGTATGAGTTTTTTGGGCGATCTCAAGCCAAGTACAATTTATTTGGGTGATCTCATGCCAAGAGCGAGTGTTGGGGAGAGAGGTCTAGTTTTACTCTCCTTCCATGACTCTGTCTAATAAGCACCACCGCAAATGGTATGTCCCAATTTGTTTCATTTTTCTTGATTTGTTCCGATTAGTTATGAATTGTTTCAATTTGTTCTGATTGTACCGATTATAGGAGATAGAATGCATTATGTGACTGGAGGCTAGTGCATGATACTAGAGAACTGTGTTGTAAGTTTTTGAAGAATGTGTTGAGCTGAGAAAATGATTGTTTCTGCCCCCAGGACATTAACGTCTAGGGGAGGACACAAGCGCATGGAACTACTGTCTAATACTAGGTGCTAGTGTTCACTATGTGTGTGAGGTCTAAGTCTGTTTTTGGACTATTTTGTGACTGTGTGCCTATTTTTATTTTGTACTATGTTGTGTTCATTTGTAGCTCTGAATTGTTGTAGGGGTGATTTATTCACCTAATAGACGGCCCCCCTCATTTGGGGTGCATGTGACAATAATAGAAGAATGTGTCCCAAAAGAGATGATCTAATACTGATTTGAAGTGGATACTTGTAGGGAGTAGGGGATGTGCATGGTAGAAACCAAGGCACATGCAAACAAAGTAAGCTAGTAACAAGTGCTAGTATAAAAGCTAACATACAATAGAAGACAATGTAACAAGCAAGTAGTAAGACAAGATGTACCATGAAAAGTGGGTTTCAGACATGGGACATCACTCACAATGTCACAAAAAAACCAAGTCAAAAGCGGCCAAAAGCATACAATAATCAAACAAGACATAGGGCATAGCTCGCAAACAATAGTAAACAAGATCAAGCAAAGAGTGACAAATAGTTGTGGTTGTATTATATCATGCAAGACAAATGCTACACATGAAGCACCTGTTAGCATGTTAGAAAGATAAATATTATGTCAAAGCGTGTATAAATGAAATGGATAAGATTATTAAAGGTATTACATTCAAACACATATATAGGGAAGCCAATGGTATGGCTGACCTCTTTGTAAATAAAGGAGTCCATGTTGACGGGATGAAACTCAACACTTACTTTAAGGAAGTAGAAACCTCTATGAAGGCCCAAATTTATAAGGATATAAATGAACATAAAAATGATAAGGAATGGGTTAAATTATATGATGGGGGTGATGATCATTGGTTATGGGGTCAAAAATAGTAAGAATTGCATAAATCCACACAAATCTAGGAGCATTATAAGAATTAATAACAAATATTTGCTTTGAATATCTATTATGGTTATTATTTTCATGATAAACATCCCAGTTGGCACATGAATTTAAGAGGATATAAGTTGAAAGTATTCTATTTTTTTCTACTGGTCTACAGATATCTGCAAGCAAAAATTAGAGGTTTAGGGCTATGAAGTTAGGTGGAAAATTGGCTCAGATTATTTTCATAGTCAAAAAGGGAGAATGGGAGGTGATTTGGTGATAAAAGAGTCTACTAATATAAAGAATATTAATCCCAAAGTTTGGCCCATTTTTGAAAAGAGAGTCATGGCTTTGTTTGTCAAGCTCTTCAAAGGATATGATGAAACTCTTAGCAAGGACTTCAACAATGCATGGAAAGCCTCTTCTATTTAGACTGGGGGCATGGTGCTAATCAGTGGAGTGAAGTAGAAATCTACCATTTATGTAATGGCTTATTTCATGGTTATGAATAAACAAGTTAGGGATGTCTTTAAACCTAAGAAGTAGGGTACAAAGGAGATGATGTTTTTCTTAACAGGTAAGGAATATCTTACTTCTCACTTTTTTGGGTTCCTTAGGGACTCATTACCTGGTAACCATATATGAGGTCAAAATAAATATTATTCAATTCATAACTTTGGATGGTCAACACAAGACCATTTTAGCTTATCACCTTCCTATCCTCAACATTTTTCGGCATGGTCAGAGTCATAACTTACCATATATTATTATTAGGTCTTTATATGTCTCTATAGAACAATTTAATAAGAGTAAAATTTCAATGCACTTTCATCAAGGATAGATAATGGCAATTATTAAAAGGGGGTCAACTCAAGTTACTAAGAATGTTGATTATTTGGGGGCTTTAGCTCAGGATTTGTGTGGGTATGATAGTGATAAGGTTGTTGAACTGGAGGAAGGGGATGATTCCAATGCTGGATATTCATCTAAGGATGGGAGTGGTGAACCTAGGGAACCTTAGGACGTAGTGAAGGGCCTCAAAGAATTAAACAATCAAAAGTATTTCCTTGAACCTATCAATGAGGAAAGAGGATAGGGGAAGGAATATAAAGTAGTCATGGAGGAAATAAAACAGGTGTAGGGTGATTCCCAGAGTGAGATGGCCAATGAACATGAGATTTTGGAGAGCCTATGGACCAAAACCAGCCATACTAAAATCATGATTCAGTTCATTTTTAATTATTTTCATGTAATGAGAAGCAAGTTCAACAACATGGCTAAAACCTTTAATAATGAAAGATTGGATATGTTTCATGAAAAGTGATTTTTTTTAGAGAAGGAAGTGTACTTCCTAATGGATTTTCTAAAAAAAATAGATAGTTGATCACATGTTGCACGTAAAATCCACCATAACACCTATACTTGTTGGATCAATTCATTAACACCTATAAACAAAATGACACTCATGTGGTCTCGAAGAAAAGAAAGAGAGGTTTGACTGATTCTAGCATGGCTAACCTGAGGACCTCTATTCAAAATATGGATAAAGAATGGTTAACCTTATTGAGTGATATTGAAAAATGATGCTACATGAATGTGGACTTCTTTCTGATGGCCTTTTTTAGACGGATGTTACTTTAATGTTAGTTTACTTATACTTTGTTGTTAGTTTACTATTATATGGTCTTTTGTTTTTTTCTGGACATGAATAATGTTTTACATTTTAAGTTGTATCTTGTATAACTATTTATCATCTTTGTAAGAGAGATTTGTTTTTGTCCGGGTAAGGGAGCCCTTAACCATATTTTACCACTAATTAGTAAAAAAAGGTATTGATTGTAAATACTATATATATAGGTGAAAATTTTAATGAAGTTTCATATTTTCTCCCAAACATATTAGGAATTTCAACCAAGGGATCCATATAATTCTTGGTGATAAAAGAATGTTATCAAAACCCTTCACATCCATTACATAGAAGTCCATTAAAAAAAAATGGTGGCTCCAGAAATATTTTGTCTACATGAATGGTAACAATTAATTTTATTTTATTTTTTTGTTAAAGCCTAGGTAACCAAATATTCTTTACAAAATCAACAACATATTCTAAAATTGTTACCACTCAGCTAATTAAAAATATAGGTTGATAAAATTTTCCCTTCTTTAGGAAGAAAATACATTGTAACTAATATCCTCAAAGAAAGAAAAATGCAAGTAGAAATGAAAGAAAATAGAAGGATGGAATCTAAGAAGAGGAGTGGATATGGTTGGTCTAAACCCACAAGTGGATGAAGATATATATACATGAGAGGAATATGTAGAAAATAAGATAACATAGAGAAGAGTAGTCGAAGTAAAAGTCTAAAAAAATGGAGCGCGAAGAAAGTGGATTAAAATAAAAAGAAGTGTGTGGAGAAGAGGAGTGTCAGGAAGTGGATTCATGGTATAATGGAAAAAACAAGATAGAGAGGAATAAACGGATGGAGAAGTATGCCTAAGATTAATGTGCAAAGGAATGAATCCCAGAAAAAAAAGAAAAAAAGAAAGAGATAAATAAATCCTTAAAGGATTTGGGTGGAGTTGGTGATTAAAAAAATTATGATCTAGTGGCCTAAAAGGGGACAACATGGTACTAATGTTAATCTAATTAGGATGAATAAATTACTATAGTAAATAGAATTAAAAAAAATATCATAAAAATGCACGTAAATTATTCTATCTGAAATGAAACCCTGTATGCAAAAGAAAGGAAATAAATGGCTTTACTGATTGGAAGTGACTTTCCTAGGTTATCGCAGATCTGGAAATTAAATTAAGAAGCGGAAAAGAATACTCAAGGACCCTGAAAAGTGAAGATCTTAAATATTTGAAATTACTGGGACACCTAGAAGTGTACTGTGGTGCCTAGGAGTTCCCTGGTCTATAATTTGGGTGTTATTATCTCTGTTAATGTTCAAAACCTGAATCTTATATAGTCACAAAGTTTCTTCGAGCTCTTCTTGTATTTCACGTTGGATATGCCGGATGATATAGAACATGAGTTGCAATATAAAAATAAGTATCAAACCCTAGAAAAATAAAATATGTAAATGAATGGTTCCAACTGACCTCATCCACCTAACTAGTGGTTTTATCACTGAGTCTTACACTACATTTCAGGCCTGCATGTAGTTCTGGTTTGGGTGTGTGTGCATGTCATGCCCTAGGTGTTCTTATGTCAGTCACACTTTGTGAAGTAGAAAAAAATAGTAACGATAAAAAATTTAAATTACATGTGTGCGTGGAATAGAATATAATCCCCCCCTATGCAGTGCATGAGATGCAAATATCCTACCCTTGATGCATGCCACTATGTGGATGCAAGTGATGAAATGGATGCAACTCTAGATGGAGTGATAATAGTATGTGATGTTATGACCTAAGACCCTTATTATGCTCTTATAACTTTATATTTATAGAGCTCTCTTGTTTAATTTTGTAATTAATCCTGACGAGGCTGACTGGGAAAAATATGTTGGGGTTAGCACACTAGTTGTATAGATAATATATCATATCTAAGCATACATGAAAATAAAAGTAGATATTATACCAGAAGAAATATATAAAACAAGATGATATAAATCAACACCATATTTAACGTTATTCACCCAGTGTGCGTTAAGTCTAGCAAGAAAGAAGCCAATCTATTATCCAAAGCTTTGATGAGATATACAATTGAAGATTTACAATCATCCACACCTCTCAGATGTATAATACTTTTTTTGTCACTCAAGCTTTTGCTTCATATCCAAGAATTCTCTCGTTCAGTCATTTTTGCAATTTTTTCTTAAGTTCTTATTAATTTTCACTTCTAAACCCTAGATTTTCTTGCCTACATAGGTCATTTATAAAATTAGGGCACTTAGCAATGTAATTACAATTAATGGATATGCTTTAATGATAAAAATAGATCTAATTCCTGAGAGATATTTAAAACACTCCCACACATAGGTAACTGATGTAGGTTCACACCTAACCGATGATGGTTCCTCCTTGCTTAACCGATGTTAGTCTTAGGTGACCGATAATAGTTCCCTCCTAACCGATGTTAGTTTACTGTAGTTTCCTAGATAAGTTTTACATTAGCATACTAATCTGAAGCAATTGAGCTTCACAACTCAGTAACCTCCCACTTGGAGATTAATTAATGCACCATATATGTACAACATCATTATTAGATCCTTCCTTAGATTTGTTTCTTCCACTTCAAGTATCAAATTCAAATACTAAAAAAAGTGGAGTGTGGCTCCATAATTATCATTTTATAACGAATCTATTATCATATCTGTAGGGTTCTTGCTCGTATGAATATTTTTTAGATTGAGCTTTCCATCCTCCAATAACTATCTGTATGAAGCGATACCTCAATTGAATGTGGTTTTGTTCTTGAATGAAACGTTAAGTTATTTGCTAAATGAGTTTCAATCAGACTTTCACTGAATAGTTTATAATCATCGTTGCTCCTTTCCCATCTCTTCCATGAAACTACTCATCCATATCATCTCCTTTATATCCTCTGTAGCTGTAACATACTATTCCTCTGTAGTAGACAAAGCCACAATCTTTTGTAATCTTGAAATGCATCTAATTTCCACCCCACCTAATGTGAAAATATATCCAGTAGTGGTCCTCCTAACATCTAGATATATATCCATATTTGAATCAACATAGCCACATGATGAAATATTCAAACTTCTATAGAATAACTGCATGCTAGATGTCCCTTTCAAATACTTGAGTATCCATTAGACTAATTTGCCAATACTCTTTACCTGGATTAGTCATATATCTACTCATAAATCCCATTGCATGTGTAGTGTTTGGTCTAGTAAAAACCAGAGCATACATCAGACTCCCCAAATACTAAATCATATAGCACTCGTGCATCATGTATTTGACCTCCTCATGTTACGAATGAACACTGATCTTTGCTCAATTTGAATTTTCCAACCATATTGTGTACTAACAAGGTTTTACATTTTGTATTTTGAACTTTTCTAACACCATGTAGATATAATCCTCCTGAGACAAATATAATTTCTTGTTTTTCATGTCTCTTGTGTATTTTCATGTCCAAGGATTATTTTTACATCTCCTAAATCCTTCATAGAAAATGTGTGAGATAACTTTCCCTTAAGATCCCCAATGTCTTGCATACTAAATCCTGCAATAAGCAGTATCATCCACATATAATAATAAAATAATATAGCTCCCATTTTTCAAGCTTCTTGAAATAAAGACAATTGTCATATTCAAATCTCAAGTAACCAAGCTTATTGCATAAAACTATCGA
Organism: Taxus chinensis; assembly: GCA_019776745.2. Taxonomy (NCBI): domain Eukaryota; kingdom Viridiplantae; phylum Streptophyta; class Pinopsida; order Cupressales; family Taxaceae; genus Taxus; species Taxus chinensis. The sequence goes on along the minus strand of CM034148.1, from coordinate 255,259,001 downwards.
ACCCCATGTACCATTTCCTTGGAGACTTGCTTAAAAGCCCATATAATCTATTTTTAAACCTGCATAATAATTTATCCTTACCCTTGACTTCGTACCCAAGTGACTACTACATATAAATCTCTTCATCCAAATCACCATGAATGAAATATTGTCTTCACATATATTTTCTCTAAATGAAAATATTATACTACAAATAAACTCAATATAATACGAATAGAATTAATCTTAACTATAAGAAACAAATATTTCATCAAAGTCAATACATGCTTTTTATGAAAATCCCTTTGCTACAAGCCTTTCCTTATACTTTTTTTGTCCACACTCTTCTTCTTTGATCTTGTAAACCCAACTTGTTCTACAATTTTATCTTACCTATCTAGTAACTTAACCATATATCCCAATTCTAGTTTTATTCCAAGGAGTCCATCTCCTCATCAATGCCATTCTCCCACTCGACATGGGTTTTATCCTACATTACCTCTTCAAAAATCTTCTGGTTCATCATTAGCATTCAATAATAAATAAATTAGAGAAGGTTTAAATATTTTTGGAGGTTTACTTACCCTTTGTGACCTTCTCATAGAAGTTTGGGGTACCAGAAGGCACATTTTGGACCTCCTGGACATTGGTATCCAAATCTGTTAGTGACTGATGCTAGTCACCTTCTAACTGACATCGATTCTAATAACTAATTCCAGTTTGGCTCTTCTATAATTGATACTAGTTATGTTCATCGATGTCGGTCAAGGGTAAAAACCAACACCAGGTTATTTTGGAACCTTATAGGTATTACTTCTGAATCCGAGAGTTCATTTTCATTCAGAGAATCTTCTTAACTGGTTCAACCTTGGGTACAAATATTTTAACCATGTATATTATCTTTTCATTCCATTCAACATCGTGACTCCTAATAATTTTAGAGTTCTCTAAATCCCTAAAAATAGAATCTGAAATCACCATATCAATAACCAATGAAAGTGCATCTCTTTTGATTTTACGATCCAATTTTTTCCTATTTTACTTGTTAGCAAGCGAAAAAATCTTCTAAATGAATAAACTTTAAAAATAAAAAATATCTACATCTCTTCTAGTTCCAAGATTTCTCTGGTATTTCTCCATCTAGTGAACTTGAAGATCTGCGGTTAATCAAATAAACTGATGTATCATTTTTTTCTACCCAAAACTGCAAGGGAAATCCAAAATGTATCCCCATACTTCTAGCACATTCCACGATTTTTTTGTTCATTATTTCTACAACAATATTCTCTTGTGGTGTTCTTAGGACCGTTCTTTTTCTACATATCTCATTCATTGAACAATAATCATTGAAAGCCTTTCTACAGTATTCACCACCAATGTCATATCTAAGGAACTTTAACTTAGAATTTGATTTATTCTCGATAAGGGATGTCCATCTATTAAAAGTCTCAAAAACATTATATTTATGTTTAATGCAATATACTCATACCTTTCTTGTAGCATCATCAATGAAAGTAACATAATACTAGGATCCTCCATGAGAAGATACCTAAGCTGGTCCCCACACATCTGAGTGTACAAGATCTCACTTTTTACTCCTTAGTTAGTCACCTAACTTATGAGAAATATCACTTTCTTTTTCTTTCCAAAGACATAATACTCATAGAAATCAATGATCTAAATATTTCAAATCTAATAACTTACCCTTATCCTTTAAGATTTACATTCCTTTTTGACTCATATGGCCCAACCGGTTATTTCACATACATGCATCTGAATTTGAAGTAGATAATTTAGAAAAGGAATTAGTAGCACAAGTAGATAAATATAATGTTCCTACATTCTTACCTCTTGCCAAAAAAAGAGCACCCTTGGTGACTTAAAAAGAGTCTCCTGTAAAAATAATGATGTAACAATCTTTACCTAGTTTCTCTACAAAAATAAAAATCCTCCTGATGCTTGGCACATGTCTCACATATTTCAATACCCGTGTATTTCCATTCTGATAATTTTAGATGAACTTACCTCTTTACCAATAATATTGTAAGGTTCATCATCACCCAAATACACATGCCCAAAAATTTCCATGGACATAATTTATGAAATAACCCTTATTAGGGGTTGCATGGAAAGAAGATCTTGAATTTAAAACCCATGATTCAATTCTATTATCTAAAGAAAGAACAAGAGCATCTTACATTACCTATGTTGTAGTAATATTTTCTTCTTTACCTTTGTTCTAGCTGTTGGTCCTCTTTGTCCTTTGACCACAAAAAATTATCTTTGCATGTCCTTTGTTTCCACATTTCTAACAAGTAATTCCCTTACTTATGGATTTAGATCTGATACCCCTTGACTTTGATTGCCAATTACTCTTACTCTTGGATCATTTCCTTCAGCCTGCCTCTGATTTCTACATTCAAAGAATTCCTAGATGATGATTCCTCTATACTCTTCTTGTGAATTTATTCATTCAATATTATACTAACCACATCATAAAAATTTACAAATATTATTAGTACATGTTGTATTACTAATAGCCATTACTAATTTATCCCAACTATCAGGACAAAGAACATATAAGAATAAAAGTGTTTTAAATTTATCATCAAATTAGTATAGCAACCAATTGTTAACTAAATTACAATAGATCGGAAATCATTCAAATTACTATATGCAAATCCACCTTCACGCATCTTATAACTAAATAGTTTATTCATCAAATAAACTATATTTCAAGAACTATGTTTTTCATATAAATTAGCAAGAGATTTCATTAACTCTACAATAGAAGTCACTTCTATAATATTGGAAGCCACAAATGTTGCCAGGCTCAATATTATAGATCCAAAATCCCATTCTTAATCAGTCATCTTTTTAGGCCTAGACTTCTTATCCAACAATAAATACAAATCTCTTTCATAAAGATAATCCTCAATCTGCATCTTCCATAGTAGATAATTTCGGTTTTCAAACTTATCTACCTTGTATTTGTTTTCTTCTTCCATTGTTGTAGCTCCCACTCAATTAGAAAACACCGTGTGAGTAAATATGTCAACACACAAAACCGTCAAACAAAGCTCTGATACCATTTGTTGGGGTTAGCACACCTGTTGTATAGATAATATATTAGATCTAAACATGCATGCAAATAAAAGAGGATATTCTACTAGAAGAAATATACAAAACAAGAGATATAAATCAACACCAGATTTAATGTGGTTCATCCAGTGTGGGCTATTCCCACCAAGAAACAAGACAATCTATTATCCAAATCTTTGACAAGATATAAAATTGAAGATTTACAATCTTCCACACCTCTAAGATGTACAATAATTTCTTTCACTCAAGCTTTTGCTTCTTCTCCAAGAATTCTCTTTCTCACCAACTTTTGCAAGTTCTTCTTAATTATTGTTAATTATTACTTCTAAACCCTATCTTTTATGTTTATATAGGCATTTATAAACTTAGGAAACTCAACCATGTAATTACAATCAATAGATCTGCTTTAATGCTAAACATAGATCTAATTCCTAAGAGTTAATTAAAACACTCCCGCATAGGTAACCAATGTCAGTTCACCCTAACTGATGTTGGTCCTAGGTGACTAATGTTGTTCCCTCTTAACCGATGATGGTTACTGTGTTTTCCAGCAAGTTTTACATTGCATGCTAATCCGAAGTAATTGAGCTCCACAACTCAACATTGTTTACGGGGTTTGAAATTCCTACGTCCCCGAGTTCTTTTAGAACCAATCCATTAATTTTCAGACTTGCAAATATAGTGAAATTATTACAAATCAAAGAATGATTCTATTTTTAACTTTCCAGAAGTCCCTTAGAACACGTGAGCTCTGAAACAATTAGATTCTTGATCTTCATGTTTGTTCTTGGATTTGTTGTTGAATGCCCTTCAGTTCACCAAAAAAAGTTGCACAAAATGCTTTACAAAATCATCCTATGAACTCCAAAATGGAAAAAATCTTATATCACCAAAATCATCTTTGAATTTTGCACAACTCTCAAGTTTTCTCCAAAATTTGGTCCAAAATCTAAGTGCCTCAAAAACACTATTTTAAGAAAACTACTCCATTCTGCCTTCTTGCACAGTCTGCTAAAAAACCTACTTTAAATACTAATGAGCTCATTTTATAGCTTGACAAGCTCCAATGGTCTAGTGATGAGGCATGTTTTTGGTCAACCAGTGGTTGGGGGTTTGAACCACCCTCCACCACTTTGTTTTCTCAATGGGGAGTATATCCCACATTGTTCGGGATAGGGTCAATGACATGGTTTACAATTAGTGGGGCGGTTATTGAATATTGGCTTGGTCATTTTTGTTTAGGCCACATTATGGCAGACGACACGGTTAGTTGTGCCAAGTTGTTGGAATGACGCTATGTTTAGTGCTTAGATGGTTCAAGTTATCCATGCAGAGTTAGCTCTATTGCTAAGTAAATCTTGGTCGAGCTATGTGGAGTTTATTTCTCCATGTGATGAGGTGGCATGTGTGCTGGCAAGGTAGCAAGTTGGTAAGTTGAACATTGATTTGGGTGAGTCAGGAGCTCGCTGAGCTAGCCCTGAGCTCAATCCAATGCAATTCTAGTATGTATTACAATGCCCTGCATTATATATCCCACATTTACCCTATAAGAACACTATGTGGCATATATATAGAAAATTGTGACAATGTAAATGTGAAGAAAGGGTGGCAAACACACCCCTCCATCAAAAAAGTGTGTCGACCTGGGTTGAGGGCCCCCAACCAGTAAATAACGGGGCCCACCCATCCATAAATGAGTGTCGAAGACCAAAGGCACAAAACCAAATTTTACATTTTTCCCAATTTTCACTCTTTCCAGGTGTCACGACCAGATTGGCCAATTGACTTTGTTTTGTCCAATCTTTGACCAAACTTTGAACAATGTTAACTTTTGCATAGGAGCTCTATTTTTCAAGTTTTTTTATATCGTCAGAAATCTCTTGGAATTCTCTACCATACTGTCATGGTTTTTGGAGATTTAGGGAATTTTTGAAGTTCCAAATTGTGCTCAAGATCACTCCTCTCAACTAGGAAGGATTTTTGTCCACAAAAAGTCGTTTTTCACCCACAAGTGTTGTTAATCAACCTACATTTCACAAACACATACATGATCTAGAAATAACATTATGGGTTAAATCACTACAAATTGTTGATAAGATAATCATGAAAAATTAGACAATTGACCACCAGGATAGAAAATTGTCCCCTCATACTGTGTGATTATGCCAATATCTGCAACATCTGTGAACTCAAATCCCAGTAACTGTAATGGTCATCACAAACAATCGATCAGATAAAAATAAACACATGTTCACCAAAATAGGCAAGTGTTCAAATGATACTCTATGATAATGTCAATCATTGTACAATCAATTCCACCAAAATAGATCAGTGTAAAAAGACAACTACATGCCAAAAATAACTAGTGTTCATTGTCCCTGTGAAATTTTCAATTACTGCAAATATCACAATCTAGAATGTTTAGACCACACATGCCAAAAATAGATATAATCAAAACTAAATCATGTGAATTTTTCAAAGAATTATCTATCCCAATATTTTGAATTATAAAAAGGATAGAAACAAACTGTATGCATACCCATAACGGTGAAACTTCTATCCAATGTAAAAGATCATCAAGAAAAATCTACAAACCAGTATGTTAATGTAATAAATGTACATACTAATTGTAACCACGTAGGTTAGTTACAAATAAATGCTCAAAATAAGGGTCTTCATTTATGTGCAACTACCCTGTGTAAAAACAATAAGATTGTATATTAATTACAATACCAAAGTGGTGTCCAGATTCACATAATGAAACTCAACAACAGATACTAAAATGTAAATTTCCAAAATTAGACATTATACACATGCCCTATGAATCTGCATACTCTGCTGCCAATTAAAAAATGGATTTTTCCATCATAACAAGTGAGAAGTATAATCTGATTATTATAAACCTGTCCCTTAGATCTTCCCTATAGGAGACACTAAACGAATGAAAATTGACATGCAACCTTTGATCACACTCAACCCCCCGAGGTCGTGCCAGAGTAGCCGATGTTGAATGTGTAGATAACTAACTATAGGAGGATCAGTGACTAAGATCTGGTAGTGTGATCTCCTGGTTGCTGAGTTGACAAAGGGATATTTAAAGGCTATGAACGGGTAGCATAAATTCCATATGGTTTGTTTGCCTAACTTGGATCTAAGTGTTGATCTAGTTTGAAGTGTCCAAATTAACTAAGCTGGAACTAACAATATATGCTACTATTGAAAGGGAAACTAATCTAAACAAATCACAAAACTAAAATATTATAATCACAAACAAAATTTGCTTCTATTCGAAATACTTAAAATATTTTTACACTAAAAATAAACAAGTGAGATAACCCAATGTGGTTATTCACCTGTGCTAAGTGTATTGAAACTAAACTAACTTAAAACAAGAACTTTTCCAAATGATCTATGATGTGTAGACCACCTCCTACAGATTTTCTCTCCTTTAGATCCACAAGGATGGGAAGAAGAGGATCCGTCACTAGGATCTCCTATTAATGATTCAAACCCTCTTGGAAATCAACTAATTACTTGTAAATGAAAGGAAATTGATTTCTACTCTATTTGATATGATGTAACAATGATAAATTGCAAGAATGAAGGAAATCAAACAACAAATCCAACCTAGAATTCATAGAACAGAGGTAAATCCAACTATGTAGTAATTTTTCCCCTTAGTTTGTCCCTTTATTTCTCTGTGTGTTCATATGAGTCCAAGGAATTGGGAATGCAAAGGCAGCAACAGGAGTTCAGGCGCTTGAAGGCAGTTTGGTTGCAATACAGGTGGAAGAGAGATAACACAAGTGAACAAAGCTTAGCTATGCAATTTTCAGCATGATTGTGGCAACAATACTATGCAAGATACACAAAATTCTCAGGCCATTTATTTGAATACAAGCATTGATTATATAAAAATTGGGGCTAGGATGTGCCTTCTTGCACAAAGTAAGAAGAAACAGTTCCAACTAACTAAATCTATTTAAAAATAGAAGAGGGAAGGAGAACCAAGCAATCAAAACTATTTTTAGACAAATTGGTTCATAAATGCATCCTAAAGTGAAGTTAAGTGAAGTGTCACATGTTAAAAACATGCATGACGAATTCTGGAAAAATTGCTCGGGACTGCCGCCCTACGCAGGGTGGTGGTCCTGGCACTAAAGGTAAAAACATGCACAAAATGAAGCAGGAAGCTAGAAAAAGCATGGAAAAGCTAAGTAAGGATGTCCAGGCTACAAATATACACTACATATGGGTTTAGGAACTCGAACACCTTTTGAAAGGACATGAATCATCATTGGGGACTTTTATAACCTTTTTTTTTTTACAATGTAGCACATGAAATTTTGGGTGCGTACATATTGCCCCCTCGGAGACACGCCTTAGCCATTAAAAATGTGTAAAATGTAGAGTCTGAATATGGTGTTCCCAAAATGGGGAGTTAGAAGCTATACCTAACACACCCGTGTGTCAAAATGTCATCGTCCAAACTCCCACTATCTACTAGATGAAAAAGAAGACTAAGTGCAGATAGATAAAATATCAAAAAATAAACACTAAATTAAAATGACAAGAGGACTTACCATCTGTGCGGGGATGTAGAAATATACCTATGCCAGTGCTCCAGCCCTATGAACATATGCACTCAAAACGAAGTTATAACAACATATATATATATATATATATATATATATATATATATATATATATATATCTAAACAAACTCGTTTCCAAATTTCTTTACGCATATCGACTTGGTGATTTTTGAGCTCTGGGCCCACATTGCCCATTTTCATTTTTGAGTATGGTTGAATTGGAATGGATTTGAGAATGGTATTTTGCATTAGGCTTGGCCCTTTGTTGTTTGACTGCTTTTGAGAAAAACTCCTAAGAAATTCGTAGCTAGAGTGGTCATAAGGGGCCTCAAAGAGGGAGATAGGAAGAGAGCATTTATTACTTAGTCTCAATTTTGTGAGGCATATACGATGTTTTGGTATTTCATGCTCATTGTGAGCGTTTTGACTGCACATAGCGCGTGAAGGCATTATACAAAACTACGACACACCATGACATGTACAGATATATCTTTTTGGCTCGGTTACTCCTTGCATAGAGTTGACTTCCATTTATGATTTGATTCACGTGTGTACTCTAGATGCTTAGAAATTCCATTTTTATATGCTTTTCAGAATGTATGCGATGAATATTAATGCTAACAAAATGATTTCTTTTTGTATTTTGTAATACTGATATATGATAATAAAAACACACTTGTAATGCCAAACTTTAGTTTCTCTAAGAAATTTTCGATACTTCGTATTATTTTGGCAAGATGTGAAAAAAGAGTGATATGATAAGTAAATAAACTTTCCCCACTCCTAACCCCACACAACCGTAAGATGTGAGGGATCAACACCAAGAGCCAGAAGGGGCACAAGTTATAAAAATTTGTTGAATGGTAATGATGAGAGAAAGACAAGGATTTGGCAAAAACCAAATTGAGACCCTACAACCTCATTCTACTCAAGTTTGCTTCATAGTTTAAAATGTGAATTTCCTTCCAGTTTATCTAGACGTAGATCCATAGATGGCCACTTGGTTGACAAAATATGGTTTTGAAGTTTTAAAATCTTTTGGAATTTTGGATATCTAACTCACTTTGTTTTGACTTATGATTTCACAACATTTGAATGAACTATTTCTAACTTTCAAGTTTTTCAAAGAGACCCCCTACACCTTACCGCATGCTACTAGTACGAATCATGGACTCATCACCATGGACAAGGCATAGGCGATTAAGGACACTTCTCTCCTTTCCCAACCCTACATCACTAGTAAGAGACGCAGCTCAACATTGAAGGTTGGTAGGGTAAAGAAATGTGTAAAATAAAAAATTTCTGTGGATTTTTATTTGACTTATTTATCTAGGAAAAATGTCTAGAATGTTCTTATTTCCAAAGAGGTGTATTCAGGATAGATGTGACACCATGAAGCTTCTAGAGTAGAATATAGGAAAAGACACCTAATAAAGAAGAGACTATGAGTAGAACCAAGTATGCAGGCCTTGGTATGGTTAATGTTAAAGCTTTGTCTTACCTTGCTTGGATTGATGAAATGATTCGGAAATAATTGATGATCTACTATAAATATTTGAAGAGAGATGATTTGAATGTTTTGTCAATGTTTTCATAAGTTTTTAGGAATTGTTATAAGAATAAGTCCCTTGATCACAAATTTACAAAATGAGCCAGTAGATGAAAATGCAATGCGGATGTAGTAGTGTACATATGGAGATGTAGGTGAAACTACATGTCATGAAGGTTAAGGTGAATAAAGTTGACAAATATCAAATTCTTCACCCCTAAAAGTACACAGTGGAGAACCATGATCCTCAAAATTTATGTTCTCTTTATAAGGGCCTAAAATTTTGGGTTTAAACTTACAACCCTTGCCCAAAAGTGTATATGTCCAATCATTAAAATCATTTTTCTAAAAGAGGCATTCGTGCACCTCTTTGTCACATTCTTGAGACATGGTGTTTAGGTGAACATGACTATGTTTCTCAACCTCGTTTCCTATGTAGAGTGTTGTCTTTACTTGTGACATTTGTTGAATGATGAGGCCTTGCCCCATGGATATGGCAAGCTTAGTTTCAAATGCACATGGGTTGAAACCGGGGTTTAGAATAGAACAACCCTCATAAATGATTTTGATGGGCATCGTTTCAATCTCTAACTGCCCTTCTTCGTTTTTTAATTCTATCATGTTTACACCTAGACCTAGGTCGTCGAAGGGAAGAGATGCTAAACCGAGAAGACTACCAATCCCTTATGGTTCAAATGGGAGGAAGATCGGATCATCACCCTCTAAGAGTTTCATGATTTCCATTGTGGTTTTATTGGACATTGTTTCCACATATATTGATTTACTTTTATCTATTTTTGCCACCTCAAATGTTTTTGGGTCAACGACTTTAGCCTTTGACATGCCCGGGGTGATTAGGACTAATTCTTTTGCTGGGGGTGGTTTGTTCAATTGATTTGCAGGAATTTCATAGTCCGTATTGACTCCCTTCTTCTTCATGAGGTTTTCTAAGTGTATATTGAAGGGCTTATGACCCCCTTGAGCGATGAAGACCTTCCCCAAATGGAGGAACCTAATCTTTTGGAACATGGTAGAAGGGATAGCCTTCATTAGATGAATCCAGGGTCTCCCAAGGATCATATTATAACTTGTTTCCCTGTCGATAATGTAAAACTCCATCAAGATGGTTTTTGGACCAAGCATGACTAGAAGAACTATAGTTCCAACCGAGGTCACTTTAAGACTGTCATACCCCCGTAACATGTTTCTTGTAGAGGAATAATTTTTCTCTCCTTATCCCAACTTCTGCAAGAAAGAGAAGGGAACCAAATTTACAACAACCTAGTCATCAATCATGGCTCTCTTAATGTAATTGTTATAAACCTAGACTTGTAAAAAGAAGGTGGGATCACCTCTTCATGCACTTTCAACGTCAGATGACATCTTGTCTATATCAAAAACAAACCCAGTATCCCTATCGTTCTATCACAGAGGATGTATATCAAAGTCAATATGATTTATTTGAGCGTTAGGAGGTGGTGTAATATGGATTAGATGACCAAGACCTAGCACATTGAGCAATGCAAAACGATGTGTAGGTGAATTATTCAGCAAATCTAGAAATGAAATGTAAGAAAAGGTCTTGTTCAAATCCAATATTAAATCATAGGCTCTTACTGGTTTTGCAATTGTAGGAACATCATCTTGCGGGAAGAAAATATCAGGTAAGGGTTATGAGACGTACTCCTTTGTCTGAGTTGTTGCATTATTTTTTGGTTCGTCCTCTAGCTCAACTAACCCCAATATTTTTGTATTATCATTTGAACCAAGGTTTGGAGCAACCCGAGAGTTGTCATAAGTCGAGACTTCATGGTCATTGTTTCCTATAGGAAAAACCTTGTTTATATTCTGAGGATTCACTTAGGAATCCCCAGGACCAGAGGAATATAGGAAAACCCTTGTTCGAATGATGTTATATTTAGTGCTAGGATGGTCTGAGCTATCTACGTCGAGTTGGCTCTATTGCCAAGTAAATCTCGGTCGAGCTATGTGGAGTTTGTTTTGCCATGTGATGAGGTGGCATGTGTGCTAACAAGGTAGCTAATTGGTAAGCCGAACATTAAGTTGGGTGAGTTGGCAGCTCGTCAAGATGGCCCTGAGCTCAGTCCAATGAAATTCTACCATGCATTATATATCTCACATTTACCCTGCAAGAACACTATGTGGCATATATATAGAAAATTGTAACAATGTAAATGTGAAGAAATGACATCAAAGACACCCCTCCATAAAGAAAAGTGTGTCGACCCTAGCTGAGGGACCTTAGCCAGTAAATAGTGGGGTCCACCCAACCATAAATGAGCATCGAAGACTGGAAGTACAAAACCAAATTTTACATTTTTCCCAATTTTCACTTTTGCCACGTGTCACGGCCAGATTGGCCAGTTGACTCTGTTTTGTCCCATCTTTGACCAACCTTTGACTAGCAAAAACTTTTGCGTATGAGCTCTATTTTCAGCATTCTTTATACCTTTGGAAATCTCTTAGAATTCTCTATCGTACTATCATAATTTTGGTGGATTTTGGAAATTTCTGAATTCCCAACTTTTCCTCTAGATCAAGAAATGTACCCAAGTGCATGATTTTGTGTCTACACTTTGACGAGCCTAGTAAACTAGAAACTCCACATAGTTTATGTCAACATTTGGTGTTTGATCCTACGTTTTGGTTAACTAATTTACAAGGATGGATACATTATAATTTTATAAGTCAATGATAATTGAAATTAAAAATTGGTGGGAGGAAAATCTCAAAGTCTTCTTACAATGTGAAGTAAAGAGAATAAGATTTACATAAGCTGCAAACGTATTCTTTCATGTGAAGGGAAATACATTTTTATTGAACTTTCATGATTTAGTTTGTCCTTGGATTCTAAAAATATTAAAATCAAAATAGTGTTTTGGATTACAATTAAAAGTTCTACTTCATTGAACAAGAGAAAAACTTAAGAAATTCGAGCAATTGGATGAACTATGAACTTGTGTTATAGATTACTAGTTTGAAACTATAACAAATTCATTTATCATCATGTAGGAAATCCAAAGTTGTAAAAGTTTCAATGCAAATAAATATGAGTTTTTTAAAGGGAAAATGGGACATTTCATGAAAATAATCTCATTTTTAATTTGATTTATCTTGATTGATAAGTGGGCGATAAAAAACAATAGTCAGTTTATTTAGTGTCGTGCCTATGTATTTTCTATCCAAAATAACCATCCAAATAACCCATAAAATTTGGGCCTTTAATATTAATTAATTATCAAATTCTTGAGTAATCATCATAATTCCAATCCTAAACTAATCGAGGGTGTATAAAAATCATCGTCGTGTTATATTGTTCAAATTAGGGTTCCTTAGATGTTATAAAATATTTCCCACCAATGGGTCTAGTCAAACAAGGTAAGGATTATAATTTAATTAAGGGTTTTATTAAAAATAAGGATGTATTGAGGTAACTAAAATAATATTTGTGCCTCCACACCATTATTTGCATGATTATCGTTAATTAAGTTTAATTTAATTTTCCCCACCAAGGGGGTTAGTTTAACATGGTATGAAAATATACTTAACTAAGGTTTAAATAATTAAGGTCGACATGGGTCCCATTTGGCTACAACCAAATGGACCCAATCCCCTTACCCCTATAATAATTTAAAATCTAATTTTAATTTAAACTTATTCACCCAAATTTCAAGAGGGAAAGGGTGAGCCCACTTGTTGAATTACCTAGTCAATATAGTTGCCCTAATTGCTCAAGTGAAAAATCCTAAGTTTAATTAGATCCCTTGGATCAAAAGGATCTCCACCTTTTATCTTTATGGTTTCTAAAAAGCCCTAATTTCACTTTAAAGTTTTATTACCTTTATTTTCCTCATTTTCCTTCCTCATTTCTTCTTGGTTTTGTTGCAGGCTAGAGAGCTTCCACATATTCTTGTTTTGTGTATTATTCCTTCTATTTATTTAAATTTCCAATAACCTCATTAGGTTTTATATGGATGAAGAAGTGTGTATGTATGTATGTATGTATGTATTGTTTATACGCCACATAGATTTAAGTACACACGCGCGCGCGCGCGTTTGACATTGAGATAAGAGGGCTATAAACTAAAGTGTAAGGGTAGAGATAAGGACAAACTATTTTAGGAGGGTTGTTCCATAAGAGGAGAGGGCAAAGTGTGAAGAGTAGGGATGAGCCCTTACTATAATGGAGGGGAGGGGGTTAGGTAAGCCCTACGACCCGCCCCTTCCTTATATACATATTTTAAACCCCCCACCTTTTTTCACACACACACACACACACAATTTTTAGTTCCCATTATAACACACTATAATGGGAACTAAATTGTGTAATTGTGTGTGTGTGTGTGTGTGTGTGTGTGTGTGTGTGTGTGTGTGTGTGTGTGTGTGTGTGTGTGTGTGTGTGTGTGTGTGTGTGTGTGTGTGTGGTGTGTGTGTGTGTGGTGTGTGTGTGTGTGTGTGTGTGTGTGTGTGTGAAATAAACATGGGAACTAAATAGCACAAAACAACTTCATTTTAAACCATTAAAACACAACACACAAATATCCATTTTTCCTCTTTCTTGAAAATTATATCAATCAAAAAAACTAATAGAGTCATTTGTAAATTTAATGAAGCCAATGAGTGACATATTAAAGCACTCATTTCTATTTGTAAAACAATATTTTGATAAGTATTTTGATAGGATTAATAACTCAAAAAAATCCATATTTTTTTAATTTATCTAAATCAATATTTTACCTTATAAACAATGTTAAATGGAAGAATTTCTATTTGCACAAGTTAACAATTTTTCTCATTTTTAAATACAATATTTACAACTTATTTCAATATATTTTCCCAAACAATAATAACACTTATTAAATATTTCTTTTAATTACATTATTAAGATTACAATGAACTTTAAAATGCAAGTATACAAGCCTCCCACAAAGTGGGAACACCATGTCAAATTTTTCTTTGATTTCATATTTAACAAACAAGAATGCAAACTCTTATCTTCTCTAAGCTCCATCTTCAACAAATAATCCTCCATAGACACAATAAAAGGTTTGGTTTACCACCCACCCAATTGACATCATTTCATTCCACAACCAAATGTTGGAGAGCATGCTATCCTCCTTCTAAACCCGTGGGTGAGAGGAGAATGCAAGCCTCAATTTGAGCACCAAAGAAGGGAAAAGGTCAAAACACAACAACCAACCAAATCACAAAAATGAGTTTTATAACAACATGAATAATCCAATAAGTTCCATATTTCTATCTAAATGGGGAAGAGAGAAAGAGAAATCCAAATTCTAACATATCCAAAAAGTAGCCATATATGTGTTTGCATGTTTCTAAAAATCCCAAATTTCCTCCATAATTCCATATCCCTCAAAAAACCTTATACCTCATTGTCTCCTCCTTTCCAAGGCCTTTCAAATCTTAGATGTTTCCTTTAAAATGAAAGGAGATGGCTCCCAAACCATATGAGAAAGAATCTCCCACTTCAAACTATATGAAGGGAGTAAAAATAAGAAATCCCAACAAGGATTACCTATCAAGCAATGTGGTAATAGAGAGGATTCTTATCTTCCCTTACAATTCAAAAATCCATCCCCAAATGGAATGAATGGAGAAAAATAAACCAAAAGACAACAACTCATTTGCAAACCAACAAAACAATTCCAACAACAAATAAAAACTCCAACAAGGAGCATACAAGATCCTTTTTCAATACATTAAACATACAAACAAGAGTGTGAGGCCTACCTCACAAAAGTAATATTATTCCAAGCTTCCAAATCCAATAACAAGCTTTCCAATCCCAAAATCTAAACTCTCCGACAAGACTCCTCCTCTCCAAAAGTTAGCCAAAAACAAAAATAAGCAAAGAACCCCAAAAACCTCCAAGTTTGAGGATAATAAAGAAAAACATTCTCCAAATTTCAACCCAATACGAAGGTGAGATGTGTCACTCCTCCATCTAAGACTCCAACTCACCCAATTACTTCCAACAAGCTCTTCTAAATCAATAAATGAATTAAATTAAAAAACAAGCCTCCACATGGAGCAACTTGTACTCCAATCCCAAAACAAACACATGGTCCAAAATAATAAATTTGGGTGGTTGAAAAATGGTCAAAAGTGGGCAACTAGGCATTATGAGCCTTGATAATAGCTCACCCACCCACAAGCATGGTACTTGGGGCTCTTTTCAAGACAAATACACCCTCTAACTTGTCATACACTCCTAAAAAAAGTCACTACTTTCCCAAATTCGAGTTTTGGGGAAAAGGCGGCCTTTAAGAGGGGTGGTGGATCCACCTAATCATGGATTAGGTGATCATAAACCCAACACATCAATACAAATACAAGATAAAATCATCCCATGTAAGTGGGAAGTGATTAGCTTAATAAATCAACCATATAACTAGCAATTAACAAAGGTTACACCAAATAAATACAAGTGAAAGAAAAGAAAGATAATAATGACTATATAAATCGATAAACATATCCCAAGGGGTTATTTCACTTTTCAAAATTCATCAACAAAATAAACATCACAAAGGGACCAATAATAAAGAAAGGGGTAATTTGATCTATAATGCCTGTTGTACTACATGAAGGAGCATCCCATGAAACCCGCATTCTCTTGTAGGGTGAACCTGTTGCTTGCACACTCATTTTCAAACATCATACCTTCTTGATAAATTATTCTAATAAGGTAATCACTCAAATCTCAAATAAATCAAGTCAAACACATGCTAACTAACCAATTAGTTACAAAATCATTCATCCACCATACAAGATATTACAAAACACGATAATCTTCCACATCATATTTTACAATCCAATGCAAGATATATGCTAATCTAAAAAATACATCAAGATAAATAATCATCATAGAAAAGCTAGATATTAATGGTAAAAAGCATGAATTGGCCTTGTGTACCAAATTCAACCTAGAAATAGAAGAACTGGGAATCACGATGAAACACAAAAAAGTTATAGTTGTATGGTTAGATGACACTAGATAGTTAGCTCTGACTCCCCACAAAAAATAAAGTAGGGATAAATAAAGAGTAAAGGAGATAATCATAGATTTTATATTATTATAATAAGTGCATGCATCTCATATAAATATCATGACCGAAATATATAGAATAATAGATTAAATAGTAGGATTTTGTAGATCAAGAACCTTGGGAGTGGAAGACCAGGGGGATTGATTACCCTTAACTACACTTAGCTTAATAAAAAAGGGAGAGATAAAAGAAGAGAGATAAAAGAAGAGAGATAAAAAGAATATAAAAGGATAAATACCATAAAATATGGTGAGTAATTGATGTAGTACCGAGGAGGAACTCAGTCCATTCAAGAAGCTCAATAATTTTCTAGCAATAAACTTTCACAATGACCTTGCACTTAAGGACCTAGGCAAGCCTACGAAGGCTTAAAACTTGTGAAATTGGAAAAATTTCCACCTAAGGAGGTCTCGTCATCAATTTACCTTCTCCGCACCTTCAATTACTACTACACCACTTGCCAAACTCATTTAATTGCATCAAAATGACAAGTTGCTCACTTACCCAGATTTGTTTAATGTTTTCTACTTCTTATTTAATGGAGGAGGAAATGTAAGACAAAATTATAATTTTATTTGCATCAAAACTCAAAGTTAAAAAGAGATAATGAGTGTTGTTAATAATATTAAGAGTGTTAAATAAAATATAAATAGATTAAATACTATTTTTTTAGGAAGGAAATTGTAAAGAAAAGTTGAAGAAAAGTCACCTCTCTAACACAAAACAAGTTATATGAAATTATCTTGTTTGTTCCCATGAAATTATGAAAAAGTTATAAGGATTAAGTCATTATATTGGATGATTATATATACAATATGAAACAAAAAATATGGAGAAGCAGAAACTATCTATTCTTATAATTAAAAAAAAAAATTGAATTGCTTCCCTATGCGATCTTTTTAGCACATTTTTTGGCTCTTTAGTAGGTTTCAAAATTTTGATCGGAATACCCATTTTCTTCAATTTTGGGGGAGACTCATATTTTTTTGCATATTCCATGGGGTCGTATGCCAAGTCATATCCTCTAGAGTGGGAGCCAATGGTGTGGAATTTGGAGAGGTAAATCATGGATTTTTTTTGGTAAACTGAGTCGAGCCTTCAACATTGTTATAATTTCTAGTTTTGGAGGTCGACTTTACCTACAATGCAACACATTCACAACAAACTAGCACCTTCTACATTCATCCTCCCTGCGGAGTTGTCATTGTTACTCCAACTGGATCAATAGGAATGAAACTCCGTGTTTTCATTTTCACCAACAAATAAATCAACTAAATACAAAACCAACCACGAAAAAACAAGCATACCATGTATGTTAGTATGTTATAAGGAAAAACTAGAACAACAATAAGCATAAACTAAGATGACAAAAATATGGAAAGGAAAAAACTATTTTAGAAAACTATGCAAGACAAAATGACGTAAGAATAATTTATCTTCTGCAAGCATCTTTAACAACCTTTGCACAACACAGTCTACCACCCAACTAGGGGTGTATCGATGTGGCATCATAAGAGGTAAGCCAATTCAGCACACAATGATTCGTGGCTTTGACAAAGGCACATGCCCTCATATACCGAAATGAGAAATAAGAGTGGGATAAGAGAGCAATTTTTTTTGTTCAATTTACATACAATTGCAACCTTACAATTTTTTTCCATATAATAATGAAAACAAAACATACTCAAATGTTTTTCCATACAACAAAACTAAGAGAGGAATGAAATTAAGAGAACTAAATACAGAGTGTCAAAGAGAATTTTTTTGGCAAGGAGTCTTATTCATGATAATACAACACTACTACACAAAGCATTATTTATCCACAATGTTATCCACAAAATAATTGTTTTGTACAAAAAAAATTTAAATTATCAACATTAATTAATATATTTTATAAAATAAAATGTTCCTTAGAAAACAATCGCATTTATGAAAACATATTGTGTATATAAATTTTATATCAATATGTTCATTGATGTTTCTGCATGTTTTTCCTGTAAAGCAAATCGTGATAATATTCATGGAGAACAATTATGTAATTGTTTAAGGTTTTGATGCGTGGTTTAAAATACTTAATTTTTAGATCTATAGAAATGGAGATCGAGATCAAATTCTTAGATACAATGTAAATGATTCTCAATTAACATTTCAATTAGCATTGAATAGTTGAATCTCAATTCTTTATGTTGGTAAGGTGTTCATAGAGAAATATGTGGCGGTTCTTACTCATAATTTTCTATCAAAATTGTACTTAAATACTTTATTCAATAGCTCCTTTCATGTTTTATCTAGGTCTATGCATTTTAATAAACATTAACTTTAAAAGTTAGTTTGAAGTTGTAATGCCATAAATAAAAAAATTAATTGAATGGAATGATTTATCAAACATTGAATTTTTAATTAAAATATATTATATACAATGTTTAATGTTTGTTTATTAGGAATTTTTGTTTATAAATTTTTTGATAATTTTGACAGGCTTTTAGCTTGTGTTCTATTTTTATCGCTTCCTACAAGTTTTATCGCTTCCTGCAAGTTTTATCGCTAGGGTTTTTGTGTTTTAACTCTATTGGAAATGGCTCGCATGAAGCAGATTGCTCGTAAATCTACAGGAGGGAAGGCCCCTAAAAAATAGTTGGCTACCAAGGTGGCTCGCAAGTCTGCCCCTGCAACTAGAGGAGTGAAGAAGCCTCACAAATTCAGGCCCAACACCGTAGCCCTCAGAGAGATCCGCAAATACCAGAAGAGCACTAAGATCCTCATAAGGAAGTTGTCGTTCCAGTGCCTCGTCAGGGAAATAACACAAGACTTCAAGACCGGCTTGAGGTTCCAGAGCTCCGTCGTTACTGCTCTGCAGGAGGTGACCGAGGCCTATTTGGTTGGATTGTTTGAGGACACCAATCTTTGTGCTAACCAAACCAAGAGGGTCAACATCATGCCTAAGGATATTCAGCTTGCCCGCCATATTCAAGGTGAAAGGGATTAATTTACCTCTTCCCTTTTCTTCTTCTAACAATGTGTTTCCACACCACCGCTTTTGTAGAAAAATATTAGCTTTCCGGCTGCTGTTTATTTTTTATGCTTTCTATATTCTCTTTTGCTCTCTGTTTCCTTTGTATTTGAAAGTACATATTTTGTACTTATAGGGAAGGTATATTTTGTTGTTGTTGAAGCTTTTAAGCAAATGCAATTTTCAATTGTAATTCCAGACTCCACAACCTTTGCTAGCATCCTCCCAGCCTGTGCCAAAATGGGAGCTTTAAAATAGGGTGCGGACATTCATCACAGCATAATTGAAAGTGAATTTTTATTAAATGTTGTAGTTGCAAATGCCCTGGTAGATATGTATGCAAAATGTGGAAGCATACACAAGGCATGTGCACTATTTGACAAAATGCCTCAAAAAACGGTGGTCTCGTGGAATGCCATGATTTCGGGATATGCACAAAATGGCTTTTGTAAGGATGTTTTCAAACTCTTTGAAGTAATGGTGCACTTTGGTACATACCTTGACCATGTGATCTTCACCTGTGTTTTATTAGCATGCATCCATGCAAGTTTAGTGGACGAGGACTATAAATCCTTCAATGACATGACTAGCTTTTATTGCAATATGCCTATAATTGATCATCATGTGTGCATGGCCTACCTTCTTGGCTGTGCTGACTATCTTGAGGAAACTCTAAACTTTATCATCAAATTGACAATTAAACCCGAATTCATTGTATGGATATGTTTTCTCGGTGTCTATAGAACACATAAAAATATAGGGTTATGATTATTTACACCAACTCTTCTTTTTGAGATGGATCCTCAAAATGTTGTAACTTATGTTCTTTTGTCAAACATCTATGCAGAAGTGGGTAGGTGGGGTGAGGTTCAAATAGTAAGGAGATTGATAATGCAAATGTGGTGTCATGGACTACCATGATTACAGGATATGTACAAAATAGCACTCTCGACCAGGCCTTAAGAATTTGTAAAGAAATGCCTCAACCAAATGTTGTCTCGTGGGTTGCAATCATTGCTGGTTGTACACAAAATGGGCTTATTGAAACGTCATTAGGGTTTTTTAAACAAATGTAATTAGCAGGTATAAAGCCAAGAGAAACATATGCAAGCATCCTACCAGCTTGTGCCAGAGTGAAAAATTTGGAACACGGTATGGAAATCCATAAAAAACTAATGGAGAACCAGCTTTTGTTAGATGTTGTACTTGTGACCACTCTAATAGACATGTATGCAAAATGTGGAAGCATGCACAAGGCACGCCAACTGTTTGACAAAAAGCCTAAACGAGATGCAATCTCATGGAATGCAATGATTGTTGGATATGTGCAAAATGATAACCTGCATGAGGCTTTAAGACTTTTCAAAGAAATACCTGAACAGAACGTGGTCTCATGGACTAAAATTATTATTGGATATGCTCAAAATTGCCTTATTGAAAAAGCTTTGGAGATTTTTATTGAAATGCAATTGGTAGGTGTAAAGCCAAATGCAACAATCTTTGCCGGCATTCTTCCAGCTTGGGTGAAACTTGGAGCTTTGGAGCAAGGCACAGAAATTCATCAAAAAATAGTTGAAAGTGGACTTTCATTGAATGTTGTAGTTGTGAATGCCCTGATAGACATGTACACAAAATGTGGAAGCCTGCAGAAGGTGCACTATTTGTTTGATAAAATGCATAGTGCAAACTTGGTCTCATGGACCGTGATGATTGCAGGGTATGCAATGCATGGCTGTAGCAAGGACTCCCTTAAGCTCTTTGATCTAATGAAGCACTCTAGAACTAATCCGGATCATGCTATATTTGTTTGGGTTTTGTATGCATGCAGCCACGGAGGCCTAGTCGATGAGGGCTGCAAATATTTCAATAGCATGAGTCACTCTAATTGCATTTTGCCTACTATAGATCATTATATATGCATGTTTGACCTTCTTGGCCGTGTTGCCTATCCTGAGGAATCCTTAAAATTTATCATCAAGATGCCTATAATACCTGATGTAGTTTTGTGGGTAAATTTGCTTGGCTCCTGTAGATCACATAAGAATATAAAGCTAGGAGAATTTGCAGCAACACTCCTTTTTGAGTTGGATCCTATAAATGCTGCACCTTATCTTCTTCTATGAAACATTTATTCAGAAGTGGGTAGGAGGGGTGAAGTTCAAAAATTAAGGAATTTGATAAAGATAGAGGAATTAAAAAGATACCTGGTTGTTGTTGGATTGAAGTCCATAAAATGGTACATGCATGTTGTGTGGGAAATAGATCACACCAACAAACAAAGGAGATATATTCATGGCCGAAGAAATTGTCTTTAGAGAGGAAGGCAACATGGTATATTCTAGATACGAGACTAGAATTAAATAGGAATTACTCATCTGCTACCATAGTGAGAAGTTGGCAACTTTATTGGGGTTGTTAAACATGCCCCTTGATCAACTATTAGAGTTGTCGCTAGGACTGATACGCTGCAATGAAGTTTATTTCCAAGATTGCTGCAAGAGATGCAAACTGGTTCCATCATTTCAAACGTGGACAATGTTCTTGTAGAATTATTGGTGATGCTAAATGAAAAAAACTATAAACACAGGTATTGCACTATGGCAAGGTGCATGGTGGCAGAATTGCGATCATAAAGAATGAATCGGGTAATATTTTTAGACTTTTAGTTTTTGAAAAAATGTTGTTTCTGACTGTTTGGAGAGCTAGACCATGTTTTTGACTTGATCAAATTATATTGTATAGCAGGCATCACCGCCTAGATATGCTATTGGTATTTGTGAGAATCCCCGTTTTACGTTATCATGGAGAATTCATGACATTGAACTATTTTTCTGGAAGCTCGAAAGTAAACTGGTAGAGGAATGGGAAGTGCGAAAGGAAATGTGAGAGAACGGCATGATGTGCTGGCTACTGAGGTTTGTTCCAGAATTTTCCAAAAATAAATCGCCCCACAAACCTGTTTGCCTTTATTTTCCCCTGTTTTCACAATTTCTCTCAATTTTCTTCCATCCAGCTATAGCTTCAATAAAATGCGGTCGTTATCTAAAATGCATTGGGGAAATGTTTTCTCTCAGACTTGAGTTTGTTTTGGCATTTTCAGCCGGGGAACAAATTTACGGCAATCTTGGGGTTTTTTTAACTCTGTTATTCTTTCTTCTCCCTTGTTTTTGTTTTGAAATTTAAACTTTATTTGGGTTGGTGTGTGCAGGGAAGGATGAGAGGAGAGGATATACTAGCATTGGATCTCTTGTCTACACTCCCAAGCTTTGACCCCATATGGTTTGATTTTCTTTGTTTGCTGTTATGAAAAGGATGTGATATATTTAGTACAACACCAATCATGTGGGTTGCAGCATTGTTTGTTATTTCTGTAATTGTTTTTATCGGTTCTCCTTATTCATATTAGTAGTTAGTATTCAATGCCATTACAGAAGATTGAAGCAGCTTTCCGGTGGCAGATATGTATGCAAAATGTGGAAGCATGCAACGGCATGTGAAATGTTCGACAAAATGCCTGAAAGAAATATGGTCACATGGCCTTCAATGATTGTAGAATATGCTGCAAATGGATTTTTTGAAGCATTCACACTGTTTTTCCAAATGAAACGAACATTTTTCCAACATGATCAGTTCACCTTAGGTAGCATACTCCCAGCCTGTGTCCTAAAAGAAGCTTTGAAATGTTTTATGTTTTAGTGTTGATTGGTTGAAAGTTTTGTGCCCAATCACTGGCAGCGTCGAGTCAACTGCTTTTCCTCATGCGACACACCATCTGAGTTCTCAGCATTCCAGTACTGTTTCTGCAGTTTTTCCTGCAATATTGCCCATGAAAGCCTATTTGTATTTATTTCATCATGAGTTCTTCAGCTACTCACAAGGTGGATCATTTTCTATGTTATGTGAATGCCGAACCGTATATGTTATTTGTTTTAGAGGTATAATTATTACTTTTGTAGTTGATGTTGATTAGGGGTGTGATTGATTTTGTAAGTGTAGAAATATAGATGGGCCACTTAATTTGAAGGTTATTTCTACATTTCAAACTTGTTAAAAATTCGTGCATGAATACATTTGATACCATTTTTGAAAGTTAATTTATTTTATAGTTGATGTTGGATTGATGATGGCTTACTTTTGTACCATATATCATGAGAAGTTGGAGAGGATTTGATGGTTCTTGAACAAATTTGATATCATTTTGTGATTGATGCATTAATTTATAAAATTTTAAGGTTGTTTTTAGATCACAGTCAACCTAGATGCCCATGTTTTGGGAACCCACAAAGGGAAATATCTGATTTACTTAGTTTCATGGTTATCTTATGTTTGAAGTTCCAACATAGCCAATTTTGTTTATAAATGTGTTCTAAAGAATTGTAAGCCAATTGCTATAAAGAGAATGTGCAGTCACTACCCACAAAGCTCTCGTGAATTTGAAACTGAGCTGGAAATAGTTGAAAGCATCAAACATCGGAATCTTGTTAGTCTGCATGGATGTTCGCTTTCTCCACTTGGAAACCTGTTGATGCATGTTCTCGATAATCAACTTAAATCTCCTAGTCCTCTACTCTTGCCAGCTAAAGTATGTTTATATTGATTTGTCTGGCATGTATTTCATGACTCTTGACTATTTATATATGGCTTAGTTTTTTTGTTTCTATGCTATAGGTCATAGTGTTGATTTTGTTGTCTAATCCTATGTATAACGTATTTTAGTCACAAGTAAAAGTATTTTATTAAGACTGGCAAACTCCCTTAGACATCTCGAGGTATAATGTGTTCGTTAATCTTGTATAAGATTTCACATTACACATTATCATGTAATGCTTTATACTGAAATGCATGATGCTTTGGTAATTAGTACAATAACATGAGGTACATGATGGACATGTTATGTTTACATGATTTCATTTTATGGGTAACAATCGACAATTGTAGAATTTGTCTTCTCTTTAGGTTTCACGTCCCCAAGCATTTTAACATAACCAATAACAAATCCAGTCATGATATGACTAAAGATTGTACCAAACATTGTTATTCCTTCTCATCTCCATCAAGCACATCAAGAACCAACCTAAAAAAACAAAAGCTGGAAAATATTTCCCAAATGTAATGTAACTCTAAACATGTTAATTCTTGCATCTCAATTGTACTTTGATAAGTCATCTCACTCTACCCTCTACACATTAGCTCTAGATTTTACTACTTCCATCTCAATGACAATATTTCAAGTTAAAATAAGCACATGAATTTATAAGATTATCGAGATATTCACTAATTACATCATGAGAAGTTATTCCTGAAAAGATGTAATACCGTGTTGTTTTATAGAACGGCTAAAACCCCAAAAAGTTGTACCGATACAATGTTTAGAAGTCTACTTGGAATTCTATTGGATTTTGAACCATGGATTTATAATTGTTGAGCATTTGATGTACATGTGTTTTTAGAACATGAATTTTTGTTTGTCGGCAGGTCAAAATTCATCTTTCTCCAACATATTCTTATTTTGAAATTGTTTAATAGTTAATTCTTATTCTTATCAATCAGGATGCTACAACTCTCCTGTCAAAATCTGAAGCAGTGGATTTAGTGAAGGATATTTTTGCTTCAGCTTCATAAAGAGACATATGCATTGTATGACCTCCATCTTGTATTCATATATTTTTCAATTTTTGCATGTAACTTTTTGTATTTTTTGCTGGCATGTTAGAATATTTTTTGTTGTGATTAGTCGTTCAAATATCACATCTACAGTCTTGATAAGGGTGTTATGTTATTCCTCAGGGTGATGGATTAGAAATAGAAGTTAATGTGAAAGGTATTAGACGAGAAGAGATTATGAAGTTACGATATGATTAATTTGATGTCACTCCTGAATTAGGTGCACGACTTGTTACATGTTTTTACCATCTATGCATTTCTATTGAAGATGATTTGAAAGCACTTACACTAATATCCTTCATCAAAGAAATATTGCTATCATTGTGTTATTTATTCTGCAAATTAGTGTTGCAATACATTCAACTTGAGCTGTGATTGTTATTCTGAGTTTTGAACTCCTAATTTCTGCAACTTATTTAAGAACAATACAAAATTCTAGCGTTTAGTATAATGTCTTAAAAGAAACACACTTCATATAGGGATACTATCTTGAGTGTTTCCTCATGGTATTGCGCTGAACATTGAAGTTATTTATGTTGAATGGCGTGTAGTGAGTTTATTTAGTTTGTTTCAAGTGGTTGATCTAATGACATTGCTAAATAGGGTGCACAAGTCAAAACAATTTCTATTATTTCTATTATATTTTTGTTTTTCTACTTGCACACACACTACTGCCCCTTTTAAGTCTTTATCCAGTATTGGAGTCAACTTCTGTGATGATTTTAATAGCCAAATGATGTTGGCATATCTTAGTGGCAACTTTTATGGTATGTTATATCTTCGATTTCAGATATATGTAGTGAATGGATCTTATATTTTGCAGGAGTTCCTAGATTTAGCTTTAGAAAGGTTATTTGTAGTCGTTATAGTTTCCATCAGTTTTCCTAATTAATTAGTGTAACTTGCTTTAATTTTGAGTAACTTTTGCCATTCACGAATAATTTCGTTCTTTCCATATCTTAGAATATAGGTCCACTTCTTGAATTTATGCTACTCATAATTCATGTAGATAGTTATTATTAATATATTATAGAATTCAAGTTTACCCCTGATGATGCCAATATATGAGATATTATATATGGGTAAATTTTAGCTTAAATCACATTTTTTTCAGTTTGAGCCCTCAGGAAAATGCTTCTATGCAAGGTTTTCCCCAATTCCTTGTTAGAAGTCTATAGACAATGTAATCTATGTTAAAATTACCATTCTCAATCCGTAGTGTTTAATTTGGAGCAATTTGTGCTACTTTTTCACATATTTTAATTGTCAATACATTTGTTCATTTTTGTTGAGAAAATAGTATAACCTACTATGAATTGCAAATTTGGTGTGCATTGCAAGCTATATAATAAATTCCATATCAGATAAAATGAGCAACGTTGAACTCAAATTGAGTAAAAAAGGAAAATAAAATTAGAATTGCAACCTGGTTCCCCTTTCAAATTTGAAGTTTCAAGTTGCCCATTGCATAAATGATACATTATTAAATATAAGGAAAAATAGAACAGTGCTCTATATCTTGGACCTCAAATTTGGGTTAGAAGCTTGTCAATCAGGTACTTATATTTTCTATTGAATTTGTGGGTGCACATACATACGGTAGCTTTTAGGTTGTGGAGCCTGTTTTCATGTGTGAAAGTGTTGAAGACTGTACACTAAGAGTACTGTACACTTTTCATGTATCCTCACCGGGGTTCGGGGCTGGGCCGGGCCCCGAGTGGGGGTCCAGGGGCGGTAGCCCCTGGTAGTAGGGGTTTGGGGGCGCAGCCCCCGATTTTTTTTTAGGCGTAATTTTTTTTTTGGCCTCGAAAAATGCACCTGACATATCGGGAAACGTGCTCTTCTCATATGGGCGAGTTTTTTGACCCATAGGTTTATGGGACGGGTTTTGCCCATGGTTTTGATACCCACGGTTTTGTAAAATTGCTTAAGCAGTTGTCTATTTATATGGTCTTATGCATATGATAGATGTACAAGTAAATGTATTGTAGATGTGTTTTGAATTCGGCTGTGAATTCTGTAGAGTTTGTTGAGCATAGCTCCAAATGGATCTGGGTATTGTATTGAGAGAGCGGTGGCTTGTAATAAAATCTGAGCAAGTGATTCTTGGTGGACGTAGCCCAAATTGGGTGAACCACGTTAAATATTGTCTCTTTGTGTTGTGTTATTTTATTCTGCAATTTTATTTGAGATCTGTAATAATTTCTGCATATTAGTTTTCTACTGTTGTGATACTGTGAGGGATTATTCCACATATTTTATCTCTTATTTCCTAACAGTAGCAAAACAGATCCCTAAGAGCAAGGACATAAGACTTTTGTGCAAATGTGAAAGGGGAGTTCTATGTGCACATTCAAATCAAACATGAAAAATACCCTTGATTAAAGCCCTGGAACTAAGAACGTGATTTAAACTTACAAAGGATCTCAATGGACATTTGGTGGACTGTGACAGAGCTCTCATTGCACATTTAGTGGTCTATGATAGACAATTCAATGTGCATTTGATGGATCTTTTGAGGGCTTTTAATGATTAAGAATAATAAGAGGGATAGGTTGATATATCTCGAAGATGGGCAGAGCATAAGCAACATGCTACCACTCATGATATAAAATCTGCAAATGTACAAAAGTCTTCATGTATTCATGTTTAGTTCAAATAAAATAGCCCGCAAATGTACAAAAGGCTACCACTCATGATATAAGATTTACAAATGTATATGTACGAATTTGTAACAAATTTGAAATGTAGAGATAACACCTTTAAATCTAATGCTTCATATATATTCCTACACTTACAAAATCAATTACACCCCTTATCAATATCAACTACAAAAATAATAACTATCCCTCTAAATCAAATAACATATACCATTTGGCGTTCACATCTCATGAAACACATGCAATTGCTAGTAATATATTTATGCCGAAGGCATTCCCCTATGGTAAAGGACCTCCAGACGTTTCTGTGACTGTATTAAAGTTGACGGTTTGAAGGCCGTCTGGATGTTTTTGCATTTTTAATAATTTTTTTAACATGCGTTCCTTCTTTAGACCAGCAAGGCATCATGTCAATCCAGGGGCCTTCCGTCAGGGTTCCAATACACCCCTCCTCAACTTCCTCTACATCCATTATGTATAGTTTTTTGTTCCCGAATCGTCTCGATTTGAACACTAATTTTTTCCCATCTTCACCCTTAAATCTATGGAACCCCAGCCTGAGCGAATCGGGCGAGATGAAAGGGTTGTAGTGATGAATTTGGGGATTAATGGAGGTCATCACGGGTATAAAGGACCTGGACTACAGGTCAAAGATTTCGAAGTGCCTAAATTTGGACTCCGGTCTACGTGTGGCGACGACTATCCAATTCCACATAGCGGAAGTGCAGGGAGTGAAACCTTCTACGGGGGGTGGAGTTATCCGCTCTAGTGGCACCACTTGGTCCAAGTTCAATATGTAGATGCTCCACCACCCATCCTCCACTCTTCTGTGAAAATACACGGTGTTCTCATTGGCCTAGCTCTGCAACCATCCACCTACCGAATCCGTCCTCTACCCTGACAATGTACAAACCTGTCTGAAGCTCATGAATATGGTCCCGCCACCATTCCCCTACTCCATAGGAAGCCACCATAATTCCCAAGGAAGAATGATGTCTTACCGACTGTATCTTTGCATGAACTAGGTCCTTAATCCCTCCAATGCCTAAAATGGGTTCCAATTTGGTAATTAGTTTGGTGGTCCAAGGAGTCCTTTAAATTCCTACCAATCAATGTGGCAGTCTCTCTTAAAAGAAGGGCCACACATTTTTTATCCAAATAGAAAAGGAAGGTGGATGGATTCCATTAAAGTCATACTGATCAACATGGCAACCTCTCTCAAAAGGACCAGATATGTCTAATCTGGATAGAAAAGGAAGGTGGATAGAGAACCTCCTTGAGTCTTCATACATGCAATGATATCTCCACCAAATCTCATTATAGGTTAGACAACGCAAAATAAAATGTTGCTCATTTTCCACTTCATAAAGAGAACATAGGTGAAAAATCCTATCACCAAATGCATATTGTGGTTTTTATTAACTCACAACTTGTGGGACTGTACCCTCATCTGGCCAAGGAGAGTCTTAAGACCATGTGACTAGTGATGCTAGAGAGAAACAAGCTGAATGATTGTGCTATTGATTATCTTGATGAAATGCTCATCATAAAAACCATCTTGAGGTAGAGAGGCTGCAGGGGAGAAGTCTGGTGATCTAACAACTCTATTGATTGGCTCCTTAGGGAGAGAATGCGAAAGGAGGCATTCATGTAGTCTCTAGGTGGAGAAAGTTGATCAATAGAGATGCTGCTAAATTGGAGAACAAAATTGTTCTTGTAATAACAGTAATGCCATCGTATAGTGACAAAGAGGTGAACTTTTTATTTATGGGACTCGAAACCTCTTACCCATAGATTGTGGGGTTGATGACTGGATCAAAAGTTTTCATATTTGAAGGAAGTTTCTGGAAATTTTTCTTTAACCGCAGTTCTATCTAGACAGTGGAGAGGGGGGAGGTAGGTTCAGTATAGAAGACAAAATAGTAAGTTGAAATCCTGAGTGATCATAGGCTGTTGCAGCCTCAATTGGCTCTCCTTTGTTTCATGGCTTGCTGGCATAAAAACAACACTCGAGTGTTTATGTGTGCCTCCATGTCTATGTGCTCTTGAGCATCTCTAGAGGTGTTGAATACATGACTTTAGGTTATTATTTACCATGCCATGGCATGAGCTTGGGCTTTTGCCAATAAATGAATACAATACGGAAGGCCTGTTCTTAATGGCTTTCCCAACTTTATTTCCGACAGGAAAAGAAATGTGGCAACAACCCCGCATTAAAGAAGTTCCAATGCATGAATGCACTCTTCATTTAATGTGTTACCATGATGGGCACTTTGGTTCCCACCCAATATTTTGTTACATGTATAGCTATATTCTAACTATGCTGCAATACATGAATAAAAATGACCCACTGCTGATTTTGATGATAATATGTGGAGAGCATGAACCAATGAGTAGTTAATTACCTCAGTGTGACCATTAGTT
This sequence comes from Taxus chinensis, assembly GCA_019776745.2. Taxonomy (NCBI): domain Eukaryota; kingdom Viridiplantae; phylum Streptophyta; class Pinopsida; order Cupressales; family Taxaceae; genus Taxus; species Taxus chinensis. Next base: position 255,228,930 of record CM034148.1, on the reverse strand, counting down.
TGGGGATGAAAGGATGTAGAGAACCTCAATTGAAAACCCAAAAGCTTCCACAACCTCAATTACTTAGTAGGTTTTAGAACCTTTTCATAATATCAATCAAGATATGAGCACTTCATAAGGTTAATCCTTGTATGACAGTAAATGTTTGAAATTTGAAATTTTGATAAAATTAAGTATGATCGAGATAATATTTTTTTATGTGGTCCAGTTGATTACAAAGACAATTTAGACATGGAAAATGCTTCTTAGAGTTTTCACCTAGATGTTGTGGAAATACTATACAATACAAACAATGGATGCATCTTGTTTTCTTTATGACAGATGAAATATAGAATAATTGCTGAAGAAATTTTTTGGGAGCAACTACAAAGATTCCCATTCCAAGTCTACTGCAAGCCATTATTTTGGAAATCATGCTTGTAGTGTAATGTACTGAAGCAATTTGAATGATATGCCAAGAGACAATACTAAAATTCTATAAGGTGTAGTCCTGATTAATTTTTTTAAAGAGAATCTCTTTTTTAAGATTTTTGAGTTCACAATTCAGGCAAGCTTCTTAATCCATCATCAAATCCTATTCAAGATATTCATCAAATAGACTTTCAAATTTGCTATTTTTGTTATAAACCACAGTTGAAGCCTAGATCTTGATCTGCTTCTTTCATGAATTCATACTTAGATTTACAATCACCAATCTCTCCATGGCTAAAATGAAATGTGTGGTTGTGGTAGGAGGTGGAGTTGCAGGTGCCCATGTCGTTAGATCTCTTCAATTCAACGGATTGACCTGTATGTGAATTTTGCATCAAACCCAATTCAATTTTTTTCATTTTTGATTATTTATAGTCTATGATCAAGGATTCCCTATGATTATTTGGTGATTTCTACATGGAGTAATTTTGATGGACCTTCATGCAAATAATGCATGATCAAACAGTTTGAAGTAGGTTAGCATAAACCATTTGGTAATTTAAACAGATTTAGATTTATTTGAATTCACTATCTACCTCCTCTTTATAGTTCGAGACATTACAGACATTAAGGTAGGCTCTAAGTTGCAATACTTACTATCCTTAATATACATTTATGTTTTCTTTCAATCCCTTAATTGATATTTGAAATACCATGGGCTATGTTGAGATGTATGGTGGAGCCAAGTTTTGTAGAGAGGTCTTTATTTAGTCACAATGACTATTTTGCAAATGGTCGCCTGGTCACTAGCAGTGTTGTGAGTGCTACAGATACAAAAGTTGTCATAGATTCAGGAGAATGGATTCCCTATGATTAGTGTAAGCTAAAATTAATGAATAAATGGACATTATTTATGTTGTATTTAATCAATGTCCATAATTTTATCCAGGATTTCCTTTCCTCTGCATATCGTGATTTATTATATGTGCATGTCTACAATTGTACAATCGATGATGGATACATAATACTGGGCTCTGCAAACATCAACCAATGATCAATGGATGGGGAAAGGGAATCTTAGATTGCAATGGGAGCATATAAGCCATTCCATACTTATATGGATGTATCCCCTCGGGGGCAAATCCATGGGTTCATAATATCTCTTTGGTACGAACACATGGGTATTCTTCTAGATGATTCCTTGCATCCCACCAACACTCAGTGCATGGGAGTAGTGAATGAAATTAGAGAAAAAATATGGAATGAATTCATTTCAGAGGAGGGTCCAGATATGAGGAATCTTACTGCACATCTGATGTCTTCTCCAGTACAGGTTTGGGAAGATGGTTCAGTCTCTGTCAAAGAAGGATATTCATACTTTCTTGATACCAAGGCCATAGTTTTGGGGTCTAGACCCCCCTTGCCTCATGTTCTTACCACCTAAGACTCACAAATCTTGGTTACAATTCTTTGTAGTATCGAGTATTCCATCTTTTCCAATCTTTATATCTTGTATATTTTTTACAATGGAATCCATATTATTCCTTTTATAGGTTTAGGTAAGAATTTCTCTATTCCTTAGGTATTCTTCGCCCCAATTTGACAAGATGACTTCAAATTGATGTATCCCTAGGATACATTACCAAATCGTTGAAGTTTTAATAGAAATTGAGTATTTATTTTATCAAGGAAGATAGAGATCAATCCCACTACACTCAAATGCATAAAATGTGCAAATTGAATTGTTCTCCTTTTTTATGCATGCAAAAGTTAGTGGAAACAAGTAAACCATTATTAATTTAATACCTTATTGATTTATTGTTTTCCACTAACAAAGAAGGTTATATCATTGTTATTTAAAGGTAGTGGAAATAAATAAACCATTATTAAGTTGATGGCTTCAGATAATGATAAGATAAGCAATAATGATAAGATAAGAATTACCAACTTAATAAATCTAATAGCATGCAACTTGATTCTCATACATTATGAGGTGCTAAGGGTATGCACAGTATACATAATGATCACTACTGATGATGTTATGGATAAAGATACATGGAAAATCCGTGCAGAATTTTAGCTAAACTTATGTTATACCCCTCCGAAGAAAACATATGATGTTTTGGCTTGCCCATCCTCCTGTGTTTACAGGAATTTCTCTCTTTAATTGAATTTACTGGTTGATCCATGATTGTATGAATTTACTTGTTGATTCATGATTGTATATGTACAAATTTGTAACCAGTTTGAAATGAAGAGATGATACCTTTAAATGAAATGGTTCATCTATATTTCAACACTTACAAAATTACACTATTCAACATACATGTTCAAATTTTCCTTTTTATTGTTTCTCGCTTCTTTATGTAAACCAACAACAACACATTTTTAATGTCTTCTTCATTATATCTGCATACAAATACCTATAGTTTTAAAATGCCAAGAAATAACCATGCAATTTATAGTAGTATTCTTCCAAAGTTTTGAATTGTTTTAAGGGTTAGACATCATGTTTGTGCTTTTTAAATGAAGTGGTTCATCTATATTTCTACACTTACAAAATCAATCACCCATAGTTTAAACAAAATCAACTACAAAAATAAAAACTATTCCTCTAAATCAAATGGATGCATATGGAGGAGTGGAGATTAAGAACCTGAGGGAGGTTGTGGTGAGAGATTGAAATGAAGCAATTCACTGGTACCACGTAGGCAACCAACGAAGCTCTATTGCATGGATCAATGCCAATGAAGCTTTAAGTAGATTACAATGGTGAGTTACAATAAATTTTATTATATTTTCCTTTTTTGTCCTTCTGGATGAACATATCAAATTATCAAGGAATGAGTTCAGTATATTTTATGACACATTTTTACTTTTGGAATGACAGTATCAATAGAATCTGTAAGAATGGATTTCAGTATATTTCCCCTCCATTTGCAGTACGTAGAAAAATTGGTTTAGAGCTCTCAGATTTCAAAAGTGAATCTCTATGGAACAAATCCTGTAATTCTCATATCCTTTGCTGATACAGGAATTGGTATGATATAAGTTCTTTTGTCTGTATAGAATACCCTTTTCTTTTTTGGTGATATTTGATTTGATAATGACACAGACTTATAATCTATGTATGGTCTTTTTGATTTTGTGGCTACAACTTCTGCTATGGAAATCATGATGTTATCATGGGGAGTTACAGCTCCATCCAGTTGAATTAGAGGTACAAATCCTTGTGACACTAAATGGGAAAGTTTGAGCTCCATAGGTGACTACATGACCTCACTGTAATCTGTCTGCACCCATAGATTGGTTCTTTAATATTTAGATAAGAATTTTGTAGCATTATCATTAGCTTTTATGGATTATTTCTTCCACAAAAATGTATGTGGAAGACTATGGGATGAGTTGAGAAAGATGATATACATAATTTATTACATTAATGTTTGGTTTTAAGTAAAATGGTTTTGTTTAGTTTTTAACTTTCTGTGTGTTTAAGCTCTAGAGGAAGGGAAAAAAGTGATTTTATTTTCTTAAGCAAAACAAAAATGAAATATTATAGATAAAGGTGGTATGAGAACTTTCCTCACAAACTACATTAAACTAATAAAGGTATGTGCTCATCCTAGGCTTTACATAACTTATAAGGGATTTACATCTTAGATTGGGTTGAGTTATACAAGGTATGTAATATTTGAGAAAAACATTCCCTTTATATAGAATTTCTACTGGCTGATGCAAGGACAAATTCAGTGAAGCTAGAACTTGGGTGATTGTTGTTTGCCCAAAGTTTCGTTTTAGTTAAGAGGCATTGTAGAGAGTGGGAATGCTCACTATTATTGTTGAATATGCAAATTGTATAGTAAAATTCACTCTTAAAGTTTGTATACCCAAGTTTAACATTTTATTCACACAATTGTCAAGTAATATTCATTTGAATTAACTTCATTCCAGGGGAGAATGACATCCTAAATAAGATCAAATTGTATTTGTATATTTAATTTGATACACGATAAATTCATTACCATTTCTCACCTCTATCATACTTTTTGGATGCTTACTCACGAAACATGAAGTTCGTTCTTACCTTATAGTGGGAAAGGTTAATAATATGCCTTTAGTTGATTTCACATGGTCATCATATCTTATACATAATTGTCATTTATGGTAATTGACATGTCTGATGTTGTGTATTGGCATATTTGTCTTATTACATATGTATGCATGTATTCTTGTAAAATGTTAGTATTTGTGTGGTCTTGCCAAACATAAATTGCATTAGTTAGGGATTGATAGACAAGAAAAATGAGTTTACGAGGTTATGACATGTATTTTCATTTTATACCTTGTGAAATATTAAAGATGATTAATTTCTCAAAAAATGACAATTGTTTAATAGGTTAAGCAACCACATGACAATTAACTGTTCAATAATTTTAGTGAATGATTTTTCTAAATTTTGAGCTGACAAGGCATAGGGTATACGATCCACATTTGAAACACCTAGATCAGGGGACTAATACAATTAATTCAAGGAGTAATAATCTCTAACCCAGTAAATGGAGGAATCTCAATGGTCAAAATTAAAAAAACTTATACCGTTTGGCGTTCATATTGCATCGTACACATGTGATTGCTAGTTTTATTGTTATTCCCATTAATTTTGATCATATTATTAAATGATTTGGAAAATTATGAATATCCTTATAATGCTTTTTAAAAAAATACACTTTAAAATTTTGAATATATTTTTTATTAATGTTTTGATATAAATTCAGTACTTTATTAATTTGAAATGGGAATATTACTCCTAAATTTAAAATATTTATATAATTTAGTATAACTTTTGAAATATATATATATATATTGTCCATAATAATAAAATTATTTAAATTTTAATAATAAATCAATATTCAAATTTTAACAATTGTATAAATTTTCACAAATTTTTTATATTGAAAAGTTTTACAATTTCAAAAATTGTATCAATTTCTATCATTTTGATATTGTGAAAATTTTCACAACTTTACATTTGTGACAATTTTCACAATTTTAAAATTGTGAAAAGTTTTACAAATTTATATCTTCACAATTTTATTGTAGGTGGAGTCCACAAAATTGGATTCACAATCTTTTTTTGATATGGTGAACGCTTTTGACCGGAGCTATGAACTAGAGGGTTAAGAGACCCCACCTGTACAACAACCAAGATATAACAATTAATGCTCAATAATCAGCAGACCACTAGCTGCCACCAAGAACACACGACTAGCAAAACACGAACCGCCACGCATGCACACACCACCAGCAAACCACGAGCCACCATGCTTGATCCAATGAATCACGAGTCATTGCGCAAGCACACACCACCACAGGCGAAACACAATTCACCTCACACCATCAAGCACAGGTCTTCTCAATCCAAAAACTCCTCCGTGAAAACCAGCCAGCCAGTCGCACCACCTTGGACATGACCACCCCAAACAGGGATCAATTCTTAGTGGTATTTTTACCTGGGTGGAGCTAGAAACAACCATCCAGCTTGACCACTCTACCCAAACCCCATCGGAAATTGGATTCACAATTTTGAATAAGTTATCTACAATGGAATTGTGAAATAATTGTGGATAAAAGACATATTTTCTTGTAGTGCAAATACATATAATGTTGCCTAAGTAGGGAATAGGCTTAATATAAGATTCCATTTTTTGGAGTATACAAATATTAGTTTGGATTATTCACAGTTTTTGTGCTATTATTGTTTTCTCTCTTCTTCAAATGTTGAAAAACACAGTGTGTTTTTCAACATGTGGATTTTTTTTTTTTCAACATGTGAAAAACACATTGTGTTTCAACATGTTCAAAAACGCAGTGTATTTTTCAACACTATGTTTTTCAAGACTTCACTACTTCTATTACATGTAAAGATGACTGTAGATATTGTTTAATGAATTTTATGTATTCCAATTCTAATCCTACAAACATTTCCTAACCAATAAAACCATCAAGTACTGATATTTATATATTAAAAATTCCTTTCCACCAATTATGACTTCATCAAGTGTATCCTCTTCTATATTGACAAAACAAATAATTTCACCAAATGAATATCCTAATATAATGTACTTGAAAGTATAAGGTAGATAATTTATGTTCAACAAAAATTTTACACAAAAGCCATTATTGGCCAATTCAAATTTTGAGGATGAATAATCCATAAAGAACACTCAACTTGAACTTTAATAAGGGAGAGTAGAATATATAATAAGATGATTAATTAGATGCAAGAAAAAGATATATAATGTATTCTGAGAATAGGTAGTGAGAAACACCCTCTAGAAACATGTGATTGAGAAATCCATCTAATCAACCTAGCTCGATTCCTAGCAGTAAGGATGCTTTTGAAGAGTCTTTTGATAATGAATTTGATGTACAAATAAATGGGCAGCCACAACCTATGGATGTTAATGTAGTACAAAAGGGTTCCAAAAATAAAGGAGAATGTGAGAAGTTGCCAAGCTAGGCTAGTGGGGAACTCTCTCAATGCGTAGAAGGAAAAAAGGATACTGATATTAGGCTTACAACAATTTTTGTAGGCATGGTTGTGCAAGGAGGATTGGGAAAGCTCAAAATTCAAGGAAACGATCCATTCAAGGGCTGAGTGATCTGGAGCTTAATATTTTTGGCCTTGGTTGTTCAACACACAAAATTTAGTTTATCCTTATTGTAGGTCATCAGGCATTATTGTAAGTCTTTGATTGAGTTAATCCTTGTGAACCTTCAAAATGTTATAGAGAAAGGTTTATAGTCTATGGGAAATGCATCAGGCATGCAAAACCTTAAATTTTCTATCATTTACCTCTTTTCAACGATTTACAGACCTAAGTTTAGTGGTAATTGGATAATAAAAAATGATTTCACTATGCATTTTGGTTTCCCTATTTTGTTTTCTATTTTATACAAGCATTGAAAAATGAAGTGTGTTTTTCAATGCATTAAAAAACACACTCTATTTTTCAATGCTAGGAGGAAAAATACAATCTTTTGTTGAAATGCTTAGAAAATTACTTTGGTAAGTGCATAATCCATATCCACATAGGAATTGGGAGAAATGGATATATTTTGAATTTTAGACATAATAAAACAAATTTGTTTGTGGCCGACATTGCAAACCACCTTTCTTTCATGATAATGACATTCTCCAGTACCTTTGATGGAAATGAAGTACTCACAGTCTTACTCATAATAAGTGGTTTTAGGCATAACAAGCATAGTGAAAGTGAAATAAAACAAACGGATTGGTTTTAGTTTTAAAAGGAGGAATGGAGCACACCAAATCTCATTAATTAAAAGGAGGGGGGGATTTTTAACGGTGTTCTATAACATTAATCTTCACTGGGACTATGTGGCCTATAACATCAATGGTCGTTGGGATACATTTCCCGTACACAGGTGGATCTGGTGATGACACGGTTGAAAATTATTTGCATTTCTAGTGATGTAAAAATTGTGTAATGTTATTATGGTCGCTAATATGGGGCATACATCCAATACCTAGATTGATTCTTCGAGGGTTTTACATATGTTAGTGGGTATATTTTTTGGCTATGCTAAACCTGAATTCTATAAATCCCACACTATAAAAGGTCTTTCAAAATTGGTTTTTGTTGTAGTATTTCCATGCCTACCATATGTGCTCTTATGGAAGTGACTGTCTTGGCCTCTTCTAAATATGAACATTCTATCTTACTAGTCGTTCCCCATTACAAATTGTAAACTATATTATATTTGAATCTCTCGCCATAATATCAACTCATATAGTTCATGTTGCAACGTCTCTAACTCTATTTTAAATAATGTATATCCTTCCCTCTAATAGAGTTGAATCTTTAACTAAGTGTCCATCTCTAACACCTTTACAAAAGTTTAAAATTTGTGTCCATTTTTATATGATCTTAGGTAGGGTAATAAACCTGATATAAATCATTCAATTATTTTATCCTCTACCAATGGTTCATCTAATTTCCTCATTATCCCTTTGAATATTTGGTCAATATATGTGATCGTCTCCCCTTATTTTTAAACCAGGTCTCTCATTTTGCTAACACTCTCAATTGGAGCATCGGGGTAATGGAAATACTCCTTAAAACATTTCATTACCGCATCCCAATATTTGTTTTATTTTGACCCAACTTCATAAACCATTCAAGCGTACCCTCCCTCAATGTTCCTATAAAGTCAAATATCTTCACCTACATATCCATGATATGTGTCCTTTGTATCTCTTCCAAACAATGAAAAATATGTCTTTTGGGTCATTATTATGTATTTTTGAGCTATTGGTGTTAGTTTTGGTGTATTTAATAGAGTCTTTTACACTGTAGTTAATTTTTTCTTTCTTTTCTTTCTTTCCATTCTTACTATCTACTCTTTGATAGAACTTAATCCTCCCTTTATATCTTTTTGAATCTCTATCAAAATAACTCTTCCATAGAAATTTGTTGAAATCACTCACAATATCTTCTCTTATCATACATTCCTCTTTATAATTTTTATAAATCTCTCTTAACTATTCTCATATAAGTTGTTCTTCAAATGGTGTATCCCTAAATTTATTAAGTGGAATGGGGGATGATGTTTGGTTTGAGGGGTTAATTTCCTCAAATTATCTCTTGCAATTTGGGGTAGTGAATGAGGGGTGGGGTGAATCATTGCTTCTTATATAACTACTTCCATCACTACTACTTTCACCTTCCCTAAATAAATTCTCACTTCTAATATTTATTAATGAATATCTACCTTTTGTGTGGTATCTAAACTCTTCATCTCCCACATGTTATCCTTTTATTCCATCACTATTTATTTTCTTCTCATCTTCTTCTACTTATTCCTCTATTCTCTCTAATCTACCTTTTAGTTTCCATTATTTCCTCATCTAATCTATTCATTCTCTTTGACTCACTCTTCTATCCTAAGTAACCACTTTATCCTTATTTTAACCATCTTTCCTAATCTTGCGTAGTACTTCTCCCTTAGTTCGTACACTACTAATTTCTCTATTGGATTCTCTAAATCACCCACTTTTGTAACCCTCTCATCATTACTGATGCAGGGGCATCAATTTATAATGTCTCCTAGAGTTAAATTTATATGCAAGAATGTTTGAGGGATCATAATAGGATTATTGAAGTGTTTGGGGGTCATATAAAAGCTTGGAAATTTGAATTTTGAAGCCTATGGGTTTTTCCCTCCATTTTCCATATTTGAATTTCTAATGAAGGTTTGACACCTTTTTGGTAATTCTTGGAGGTATTAGTATTTGTCATGGGATAGGAAGTTTAGAAAATCATGAAGAATGTGTGTTAATATATCTTGTGCGTCATAGGAATGTCTCTTAGTTAATTTGTGATGAAGACCCTAGTGTGGTATCTTAACTCAATGTATTAGTTCAAAGCTAGTAAGGGTTTAGTTAGAGAAGTTAGTAATGAAGGGAGTATTCGAGCAAAGGAAGTCAGTTTTTGGGGATTTCATTCCCAGAGGAGGATCATAGAGAAGGTAAGAAATATGTTTTTGTATAAAATGAATTAATATGCTAAATCTATGGTTTTTTGGTACAACTTTGACTATGTATTTTCTCATACTAAGAAAGCTTGTCTTTGTAATGTGAGAAAGATCCTTGATGAGATATCACAGTTCTCAGAGACATAAGAAGAAGATCTTCCATTATAATATTTGAAAAAGAGATAGAACTTTGTTTTACAAGTATCATGCTAAGAGCATATTGAATGTTATTTCTGAGTATGTATTTAAAATGGACTTCTAATTTCATGCTTGTGAATATTGTGTGTGATATGTCTTTTAATGTGAAGTCGAGAGGTAACATCAGAGGAGCTTGGTATTCCATGTTTATAGTTCTAAAGAGTACCATACTCTATTTTAGTTTGGCTTGATACTATGCATAACAGGAAGTAAGGGTTATAAATGGTTTATTGACATGAATGATTGGGATTTGGTAATTGAATCCACTTCAAGGATATCCATGAGGATGTGAATAAAATGCATTGAGTCATCCCAAGTGTGCAGGTTAGTAATAATAGCTACTATGGATGCATGCAAGGTTTAAGCTTCATGACTGTTGAAAGCCCTTGGAAAGAGGTACTGTGTAAGCTATATTATTGATTCATCTAACAAGAAGATGTTTAAAATGTTTTACAACATGAATAGGAAATGAGAATGATATATTTGCTCGAATGCACATGTGGAAAACTTGAAAACCCTCACCTACATGTTGCATAGTCTAGAGGAAGAAGAACTGGTAAGAGTTTAAGTGTTTGAAGGTGTGGAGCCACTAGAATGGTAAGTTTACCTTGAAGGTAAGATATTAAAGACTCTTCAGATCCAATTTGGTGCATTGAGACTGAATCCAGGGGAAGTTATAAACATTTTTAACCACTTAGGTTTCTAGGAGGGTTTGCTAAGGGACTAGCTAGGGTTCATTGTTAGAAGGCTCGAACGAATGAATTTTGACTCAAATTTCTCAAGAAACCATGCTCACATATCCTAGAGGGGTATTTTGAAATAATATTGATAAACCTAGGGTGGAATTTTTATATTTTTATGACATTTGGAAGAAGACCTGTCACACAGTCTAACACCTAATCTTGAGAGGTCCTTTACAAAGGAACTAAGAGGTGTCTTGATAGTTAATCCTTGAAACTTCACAGCCACATAGTTTTCCTTAATTGGTGCTCAAAACCATAAGCCTTGCACCTTGATACCTCAGAAAAGGGAATATATACATGACAAAGTGTATAGAAAGACCTAGTAAGGGTCTAGAAAGCTAGAATACAAAAGTGATGTATATGGAATTATATGTAGAGTTGGAGCTTGAATTTTTAGGAGAATCTCAAGGTGAAAAAAGGTGAACTATAGAATATTTAAAAGCCTTTTGGGTAGCTAAGGAAGTGAAATTTCATGATTGGAGCAAACCACCATGTCTTAAGGAACATAAGGGCAATTTTGCAAGAAGAGAGTAATGGTGACTTATTGAAGTCATGAATGCATTTATATTTTTTTTATAATAGTATGGTGATAATTTGAATGGGGGAATAGGATTATAAAATTCTAAGCAAAAGAAATGCCAAGCTTTTGTACTTGGACAAAGAGGTGAAGAAAAGAAAGATGAGTACTAGAGAGTGTAAGTGAGAAACTTGTCATTTTGATTAAATTAAATGAGTTTGGTGAGTGATGTAGTAGAAATTGAAGGTGTGGAGAAGGTAAATTGATGATGAGACCTCCTTAGGTGGAAAATTTTCCAATTTCATAAGTTTTAAGCCTTCGTAGGCTTGCATAGGTCCTTAAGCGCAGGGTCATTGTGAAAGTTTGTTGCTAGAAATTTATTGAGCTTCTTGAAAGGAATGAGTTCCACCTTCGTACTACATCATTTTGTATTAGACTAGGTATAATAAAGAGGGTAAGGATTTAACAAATCTTTTTTGCATAGAAAACATTGTTTTATTACACAGGTTAGCTATCAAGGAAGGTATAAATCTATGAAGATAAAGAATTTGAAGGAGTCAGAAATGGAGAAGGAAATATCATATTTGAGAAGAGACTTGCATAGATTGGAAGCTTTAGACAATATGTGGTTTCAAGTAAGCAATGAGTTAAGAAGTCAATCAAGAAGTGAGCTATGTGGATGGAGTTTGAAAATGAGAGTGAAGTGGTCAATCAATTCACTTGTGAAGCAAGCTAGAAGAAGTGAAAGAAAAAAATAAATGAGAGATTATGGAGGTATAGGAGGAAGGGAGTTGCTATGTGAGAAACATGAGGAGAGAAAAAAATTCTCATAGTGGAGAACATAGTGAAATAAGAAGAATGAAGAACAAGAGAAGTGCAAAATGAAGTGCTTACAGAAGAAGGGTGGACGAGGAGGATGATTTCCAAGAAAGAGACACTTATTGAGACAATTTGGTCTCTGATTTTATATTCTAATGTTGTGTTTGCATGTGTGTATACAGGTTTGAAATATTTTGTGAACAAAATCAAGGAGAAGACATGAAAATTGCAAATGAAAAACCAAGAAGAAACTTCTTTGAGTAAAATGCACATGATGGAAGCAAAGAGTTGCTTATAGAAGATTATGAGGAAAAGGATGAAGTCCTACAACCTGCTAATGAAGAAGGAGAAGAACATATAGAATTCTATGATGCTTTAGAAAGAATACAATAGAGAAAAGACCAGAAAAAGAGCAAAAACAATAAGATGGAAGAAAAAAGGAAAAAGGAAAGGACAAGGTCATAGAGATGGCATATCATCAAGTATGGGAAGATGAAAATTACAGATTTCTTCATGTATGTGTTAGTGAATTATTTGGTATACAAGATAACACAAGGAAAGAAGATGCTAGTTTTTCAAAATATGAGTTTCAACATAGATATATCATACCTAAATGGCTTAAAAAGACAATTGTGTGTCAACAAGAGACAAAATGCAAGAAAAAGGATAATGGGGTTGAGGTATACAATGGAAAATAAGAGGAAAATGAGGGGAAAAGGTCAGATTTCAGTTTAATGCAAGCATGTAATCGATGTGATCAAGAAATGAAGAGTGAAGAAGGTGTATCTAGGTACAAACCAACCTATGAACCAAGAGAAAGGATTGAAACTACAAGGGTATATCAACATAAAGAGACAAGAAAACAAATATAGAGAGTCACCTAATAGGAACTTGGTAAGAGAAGCAAGTGAGTGAAAACCAAGGTAAGCATGATGATTTGAATGTTTTGGTTGAGCAAGCAAAAAATGAGCCATTTGAGGGTGAGAATGAATTGTTTTTGAATACTAACGTACATGATGAAGAATATGTGAATGAAATACAAGAAGAGGAAGATAGAAGAATGAATAAAGATGAAGATGAAGTGGGGTAAAGGAACTGAAAAATGAGATTAGTAAATTGACATGTGATTTCAAGGAAGGAGTAGACCAAATGAGTCCTAAATATGATAAATAAAGTGAAGAAGATAGTGGTATCTTGCTATATGATTAAATAAAATTGATTGAAAGGCTACTTGGGACAAATACATGTTCAAATCATCTAAGAGAATGCATTAAGAAATAATAAAATGCAAGAAGGAACGTTGGAAAATTTAAACAAGAAGAAAACTAAAGAAGGTAAAGGAAAGATACATGTTTAAGAACAATTCCAAAGAGGTAAACATGATGAAATGCAGGTTTATAAAAATATTTTTAAGGAATCAAAGCAAGAAGAGGTTAAGAGATGAAATTAGCACAATGCAACAAGAAATAGATGAAAGAAACAATGAAGAGGCACATGAAAAAGTGCTTATGGACACAAATAAAGATCTATGGCATGATGAATCAGCTAATGAAGTTGGGGGAGATGATAAAAAAAGTAATATAGAAAACATAGTTCACATGTTGCATGAAGCAAAATATGAAGATGAACATAAGATTGTAGGGTTCTAAAGCAACATTAAGGAAGAAAAACACCACCTAAAGAGTGATCTAAAACAAAAATTAGTCAAGGAAATCAAGAAACCTATATGTTTTCAACTTCATACAGGGTGTGAACATACTCTTGTAGGAGAAAGAGGGAAAATAAAATAAGCTCAAGCTAGAGACAAAGAGCAAGTGTAAACTCATATTATGAAGAAATACCTCATAAAGATGTCAAAAGAACTTATGAATTGACTAAACAGAAAGAAGATAAAAAATACATGAGTAAGGTAAATTGGCACAAGGAGAGGATGGTCCATCAGATATTTGATAACAGAGGAATACTATCACTCCAAGAGAGTTTCATAGGCATTGAAGAAGAGAAAACAAAGTATGATTACGTTCAAGGAAAGAAAGAAAGATGGGCAGCTCAAGAAGGAGTTCTAGATGAGGGAGGTCAAGATAGCATTCAAGCAAAGATTGTGAAATTTGTTCAAGATCAAACTTTTTCATCTAATATTGCTCTTAGTGGTGTTTCTACAGGTACACTAATAAAAGGGAAGAATAGAGACCAAGAGAAAACAAAAGTTTTGACTAAGCAAAAGACTTCATCTTCAGTTCTTGGAAAAGGAGGACCAAATCAAGGTAAAGAACAATATTTTAAGGCTATGGAAAGTCAAATATCACATCATGAATACCTAGAAAAAATTTGACGTCTAGATAAAGGAAAGAAGAAGATAACACAATATGTAAACGAAGCCATTTTACAAATGAAACAACTCATCTCTACAACAAAGAATAAAATACTCATCATGAAGACCATTATGAGGGCATTATACACATGGTATAGAGTCAATAATCAACTTATTAGAGCCATCTACAACTGTAAATTCAAGAAGAAGATTTAAGTCTTTGTTTTACAAAAGATAAGAGGTAAATTTTCTTATCCCTTGGGAGTATGATGCACGAGCATCAGTTTATAATGTCTCCTAGAATCAAATTTCTATACAAGTATGTTTGAGGGATCATAATAGGATTGTTGAAGTGTTTACGGGTCATAGGAAAGCTTGGAAATTTGAATTTTGAAGCCTATGGGTTTTTCCCTCCATTTTCCATATTTGAATTTCTATGGAAGGTTTGACACCTTTTTGGTAATTCTTGGAGGTGTTAGTATTTTTCATGGGATATGAAGTTTAGAAAAGCATGAATAATGTGTGTTAATATATCTTATGTGTCATGGGAATGTCTCTTAGTCAATTTGTGATGAATACCCTAGTGTGGTCTCTTAACTCAATGTATTAGTTCAAAGCTAGTAAGGGTTCAGTTGGAGAAGTTAGTTATGAAGGGAGTATTCGAGCAAAGACAGTCAATTTTTGGGTATTTCATTCCTGGAGAAGGGGGATCAGAGAGAAGATAAGGAACATGTGTTTGTATAAAATGACTTAAGATGTTAAATATTTGTTTTTTTGGTACAACTTTTACTATGTATGTGATCATACTGAGCAAGCTTATATTTGTAATGTGAGAATGACCCTTGATGAGAGATCACAGTTCTCAAATACATAAAAAGAATATCTTCCATTATAATATTTGCAAAAGAGAGAACTTTGTTTTGTAAGTATCATGTTGAGTGCATACTGAATGTTATTTCTGATTATTCATTTAAAATGGGCTTATAATTGCATGCTTGTGAATTTTGTGTGTGATATGCCTTTTCATGTGATGTTGAGAGGTAACATCTGAGGAGCTTGGTATTCCATGTTTATAGTTCTAAAGAAGACCATACTCTATTTTAGTTTGGCTTGATATTATGCATAACAAGAGGTAAGGGTTCTAAATGGTTTTTTGACATGAATGATTAGGATTTTGTAATTGAATCCACTTCAAGGATATCCATGAGGATGTGAATAAAATGCATTGATTCATACCAAGTGTGCAGGTTAGTAAGAATAGCTATTATGGATGCTTGCAGGGTTTAAGTTTCATGACTATAGAAATCCCTTAGAAAGAGGTACTGTGTAAGTTCTATGATTGATTCATCCAACAAGAAGATGTTTAAAATGTTTTACAACATGAATAGGAAAGGGGAATGATATATTCGCTCGAATGGACATGTGGAAAACTTGCAAACCCTCACCTACAGGTTGCACAGTCTAGAGGAAGAAGAACTGGTAAGAGTTTAAGTGTTTGAAGGTGTGAAGCCACTGTACTGGTAAGTTTAGCTTGAAGGCAAGATCTTAAAGACTCTATAGATCCAATTTGGTGCCTTGAGACCGAATTCAAGGGAAGTTATAAATAGTTTTAACCTCTCAGGTTTCTAGGAGGGTTTGCTAAAGGAATAGCTAGGGTTCACTGTTAAAAGGCTCAAACGAATGGATTTTGCCTCAAATTTCTCAAGAAACCATGCTCACATATCTGAGAGAGGGATTTTGAAATAATATTGATAAACCTAGGGTGGAAATTTTATATTTTTATGATAGTTGGAAGAAGACCTGCTAGACACTTTTTAAATTTTGTGTTTTACTTTAGTATTTATTAGGCTCATGGCCTCCACCGAGGAACCAAGGAATGGTTCTTAATGTTCATTATGGAGGAAATATAGATGACACATTTTATATTGAGCATTTGGTCATCACATATATTAAATAGTCAAGGAAACACTAGAACCAAGGAATGGTTCCTTTAACTCTTAGAAAAGGTGATATAATTGATATAATTCCCAATTCTCACAACTTACGTCACCTCAATGAGGAACTAGTGGAACCATTGTCGCTTAAGATTGCACCCTTGCTGAAAATAGGTTTCAACATCTCAATGAAACATGGAAAGACCTCCAAAGTGTGGGACAATGGTGCCTTTTGAGGTCAATATTTGGATAAGGCCAACTTCCTTCTATCCTAGCTCACTGCGACTATCTGGCCAGTACTAAACTATTGTTACCTAATCATATCTTTTAAGGTTTCCAAGGGACTAGGGTTGAGAGAAAGAGAAAAATACTAAAATAAAAGAGAGGTGATGCACTAAAATAGATCAGGGTATGATTCTGGCTCCTAAGACACAAATATAACATTGTATGTGAAAATCGAAAAAAATGCGCATATATCTCTGTGAGAAGTGATAGGATAAAACTAAAGTCATGTAAGAGGACTGAAAGAATCACAATAAACACTAAAGTATTCAAAGGAAATGAATCACACTTGCATATGGAATATAATGGAATCCACTATTTACAATTTCACAAAGAAAATGTGCGTGAAACTTCCACAAGAACATTATAGAGGCTAGCGAATCCAAGCTTTGAGCTCAAAAGGCAGAGATGTAGGACTTAGTAGAATTGAGCATTTTTAAACTTTGAGCTCAAAATGCCCTTAAGGGATGTTCCATGAATTTCAAACCAAAATTAGTACAAATAAATAAACAATGGAATGTCTCTTGAAAAGGTCAAGATGATTTAGATTAAATGTGATAAAGTGAGAAGGTATCCAACTCATATGTCAATGAATTAGTAACTAATTCATTGACATACTAAAGATTATTACAAGAATCAATTCAATAGAAGTATCATGTAAATAAAATTCATTTGACCATAAACAGAATTAAACACTCCCTTGTATTCAACATTACATGCAATCTCTTTTAGATAATGGAATATAACTATATTTGTATTTGATTGCTATTGTTTAAGCCAATAAATGGAATCTAACAAAGAATTGAATATTATTTTAGAAAACAAAAATTAAAGATGAGTATTAATTTAATATTACATTAGGATATATGGTTTTATGAATTCATAAATCTCTACGTAAAGATTAATTAAGCACATGGATTGGGAATGAAATGAAATCATGGCTAAGCCATCACAATAGTATGTGAATTTATTCCACTTCCCTAATGAGAAACCAACTCTTAAGAATGGTAAGTTTAATACTTGAGAATAAGTGTAATATGTTATGTGAGTTTTTACATCATTTATTTAAAATAATCAAAACCAAACTTAGGTGATTTAAATTACATTTTAAATAATTAAATATAATGCATAAATTATTCATAACAAAATTAGAAAACATATTTTCATTCATATAATTCACTAATTAGATTCCCAATACAAGGCTTAGAAGCATTTTGTTCCATCATAAAGGTTTATTTATAACCCTTCTTCTGATCACTACCCATTCTCAGAATACATTATATATATATATATATATATATATATATATATATATATATATATATATTGCATATAATTTGGTGGTGCTATGTCAAGTTATATTTGCACAATTACACAAGTTTCCTAATGACTACAAAGTGCAGGCCAAACTCTAAAATCTGATAGAATATTCTAAGGAATATTCGAGTTATGCGATGCAAAATGCAAATAAAACCCTACTCAGTGAAAGGAGCATGTGTTTAAATGTGATTGGAGCGGGGAAATGGAGTATCAATGCACTTTTGCAGCAAAGGCCCAATATAATACAAATTACAAATGTATCCCCAAAGCCCAGTAGAGGACACATGTCAGTGCTTCAAGAAAATTCAATAAGTGGGTGTTCGGGTCAAACTTGCAATTTTGCACCCATTAGAGAAAAGAGACAAAAGTGTAAATAAACCCCGCGGCTCCGTGACTCTTAAAATTGAAACATGTGTCAGCTTCTCAGCCAAAGTCATAAAGCGAGTGTTTGGGTCAAAATTGTAGTTTGGCACTCATTCGAAGAAATATACATAGCTGAAAGTAAACTCCCCAACCCCAAAATGTCTCAGAGTTAAGCCACATGGATGACTCACATTCAAATGGATAAATAGATCAGAGGGTTATGATTTAAAAGTGTTAATGGCTACCACCATAAATGCATGCATACAGATCAAGGTATGAATTTTAAAAAAGGCTTTTCAATCATTTCTAAGCTTTTACCTTGCACACGAGAAATTTAGATGCCCTAACAATGAAAATTCATGAAATAAAGGAGAAAAATTGACTGCAAAGCGGTTAAATTGAGCCAAAGAACTCGGAAGTGCATGAAAAAATAAAAATTTCACAGAATTTGCAAAGAAACGGGTAAGTCCTTACCTTGTCTTATTGTTCTCGATACTCAAAATTGGAATTAAAAGGAAAGATAAAACTCGCAAGATGAGATCTTTGGATTTGGGTTTCCACGCAACTTCCAATATTTCCAGTGACTTATACAAATTCATGGACACAAAATTACTAAATACTGATTTATATGATCTCCAAAGGAGGCTGCGTGATCCGAATAAGAGCAAATGGATGGCAGCCATTGATGTCAATCACATTACCTTGGCAGTTGTTTTTCCCCCATCAATTCACTCTCCTAAGCTTGTATGGTTATGTGCGGAAAATTATGACCTAGAGAAGGAGCTATTGGATGGAAGTGGGGAAAGGGTAATAAATTTAACACCAATGGATTTTAGAGAAATATTAGGGCTACCAAGGTTAGCTCAACCAATAATTGCTTCTGTTGAATCCGCACAGACTGATTATGATGCAAGAGATGATGAATACGCTGGAATGTTAATTTCCCAATGGTTGAAATAAAGGAAGCCATCTATTAAGAGAATATCCAAGAAATTGAATAGGTCCATGTTTGTTGAATAAGTTGAGGACCTCATTGTACTACTAAGCAGAATAGCATGCTTAGAACGAGTTAATGATTTTCGAGAATGGATGTGCCCCTTCATAATGGTTATCTTGAAAGAACATGGAAATTTTAGTTGGGCAAGCTTTATATCAACATCCATCCATGCCCAACTCATGAAAATAGCCACAAAGATCAGGTCAAGTGACCCAATTGATATTAAATTCTATATGATGTCATATCTCATTTATAACATTGCGTGTTTCAAATCATTCTTGGGTCTCCCACCACAAGAAAATTTTGAAGACCATAGGGTGTATGATGTTTATTCACAATTGAAATTGGACAAATGGAAAGGAAATGTAAGGATAGTAAATGATTCTTTCATTTCCCCTATAACTTGCCTTTTCAAACTAGAATGGGAGCAATACAAATTATCTGCTAGTGCTAGGGCTGCAATTTTGGAATATGGTTACATATTTATATAGTACATATTCTTCACATATTTTAGGGTAAGTGGATTCAAAGTAAATCCTTGTAAGTTTCCTAGATATGTGAATGGTAAGTGGGATTTAATGGAACTATCAAGACAATTGGCCCCTATACATAAAAAGACTGCAAGAAGGCATAAAACAAACATAAAATTCCCTCTCCAAATTGGGATATATTCTTGCCAAACAATAATAAAGGCTTGATTGATGGATGAAGAAATGGAGAGGTTTCAAATGGATAAATTCACACTAAAGCCCAATTATGACATTTGATGGGTTGTTAGTACAGGAGAGCATGAACCCCATTTTTAAGATTACTGGATGAAGAAGAAGTAAGACTGAGGGACTATTCCAGAATGACCTTAAGGCAAATTATTGACTTCAAAATTGTTGTGATTCCCCAAGGATTTGAGGATGATAAAAATGCGGTGGGTCAATATTACATTGACCAAAATATCAAGTCAAAATTAATTATTTTTATAGATTGGTAAAAGACAGAATCAGAGGATCCTCATATAAGAATTTCTAATGTAATAAAGAGAACACTGACTTGGCTGACTGGAAAGGGTTTAGATCTATCCTTGCAAAATAAAAAGGTATTAAAGGAGTCTGAGAATAGTTACCTAGTAAGAAGCCTACTACTAAGACTATTGATGAATGGACAAGAACCACAAGTAGGATTGTAACTTCAAAGATTGCTTTGACTCAGAAGGCAGAGGGAATACTCTTGAAGGCTATGTAAGAGAATCTCATCACTTTAGCAGTGCCACTCCAAGTGTATGAGCTCCCTTGAATGGATGAGCTCCCTAGTTACCTAGTAAGAAGCCTACTACTAAGACTATTGATGAATGGACAATGACCACAAGTAGGATTGTAACTTCAAAGATTGCTTTGACTCAGAAGGCAGAGGGAATACTCTTAAAGGCTATGTAAGAGGATCTCATCACTTTAGCAGTGCCACTCCAAGTGTTAGACCCTAAATATTGGCTAAGTACCAAGAGGTGCGCGCACAGGATCAGTAAATAGAAGGGCACTTAGGGAAATCACATAGTAAAAGGGTTTAAGGAGGGTTTAAGTGAAACCAGGGCATGAGCGGGATGTAGAATAAGGGTTTAAAGGACTTATCCATATTTGGCATCATGGATTCACTCGAGGAAAAATGTGAGGACCCGATTAGGGATGATAAGTGGATAAGGTTTTGTTGTCACCCTAAAAATCCCCCTCGTTTTTCTAGTCAAGTGTCGAAAATTTTTAGTTGGTGCCTTTGAGAGATGTTTGAGCAGATTGAAAAGTCTAGAGAGATAGGAAAAATTTTGCTTTGAAGAAGTTGGTGCTCATTTGCAATCTCGCCCTGTTAATTTAAAATCTTGCAGTCCACATGGTTTGATAAAATGTCTGTCTTCTCGTCTGGATGCTTGAAAATTGTTTCTTTCATTCAAATTAAATTGTCAATCCTTCTCTTTTGGCTGTGGATCATGACGAGCCTTGTATTGTTTACAGTTTCTCTTTCCATGGAGAAAAATTTGAAATTCGGGCATAAATAATGGAGTTTCCCCTCCTCTGTATTTTTTTTCTACAGTCGTGAGTGACGGGCGTATCTTCCCTATCAATTTTTGGCCCCAGCATCCACGAGTACATGGACATCTCTAATTAGATGCGCCGTGGCGGATTATTTTGTGAACTTATCATTTTTAGTTATTTTTGCAAAAGTATCAAATTGGCTCTGTGGCCCCGAAGGATCCTGATTGGTTAAATCGAGCTAAGGCAGAAAGGCGGGTCCATTTTGTGTTTTGAGGCATTATGGCAAAAAGGCTTAAAGTATAAAAGAATGCCTAAGGCCTACAAAAGGACACATGTTTATTTTTAAGTTCGAGGTGGGAAAGTGGATTGTCGGAGCACTTTGAAGATTTTGACTTTATTGTAAAAAGGAGTAAAGTTACAAAAATGAGTCACAACTCCGCTTAAGCCATGTATTGAATATTCGTTGAAAAGTCAAAGCAGAGAGGCAGGTTGTCGAGACACTTTAGGAATTTTGGTTGTGTTTCCATAAAAGGCATAAAGTGATAAAGTGAACTGCGGCCCCACTCACGCCAAGGGATAAAGTCAAATGTTGAGCCCACATCGAAAGTCAAAACGGGAAGGCGGGCTATCAAAGCATTTTGGGAATTTTGGTTGTATTTCCAAAAAGAGAGTTAAAAGTTATAAAATGCTCCACGACTCCGCTGGGGTCTTGATCCCGCGTTGAAAATTCAAAATGGGGAAGCTAGTCGGTGGAGAACTTTGAGATTTTGAGCCTTGTTTCCAAAAGAAGTAAAATTATAAAGTGAGTTGCGACTCCGTTACCACTCAGGTAAAGCCACGTGTCAGACCTATAGCAAAAGTGAAGTTGCGGGCCTACGGGGTGACCGGGAACTTTTACACTTTTGCATCTTTTGTGCTAAAGGTGCAATTTCAATTTCGGGCATGCGGATCCATTTTGCGAAAATTGCATTTTCGCCATTTTTGTACAGATTCGACTCAAATATTCAAATGAGCATAACTTTCGCTCAAATGCTCGAAATTCGACAAATTTTATAATGTTGGAAAGGTCTTGGTCTCCTCTATGCCATGTAAGCATAAAATATTATTTTTAGCAAGATTTAATGGTTAGAAATCTAGAAAACATATTTCATACCATTAATATGTGATCTGATTGCTTCAAACATATCAGATTTGATCCAATCTTCCATGCTTCCTTTTCTAACACGCCAAAAAGACACGGAGAACCAAATGGATATCTTGATTTGGGTGAAAATTTGGAAAACATCTTTCGTGCCATTAATATGTGATCGTATTGCTTCAACTAGATCAAATTTGATCTGATCTTCCATCCTTCCTTCTTTAGCATGCCAAAGACATGCAGAACAGGATTTGACAGATTGTAGGTGAATTTGTAGGGGTATTGATGGTTGGTGGTTGAGCTTCCAAATCATATTTTATTCCTTCTTTTCTTCTCCTCTTTTCTCTTCATCTATAAATGTAAGAGCTTGGCTCATTGCAAATGTTGGACTCTGATACTTTTGAAGTGTAAATAGAATCAAAATCAATCAATACAGAAGAATTTCCCCTTTCTCTCTATCTTCATCTATTGTCCCTTCTTGCTAAAATTTATGGATCATTTATCTTCTGTAATAAGAAACTTTGTGTTCTTATTGATGTGATTTCTATAACTTTGTGTCTATGGGATGATATCTTATGTTTTAGATGAGAATGATTTTGTTCTGTATCACCTTTGCTCAATATGTATAAGGTTATACTCTGCTATCTATATTTCCTGAAAGTACTGTTATATTTTGCTCTTTCCTTTCTTCGGTCATGCCATTCATTTGTATTGATAAGTTATTTTGGTAAAAAAGAATTTGAAGATGTCAGAAGTCTATCCTTAAGATGAAAGTTGTACATTTGTATATAAGCTTTGTTGCTTGCTTTCAATAAGGGAACCTCTCCCATAAAGAGGAGGGACTTGCTATCCCCTGACTGTGGTTTTGTTAAAGTACCATTTTAAAACCCAACAGGTTCTAGCCTAAGACCTTGGAGGCCAAGAAAATGATATTCCACATAGGGAATATTCCCAGAGGCATCATTATAGTTAGTGGAAGGTTTTGCAAAGAGGATAAGCATTCTCCAATGGAGGACCACATTTACACTTGGCACGTGATCTACTCATGAGAGAAGTAATAGCGGTGGATGTTGATCCTATTTAAAGAAGTGCTTAGGACAAAAACAAGAGAAGAGGAGAAGGTAGTGTGAAGGCACTAGAAGGTACGGGAGTGCTAAGAGAAGGAGGGTAACGAGGTACTACAAAAATGTTAAGAAATGCTAAGGGTTTGTAGCTCATGATGTTAGGGTTTGGATTTCTTGGTGCTAGAGGGTTGTAAGGGATATCATTAAGCATATGTATGGGTACTGTAGTCTTTAACAAGGGTTATAATGGGAAAATCATAGTTAGGAACCCTACTCAAATTAGTTTGCAGAGGTTGGATCTTTGTCATTTGATGTATGTGATATGAGATTAAGCTTTTATGTAGTGTGGCTACTAGAAACTCTTTTAAATCAATATACATGGATCTATTTTGTACATCTTATTTATGGGTGTAAAACCTCATGTTATTTGGCTTGCCATGACTTAGATCTGGTTCCTTGTGCTTCATACAATGTTTATTTACTTTTTGTGATGCATTGATGTGTAGATCTGTTAGTTATATCTTCTACCTTTTAAGTAGATGCATGTACTTATGTTTCTAAAAATAATCCTCCATTAATGACGGAAATCTCTTGTAAATCTCACATAAAGGAGGGGCTCGGTGCCCGCGTGCACCTCGGGTGAGTGCCCAACATATGTTGGGTGATAGGTTGACGTGATTGGGGTTAGAAAGAGGTATTGAGGGTAAAATAATGACTACATGTTGTTTCTATTGTCGGGACCTCTTTTGAAGCTATTATGAGAGAAATGTGTAATGACAGAGTGCTTGACCTTGGATAGTGTCGAAGGGTTGGCTCAAAAACATGGAGGATGAGTTTTCTCAAGGATTTAACACTGGATCTGATTTTGATACACGTAAATGTGTAGAGGATCACCTGTATCGTGAGTTATATGAGATGTTTTTATGTTGTTTCCTAGTAGAGTTGTATGAATGGCTATCAACATATACATCAAGGTCAAGTTGGTACTATAAACCTCGTATTTGGACCCAGGAGGAATATCAGTGGTTGCATGATGTTGATCTAACATGGACTTGTGTTGTTGATCATTGGTGGAGTATAGTGATGACTAGTTATACCTTGGAATACGTTATTTCTACGTATTCTTTCCCGGAGATTATTGAGTTTGAGTTCTTGAGGGAGCCTAGAGGATCCTTCTTGCGTGATATTCCACTAGCTATCAAGACCGTGGTTATTACTTTGAGTTTGGAAGCCTTTCCCATGGTTGGCTAAACTCTTGCTAGGCACAGGGCACAGAAGCTGACATGGTAGAGGATGGTAGAGCTTGTGGCAGAAATGGAGAGAGAGGAGAGGTGAATCAAGTATAATGAATCTCGAGAGAGGGAGTTGGCAAGACAGAGTGAAGCTGCAAGAGTGATGGATTTATGGAGGAAGATGTTGCAAGAAGGATTTGAGGTTCATGCAGAGGATGTTGAACCTAAGCAGTCTAAGCTACGCCATCTTGGCAAGCACGGAAGAGAAACCCCCTCAGCTTCTAGAGAGAGATTGTCATATGAAGAAAAGAGGAGAGTTGTAGGTGTGCATCTTAACCCACATGACAACTAGACCCTTACACTTATTTTTCCAGTTCAGAAGATAAGTTTTGATAATCCAGTTGGTATCGATATTGGTAGTCGAGTGACACCTAAGAGGTAAAATTTTTCATTTGGTACATATATGGCTGCATAGTCATTTCCTGTGTTTTATGGTATTTTATCTGACACAACATTTGGGTAAGGTGTGAGATCACAAGGTTTGAGTATCGCATCTAGGAGAGGCACATGAAACACATATGGGAGTGATTTGGTATCACGGATTGTCAGCGAGTAGTTAGCATGATGGTGGGATCAAAGGGCATAGTTGCAGTAGGCCCCTTACCTACAATAGGAGGAGGATCTGGAGGAGTTGGCACTAGTGGATCTAGTGGGTCTGGTGGTGGAGGTAACACTGGAGGGAATATTCTTAGATCTGACAGACAAGGTCCACAACACCATCAACAAGTGTTTTATGAGATGTTGCTCCACTTACCTGATTACAAGGGCGTTGAGAATATTGCAGAACATGTACACAAATGCAAGTAACTATGGCATGCAAAGGGAATCACTACCCCAGAGTGGAAGGCAAGTCATTTTGCAACCATGTTACAAGGACACGTGCATAGCTGGTACAGGAAGTATGATCAGCACCATACAGTGGTGGATTACATTGCACTGTGTAATGCCTTTTTGACGGAGTTCCATAGACTTGAGTTTAAATAGAAAAAACATCAATGCGTTAAACGAAATCTAGAAAGGAATGGTGGAGAGTGTGTGGGAGTATGATGCGTGTTTCAAGACTCTCTTATCCAAGTTATCTTATGGCATTCATCCTTCACAACATTCTCATTGGTTCATCAGAGGACTAATCACACCGTTTAGGAGGGAACTTTCACAAAATACTTTCATAGATCTTGGTGAGACCTTGGAGGCTACCTTGCGTGATGAGATAATAGGAAGTGTTGATACATGAGTTAGTACATTCCTACAAGCCCAAATTTCTGTAATGGAAAAACATCTAGAGAAATTTTCTGTCAGCTCATAAGACTCGCATTGGATTATGGTTTACAAAATTATAAGGTAGAAGGGCAATACAAAGGAGTGCTTTTCCTTAGAGATTGGTACACACGATGACGATGGTAGACTATGAGATTTACCATAGGAGATCATGATACAAGTAGGTTTCCACTACTACAGTGTGTGATTCATAAGAATGTGTCTTGTATATTGCAAAATTTACACCTCTACTAATCATGACACCAAGGATTGTAGATTTATTGACCAAATATATGATGTCATTGATATTAGTTGTGTGCACCAGACTAGTGTTGCAAATAGCTCCAAGGATGATATTCATCATTATGAAGGACGCGTAGATGGAGGAGGTCAAGGTAGAGGATTTAGAGGAAGATTTAGAGTGCGTGGGGTAGAAGGAGTGAATTCCCTTATGGAACCTGTTATAACTGTGGATCTACAGAAACACTACAAGCGTGAAGTGTCCCTGATTTGTTACAGTGTGCTCTTGGTGTGGGAAAAAATCACAAAGTATGAATGAATGCCTAGAATTGTTTGAAATACATGATCCAGAAGAAGCAGAAGGATAAGGGCACTTGGGATGGTGAGCATAAAATCATGTTAATCAATAATGGATGCCAAGGGTGGCATGTGTCAGAGTTAGAACATATACTGGTGACGATGCAAGTTGAGGTTGCATGTGCCAGGGAGATACCAAAGCAGAGACTGCTGATTACAAGAGAAGAAGTGGTACATGGGAAATATTAGGACCCTATACATCAGAAGGAAGTATATCAAGAGACCATGGAAGTAATCAAAAGTATTCAAAGGGAAATTCAGTGTCTAAAAGATAAATCCAAGAAGTTGGAGCAGAAGAAAAGCATTGAGGTCCCTCAGGTAGATATAGATGATGTCATAGAGAGGTGTGTAAGATGTTGCACTAAGAGAATATCATCCCTCTATTAGGAGAATGGTTGAGAGATAAAGTACCAAGCACTGGAGGAGAGTGTGAGAGGTAGGTTTTTCATGCTAATCTACCTCCTCACAACCTTGACTATGATAAGGAGATTACCTTGAATGCAGTTGTTGATGGATGGATCCTAAGTAATATTTTGATTGACATGAGAGTGAAAGTTAATGTTCTCACCCTAGATGCATGGAATCAAATGGGAAGGCCCCCATTACATCCATCTTCAAATGTGTTATATATGGATAATAAGACAAAAGCAATGCTCATTGGTGTTTTAAAGGATGTTGCTATCACTATCCAAGGAGAAAACTTCACTAGAGACTTCGAAGTCTTGGCGCTTGTTGAGGCAAAAAACTTTCCAGCATTACTTGGGAACCCCTGGTGCTATAAGAACAATGTTGACTTACATTTCAATAAGGGGTATATAATTTTTGAGAACAAGGAGGAAAATGTTATCATTCCTTTGATGGATGGAAATTTAGTGCCCTATATTGAGCCCTTGGGAGAAGAATACTTGGAAAAAATATATGTGTGCACTATCAGGGACCCTAAGGTTGTGCAACCAACAAAATAAGGTGTTATTCACTGGGAAGATGCTCAATCTATAAGTGATACAACTAGTGTGGCATGTGATAATTGGGTGAATAGGACATATTAGTTAGTCGGAAGGAAGTTAAGAGGCTCTATGATGAGAGTAACAAAGGTGTGCTCAGTCAAGCATCCTGGGAGGAAAATAGTTACCAAGATACACTAGGGGAGGAAACCCTGATGTTTTCCTATGAGTAATGGATACCCAGTGGAGATGTGAGGTCGGAAGGAGAAGTAAGCTTAGCTATAATTTTCTCAGGACCACAACACGTTGGTGGGAAAACCCATCATGATAACCTTCTAGAGTGGTGCGAGGTGAGAATCATGTTCTCTATTAGGTTTCTCTGAAGCAAGGCACCTACTGCTATACCAGACTATCATGGGAAGGAATCCACCTCATCTCAAGTCTAGGAATGTGAGAAGGCTTGGATGGAAGGCACGGAAGCCTTGCCCCCATATTTATGGGTGCATAAGCTTTACTATACCTTACAAGGCTACGTGCGTAAATGGTACATTCACTTAGAGTTGTGCTATCCGAAAGGAAACTAGTAGGAGTTTATGGTGATCTCCTTCAAGATTTCAAGTATCAAAGTACTAAACCATCAGTGAATGAGGTCCTATAGGTTGTTAAGCACCTAACTATGGGAGATAGTGTTATGGAAGAGGATAGAGTACTAGATTTGTTGGGTGAACCTGGCTTGGAAGTACATTCAATGAGGAAGAATCATAGGAGATACAACTTGAGCATGCATGCATGGAAAAAGAGAAAGGAAAGTTGGTCTACATGGTAGATGGTGAAGAGGTGGAAAACTTATATGTTAACCATACTATCGGTAGGTGTGAGGTTATGGATAGCACTGATGATAAAGTATGCACCTACCATGAACCCTTGAAAACCAAGAAGGTTATCATTGGTTCAGAGGTGGAACCTAAGGAAGCTACTATTGGAGATTATTAGACAGAAAGGGAGGTTTCAAAGATTATTGATCTATTGCATGAATTTTAGGATTTGTTTCCATGTGGGTACCATGAGCTTAAAGGAGTTCACCACTCCTTAGGAGAAATGAAGATCAAGTTAAAGGAAGGTGCATGCCCAATTCAGAAGAGACCTTATCGAATGAATCTAAATCTATGCATCAAATTCAAGGAGGATATTGAAAAGATGATCACATCAGACATCATTGAGGTTGTTGAGGAATCAGAATGGATAAGTCCAATGGTCATCAGCATTAACAAGGATGGGAAGATAGGGATTTGCATTTGATTATAGGGATTTGAATGTGGTATGTGTAATTGATCCTTTTCCAACCCCCTTCACCAAAGAGATCCTGGAAGGAGTAGCTGGGCATGAGATGTATTCTTTCACAAATGGATTCTCAGGATATCATCAGGTTAGAATTGCAAAGGAGGACCAAGAAAATAAAACTCCCACCATTGAATGGGGAATTTTTTACTACAGAATCATGCCTTTTGGGCTGAAGAACGTTCTTGTTGTGTTTTCATGCATTATGGTTCAGGTGTTTCAGGAATTCATCCATAAATTTCTACAAGTCTACCTGGATGACTAGACAGTATATGGATTAGTGAGGGACCATTGTGACAATCTAAGGCTGATGTTTGAGAGATGCCAATAGTTGAGTATATCTCTCAACATTAAGAAATGTGTTTTTGCTACTCCATTTGGCACCCTATTGGGACATATCATATGTAAAGAAGGCTTGTTGGTGGATCCTACCAAAGTTTTCATTATTGTGGGATTGGGGAGCCTACCAGCTAGAGTGTGGTGCACGGATTCCTTGGGCATATGGGGTATTACTAGAAATTTATTAAGGGGTATGCCAAGATCATCATGTCATTGGAGGATTTGCTGAAGCACAAAAGTACATTTCATTGGGGAGAGGTGCAACAGATGGCATTTGACACATTGAAGAATAGGCTTATCACCGCACCCATATTACACTTTCCCTCTTGGGATAAGCCATTCCATGTACATGTTGATGCTTCAAGGATGGATGATTGGAGAAATCTTAGCACAACCTAGAGAGGGAATTGTTGACCATCCCTTGTGCTTTGCTAGTAGGAAGATAACCCCAGTAGAACAGAATTATACTACCACAGAATGCAAGGAATTATTGATGACTTACACACTCAAAAATTTAAGTAGTATTTTCTAGAAACACCCTTTATATTCTACATGGACCACATGGCATTAAAGTACTTGGTGAACAAGCCCATCTTGTAAGGGTGCATATGTAGGTGGGTCCTATTTTTTCAATAGTTTGAGTTTACGGTTGTTGTAAAACTGGGTAAGAGTAATTTGGGGCCTGACCATTTATCAAGGATTGAATTAGGAGAGGATGCGTAGAGCATTGAGGATACAATGCCAGATGCACAACTATTCAGATTGTAGCATGCGCCCTCTGACTTGGAAGATATTTCTTGTGTTTCTCAAAATGGGTGTGGCATCAAAGGGAATGAAAACTTTAGAAAGGAAGCAATTAGCCATACGTGTCACACCCTACATGTTAATTAGTGGAGACTTATACAAGCTAGGTCAGGATGAGGTTTTGCATCAGTGTGTGCTTGAGCATGAGCACACTACAATCATGGAAGAGGCTCATGGTAGAATTACAGGGGACACTATGCAGGGAATGCAACTGTGTGCAAGATCCTTCTAGTAGGATTTTGGTGGGAAATGGTTTACAAATATTGTATCAAGTATTGCAAGGCTTGTGACCACTGTCCAGTGCCTTGGTAAACTAAGGAAAAGAGATGAAATGCCATTAAGACCAATTTCCAGTGTAGAGCTGTTCAAGAAATGGGCAATTGACTTCGTAGGCCCTATTTCTCCAGCCACACAAAGGATAGGTTCATGCTATATCATTACATGCATAGATTACCTTATAAGGTGGGTAAAAGTGGTGCCTACAAGGGATTGCACAATGGAAACAACAGCTAGGTTCTTGTGGGAAAATATAATCAGTAGGTATGGATGCCCTGCTGAGCTTAACAAGTGATAGGGGTACTCATTTCTTAAATGAGATAGTTAGAATTTTATTGGTAGAATTCATGGTGGCCCATCACAAGACTACCCCTTATCACCCACAAGCTAATGGGACTACTGAGGCATTTAAAAAATTTTGAATCACACGTTAACCAAGATTTGTGATGTGGGAAGAAAGGATTGGGATGACAAAGTTTCTATTGTGTTATGGTCATATCGGACTACTTATAAGGGATTGAACAAGGCCACACCTTTTCAATTGGTGTTTGGTGTGAAGGATGTCATACCTATTGAGTTCATGTTACCATCGTTGCGTATAATGTGCGTAAGAGGGTTAGATGATGAACAAGTGCTTGAGGAGAGGATTGAAAAGTTGATGCAGTTGGATGAGAGGTGGGCTATTGCTTGGAGTTAGAAAATAGAAAAATCTAGGAAGAAGGCATGACATGATAGACACATCAAGAACAAGTAGTTTGAGGTTGGGAAGATGGTTCTCTTGTATGATTCCAAGTTTTTGTGCCATCCTGGGAAATTCAAATTCCATTGGTTGGGCCCATACATTATATCCTATATACTTGATTCAGGTGCTTTCTAGTTACAAGCATTGGATGGAACATGGTTTCTAGGCCATTTCAATGGGAGTAGGATGAAGAATCCTACTATAAATAAGTCTTCTTTGTGTTTGTAAATAAGGAAGTATTGCCAGTTAGCCTAGGATTTTCTTTAATGTAATTTCCTTTCTTTGTGTTTCCCTTTCTTGTTGTTTTCTTTTGTGCGCATTTGTGCATTGGTAACTGCTTATTATTTAAAAACAATTCTATGCATAGAGGACCGTGCATCCATTTTTTTTGGGTGGAGTGATGTGACAAGTGCTGGAAGCTATGGTTGTTGATGGCCCAGGTTGAAAAATAAAAAACACATGGATTGGAAGATCACACATAGAAGAGGTGAACATGAGGGAAGGATGGTGTCAAAAGGATTTATAGAAACCACATACAAGAATGAAAATCACAAGAACAACATGAGGTAGGTGATGTCAAGAACTAGGATTAGGACACAGAGGAAGAATTCCTTTGGTGTTGTAAGCGCGTGCGTAAGGATCTGTGGTTAGTAAGGGGTTTTTACGCGCCTAAAGGTTGCCAAAAATTTTCGCGTAGGATTGAGCATGGAGGAAAAGCGTTGAAGGTTGGCGTTGGAAAAATTTCCTTTATTGTGAAAGTACATTGGTAGGTGGCATGACATTTATTGCATGAAGAAAAGAAAAAGTTATAAATAGAAGATCGGGGTGCATTATTCTTTACCTTGTGTTTTAAGTTATCAAAGAGCTCTTACAAACTAGGGCATCCTTGTGAAGAAGGTTTGAGAAAATTTGTGAAGATTTGCATGCATAGCTAGTTTGATCAGCGAACCAGAGTGGAAAGGAGTACATGGGTGTAAGTGGAGAAGGTTGTGTGGAAGGATCCCGTGGGTGTTACATCATCTTGTGGAAAAAGGGTTTTCTAGGTTAGGGTTTCATAGCTAGGGCATGGGACTTGGAGGAACTTTCGCAAAGGAGTGGAGCCATGAAGTTGAGAAGAGCCAGGACCAGGAGAGAGGAAGAATTTTTAAGGACCCGATGAAGGAATGACACCAAGGAAAGTAAAAAATGTTTCACTAAAGAAGGGAAAGGGAAAGGGAAAACAAGCCATTTCTACCAGTTTCAATGAATAATGGTACGTGGAAATGCAGTACCCAGACGACGTATTACTTGGTAAGGAATGGGTGTCTCATATCAGAAATATGGTTGTAAGTGATTACAACCATCAAATGAGCACCATAGAAAATGAGATGACACTAGAACTGGTTTGTCCTATAGAGAAGAGGACACCAGATGGAATTCCTATCTATGATGATGAAGTGAAGGTGAAAATGGAGAAGGTTGGGTTGTTGCAACTCTATGAGTTTCCCTATTTTGGAAATCCTGAGTGACTATACCAATGGTTGATGTCATGCGTGCATGAAGACCACTTTTATTTCATAGGTCGGAGGATGTGCATAACCCCCAGCTGATTTCTAAGTTCATGGCCTTATCTGTGAAGGAGAATCATTGGAAATGATTTGGGAGACAAAGAAGCCATTAAGAAGACCATTGAAGCTTATGACTACAAGAAGGGTTCACACTACTTTGACATTTCTGCAATCACCAACCCAATGATGAGGATGGCCATGTGCTTGGTCACAAATTTGAATGGGAAAGAGAGATGGACATAGATCAACAAGGCCTGGTTGAATGTATGCCGCAAGATCTTGGAGGGGACCATCTATAACCTCTCAGATTTTATCGTAGAGGAGATTATAAATGTCACGTGCGCATGATGGAGAGAAGATCATGTTTGGTAATGTCCTCCTCACCATTGTATTTTTTAGAGATTGGAGTGCCTAATGGGTCAGATAAGTTTGTTTGGGAATACCCAGATGAGAACCCCTCCCCCACCAAGAGGTTTGAACAATATACTTGTGACACCATGATGGCCTCATAAGGCACACCTAGAAAAGTGGTATAAGTGGATGCATGACACATTCGGGGATGAATGGAGAATACCTGAATAGTTACCTTCATTAGTATAAGGAGAGGCTGAGTTCGTTCCATATACCAACATTTTTGTATCGTAGATTTACTTTGATAGATGGCACTAAGAGTCCTTGGTGTAAGTTTCCTTTCTCCTTCACGGCACAGTACTTCCAGGCCATGGTCAATCGATTCAAAGAGGTGAAAGAAACTTAGGTTTGATCTAAGTGTAGTAGATCAAGATTACCACAAGCTACGCAAGAAGTTAATATACCCCAAGAAGTGCATGCCTATGTGGAGAAGTATGTCTCCCATGACATGCACATGTTGAAACTAGTAACATTTCTATTGTAGGGAAAACAACAATGAGGGTGTATTTGCACTTAAGGCCTAAGTATGAAAAAGATGCTTATGTTGAAGATGATGTCTCCATTCCTTAGGACCCCATTGTATGGAAAATGTTGTGCCAAGGAAAATAGGAAGAGGAGAGGCTCCTGAGAAAAAGGTGTCGAGTGCACAGACAATACAAATAGTAGGGGCACAAGAGTTAGGTGTGGGCACAAGTACTTACATCCGCTAGAAGAGGTCTCCCGTTAGAAAAGAGTCTCCACAGAAGGAAGAGTTACCAGTAAGGGAAGAGTCACCCAAGAGAGAAGAAAAAGAGAAGTCCCCTGAATTGGAGTCACTAGTAAGGAAGAAGAAAAGGGTGACAAAAGGGTCAGAATCAAGAGAAACAAAAAGCATGGAGGCTGAAAAGGGTGATGAAGATGATGAAGAGTGTGGTGAGGCTCAAAATCATCCTGTGTATGATGTACATGAGTCAGATGAAGAAGGAAATGAAGAGAGGGATGAGAATGAGGAAGGTGCTCATGACAAAGGGGGGAGTGAGGAAGTAAACATGAAAGATCAGAAGACCCTGACCCCGACCATGGAGAAAATGGATAACACTATAGAGAGGGAGGTGGTAGGTATTATCTAATAGTTGGTGGAGCACAAAGTAGAGAGAAGCACTAAAGAAGTGTTGAAGGAAAATGAGGAGAGCACAAGTGTAGTAAAGGAGTATGGGAGCATGGTGAAGACCCCAGCTTAGCAGTAAGCTTCCCAACGAACAGTGCGCACAGGTGGAAAGGGCACAAGTAGTGGTGTAGGAACATGATATGACTTATATTAATGATCCAAGTAAGGTACTGCACGTGTCTTCCAAAGTATCATTCCCACCAACCAACTCCTCACTTGGTATTATTTTGATGAAGAGGGTGCATACCCACACACAAGGAAAATGCTATCCTAGGATTTTGAGTCCCACGTTGATGAACCCAAGTTTGAGGTAAATCATGATGCATTGATGAAGATACCAGATGCCAAGGGAGTAAACCCTCTTGTAAATTCCCAACAACTGTTAGATGAGAAATTTTACAATGCACTCAACAAAGTATCAGTGGAGGTGGAAGCAAAGAATCTTCAGTAGAAATGATAGAATAAGGGTCTTGGAGGAAGAGCTTGAGAAAAAGAATGAGGAGATCATTGAGAGGGACAAGGAGATAAAATAGAAGGAATTGATCAGTGCGCAGTTAAGGCATGAAAATGAGGGATGAAAAGGTGAAGGTGTGCAAAGTCCACAAGAAGATAGAGGCCATTTCAGATGCCATTATCTTGAAACACCTGGACCTGGCCCCACCTGAGTAGAAATACGAGTCAACCATGCACTACTTGGAAGACTTGACCCACATCCTCACCATGGAAAGGCGACCACTCACATTAGAGTCAGCAGAAGAGGTGATGGCATGCCAGAAGGAGGAAGAAAAGCTGAAGATTGGGGAGATAGTGACTCAGTACTCTAAGCTCCTTTCCACAGTAAAGACCACCATGCAGATGGTTGAAGTCATATGTATGATAGCTGTGCCAATAGAGACAAGGTAGCAAACATATTGGTTGCTACACATGAGGTGGATCTGAAAGAATTTCAGGAAAAGAACAAAGGCAATAGGGTGGAGCATGATAAGATCCTAGCCAAGGTTGAGAAGAAGTTGGAAGCAATCAAAACCTTGTGGGGTTTGATTAAGAATAGGCTAAAGGAACTATACCCCCAAGTCACTCACAGGATGGATGTGCTAGGTGATCTTAGCAAGAAGTTGGGAAGCATTGTAGATACACTGAAAGCTAAGAGTGATGAACTAAGTTTTGATGAAGTAAGCACATTGGTGGGTGACCTACTTCAGCAGGTGTAGGGAGAAGTGGATTCCTGGGAGAATATTGAGGCATCCATAAAGAAGGAGTTCCCACTCCTCATGCAGTAATAGCATATTCTTCCATTCATCCATTATTTATTTAAATTATTTCAATTCCACTATTCTTTATTCTTTGAAGGAGCAGAATGTTTCTGAGGATGGAGAACATGTGTAGTGTGGGGTGATGTTGGACCCTAAATATTGGCTAAGTACCAAGAGGTGCACACATGATCAGTAAATAGAAGGGAACTCAGGGAAAAGCACAGGAAAAAGGGTTTAAGAAGGGTTTAAGTGAAACCAGGGTGCACACGAGAGGCAAAACAAGGGTTTAAAGGACTTAGCCATATTTGGCATCATGGAGTCACTTGAGGAAAAATGTGAGGACCCGACTAGGCATGATAAGTGGATAAGGTGCCAGCCTGGAACCTTGGAGGCCAAGAAAAGGATATTCCACATAGGGAATATTCCCAGAGGCATCATTATAGTTAGTGGAAGGTTTTGTAAAGAGGATAAGCATTCACCAATGGAGGACCACATTGACACTTGGCACATGATCTTCTCATGAGAGAAGTCATGGCGGTGGACACTGATCCTATTCAAAGAAGTTCTAGGATAAAAACAAAGGGAGGGGGAGAAGGTAGTGTGAAGGTGCTAGAAGGTACATGAGTGCTAAGAGAAGGAGGGTAATGAGGTGCTTCATAAATGTTAGGAAATGCTAAGGGTTTGGAGCTCATGATGCTAGGGTTTAGAGTTCTTGGTGCTATAGGGTTGTAAGGGATATCATTAAGCATATGTATGGGTACTGGGGTCTGTAACAAGGGTTATAATGGGGAAAGCATAGTTAGGATCTCTATCAGATGATTTTGTAGGGGTTGGATCTCTATCATTTGATGTATATGGTCTGAGATGACCCTTTTGAATGTAGTGTGGCTACTAGAAACTCTTTTAAATCAATATACATGGATCTATTATGTACATCTTGTTTATGGGTGTAAACCCTCATGTTATTTGGCTTTTCATGACTCAGATCTGGTTCCTTGTGCTTCATACAATGTTTATTTACCTTTTGTGATGCATTGATGTGTAGATCTATTAGTTATATCTTCTACCTTTTAAGTAGATGCATGTACTTCTGTTTCTACAAATAATCCTCCATTAATGGTGGAACTCTCTTGCAAAGCTCACATAAAGGAGGGGCTCGACGCCCATGTGTGCCTCGGGTGAGCACCCAATGTATGTTGGGTGATAGGCTGGCACACTTGGGGTTAGAAAGAGGTATTGAGGGTAAAATAATGACTACCACCAAATAAGATGGGGGGATTTATGTCAGGAATTGATCCATCACCCACAGTGCAAAGTGCCAAAGGAAGGGAGGGCCCTTAAATTAAATGTTTTGAAAGAACTGTAAAAAGGACTAAATTGATATTGCCTTTGGAAAGGGATATAGGTGGTCATAGTACAAGGAAACACAAACTAAAGGAGCCTAAATTAATTGATCCTCATGTCTTAACTGAAGCTCAAAAGAAACTTTTTACTTCATTGGCTCATCAGACAATTCCATTTCAGACTCATGAAAGTATTCATTCTACTCTAGCTATACCACCACCAAGTGTAACTTCATCTTTATCCCCTACTAAAGTTGTTGTAGGAATAGTTTTTGGTGCTCCTGTGACAAGTTAACCAAGTGATGTTGTGAAAAAACAAGTGCAAGACAAACTAGTGGTTGAACAACCTGAGAAACAACCAAAAGGGCCTATTGAGGTAATTGATTTGGAATTGCTTAAGGAGACTCCTAAACTTGAGATGGTTGATGTGAAAATTGAAACTTATACAATTGAGGGTGCAAATGTCCCCAAACAAGAAATACACATTCAAGATCTTGATCGATCATCAAGTATAAAATTGGGGGTTCAACCCCAAATTTTTCAATTTAAAGGAAAAACCCATGTTATGGGTGTTGAAACATTGACTCAAACAATTTTGATTGAAACACCTGTATCAAATGATGTTTACACTAAAAACCATCCTCCCAAGGATTCAAATGTAATCAAGTAGAGTGAGGTTTCTCAATGGACAAGTGTCACAAAAGAAACTATGATTGAAACTGCAAATGAAATAAGCAAACCCATTGAAACCAACATTAAGGAAAATACAAGTAAAAATCAGGAATCAATCCATGAGTCTCAGCCGACAAATCAAAAGGTGGTTGAAGAGCAATCCTAAGAAGACTTGTCCACCAAACAGTCACTTATAGAGGATGAAGACACTCCAAAAGACAAGGAGCCATTTAAGGTTCCAAGTCTGGATAAAGACACTCTAAAGGAAATTACAAATGTGATGGCCACTTTAGCAGAAAACTTAAATACAAGTACAATGACCACCCCATCTAAAATTCCAAAGGAAGCAGTAAGTGAACCTATGGTTTTTGCAGAAAGTAAAGGACAAGATGAGAAAGTAATGTGTGGTAAAGGGTCTAAAGATATCACTCGGTCTCAGATTCAGGACAAAGGGTAGCCAAAGACAGTAATATTGGAAATTGAAAAGCAAATGGTAAAAGTGGAAGGAACATCAAAAGAATTAGTGTTGTATTCTAAGACTCCACACCTCACACCACAAGGAGAAAGAATAGTAATGCCCCTATGACCAATTGGCTAGGAGGACTAATTCAAGAAAGGGGGAAGGAAGTAATTCAAAAGAAAGTTTTAGATATCACCAGCATTACATTCCCAAAACCCAAAAAGGCTTCAAATAAAGCAAGAATTCTTACTAAAACACATGTAGACCAACATGGGTTCAGGACATTGGAGACTACGATTCCCCATCAAGGCAAATCAAAGGATAAGATTACGATAAGTGATTGTGATATAAAACACATCCAATTAAAGAATCCTACCAGGTAAGTACTAAAGCAAGAAGTCACAACAATAGTTGATGTCGTGTTGCAAAAGGTTGATGAAGATAAAATATCGAAGAGGAAGCTAAAAGAGCAGGTAAAGACATTGATTTCATTCTTACAAAAATTGGTAGGGACAACAGAAGAAAGTCAAGAAGTTGCCACTACTATTACTTCTAAAATGTTGGAAAAATTAGAAAAGGATAGTGAGAAGGATAAAGCAATGGATAAATGGGTGGAGGATTTATCTCAGAAAGGCATAAAGGTCATTGAAAAGACAATAAAAAGATATGCATAATTGACCAATGTGCTCAATGGCATTAATGAATTAAATGAGCACTACGAAAATGAATTGTATTATTGGGAAGGGATCCTTCCCAAACTTGATACAATAAACAAACTTGATGAGGATTTGGTAGAAATGGAGGGAATAGTGTCGCCTGAAGAAAAAGGGACTCACTATACAATGGAAGATCTAGCTAAAATCAGGGTAGAAGTTTAAAATTAGGTCAAAGAAAAGTTAGAAATAGAGAAGGAGTGGGTAGGAAAGAGTATTGATACTATAGACAACATGATAGAATAGACAATATTTGATAAAAATAAATCCACTTATGGGGATTGGGAAGTTGATATCCTGATCCAATATTTTGACTAGTACATCAAAGAGGAACATTGTTCTTATGAGGTCATCAAAAATCTTATCTCGGTGGAAAACAAGATTTTTGAGCTAACTAAACAGTTGGGAGAGTACAAGCAAAGGATGGACAAATGTGTTAAAGTGTTGAATAGGCACTACCTAATATTCAAACATCACATGGGACTTGTTAAAGAGGAAGTGATATAATTGTTCCAAATATTGTATGCTTACATGGACAGATGGCCTGACAAGGACAAGGATAATGAAGAAGAAGGTGATGACCATGTTGAACCATGAACAAGCTTAGGCTTGTCTTTCCTAAGAGACTTTATTTTTCCAATTATTACTGTCATTCGTGATAATTGAATATTGTTTTAAATTGTGGTCTTTAATTATGCATGTAATGTGGAACAATGTAGTAGGATTTCATTATGTTTTAATAGAATTCTATATCTATTATGAACATGAAATTCATGGTAACATTTTGAATCTTTTGCATTTGAAAATCAAAGCAAAATGGGGTTATATAGGGGCCCAAACCCAAGAAGAAGTTTACATATATTCTTGACATTATACCAAAAAAGAACCAAGGAAAAGATACCTAGTCTTCTACTTTCAAGAAATCTTCCATGAAAGAAGGAACTTTCTTTAGAAATCTATTTTTCCTAAGTACAAATTCTTCTATTCCAATTGCCATCTACATGAATAAAATGTCCCCTGCCAAACCACAAGACATGCTCTGAGCCATCAGATCATCAATATTTTCCTTGGGACCATCCAACATGCTAATCAAATTAATTTTATTCTTGTAAGAAGAAACCCACCCCTGGAGATCCAAACCGCCCCTGGAAAGTGATTTCTTCCCTGATGCTTTGAAGGTAGAGGGTGGAATGGGAATGTCTGTTGTAGCTGGGAGTGCAATCATAGTGGTTTTTGGAGTAGATTGAGTAGGAGGTTTGAAGCTAGACTCACCCCTGTATTTCTTCACAAAGAGTGAGGAAGCCCTTGGATTTTGTGAAGGCATAGATTCTGTTGGTTTCTTCTCGAACATAGAAACATGTTGTTCCAGCTCATTCATTCTATGAAAAAGAGCAAGCATGGTGTCTATAGAAACCTATTCACTAAGAACATAATATTCTGAAGGAATCTCCTTCACAATGAACTCCTCATTGCAAATGAAAGGGCATGAATTATCAGATGCACCCTTCACAACATGCCTATTCTTAAGCTAAAATGCTTCAACACCTCGAGACCATTCTGATGCTCCCACCTGAAAAGATGAAAGTACATCATTTGGAAAGCAAAAAATACGGGACTAATCCTTATTAGTCTTTGAATCAGTGCCACTTGAATAGCTTGAGTTATCAACGACTCATCATAGTCTTTTGGGTCTACAATTCCAAATAGCATTCTTACGAATTCTTCATTAGGCCCCAAAAAATCAAAAACTGAGTTTAGATCCTTAGAGAAAATTTATTTCAAACTAGATGCTAATGCTACTCTAACCATATTGCAGAAAAAAAATCTCACTAAGCCTCTTTCACTTAAAGGAAGAGACGTGAACCTATGGAAAAAATGGTGGAAATTTATAGTAAAAATAAAGCTAGCAAGTTGAACTGAGCACAATCATGGTGAGTTGATCCCTGATATTTTTTGTGATACCCACACGAAGGAGATAAGTGATAAGTAAAATGACATCATACAAAAAGGATGAAATTGGCTTGATGTAACATAACACATGCGAAAACACTCAACTCAGAAATATATGACAATGATTGTGTGTGTTTCAAGGTAGATTCCCAAAAGGCAGGAATACTTACCATCTAATCTAACCATTTGGGGGCACTAAAAAATCATTAAATTTTTTCTCAACTCACCTAAAATAGGAATGATTAAGTTTATGATGTCATAATAAGTGACATGGGCATCTTGTTCATAATAAGGGAATAAAACATACACCTGGCAACATTTGTAAAAAATTGCTCCACATGGCACAACAGGGAAAAGGATATTTTCAAAGTGATAAAATCATATACTATTCCTTAAGAATATTCTTTGAAAATATTTGAAGTTTTGGGGGGGAATTGAGCAAGAGAACAAAAAATTGTATAGATATGAGAGGCATGTTCTCATATTAAGGGGGGTTATTTTTTTCTAAATTTTTAGAAGAAACAACATAAAATGATAAGCATTCCTGAAAGACTTGAATCAAATTGAGATACTTGTGTTTTGTTTCACCCTTCAAATCTTTTTACATCAAGATGGTTGCAAGTGTATAGCCATTAATAGGCATATAGATCATAGGTTTTGTTTTCCCTTGCTGAGAAATCTGAAAATCTTGAGATAAACTATGTGTGTGTTCATGAGCATTGTTATCTTTGTTTCTTGGTAATATACTTTAAATGAATCATTTGTATGTCATGTTGCAATCTTATGTTGATAATTCTTTTGAATTACACTAGATATTTTCCTTATGGTGGTGGTGTGGTAGCTGCAATCGTGTTGTGACAAGAGTTTTCCATTCATAGTATGATAAAAAAATTTAAATTCACAATGCATCCATTTTGTTGAGGGGATTTTTGTAAGTCTTTGAGTGAATCTTGGGTGTAAGGATCAAGAATTGTCAGTATTTTATTGAGAGGTTAACATGAGCTTTTGTGTTTGATCTCTTAAAGATTGTGTGAAAGCGTGTGTTCTTGGGCTTCCATGAGTGTATGTCCTCTAGTTAAAGAGTTGCTACTAGTTGTTTGATGTGTTATTTTGTCTTGAGCAATTTTCTAACACTGTCAAAGTTTGCTAAGAATTTTGTATAATCAACATTATCCTGCTTTAATCTCCCACTTCCTGTAAATAAAATCCTACAATTGTTAAATCCTTTATGAACTACCTCTGTCTGCTATGTTTATGAACATTTGCTAAGGGAATTTACTACTTTTACTCCCCTTTATTCATAAATATGTAGAAGTAGACTAGGATTTCCACTGTCTAGAGTAACTTGGGTCCTACTTGAGTGACATTTACATTATTTAGTGTGACAAATCGTGAGAGTTAAATAGTGCATACATTGATCATGTTCATTTAGGACTGAGTTCCAAATTCCAAAGAGAAGGCCAATAAACTGTTATTCCACCTATCTTTCTTATAAATTCAGGTTACAAAATGGGTTCTCTCACCCTGGTTAAAGGTAGGAACTAAAGTAGAAGGGAAGGTCATCCCCTTTGTACGTGCTACCCAATCCCTCCAACTCCTGTTTCTAAATAAGTTTGTCAGACATTTTCCCAAGCTACAAAATGACAAGTCTTTCATACTTAGAGCGTACCACTCCGAGTGCTGATGTTGTTTGGCCATAAAAGAGGTGTAGATCTGGGAACCCACACTAACAAAGAATACTAAAAGTTGAATGATAAAAAGAGTTGATTTATTAGTGCAGCTGCCTCTCTCTTCTCTCCTCAACACCCTCGCTCATGCCTCTGTCCACATCCTTCCTACTCTCCTCACTTCCCTTGCCCATGTCCATGTCCTCATCACCCTTTCCCTCCTCAACTGGAAAGAAAGCTTCATCTCCACCACTCTTCTGTTTGATCTCTCTTACCTTTCGTGCAATTATCGCTTTGATAAGATTGAGACGGATGACATAAGAAGAAGGGAATGTCTTGTCAGTAACACTGACCCGTAACAAACGATACACCATGTCAAATGAAATAGTAACTAAATAAAATAGCATACAATTGTCAAACTAATGCCAAGTGTTTGTTACATTTTCATGTTTCCTTCTACCGAGCAAGTCTCTTTGTCTCTATAGAAGCTAACTCAAGGGAATGTCATCATCCTACACAAACCGTCAATGTATAGAGTTAATATACACAAAATTAAACACAAACTAAATTAA
The DNA here is from genome assembly GCA_019776745.2 of Taxus chinensis. Classification (NCBI taxonomy): domain Eukaryota; kingdom Viridiplantae; phylum Streptophyta; class Pinopsida; order Cupressales; family Taxaceae; genus Taxus; species Taxus chinensis. Next base: position 255,185,936 of record CM034148.1, on the reverse strand, counting down.
ATATAAGAATTAAAGTCCAATTAATATATACAAGATCCTCTACGGGGATGTCAATGATCCTGTTAGCTACGCCACCCTCTTATCTCTCTCTCTCTATTTATGAAATATTATTAATTTAGTGATTTCCAACCATACACAATATAAAAATAACATAATAGATTCTACTAATCATAAATTTACCTCATTGACAATTTTTAACTGGTCCTTTCTTTCTTTTTCTCTCAACCACCTCTCCTTTTGTGCCTCTCACCTCTCCTCCAAATCATATGCGTGCATTTCCTTTTCCACCTCCCTATTTCCACCCTATCTTATATCCTCAAATCGAGTTTTTCCTTCCATTTTACAAACTTGATCGACAACCCGCCTCCATTACAAGTTATACCACTTCCTCATGACATAGACCAGATTAATCTCTCTCCTCTCTACATATTTCCTCATTCTTTCGGGAGAGAGATGTGGTCATTTACCCATATGTTTACGGTCGTGTTTATGTGCTTGCATAAAGGGAAGACTGTGTGACACCACGCGATGGACGTTAAGTTTTTAGAACTTCTAAAACTTAACACTCTGACTAACAACCCATGATCCATGCTCACAAAAATAATGAGGGTGACCACCCACCCATTTTGTTCTGTAGTCAAGCGGTGGCTGATTGAAAGACATAGTTAGATCATTTTGACAACTCTTAGGAAATCGAATAACACTGATCGGTAAGAAAAAACAAAATTAAGTTTTAAAATTATTCACCTCTATTGTAGGCTCTTAAAAATTTGATTCAATGTGCTCAAAAGGATTGGAAAGTGTATCACCATGAGGACCATCACTCCCTGGAAGAGCATCTCCCTATGACACTAAATTATAACATTTTATTTTATGTTTGTTTAAAATAAATTTGAAGAAACAAAAAAAACTTGCACAATACGATCTACTTACCGACAACATGGTTGCATTCACTGTGAAGTGTGTCGAAAACCTATGTGTCCTGGGATGTGAAGTTCCATGTATGAAAAGACAACAAATACAAAACTATTAGCCAAACAAAAAATATTACGTACTATGATATGAAATACAATTAATGTTCACAAATTATTATATTACCTTCTCAATATTTTATCATCCTCCCAATGCATAAGAATGAATACTAAACATGGGTGGGAAATTGTTGAACTTCCCTATGTATTGTTTAAGTTCATCGCCATACCTTTCCCCATTGCTACACATTCTAATACAAGAAAAACTGAAACATATGATACACGAACTCTTTTACTTTTTTTCACATTCAAATTGAGAGAATTATGCACAATAAAACGTTTGTGATGGAGTTAATTTTACACATTATTTTTCAACATGTTGAAAAACACAGTGTGTTATTCAAGACTAGGTAATAAACTATAACATGATCAAAATATTTCCTTATAGTTTGCCATAGGATGGAAATAGAGGATGATGAAATATGGTGAAAAATTCATTAAGATCACAGAAGAACTCATTGCAGAGGTTATTGGTTTGAGTTTGGAAGGTAATAAATTTTTTAGCAAGAGAATTGACAAGAACACGAAGGCCCATAAATTCCTTGAAAAGGTTGAAGAACTCGAGTTTATCACAACATGAATCAAAGTAAATTCCATTCCAGCACCATTTAATGAGTTATCTAAGATGATGGTCTGATACATCACACGGGAAGGTAAGTACATTACGGTTCCTCTCAAGCACTAGGTTTTTTTGAATCATTTCAGGAGAAACCTGCATATTTTTTTCCCCCGTTACATCCTCAACTCTTTGGAACGTTCCATCTAAGAAGTGCAGAACCATACCCGAGCCACTCCTCTCCATCAGGGCATCATTTTCCTTCTCCACCGTCATTACCTCACGTAACACCCTATCATCCCACCAACCCTTGCCTCTTCTAATCCTAGCCCTGATTTTATCCCTACCATCCCTCTCGACCAGAGGAAAAATCCAAACCAAGAACCCGTTATATACCCTTAACCACCCTTTTCCCTCCGACAAAGTTCTACACAGTAGTAAGGACATTGAAAATTCCCAAAACCTTCTTCACATCAGGAACATAGGACCTAGTGGATCTGCTAAGGAGAAGGAGGAGGATCTTCAACAAAAGATTGACAAGATGGAAAAGGAGTTGGACATCTTAAAAAGAGAAATGAAACTGTTATCAAAGAAAAAGGGAAAAAGGAAGCTTAAAGAAGAGATTGAACTTGATGAAGGAAGGATTAATGAAATCTATAAAATTTTAATCCTCTTGATAATAGGATGGGGAATTCCAAGGACATACATGATTTCATCATTTCTTCTCTCAAAGCTATATATAACTTCATGGAACAACATGTTAAGAGTGTTTGCATGCTCAGTGATATTCCAGCAACTATTTGGGAGGAAGAATCACCACGAGACCTTCTCTTTTCCCAGCTAGATAAAATTGACCCCTCTCACATTGCAGCCATGGAACTCTTCAGTTCTCTACAGTCAGTGAGGGCTAAAATTGACAGAGTATCTAAGAAGTGAACTACAGATTAACATGCTAAGTTATTGTTTAGTTGTTGTTTGTTTGCTGCATTTTTGCTCCTTTTTTGTCTTTTTTGTGTAGTTTTTTTAGCTACAATTGGGCTTTATTGTAATATCTTGATGTTGATCAAACTTTGAGGCATTCACTGGAATATCTGGCTTTAGAGCCTTTTTTGTAATAGGGTATAGTCCCTTCAAAACTATTTGCCAATAATAAAAGAGAGAGTAATAAACTATAGTTGTTTCCAAATCTTAACATGCCTAGTTTTGCGAAGATTTTATATGAAATTTTCATTGTAAGTATGATACAAAATAATATAGGAATCACACATCAAAAATAGAAGAGTATATTATGAAAAGACGATTGAACTTGCAAGTATAAACCCATACAATTATATTATGTGTTTTGTTGTTCATAACATGATTATGTAATACAAAGCAATATAGTATATCAAACAAAAGTGGGAAATACATTTTTAAAATTATTGTATTCCCCTTTTACAAAATATATAAGGACTTAGGGTAGGTGAGAAAGGCCGGCACAGGCATCCCCACTACAATCATTGTCACACTCGTCTAGGTCATGATGTGTTTCCTTCCACCATTCATACCTCTGTTATTCAAGTTCTTCTAGCCAGCAGTCAACATCATCCCACCATGCAAGGAAATTTTCAGATAAACCAGGCCAGTTTCCATTTGGAGGTGGGTGTACGACAAGGGTGAACTTGTGGTACTACCCAAAGTAGTCTCCCCATCGAATTGCATGGAAATTTTCATTGATCCATATTGTGATGATGACATCTATCCTAGTGAGCCATGAGTCTATGATAAAATGAACAACCATGCCAAACATAACCAACATATATGCCACCTCCATATTTCTACGTGACCATTCTCCATTGAATATTTTGAATGTCAATCGTTTTGTACTATTTAGTGTAATAGAAAATGGTGGTGACAACCTTGCATAATTTGTGAAAGTTATGCAGACATTGTAAAGCTGATCAACTTCCGAAGTTGGGATGTTGCGTAAGAGTGTCCACATTCACCATTTCTAATCATCCATCTGCATAATATAAAAAAAAATCCATACAAACACCATATTCGTGTGTGTGTGTGTGTGTGTACATATATACATATACATATATGTATACATATATATATGTATACATATACATATGTATATATATATTACATATACATATATGTATATGTATACATATACATATATGTAGATGTATACATATACATATAGATATATGTATACATATATCTATATACATGTATACATATATACATATACATATATGTATACATATATACATATATATATAGATATGTATATGTATATTATATATATATATATACATATATATACATACATACATATATATAACATACATATATATATACATACATATATATATATATATATATATATAATATATATATATATAAAATATATATATAGACAATACATACATACATACATACATATATATATATATGTATGTATGTATATTATATAGTGTTATACATATATATATATATATATACTTATATGTATAACATATACATATATATGTATACATATATATAGCATATATATGTATACATTATATGTATATGTATAGTATTTATATTGTAATATATATACTATATAAGATTATTGTATAACTATATTAAACATAATAGATGTATATTGTATACATAATAGATAATATATGTATTCGAATATATTGTAGACATATATAGTATAATGTATACATAGATATTATACATTATAGGATGTATATGTATACATATATAGAATTGTATATGTATACTCTATATATACTATGTAGACATATATATATTATATGTATAATATATATATAATATGTAGATGTATACATATACATATATACATATATAGATGTATATGTATACATATATATATGTATATATGTATATGTATACATCTACATATATATATATATATGTATACATATACATATGTATACTATATATACATATATATACATATATATATATATATATATATATATATATATATATATATATATATATATATATATATATATAAGAATCAAAATAGACTCAATGTGTCTATAAGTAATAGATTTTTTGGGACAATGTAAATGATTCATTTTCAAAGGGATAAGAGGGTGTTTCAATGGGATAAGGGGGGTGAAGCCATAAAATTAGACACAACTTTGTAAAACTTTGAAAGATTCATTTTCAAAAAGAAAAAACCCGTTGACACAAGTATGTAAAAGTTTAAAATATTCATTTTCAAGGAGATAAAAGACAATGGTTTTAATGCATACAATTATTTATAGACATTTCTTTGCATTCATTTTTTATAGAGATGGCATTCGGCTACAAAATCTTCTTTTTAAGGAATTGTCTCAAATGAATTACGATAAAAATTAATATTACTAAGAATTACGTTGTATGATTATAATAGTATTATAATATTTAATACATTAATTATAAATATACAATTTAAATAGAAAGATATATATTTTTATTTGTGTTACAATTAATTTATAGATATTTCAAATTTTATAATCTTTGTTGAAGGGCCCTTGGTCTACTGGTGTGATGTATGGCTTTTATTGAGCTCACTAGGATCAAGTCTTGTTGAGTGCAAGGCCTAGAGACACTTAACATGACAGAGTTGAACGATTGAGGCTAGGATCATGCCCTAGGTGATTTTTTTGGTGTAAACGCCCCTTGACTCGTAACTACTTAGTTGAAGGTGATCGCTGGTTTAGTTTCTTCGCTTACTTTGCATTTTTGAATTTCATTATGTTAACTCCGGAAGTTAGGCAGAGATGCCATTAAACTATGTAATCCAGTGCCCAATTATAACACCCTTGGAGGTACTCAATCAATTTTTTTATCTATATTGAATATTCATTTTAGATTTCATATTTTAGATTATTCATAAACTACAGTAATTAATGATTATTATTTTCTCTTTGAAATTGATATCTTAGATATTTCATCTACCATACCCAATTAATGACTTCATTATCTTCTTTGTAATTATGTCCTAATCTAACATAATAACTTCACCCCATGCTTATAGATATAATAACTTTTCTATTGAATTCTTGTCAATTAAAAAAACATGTGTATCAATTACACCATCCCTAAATTTTATCATAAATTATACCCTATCAACATAATCATATACATTTATAATGTTATAAATTACCACTAAACATTCAATCAAAACTCAATGATAACAATGAACTTTCGTTTATATAAACAATTCATGCATCCATTTATGTCCATCCGCTGGCACATGGCAGATGCACCCAACAATTAGTGTTTTACTTTAATAAAATTTTTATTGAAAAGTGATTACTATCTTTTTCAACACTTTTTTGTAAACAACTGATAGTACAATCGTTTGCAAAGGCTATTCGAACCCGAATACCTACCATCTAGTAGTGCACATTCCCTATAGAATTCATCTGATCCTTAGTACACATGCATACTACACCATTCCAACACTCAGTGCACCATAAATAACATTTTTGTCCATGTATGTGTGGAACCCAGGTTCGGCGGGGCCCAATCAATGGGTGGAGGAGGTTATTCTTAACGAATAGAATTAGAATGTTCCCTACATGGCATGTGGTAAGTGATAGCGGAAACGCATGGGCACGTGCGATGTTAATGGATAGGGCTTCTATTTAAACTTCATGGAAGCAACTGGGTGCAAATTTATTTAAATGCATGGCTTTAAAATGATGATAATGGCAGTGTGTTTTTTCAATAATGTTCCATTACATCATTTGAAATTCATGCATCTAAATAAATTTCCACCCATGATTTGACAGGGTTTAGGAGGGGTCGCACACATGCATGGCGTGTATATTTTTATGATGGGGCATGAATACCCATAGGTTCATTTCTATTGATGAGAATATCCTCTGCTCCATGCCTTAATGGGACAGACGCTATTCTCCTGATACAAATTCACCTATTGCACATGGGTGAGCCCTGTCGTAATCTCTCACATGCATATATGATAGATTGATTATTCAACATGTATGAGTTTGGAATGTTGTAGTTGCATGTGTAAAGTGATAGTTGAATCTGTTAGAACGTGTGATGCTATCGTGTTTTTCTAACATTGTTCCAACACAATTGTGCAAATTATCCAACAACGATTTGAACTCACAACCACCTGATTGGCTAGCGTGCATTCCCACCAACCCAACTAGAGCTTACCACATGTAACTATCTGGTTTACAAATGTAATATATTAACAAATAATAAAACTTCCATTTGCCCATTTGATGCTCATTCGGTGACCCCACCCATACATGGCGCATGCATGTCAGTTTATTTGTTGCATTTTTTGTATTTTATGGGGCATCATATGTTAGGAGGTGTACATTTTATCGGGATTCGAACTGGCAGAGTGATATTCTCTCGATAAAATGCACGTCCTAACATCAATTTTCCCCATAAAATTTTCACCATTTATTATGACATAGTCATGCCCATGCATGGGGGGTCCTCCCATAGGCAATGATCAAAGCACATGTTATATGCCTGTTTTAATTAACATATTTAGTTTAGATAATGTAATGGTAGTTACATGTGGTAACCTCTAGCTACAGTTCTCACTGGGAATGCACTCCTAGGAATTCAAGAGGTCATGGGTTTAGAATAGCTTTACATGATGTCCTGATTTTAGACATTGGTATTAGAAAAACACACTGTGTTTTTCAATGGTATTGAAAAACACAGGTTGTGTTTTTCAATAGTAAAAAATGCACTAAAAAAACCTAATTGTTAACTTCCCTTACCACATGGAAATTTATTTGACATCGATGATCATATGGCTGCATGTTTGTATCTATGTTTGCTGTTATTTGCATTCTATCAGGAGAATAGTCTCCAGTAGCCATGAGAGTGGGAGAAGATTTAGAGATGCTGGAGGAAGGCTATTATCTTGATAAAATACACCGCACATACATTCATATATCCATTCATCGATGACCATACCCTACCATGCATGGAGAGGGCAGACTACCTAGATTTCTCTGCCAGTCCTGTCCAGATTTTGGCTGTGCTGTGACGTGGAAAGACAGTGTGTATTCAAATGCATAGGTTTTGAAACGACTTGTAATTGCTTCCATGTGGACTGAAGGACATCCTGCAGCTTGATGGAGATACAAACTGTTTCCGCTGATTTCATTTCCTCTCATTGCCATTGTATCATTTGAAATGTATGCGTTTGAATAAATTTCACCCATGATCGTGACAGGAGGAGAGGACGGGTCCCACGCATGCATGTGCATGCATATGGAGGTCAGTGGTGGAGAGCTATTCTCTCAATGATGGAGCATCCATCTTAACCCGTGCATTTTAAGGAGACATAACTCTCCATGCATGATTTGAAAAGATCCGACGGGGCCACATCACTGTGTTGTCCGAAGACAGTTATTATAACCGCTTTTAAACAAAATGATTACACGACCATACCTGTGTGCAGCGACAACATCAACAATTCTGTGTAAAAGCATCACATGGCAGTGGCATCCGCCTGAACATTAAACTGATCCAGACCGCATGCGATTTATCCCATGCACACGACCACCGTTTCTACGGATGTAATGAGGAAAGCAACAGTGACCATTGTATGAGTAAAAGTCATGCGTATTAGCATACGTTAGAGGAGGATACCCATGCATTTACAAGCCCGCAATTTCAAGAATTCCTACGCATGCATGTGAAGTTTATCAGTCACATTTGTGGTTTTTTTGAAGGGCATCTATCTTAACCAATGACCATTGGTATAATAGCTTATCACCTGCACTGTGTGGTGATGGGGCATGGATGACATGCGAGGTGCATTGATATCGGGAGATGCGTATCCTATGCTCCATGCCCCGTAAAAGACCCCATCAACACATTCATACCATGCATGGGTGGGCCCCGTACATAACCTGTCAAATCATGGGTGAATTATTTTTAAAATGTATGAGTTTGGAATGGTGTAGTTGCATGTATAAATTGATAGATCAATCGGTGGGAACATGTGCTGCTAGATGGAAATTCTTCAGTTTGAATCCCATAAACGATTGTGATGAGTGTTTTTCAACAATAGAAATTTGAAAAAAAAAAAAGTATTGGTGTGCCTACGCATGTGTCATCTGAATGGGCATATGGATGGATGCATGTGTCTCATATAGGGGCCCAATGCATTCTATTGGGAGAATATCCACTGCCTCATAAAATATTCATGCATCCATTTGATGCCCATCTGGTGCCACGTGGCAGGCACACAGGAACTTAGTTTTTTTTTACAAATTTTTGTGTTGAAAAACACACTGTTTTTTCAACAATGTTTGTGTTTTTCAACATTGTGGTAAAATACAGTGCAAAGGTTACATGATTCAAACTGGGGACCTGCAAGATGTGAGTGCACGTGCCCATCGATCAAGCTGTAGCTTCACATCTGCAACCTTATGTTTTCAAACTGATTTATTTTTAAATTAGTCTGCCAATGAAATGACATGCGATCGTAGGGCCCTTCCATGCATACTCATGTATGAAATTTATGACCACCCATGCATGCACATGTTTGCATTTTATGTAGACCCATGCACGCACATTTATGCGAGAGTAATTTGAAAATAATGATAAACAATTGTTACCTTTAGAAATTGTAAGAAAGAATAATTATGTGTAAATGTAGGTAGTGATAGGTTAAGTCATATGCTCTCACACCACTATCCTAAGTTTTAAATAAAAAATTATACAAAAAATACAACACATTAGGAAGACACGCTATTCACAAATAAATATTATATTTATTAAAAAACAAAATCCTTGAAGGTTTTTTTTTTTGACTTTGTAAGATTTAATATCAATATTTGAGATGTATCTACTATATCTAGAGACAATCCATCACCATTATATAATAAATAAAGCTAATACTCATTAAATTAAGAATTAATAATACATATTAATTTGTCTAAAAAATATCAAATATATGAAATTGTTTTTTAAGTGATAATGTATATTGATTTAGAGATATTAAAATTTTGACACAATTAAAAAGAGACATACCATTTGGCCATAATTCAATATAGATATATATTTACTTTAATATAATTTAAATTATTTGTAACTATTTTTAAAATTGTAAGTTAAATTAAGAAATATATTCTTATTTAAAAAGTGTAATTATAATAATTAGATGTAATATACACCATTATTTAGGAAAAGGATGACATAAAATCGCAAGTAAATCAATTCAAACATTTAATTGCTAAGTTTTATTTTAGGCTAAAAGGTGATTAAAAACTTCTCAAACTCCATTAGAAATTGCAGATGAAGGCATCGAAAACATTTATGATATGTGTAAGTACTAGGTTTGAAGTAGAATCCTCTGTTAGTTAGCTAAATAGGAAAGCAACATTCAATGTTGAATTTGATAAAGACAATTGTGTCTTAGAGATGAACAATTCAAGATGGTTGTTTGAGGTGTTCAAGAAGGTAGCCTTCACTTCTTTACAACTACAATAGGACATGTATTAGTGGTTAAGAACAATTCCATAGGTGAGCTCTAGAGCACCAAAGTTATGGACATCAAAAAGAAAATGTGTGTAAGAAGCTTCCACTTAGCGCAACCAACACACATAAAAATTTGAAACAGAAGCTACATGAAAGGTAAGCAATTAGAGCTGGCCCATAGTGACATTTTCAGTCTTGTGGGACTCTATTTATAGGAGTAAAGGGATTTATGACATTATTGATGATTTTAAAAGGAAACAATATCACAAGGATCACATGAGTAGGGGAAAGTAATATATGAATAACATAATGCAATAATGAAGAACCAAACTTGTTATCAAATTGAATTTCTTCAATATAACAATACTATAGGTGACAATTGGGTTCATTAAAAATAAAGAAGACAGTTCCATTGACAAGAATAAGACTAGGTTTGTAGCCACCAGTTTTCCATAATGAGAAGTTATTCATCTCAGAGAAACTTATGCACATGCAACAAAGGTGAATACGATTAAATTTGTGTATGTGGCACAAATATGAGGATATGTAAATAAGGGAAACAAGAATCTTGTAAGCTCTTAGACTCTATGTATGTAAGATTTGGTGAGCATATTTTTATTTTATATGATTAAACACTTTTGACTAGATCTTAGAATCGGAGGGTTGGTAGGACCCCACCCAATACAATAAATTAAAGCTATTAAGATCAAACACCATAATAGACCTAAAAACATCTGATAACACACTAACAACTAATATCGTCATGCCCCTCGTACATACTACCCTGAGCAAGGTGCCCACACCAAAGATAGCCATGCCCCTCACACATAACCACCCTGAAAAAGGATCGTTCATGAAGGGTAGAAGAAAGAAGTGGCCAGTGATACACCAATATACCAAACAGGAGGAAAAAATACCCTCCAATACCAACACATCCAAACACTCAAAGCTCATGCCAACAAACTATTCCAGGAAAACAACCCCGACACCGAAATCCACCTGCACCACTCGCAGGCCCCACACCACCTAAGGAAAACCCCTCCCTCTCATTACCACGAAGCCTAGAGACAACGAAAACAACTACTACCAGCCCACCATTGACATCCATCCCAACACCAATTCGAAACCACATCCGAACAGAGAGGAAAGTTGTTAGCACGCTTCCAAGGAGACTGATCCACACTTTAACTGCAAGCACCCTCAAATTGAACCTTCAAACTCCCTTTAACATGTTGTGTATGCCTCAAGCCAGAAGAAAATCCACTAGGAACATAAATTTCTTCCTTATTTAGTGCTTAGGGAACCAAGACAGTCTGTCCCTAAACAAGAAGAAAGAAAATAGTATAAACGTCCCTCTTGACAGAGAAGTCAGAATAAATCTGAAGCTTTTCAAACCTAGCGATGCCAATCCCCACCGACAAAACAGACCTTCCACAATCGATCCCAAAGACAGTAAGGAAGACCCACACCTTGGTCGCTTCTTCGTGGGAAAGAAACCCCCAATAAGGTTCGACCCATTGCCTGAAACATAATTGAGTTGCTTATTCAGTTATGGAGCTTAATTGCTTCACATTACCATGCTTTACTAACTAATTGGAATACACAGTAACTGGCCTCAGTCGGTTGACCGACGTCAGTCACCTCGTGACCGGTATTGGTCAAGGCAAGGAGGAATTGACATCGGTTAGGGTAACCAACATTGGTTGTTTATGCGTGATTGTTTTATTTAACTCATGGGAATTGGATCTAACCTTTGATATAAAGTTGATCTAATGGTTGTAATAACATAGCTAAGTTGCCCTAAGTTTGTATATGGTTATATAAGCTAGAAAAATAGGGTTAGATGATAATAAGGAAGAATTGTAAGAAGGAATTCTTGAAGAGAGAAAAAGAGAAGTTTGTGAGGAAGAAAGTATTGTACATCTAGGAGGTGTGAAAGTTTGCATATCTTCATTGTATATTCTCTACAAAGCTTTGAATAATAAGATTGGATATTTTTTGGTGGACGTAGCCCACACTAGGTGAACCACGTTATGTCTTGTGTATTGTTCTTCTGGTTTATTTCCGTATTTATTGTTTGTATGCTTAGATCTAAATAATATATCTGTACAATTGGTGTGACTAACCCCAAAAAATGGTATTAGAGATTTTTTGTTTAAGGGTTTTGTGTATTGACAAATTTACTCACTGATGTATTTCTAATTGAGTGGGAGCTACAACAATGTCAGAAGATAGTAAATACAGAGTTGAGAAATTTGATGACCCTAATTATCAGCTATGGAAGATGCAGGTGGAAGATTATTTGTATCAGAAAGATCTATACTTACCGTTGGATGAGAAGGAAAGACCTACAAAGATGACTAGTGAAGAATGGAAAATTCTTGATAGAAAGGCTCTGGGATCTATAAGCTTGAGCTTGGTAGCATCTATGGCTTCAAATATTACCAAAGCATCAACCATGATAGAGTTGATGAAATCTTTAGCTAATTTATATGAAAAACTTAATGATTCAAATAAAGTTTATTTGATGAAGAAATTATTTAATTCTAAGATGCAAGAAGGTGAATCTGCATCAAGTCATTTGAATGATTTCCAGTCTATAGTAAATCAATTAAAATCAGTTCATATTCCTTTTGATGATGAAGTGAAAGAAGTTTTTTTTTATTCTCTTTGCTAGATAGTTGGGATAACTTGGTAATGGTTATTAGTAATACAACGTCTGCTACTGATATTTTAAATTTTGATGATGTGGTTAGTATAATCCTGAATGAAGAAATACATAGGAAAAGTACAAGAGAATTATCATCTGGTAATTATTTCAATGTAGAAAGTAGAGGAAGGTAGAAGGAGAGATCCAAAAGTGAGAATAATAGGAAATAAAAGTTTAAGAATGGCATATCTAAATCCAGAGGTACATGAATAACCTATTGGAATTGTGGAAAGAAAGGACATGAAAAGAAGGATTGTTGGTTCAAGGAAAACAAAGAGAATGTACCAAAGAAAGGTAAAGATGTAAACTTTGCTGCATCTGAGGTAATGCAAGATGCCCTTATTCTCTCCTTGGATAGTAAAATTGAATCATGGGTTTTAGATTCATGAGCTTTTTTCCATGCTACCCCTAATAAGGGTTATTTCATAATTTATGTCCAGGGTAATTTTGGGCATGTTTATTTAGGAGATGATGAACCATGTAATATTATTGGTAAAGGAGAAGTTCATCTAAATTTTTAGAATGGAAATACATGGATATTGAAAGATGTGAGGCATGTGACAAGCCTCAGGAAAAATCTAATTTTTGCAGGACAACTAGGTGAATTTGGTTGCATGGTTACATTCACAACCGGCTCTTGGAAGGTTACCAAGGGATCTCTTGTTGTAGTAAGAGGCAAGAAGATAGGACCATTTTATTTGTCTACCTGTATTACTGATTCATTTTTTGTGCTATCTTCTCCAGATTCAGATGCAAGCATGTGGCACAATTGGCTAGGCCATGTGAGTAAAAAAGGAATGTAGATCTTAAAGGCTAAGTTATCAGATTTGAAAGATGTAGATCTTGATTTCTGTGAGCATTATATATTTGGAAAGTAAAAGAGAGTGAGATTTCCCAAAGTTGGTTCAACAAAGAAGGAGCAAAAATTGGAGCTTGTGCACTCAGATGTTTGGGGGCTAGCCCAAATAGCTTCTCATGAAGGATCCCAATATTATGTGACTTTCATTGATGATTCCACAAGAAAGGTATGGGTTTATTGTATTAAACATAAATCTGATATTTTTGAGACTTTTAAAATATGGAAAGCCCTTGTAGAAAATGAATCAAATTCGAAGTTAAAATGAATCAATTCTGGACACCCTGGCATTACGAAAATGCTTGCTGATCTTAAGCAGCAATACTTCTGGAAGGGAATGAAAAAGGATGTGGCGGAATTTGTAACACACTGCTTGGAATGTCAGCGTGTTAAGGCGGAACATATGCACCCCGCTGGATTATTGTATCCCCACAGCATTCCGTAGTATAAATGACAAGTGATAATGATGGATTTCGTTTAAGGATTGCCTATGTCAAGAAATAAGCATGACGTGCTAGCAAGAAGATTTGTACATGAAATCTTCAGATTGCATGGAATACCGGAATTAATCATATCGGATAGAGATCCGAGGATGACATCAAGGTTTTGGCAAACGCTTAATGCAGCCTTGGGAACTAAATTAAACTTCAGTTCTGCATATCATTTGGAGACAGATGGACAGACTGAGAGAGTCAATCAGGTTTTAGAGGACATGTTACGGATGTATTGCATGGACCAGCAGTATAAATGGGAGGAATACCTTCTGCTGGTAGAATTTGCTTACAATAACACCTATCATGCCTCTTTAAAAATGGCACCCTTTGAAGCATTATATGGAAGAAAATGCAGAACCCCTGTCAGCTGGGACATCGTTGAGGACAGAGAGGTAATTGGGCCATAAATCCTTACGGAAATGGAACAACAAATCAAAATGATTAGGGAACATCTAAAGGAGGCTGCCAATAGGCAAAAGAGTTATGCAGACTTAAAGCGGGTTGACAGGAATTATAAACTGGGAGAGAAGGTCTTTCTTCAGGTGAAGCTGAAAAAGAGCTCAATAACTTTTGGCAAGGCTGCCAAGTTGTCGCCACGATACGTGGGACCTTTTGAAATTGTTGAAATAATCAACCCTGTAGCTTATCGTCTAGCATTACCTCCTGCTTTGTCTCAAATGCATGATGTTTTTCATATTTCTTTGCTTAAGAAATACGTGACAGATTTATCACATGTGCTGAATTGGAATTCCTTGCAGGTCCAAGACCCAGGAATAATCGTGGTTAAGCCCATTCGAGTGCTGGGAACTCGCCAGTTGTACTTGAGAAATCGCGAAGTGAACCAATGTAAGGTCCAGTGGGACCAGTTCAGTGAAGAAAGTGCAACTTGGGAAAATCTCGAAGAAATGAGATCTACTTTTCCACATTTGTTTAATCGAATTTGAAATTCGAAAAACTGATAATTCTACCAAATTTAGACAATTATTAGTCTATTGTACAGTTGTCTTAAAATGTTGTTTTTAAGAGTGAATCTGTTTTTGGTATGAACTTATGAATGGAAGGACAATAACTGAACTTTGTCCTAGGAACTCCTTGATTTGTTTAATCTGATCATCGGGACGATGATTCTTTAAGGAGGGAAGAATGTAACACTCTGATTTTGTGAGTTATCTTGGTGATTATTTTTCATATGTTGTATCTGCTGAAATGAAGGCAAACATGTTAAGATATATTTTGATCTTAAGGGAATGTGTTGCAAATCAAGATTCTTGCATGCTGTAATTAGTTGCATGGGACAACAGTTAGTTATTGTTGCTTGTATGTTACTGATGTGACGACAAATTGTCGTATGCTTGCTGAATTCTATATGCTGTGGCCTTTTTGTAATCGCTTTGTCGATTTACTCTTGACTGAATTGCAGGTTGATATAAATGTGCAGCACCTGATTTCAGGTATGAGCAGCTGGCACGTAGATGCCAACGACAAAGGTTCGATTCTCGAACCATGCACTGTCGTAACTTAAGACCTCGTGAGGCAGGAAATGTCTGGACACGAGTGGCTCTGGCATGTGAAACAAAGGACGAAATGTCCTGCACTGCATTGACTTGAATGTCAGTAGGAAGACTGGATTGGAGGTTGATTAGTGTTAGATGTTAGTAGGAATTAGAACCTAAGCTAATCCTAAGTTCTACCTTACATCCTAAACTACTATCCTAAGTGGATTTTTAAATTCTAAAATGACTAACATAAACCTAAGTCCTATTAACCTAAAGACTAGGCTATGACCTAGGTCGAACACTAAAATGAATCCTAAACTAATCCTAACCTAAAGGGGACGCGCAGACCCTTGGGGGAAGAGGATAAGGATGAAGGGTGAATTAATGGCAGTTAATGAGGAGTCCTTATGTGGACAACACCAATTTGGCAGGGACAGGGAGAAAGATGGAGGTAGTTAGTTGGTTATGAGGCTAAATTTGGTTTTGCATGCAAAATTTGAACTTGGGAGTTCGCCAACCCAAGTCGGCGGTGGCGTGGGAAAATAGGAAAAGGCTGAGTCTTTAATGCATTTAATTTTTTTGGTCTTCGTGACCAGTCCGCCTTGGAAAGTGTATGGAGGAAATGTTGATTGTTTATTGTGTTGATTCGGATTTTGAGAAGTTGCTCTGCATTTGGTTTTTGCTTGGTTCTGTCGAACCAGTTTCATTTGGATTTTATCACTGTTCTTTGGAAATTTGGAGGCTGTTGCTGAGCCTGAAGAGGAAAGGATTGTTGGACAGCTCGTGCTGTCGCCGTGGAAGGAAATACCTTCGGTAGCCGTGGTTTTCTTCGAGTTTTGGAAAAGAAATTGTAGGCATGTTAAGCCCTTCTCTTTAAAACACTTGCTTTGTTTAAGCGTCTCATTAAAACAACCCTGCTCTTGGGTTTTTGATTTATCTGATTGTTGTCATGATTGAGACGATTTGGGCTAGTTGATTCTTGCTGTCATTGTTTGAAATGATATGGGTGAAATCATGTTTTCTTGTTATTGTGATTTGATCCGTCTTTGCATGAATTGAGTTGGAATAAGAACTTGTTGTGTTGGTTGTTGACAGTATTTGGGAATTCGAAATGGGTTTTTCTCTGATTAAATGCTATATAAGAACGGTGCAGGCAGTGTGGGTTGTTTTCATTGTTGTGCGATTGTTCTTTTGTTATATGAAATTTTGTGATAAAATTGCACATGATGTACGAGTTGCTTGATGTCGTTTCTATACTGAAATTTTTCTTAAAGGAAATAAGACTTTTCCTTTCCTTCTGCTGTTTCGGGATTAAAAGGAAATAGCATTTTTGGATTTTAAAGGAATTGGCATTAGAGTTTTATCTGAGCATTACGAGCTCGGTTAGAGGGAAATGATAGTAATGTAATTATTGTTGTGCTTCTTCTTTTATATAAATGGACGAATACAATTTGGGTATTCGTGGGAGCTAGAAAAGAAATTGTTTTTCTTCTGAACTTATAAATGAATACATTCTTTCTTGCTGGAATGAAAGGTTGATTTGGTTGTGTTTTATGGAAACAACTTGATCTTACAGCTCGGACAGTAGTCGTGAAAACGAGCTTGGCTTGTATTTCTGTGCATTAAATGAATTATGTTGATTCTTGCTGTGGGGGTTGGATGATTTGTTGTGTTTTAATTGATACTGTTCGATCTTCTAGTTCGGGCTGTAGTTGTGAACAAGAACTCAGCTTTTTATTTATGTATAATATGGAAAATTTTGGAAATAAGTAGGCGGTTTGGATCTGTCTTGACTGTACCTTGTTGTGCATCTGATATCCTATGCGGGTTTTTATTAATAAGGGTATTATTACATGAAAATTACATTTTGGGTTCTGTACATCACTGTGAATAGAAAAATGGATTCGGGTAGAAACATTTATTGGTAAGGAATTCTTCTTCTTTCTGCTGTTTGAATTGATAAAATCAGTAGTCGGGTGGTTTATTGAACTTTATAAGTTCAGTCTGTAGAGAGGACAGTGGCATTTAAATTATTTTCTGAGTGCTGTGCTTTCTGTACAAATGAAATATTTAATTGTTTCATGTGGTCTTCTGATCTTGGCACTGTCATTTAGAAGAAATGAAATCGGCCTGAACAATTCTTGTTGAGTCTGAAGAAAATGGTTGTTTTCTTAGCAAAAGATTAAAGGAATGAAATTTTCTCTTTTTGCTGTTGAGTTTTGGAATAGCATTGGAAGCCTTATTATGCATTATGATTAAGTCTTGCTGTAGGTAACAACAATGTGTAAATTGTATTTTGAACTGTATGCAATCATGGATATAAAAGGTCATGTGATTAATTGATTGCATGATTGTATAACTGTTTATTTGGTTAAAAATACAGTGAAAGAAGTATGGGCTCTTCTAGTACAGTAAATACATAGTATGCATCCTTATACTATTTGATCTATGATAAATACGATGTTGTACTAACCTGTTTTTGGGTATTCATATGAGCCTGATTTAAATGAAGTATTGATAAGGACGATAAATTCTTCCTTGTTTTCGTTTAAAGCTGATTATGAATGAAATTACTCTTGCTGCTGGAAAGTGAATTTCGAATGGATTTTGTAAGTTTCACTCTGAACTGTTATCTTGATTTGTGTCTCGGTTGGATTCAATTTTTAGAACAGTCATGAGGAAAGAGATAGGAATGTGGTTGGATAACTTGGAAAAATGATCTTTTCTTCTTTCATTCAGCTGGAAATTTGTAATCGTTAATAATGAATCTTGTAGTGCTTAGATATGAGCAACTATATGCATTGTTGTTTGCTTTCTCGTCTGTGCTTGATTGCTTGGAATCTAATGTGATGCATGAACTGAAAGGAAAGTAATTGGTTTACGTTTCAGTTAGTTTTACCCTTTTGCATTTATTATTAATGAAAGGGTGGAAAGGATAACAGTTATGTTATATCAGCAGTATGCTACTTGTATTCCTAAACTTTACAAATATTGTAATTTGGGACTTGTAACGGTTATGTGGAAAATAGGACAGCAGTTCTTTGGCTGATTGGGATGGTATTTGATGGTTCAGTTGTTATGCTGTCCATTCTTTGATGCTTGATTTTTGATTGATGTTCTTACTGTCGTTTCATAAAAGTAGGGTTCTTTTATTGAGACAGTTAATTGAAGCACCTCATTTTAATGATAAGTGCTTAATATGCTCAGTTCATTGAACTGACCCGTGCAAGAAATTTTGCAGATGGAATTGATTAGAACGAAGACATGGCTGTTTTCTGATGCTTCTTTGATTGACCGAAGATGAATTGTATTTGTTTACTATTATTCCTCTTCGAGGAATTGTGAAAAGAAGAAAGTACATTCTTCTATTTATGAGTTGTAATGATGTTTTATTTAAACAAAGTCCAGTCAGTTGGATTGGCAGATGTACGGATTATGAGGTGGATGATGAATACAAATACAAGTGTGATATTTTAAATACTATATCAGCTTGATATTGTTGATTAATTGGAAATATAATGTTATTTCTTGATTTGGGTTTATTTAATTGTCCTTGGATGGATGCTAAATAGGAATTGATATCTATTCTTACCTTAATGCAACTTTTAAGTTGAAATGTGCAATTAGTTCATACTTGGGTAAAGATGAATTTTTAATTGGCATTAAAAAGGATTAGGAAGAATATGATTCCATAACTGATAGGTATTCAGGATTAGCTTGGAAGCTAAGGAATATCAATTAACTTAGGAGTAATCGAACTTCGCTTTCGAACTCCATTAATGACCTTGTATGTTGAATTCAGAAAGAAAGGATATGGGATAAGTATATCCATAACTAATGGACCTTAACTATGTAATGTTAAGGAGAATAAATGAATACATTTATTGGGAATTAGACCTCGTTTAAATGACGTCTAGTAAGCTGAAATTCTGAATTTAGTTACAGTTGTAAAAATCCTGGTTAAGTTTAATAGGTTAAACTTAACACGTCTGTCGGTAACGGGCTGCTTAATCCGAAGATTAAGAAGAAATACAAGTAGATAAATGCAGCCCTTCGGTACGAAGGAGAAGATGCATAGCAAGCTAAAGGACAGATTTAGTCTTCTTAGCTACGTACAACTGTAACGGGAACGAGGATAAAGGATCAGCATGGTTGCTAAAAGTTGATCTTAAATATTAAGATCATATCCAAATCACTTGAGCAGGATGTGTACTCTCGATGAGAGGATTCCGTAGGACATTGACATACGCCAGCTACAGTAAGGTGTCTTCATGAAGACGGGGTCTTCATGATGACACAATGTTATAGCTGACATATTACAATGCCCTCCCGAATTAAAACATCAAGAATACATAGGTTGAATGTGAAGTTCTTGACTGGGGATGGGAGTATGATCACGTATGCGGAGTGACTCCGGAGGACTAAAGATAACTAGACACACGGAGTCGTGGGGAACGACACCGTATGTCTGCGTATCTTTAGTTACCTGGAGTGCCTTCCTATATTCGTTCATATTGCTAGTTGGAAATCGGAAGTTTAAATCTGACCTTAAATTGAGAGGACTGGTAGGAACCAGGAAAGACCATTCTAGATAACAGGTGAAGTGAAGTGAAGGACGTATTCCATTGATGTGTATCACATCTAGGAATATGATCATGCAAAGCATGTGAAAATATTTGGCCAAAGTATCGCAAGTGCTGGTTGCGTTGTCCTAATCACTTAATTTAAGATGCAGGATGTCAGATGAATATCAGTAACAGATATTCAGATAGGCTTCTTAAATGGATCACTTCGATAACCAGAAACGGTTAAGAGAACTGGTATATATAATATACTATGCATGAACGAACATGAAGGATCGGTTGTTGCCGAGTCATGAAATGAAGGATCGTTGAAACTCCGAGCCATGAAAATGGAAGATCGGCAGTTCTTCGAGTCATTTACAGCAGCATATAGAATCTGTTATAAGATTGAATGGCATTGAATGTGTGTTCCATATTGTAAATATGTGAACAGGGAACATTAGTTTTAAAAGGAAATTGTGTGTTCCAAACTGTGTTGTTTGGGCAGAGAACAATTATTAAAACTTGAACGTGTGTTTGAATTATATAATTCATAATAGAGAATGTTATATATTAAAAATAAAAATAATTTTTTTTTCCCTTGTTCTAGTATCTTAAAATGGGGATGTTACATTTTGGGTCCTTTATAGCCATTTGAGCATCTCATCTTTTGGTAGTTTGCCTTTTCGGGGTTAATTATGAAATTCAAGCAAGGGAATCATATAAATATAAAGTTATGTGATCATAATAAGGGATCAAACACCAAATATTAACTATCACCACCTAAGGTTGCGTCCATCAAGGCATCTAAGAGCTCCATTGCATCCATCTAGCACCATCACAAGGGACACAAGGGATAGTTTTCTGAACCACACTTCATATGAGGGAAGTTCATTCTATTCCGTGCACACATTTATTACATTCTACATCTATTTACTTGCTCGCTATCTAAGTGCAACACACACAAGAGCAACCTAGGGCATAATTCCACACACACAAAACTACATGGGATCTGAGATGTAGTGCAATGCTCAGTCGTAAGTTCACCATTGTGGAAGTTAAGGACAATCCGACCCCTCATTTTGCATCTTTTGTTTTTAGAATTTGATGTCTATGTGAGGGTTTTGCAGGTGCACATTTCATTGCAGGTTTCTAGCGACCTCAAAGATCTTGGTGCGGCCTCGGAGCGGTCAAAGGTGACTAAAGGCAAGCATCTTGTGACACCTCATAGGAGGTTTTCTGAGCATTTCCGTAGACCCAGGCGCCTAGAAACAGGTCTAAGGCACCCACGGGCGCCCCTGTCCCTCTCCAGGTGCCCTAGTCTAGACTATCTCTCCATATATGCGTTTTTCTGTGCTCCAGTGTGATGGTCAGTGCTTTGTGTTTCCCAAATTTCCAACTCTGTGCATCCTCTAGAAATGTGCGAATCATCTAAGACTTCTTACCCTCTCCTTGCACTTAGGGTTTCATAATTTATTGCTTAGTTTACTTGTGTATCATTATCGTATTTAATTGTTTTTCATTTACTGCTACTATAGCATTTGGATTAGAATTCAATTTGCACATTTTAGATTAATCATAGTCCTAACATGGGTGCATTAGTTAGTTGCCCACATTATTAAATATTAATTAGTGTATGTGTATATTTAATATGCGGAGCATATTATTCAAATAATATAAGTGAGTTGTTAAACTCGCGTAAGAATAGTGAGTGATAGATTTTAGAGATAAGCGAGAATATAGGTTGTTAGAACAACCTATCTAAAATAAAGCTAGTTGTTATAGGAGTTATAAAAATATGGGCCTATATGTTTGTAATGTATCATATGCTTTAATTGAAATTGAAGATGATTAATTCGTGCTTCTGCACATTTGAGCCTTTGTCTCTTCCCAGAAATGGGGTTCCATTATCATGTGGTATCAGAGTAGGCTCTGAACGTCTTTGTTCGCCCTCCATTCTAGTGTTTTTTCCTCAAAATGGTTTAATGGCTATGTAATGTAGCCCACGTGCAAATGCCATTTTTTCCATTCACCCTTTCATGCATATTTTCAGTAGTTTTGTAGTGCAAACCATGTACAAACTTGTGGCATTCATCATTCACCTACATGCTTCTCACTCTCCATCCTTTCCATTCTATTCACACTTTATTCACTCCATCATGTTCCCTTTTAATTCAAAAATCAAAAAATAATACACACACACACACACACACACACACACACACACACAGACAGATAAGTATATAATTCTGTTGATGTTTTTGGGTGTTGGTTATTGTGCATACTTCAAATTTATATGAAATAAAAAATTTATATGATAGCACCGAGATTATATTCCATGAGTTTTTAAATGTTTTGGGTTCGGCCATTTATTTGGCAGTATTATATGGATTAGTATTCAATCCTCAACTCGTTTAGCAGATCAACAACAAATTCGCTCCATCTACTGTCAGCATCAAATTGATCTTGGTGTTGAATCTCTCTATGGCATATTATAATGAGTCCTCCACTTACGAGTTCTATAGCGAGTTGTTTCAAGTCTCTAGTGCGGCTCCAAGGCAATTGATTTGTCTTTTGATCAGCTCACAGATTTGACCCCAACCACAACCTTGCTAGATTCAAACCCCGTATCGGTGATCTTTTTTGGTGAACAAGACAATTTCGCTTGCTCCCTCGAATCACAATCACGAGTTTCTTATCGACATCAGCATTGAGATCTGGATCTTGAGATCCTCACGATGATTCAAAAGATATTCCTCATATCTAGTTTAGCCCCTTCCACATGACACTACCCAGTTCATGGCTCAAGTAATCATTCACGACCCTCAAAGGCTTTCAAAGCCCACGACGAGCATCAAGATCCCATCGCTTGGACTCGGAGTTTAAGCTCCCTCCATACGCATCACCTAGCTCCATCCATTACATCCTATCTTCATCGAGGACTTCTCTCCAATGGTGGACAACAAACCCACATTTGGTAGCGAAAGTGTGGTGGACAAAAAACTCCCTTAAATCTTGTGCTCAACATCAAAATCCTCCAAATAAATACACTCATTTTTGTATTGGATGCTTCCCACGTTGGATGGTTCGAGTAACTCTAGAAACGTATATTATTGGTGGTTAGGCTAACTATCATTTTCACAAAGGCATAATAGGAGCAAGTGCTAGAAGGTTTGAACCATTTTGAGCACCTTTAATTATTTATAACGGAAAATTTTGTATTAGTAATTTTTTAAAATGGGGGGAAGAAATATAATTTAATTTCGAAAAATTATAAGGAAGACTAAATTGTACTTGGATGCATTTTTGGTTGTAACCGACATCCAATGGTTATTTACATTGAGGGGGGGTTATGAAAATTAGGTCAATGAATGCCACAGCTCCAGACTATTGTGTCCTTCCCCATGTTAGCACTAAGGGGGGGAATGTTAGGAATTAGTCCTGACATGGGTGCATTAGTTAGTTTCCCACATTATTAAATATTAATTAGTGTGTGTGTAGTTTTAATATGTGGAGCATATTATTCAAATAATGTAAGCGAGTCGTTAAACTCACGTAAGAATAGTGAGTGATAGATTTAGGGATAGGTGAGAATATACATGTTGTTAGAACAACCTATCTAAAATAAAGCTAATTGTTATAGGAGTTAGAATAGTATGGGCCTATATATTTGTAATGGGCCTATTATTTAATTAAATTGAAGATGATTGATTAATTCATGCTTTTGCACATTTGAGCCTTTGGATCTTCCCAGAAATGGGGTTCCATTTTCAAAAATAATTTGAGATTTAAATTATAATGTTGAGGTAAATTGACCATTAAATTTAGAAGATAGCCAAAATTATAAATATACTTGAATTAACCACATATTAAACCTTTAAAAATGTCCATAAAAATGAACTACAAAAAATATCCACAAAAATAAAACAAGTATAACGAATTAATCCATTAATAGTGATCAAAATTAAGTTAAAGCTTTCTTATATACCACTACCAAACAACAATTGAGACCAATATAATTAACAAGGTTTATAAACATTATATATTCATTTTTTAACATTAATTAACATAATATAAATTTGGTAATGCAATTTCTTATACATGTTAGTGTATTAAAAAAGTCATTGTAGTCACTGCAAGCATGCAAGCAGGTTAAATTCCTACATCTTTAGTGTATTAAAAAGTCGATGTAGTCACTGCAAACATGCAAGCAGGTTAAATTCCTGCATCTATAGGTATTCTTGATGATAAAAATTGTGAACTTAGAGTTTTTCGAATAAGTAATTCTTGCTAGGAAAATATAGACAACATTTGCTCTATGTTTTTCATTTGGACATGAAAAACGGTGTTGTCCAGAGCATAAGTGTCTGTAGCCAGTCCATCATACAAAGAAGGAGGGAGTTGCTCATGTATAATTATGTCGTGGATAGATTTTGTATAATCAATGCCATAATTAGGTATATCTTCAATTTCATATAAACATTATAGGCAACACATTCAAATGAAATACTTGGATATGTCTATATGCGGAAACATGACATTATGTAGCTCCCAAATTCTAGTCACAATCAAATTGTGATTGAATGACCTGAAGAATGGATTTGGAAAATAATTTGGAGTAATTACATACATGAATTACGATCATGACAAAAATGTAATATATTTTGCAAGATTCTATTATATTTTGAAACTTTCTATCCTTCAATGAATTATGTCAACCATCAATGATGGATAGCAAAAACTTTTGGCTATGAAAAACCTCAAATATGTTCCTACTACATAATCTGCAACACATACTATGTTTCAAGGAAAATGAATTTTTAAATCTAAATGTTATGACAACAAAACAAACTAACAAGTAACATTTACAATTATATCTATTGTACTGTGTATTAAAACATGACTTCTTATTAGAAAACTTTTGGAATGGGATTCAAACTTCTAAAAACACGGTGATTTATATCTTTGGTAGTCAAAACAGGGCTTAATAACAGACAAGCCAATGAATGTAGTTTGGTAAATTGTAAACACCATATGTTTACTTCATTGTGTCTTTGTTACCTTGTACATTTGTGGAAACAAAATACCGATTTCTATACATTATGTTCCCAAGCACTAGAAGAGACGATAGAAAAATGGTTATCCTAAGTGGTCTGGCTATGAGGTTCAATAAAAGAAAGTTCATAATTTATGACACTTGTGTATGTATTTCAAATCATATGAATAGTTAGACCAAAGAGGATGACAACCTTTGTAGGGACACGTTCTTTGCATATAACAAGTGCAATTCTAACCAAAGTGATGAATCGGTTTATCTTATTGGTTTATAGGCATTTGATTGCCACATTGGTCATAAGTCCCTTTGCATATTTTATAGAAAGGTATGATGGTTGATCCATTACAGGGTCTCTCTGAATGGCTATAATAACAAAGTTTCATTAATGTGTATCAAGAAGATTAAATAGTTCTAATTTACAAAGAATCATAACAAAATTGTAACACCCCCCTGCAATCATTAGAATAAACCATTTAGCTTTAAACACATTTAGGCCTTCAAGGGACAAAACCATGTCCCTGCATTTGGGTTCAACCAAAATTATGATTTAGGCCATAAATGGATTTCCCACTGCCAACCATATATATTGATTCGAACTGTAGACCTATGAATTTCTCATTGTTCAACCAAAATTATGATAAGGGTAGGTGCTTGGGTTTCTACATTCTTGATAGATTGATGGGATTAATCAGTAAATATATATATCAGTCTTTTCTAACAATGCTATTGATTCAAATATTCATATATATCAATCTTATCTTTTTCTAATTGCGACGTTTCAAAAAACGACCACAAATAATGGAAAATTGTGGCAGGGGATAAAACAAAATAAACATGTGACAAAACAATGGCCAAAATGATGAAACATGGACTTACCGCGTCCCCTGCTTACGTTCCCTGAATCTTCTTCACCAAATCTGTGGATCACATTGGCTTTCTTCGCCCCACGCCGTGCTCTATTCGCTCACCAACACACTCTATTTCCAAATATTCTTGGCTCAATATGGAGAGGAGCTTTCCAAACACGTCTGGTGGAAATAACAGTGGGGTGATTTTCAAAATCGCGTGGTTTTCTTACTAGTAACATTATTTTCAAACGCGGGTGTGAAACCAATCATGAAACAAATTAGTAGGCAGTATTGGGGGCGTGGTTTTCTATGATTTGGTGAAGCTATTTCGAAACGTGGCATGTTTTTCAGTGACGGGATACTTTCTGACTAGCCACGTCATCTCACCGGCGAGGAATAGGGACATGCATGTGGATGATTATAATAACTAACTTATGGGGCATGGGTTTTAAGGCGGTGCATTCTATCGGGAGAATAGCCACACTCTATAAAATTCTATCCATTCACACCATTCAGCAATGGAATTAAATGACAGGTGTGCCAATGATTTCCAGCGAACACAAAGCTAAAGTGTAAAGCAAGCCGGAAAATCAATACGGACCGAAGTCTGCTCTATCTGAGCGAGAATGTTTATTGCTGACAATGCAACTACCACGCAAAAATTCCAGATGATGCAATTCTCCACATTCTTCAATGGGTGTTTAGCTCAATCTACAGCATTGCCTTGCCAGTTGGTTAAAACCCACATTACAGAAAATAGATATAGAGTTTTCAGATTGAAGGCGAAGGCTTGTCTAGGTGAGCAGAGAAAACGAGTGGTGGTTGTGAGGCATGGGCAGAGCACATGGAACGAAGAGGGAAGGATTCAGGGCAGCTCAAACTTTTCAATTCTTACTCAGAAAGGAGAAATGCAGGCTGAAACATCCAGACAAATGCTCATCCGAGACACCTTTGATGTTTGCTTTCACAGGTTAGTTACTTTCAGAGATTTTCGTCATTATAAAGTAAAGAGTTGCTTCGGTTTTTATATGAAAATAGAACTTATTTTTTCTCCATCTGGAAAATTGCCCTTATCTTCTGGTACCTCTTCCTTCAACGTCACCATGCCTCATCTGTCTGGGCATACCCTTGTGGAAGAGTATCTCTTCCATCAAAGTTACAGGGAGAATTTGTTTAATTCAGGAGTGGGTAGGTAGGGTATTTACACCCAATAGTCTAATCAAAGTCAGGTGTGCATGTACAAGATGCATAATGGACCTTAAACTATAGTTTCCTTTTCTTTAGTGTACTTCATTGGGGACTTGGATCCCGGCCTCGTACATCGGAGGTCCGCCATACCTAAGAAGTATTTTTCCTTTCAAAGTCGCCATGGACTTGTACCTAGGCATTATATATTTTACCCAGGATTTGCACCCGGCATTGTCTTCTTCGCAACGAGCATCTCTTGTGTTAATGTCATTTGGGACTTGTACCCAGCTTTATGGGTTCCACCTGGAACTTGCACCCGGCCTAGTCTGTTTAGGTTTTAGGGCATCAGTCACCGGCGTAGGTCACCCGATGAGTATCTCTTTCATCCAAGTTTTGTGGGACTTTTACCTAGTTTCATGTATTTCACCCGGTACCTGCACACGGCCTTGCCTGTTGAGGTATGTAGGCCTCAGCTATAGTTATCCTGATATCTTCCATCAATAATAATTTTTGGCAGACATTTTGAAATGATGACTTGCATTTACTAAATTTCTCCGAATTGTCCACTTTGACCAGGCCAGAGGTAAATGTTACTTTTTAGGTCACAGCCAAGCTAGATGCCAGACGTAAATTAAAGCATAAAGATTCATAAAAGAGACTCTGGATTAAATGACTACCATAAACGCAACTATTTCATAGGATATCCTTGTCACATATTCAGATTATATATTGGGTTTGAGCAGTGTTCCATGGAGACGCATCTCCCCCAAAATTCTGCCGTACCGGAGATGGGGGAGTTTTTGGAGATGCCATGGGGATGTCCCGCCACTGCCACAAGTCGATAGGAAACGTCCCCGAAATGTTTCTCCCAAATAGGGGATGTTTAAGAGACTTCCCCACTTTTCAGGGATGCCTGGGAGTCTCCGAGATGTCCCAAAGACTTCTAGAAGTCTCTCGGGCTGTCCTAGAGATTCCCAGGCATCCCCCGTGGCTAAGGCTGCTTTAAACTTTTTTTTAAAACAATTTGTTTTAAAAATTTACACCCCCAACCCTAACCCTAATACTTAATGGGCCTCACCCACTCCCTAAGCACTCCAAAAGAAACTATAAATAAGAGTTACACCCTCACTCCAAATCACAATAAAAAAATCAAAGCAAGGGTGAACACATTAGCGAGCAAGAGTGAGAGGGTAAGAGCATTAGCAAGCAAGAGTGAGAGCAATACCATTAGCAAACAAGAGTGAGAGCATTAGCAAGGAAGAGGGGCAATATTAGGAACAAAGAACGACAAGAGTTAGAGCAAGTGCCAAATCTTCATTGCATTGAGTCACTGGCCAATTGTATTTGAAGTTTGAATGTAATCATCATTTTGAATATAAATATGAATATATTGATATTTGGAATTTTCACTATTCAATGCAATGTGTTTAATATTTCAAAGTTTCATTTGTTGTTCCTTACACATTTTTTAATAACTAATTTTTCAAGTACTATATATATTTGCGCCACCATCCCGCCGCCCCACCGCCTTCCCACCACCATCCCCAAACCTAGGCCCTTAGTCCCCCATCTCCGAGGTCCGTCCCCCTGTCCCCCTGTTCCGAGACTCCGTGGAACATTGGGTTTGAGTGATAGAATTTCAGAGTTAGGGAACCATTGTCACTATCCAAAGAAATATGCTGTCCATCCCCAAACTAGACTTAAATTTATTTTTTATTGAACAATTGATAAGAGTTTTTTATATGGAATGCGATTTATTAAATTGTTTAGAATTTTGAGAGGAATGCCTGCATTTAATGCAGTCAAGGCTACAAGCTGTTGAAGTTCTAGTGAAACATTTTTGTTGCTGAGTACAAAGAGTTTCTGGAAACAACCACGTAAAGAGTTTTATAATCATCAGTACAGACATGATCCATTCATTGTTATATCTTGATGATTGATCACGGAGTGTGATCCGAAATGTTCATCAAAACAGCCCTTTACATGGTTGTTTCCACAAGCTTTCTTTACTCATCTGATGACTTGTGAAAACATTAGATCTCTAATTTTGGTTGCTTTTCAAATGAAGGGAGAAATCATTTAGAGCCCTCCAACGAACTTGATTTAGATCTAACATTTTGATGTAATTAGAATGGGGCTGATATGAACCTTGTGTGATTATACTACTATCAAGCTGTAGTAGCATGTTTATTGATCACAAATATAGGGAGGTGAATACCACAACAATGAGTAAAATGATCTTAGAAGTGCAATTTGGGGAATTTCATTCATGTTTACTGTGACAAAAATTCAGAGAAATAAGATTGCTATTAATTGTTTCAGGCTTCATTATTAAACATCTATTGAATTCAAGGTTTCTAGATACATTGCATCAAAATTATAAGGAGTCCTCGGACAGTTGTGTTTTGTTTTGAGAAAATAATTGTATCCCTGCCCCAAAAAATGCAAGATTAGAATGTCATGGAAAAGATCTCTATCACACTCTGATACTCAAACGCATGACTCTATGTACCTCCCTTACAGTTAAGTGCAAAAATGTGTTATTTTCTTATGATTCCCACCCCAAGCTCTTTTTCTTAATTAGAATAGTTGCCTCTCCTTAATTAATTCAATTAAGGGTGTCCAAGATTGCTATTATATTTTTAATCTTAATTTTGACTTCAGTTTTAATCTTTCACATTCTGCAAGCAAAACTTGCATTTTTACATATGGATAGGTTCAGCAGACTGGGTATTCCAAATTGTATCAACACTTGGTGCGTTTTTTTGTTTCATTATAATAGCACATATGCATTATAAAATGGTTTACAACTGAGCAAAAACAACATTGACATCATAAAGCTTTTTGATGTTGACTCCAGTCCTCTAGCCAGAGCGAAGCGAACGGCTGAGATTATTTGTGAGTCTCGGAAATTGGAAATGATTCCAGAATTTGACCTCAGAGAGATCGACCTTTATTCCTTTCAGGTTTGTAGAAAGTCCCCTCCCCTGTCTCAAACACACAGTAATCTAGTAGTTGAATTGTGCACATGAAAAAACTTTTATTACATGGCTATGTGGTGAACATTTCCAATATTTAGCTAAGGTATGGTAATCTAAAGGAAAATGTCTATATAACAATATTTAATTGAAAACAGAGAGAATCCTAGAGTACATTGAGATTTCAGCTCAAATGCTAATAAAAAGAATTTGTGGGTACCGAGTAAACATTTATTTTAGAACACAGTTAAACTATTGCCAATTATTTTAGCAGATTAGAACAGTTGTTTTTATATATGCATATGAGTCTGGAAAAGTTTGCTGCGAGTGAAACCATTGACGATAAATAGCAGAATTTCTGTGGTGGGAAATGAACATTGGAATGTTCCCAAGGTAGACTTGGTACACCTGTTAATATCTCAAATGATAAATACATATCAGTTCTTTATTTCAAAGATTGCAACTATGTTGTAGGGGTTATATTTAAGAATAGCTGGATAATCACTCATGTCTTGCATTATGCTGCAGGGGTTATTAAAGCATGAAGGAAAAAAACGATTTAGCGAGGCATATATTCAATGGCAGATGGATGCTGCAAATTTCGTTATTGATGGGCATTATCCTGTAAGAGAACTGTGGGAACGGGCAAAAACCTGCTGGACAAAAATTCTAAGCCACAAAGGCCAGTCAATACTAGTTGTTGCTCACAATGCTGTGAATCAAGCTCTAGTTGCCACTGCAATAGGTAACTGGTTGTTTTCTATGCCCAAAAAGTTTTTGGAGTCTTTTTCCTGCTGCATAAAACTATGTAATAGACATTTTCATTTGATCATTGTATTGCTCAGGTTTTGGTCCTGAATATTTCAGGATACTTCTGCAGAGCAATTGTGGCATCAGTGTGTTAGATTTTATACCAAGCACTGTTGGTAATGGACCTCCGTATGTCTGCCTTGATCGGCTGAATCAGGTAGGAACTGAGGTTTGTAAATATTATATGGTATTTGTTTATTTGGTATTGAAAGTAGAGTCGATTGATGAGAACTTGAGACCTTAGTTCGTGTTGAAAATTGAAATGAGTAAGGGGATTAATATATGATATCGATTCTTGTGAGTTAGCTACCAACATAGCATGTATCCTGTTGCTCAACCAACAATTCTTACTTCTAGCTTATGTATTCAGAGTGCATACACATATAGGAACTTATGTCTTTCAATTTTTGTTATATTTCCTGAAATATTAGTAGCCTGTAAAGGGTCTATTTGCTGGATTCTATATAAATGCATCTTTGACAAAGTGCCTAGGGGAATATGTAAAAATTCAGTATTGTAATGTAAAATCAATCTTTGGAACTTCTATTTTTTCTGGTCCCAAGTCATTTTGGTATCTGCCACACATCCACACAGTCTCCGAGTGGTCTCTCATTGCTTCAGTGCCCTATTAATCAAATCCATTTCTTCTTTCCCAGATTCACAGGTACTTTATTTCATCTTTTTTCTATGCCAATTGTCATCATGATCTTTTGAGTTTGAACAACTATTTTTTGTTAAAATATGTGATTGAGCAGAATTTATTCCAAAAAGGTTAGATTGTCTCTCCAACCATTCCTCTTGTAAGGTCTATTATTTATTATTCATTTATGGAAGATTCTTAATATCTCCTAATCACACGTTTATCACTTAAATGGTGATTTTAATGATGCCACACAACCCACTTTAGATGAGAGTGGGAAAAAGGTGGCCAAACTAATGATGCAGGCAGAATTATGGGTTGCAGACTCCAAACTCGCCAATTACTCCCTGGCAGTCTGCCGGTAGGAAAACTGGAGATCGAATCATACTTGTGTGCCATGGTACCACTGGGAGCATTGCTGAGGTATGATAAATGTACTGGCATAATGTTAATAATCAATGTTTTACTTTTCTCTATCTAGTTTTTTTTCTTTATTTGAGCCAGGCAGTTATCTTGTGCAAAATAGTGGCTAAACCACGTTAGGTAGTGGTCTGATTATAAAAAAATGATTTAACATGTTTGCAACAAGATCATATTTCAATTACATTGAGATGGCATCTGAAATAAAAGTCTGTTTTGCCTGTAAACTTTGGTATTGTTTACAATCACTGAGGAATGTTTCTAAATTCATTGCTATTGGGCAGTTCACTTACCTTGATAAATATTTTAACTAGTTTGGGATGTATGTATGATATCAGAATTCTTGTATTTATCATAGTGTTCTAATGAAAAGGCTTTGCAATTTTTTTTCTGTAATGGATAATTTGAATTTCATGTAAGAAACATAAGTATACCCTAACGAGGTCCATTTATAAATATTGGCCTAATTCTAAGGATGTAAGTATATTTATCAATTCAGAAATAGCAATGAAGAGCTTTCTTCATGTAGATAGTGACCAGAATTTTCAGAAAGTACTGGATGTTGAGAATTTCCACTTGACAATACTAACAAATGGAAATATTTCCATAGAATGTCTGTAAGCAACGAAATTCAGAAAACTGAAACATAGAAATCCATGCAAGTTCTAAAACTACCCATCGTGTTTCACTAGTTCTAAAATACTCAGATATTAGGTCTGAGCTAGACATCATACCTTCTCAGGAATGTTTTTGTAGGAATGAGTATTGACTGAAATTGTTTTTCAGAAATGCAATAAAGTTGTACTTAGTTTCTTGTCAGACTTCCTGTCTTTCATTTGTTTTTCAGTACTGCAGATTTCTTCCATAAAGATTCAGGTTTCAGCCTGAGAAGAATAAAATCATATTTTTAGTTTTTAGTTCAGAATTTTGTCATGTTTCAGATTCAGATTTCAATTTTTATCATAACAGTGGCATCGGAGATCATAATCAGTTTTTTGGTCATGATAGCTGCATATTTCAAAATTTCTGATGTTTATATTATTTTTCAAAATTTCAGATTTTAGGTTAAAGTTTTATAGCTAGACAACAAATTTTTGATAGGAACACGACGGTGGTATCAGAGCATTTTCCTGGCCCTGTGTGAGGACACCAACTTTATGGAGAAGGAATTTGAAAGATAGTTAAAAGATTCAATCAAGACTTCCTTCAGTGGAAGCATGAATCGGATCTAAGGATTTTTGCACATTAAACATCAAGGGACAACTTGGAAGTCAAGGCCTGGCTAGATCTGGAAGAGGAGTGACGTAAATGATATGAGCACATGCTAAAGAGGGTATAAATGACAATTTTCGAGTTAAATTGATAGTCTATTAGCACTCATCGATCAATAGTTGGGCTTATGGAAAACCTATTAAAATCGTTTAAGACCTTTCTTTTGTAGAATGCATTGAGCTATACAAATATCTAAAGAGGCATTTCTTGGAACTTGAAGGTTCTACAACATAGACCCCCAGAAAGGAAGAAAGTAGTCCAGTCCATGAAAGTGTTGGCAAAGATACGTGTCTCAATGATAGAAGGATGACATTGACGATGTAGCTGAAATGTTACTCAATCAATGTAGTCAATTTCCTCCTGTAGTTGTTGCTAAAGATGCAGATATGCAATCAATTAATCTCACAAAGTCCCCAAGCATTTGTGCTGCAGAGATGGCAGTAGTTGTTTCGGCTAACCCTCTTTTCAATCGACATATTCTTGAAAAAGCTCTTGCAGATGATATTAGACCATTGTCTAGAGTGTTAGGGTAAAGGACCATAAAATGAAATAAACATGCCACAGATTTATGGATTAGATTTGTATGTGGCCCAGTTTGTTGTGTGTTTGTCGAGACAGTTCACCATTGTGAAATTGTTTTTTACCTAGCCTTTTGTCCTCCTACCACAAATTTGTCTATTGATGAATTTCCAGGTTTCTTTCATGATGAATGGTATGGATTGTGACCAGATTAAAGCAATAGGCATGTCAACGTCCAAAACATGAATTGCTTTGAGGGAAAAGAAATTCAAGGGGGTGCACTGATAGGACACTAGCTTTTTTGCACTATTTCTGGTCTTGTGTTAGAAAGAAACATGATTATATTTTTGGAAAATAATAAGAATAAAATCTAAATCCTATCATGGGAAAAATAAAATAAATAAAATAAAGCCATGTAAAGGCTAAAGTTTGTTTGGAAGAATTAATAAAACTAAAATCATGCAAAGGATTAAACATTGCTTTAAGAGGATAAAAGCAAGGATATGTGTCTTTTTAAGCGCACTTGTACAAAAGGTTTGGAAAGTTTTTGGAGATTTCTATTAATAATTTAATTGGCGAAATTTTCTTGCCCAGGTGCGGTGCCCTTGCTGCTTTGGAGATTTTACACCCTGAGTTGGCGATTCTCATAAAACTTTTCTTAAATACATGTACTTTCTAAATTTGTTTTTCAATAATAAAATATAGTTCTAAGTTTCTAGTCAGATTTCTGGTGTTTCCTTTGTTGTTTATTTACTTCATTACTGTATATTTCTTCTAAAAAAGTTCAGATTTCAGTCTTAAAAATATAAAAAGAGATTTTTAGTTTTTACTTCATATTTCTGTCTAGTTTCAGCTTCAAATTTCATTTTGAGTCATAACACTTTGCAACATACTTTGATTGAGAAATTGATTTTTTTGTGTTTTTCTTGTCAAACTTGAATCTCTTGGAAACACTGCAGCAGTCTATGTAAGTCATTTGAAATATATTGTTGTGATTCAGTCTTTCTGCTTCAATGAGCTTGGAATTGTTACCTTTAGCAATCAAATTGTTGACATAAACCATGGAGATAATAATATCACCATACTTTACCTTGATCTCTTAATGTACAATCTTTGTCATCCTTAACAGTTAAACTAGTCCAATTCCACTATTAACTTTCTCATTGGGAGAAAGGTTTGTTTGTTGCCTTGGGAAAACAGTTTCTGCTGACAACAGGATCTTTTTCTAAGAAGTTTCATACTGTGTTCATTATGTTATATAAAACAAACATATGCTATATGTTATAAGCTGGTGTTGAGCTATGTTACCAGGGTTCGCCTCCCAACCTCCTGTACCCCCTGGATATGTACCCCGTATGGATATGTCCCGGGTACGGTACTGATACGTCCTAGATGTAACGGATATGTCCTGGGTACGGTTTTGACGTATTCGGGACGTAACCATATGTACCTGGGAGTCGGGACGTATCACTACCGTTGGGCAGTGGGGGGGCTCTAAATTTATTTTATTTTGACTCAAACAAACTTCTGTTTTATTGAGGACTAGACTAGGAGGGCATGGCAACCACAAGGAAACCTGGAGATTGTTTAAAATCCCTCTAGTTTACTGAAGAGAAAATATTCAAAGGATATCAAGAATGTTTGAGGTAATTATTTGGGATTATTCATACAAATTTGGACATATATCTGAGCCTCCGTACAAGTTATTTATGACAAAATCTCAGGTGATCTTCAATAGAATCAATACTAATATAAAAATTTGGAACCGCAGATTGCATAGCTTAAATTTTCAAAGACTATTAAGGCACAGCATTGACTCCTTACCACATCCTTAAGGAGGATTAGATGGTGATTTTGAATAATATGAATGCAAGAACCAACCATTGGACTGACCTCTTTAGTTATCATTGGCAGGTTAGAGTCAACCTAATTAAATAGGTCCTTCAGGAGCTCCCTATATACATCTTTTATGGCCACCATCGCAACACAAAAATTAATCTCAAAGGAAATGGATGAAACACAAAGGAATATAATATTCATATATCACAGAAAATGTAAAATCTTAAGTATATTGAATGTTTTGAACATTGATCGTACTATATTTTTCAAGATTTGTATTTCTCATGGACTAAAAAATGAGTAAAATGATTGTGTGTGTGTGTGTGTGTGTGTGTATATATATATATATCATTTTTTAATTTTTTAATATAAATGTACGGACATATCCAAGACATTGTACACAAGCATTTTTTAAAATTGACGTTACTGCGTATTGAACTCGTACCCGAACCCAAACCTGTACACGTAACCATATCCTGGCAACATAGGTGTTGAGGCAATCCTTAAGGTACAGAAAGCTTGCAAGTTGAGCGACTTTACTGCATTTTGTTATGCTATTGAAGGACTTGTGGATGGATTTGTGTCTTTGTTAGCTGAAGCATGGTAATATCCTGGGAGTATCCTGTACTAAAATAACATTATATACAATTGTAACTAGCATTCTACAAATATGCACTTCCTTTTGAACCGGAACCTTTAATCTAGGTGTTGGTTTCCCCTATATCATATTTTGTTTTTTTTTGTGGGAAATTTAATTGATTCTTTTAACTTGTATAACTGCACATGTACGCATTTTCCTCAAATTTTTTCTTTATATTTGTGGTTTGGTATGCTTTCTGTCCATTTGAAAACAAACATATGGATGTTTGCAGGAACGACTCCCTACATCTTTTGATGCGCCAATGAATATGCTCGGAACAATTCAGGTGGATTTATTGTATTTGCTTCCAAATCATTTTCTAAGAGTGAATCCAACTCGCTGATTAACAAGCAGCCTCTTTTCTATCATAATTTCAACAGTCTCAGAAAACTGCAGAGCTTTTATTAGATTTGAGGGTTAGCTCGATTATATGTAGCCCTCAATCTTCTGCCTTTAAGACAGCTGAGGCCATAGCAAAGGTTTGATATGTTTATTAAAATTGTGAAGTGTTTCCGATACAGTTTGATTGAAAAGAAAATGATTACAGTTTTCGAGTTTGAAACTTTCAGGTACAGGAAGCTGCAGATTGCTTGGGAGCAGATTGTGTACCTCGATATGTGGAAATTAAACAAATGCAGGAACTTGGAGATATACCTATGCCGGTAAGTATCAAATCATTACATTGTTTTTATAATAATAGGACCGCACAATTCACAATCTTGGCCTAGTGTGCAGAAGGCGGATTTTGCCAGCATTTTTTTTGTGATTTGCTATTCCATACGGGCATTTAAAGTGCAAAAAACGATTTTAATGCCATATGCAGGTGCCAAGTAACAGAATATTTGGACGTCTATAACATTTCAGATATTGAGTTTACACTGTTTCTGTTCCCATTTTTCTATATTGTACACAATGCATTTATCTGAAACTGAAAGTGAGTGAAATGAGAAGTATGTAAGTAGCTGGTAATTAATTCTCTTCTACCTTGACTTAATCATTGCAGGAACGATTGCAGAAACAAGTGAGTCAGCATGGCAGGTGGCAGGAATACTTGCAGCAAAACTGCAATAACTTTGAAGACTTTTTTGCAAGTTTTTGGGATAGGAATGATGAAGCTTGGAATGGTCTGATAAGGCACTTGGGAGACTTGCAAAATAATGGTTCTAACCCTGAGAGGAATGTTATAGTTGTAGGCCATGAAATAGTAAATATTGGAATTCTTTGTCATTGCCTTGGGCTTGAAAAATCCTCCATTGGCTCTTTTCATCTGGATGCAGGTAGTATAAGCGTGATTGACTTCCCTGATGGTCCTAATGGGAGAGGTATTGTTCGATGCCTTAACTATACAGCACATTTGGGCAGGTGGTCGGTGCCTGTAACAAGGTCAGCTATGGCTGATGAAGATTTTTAGTACAATTCTGTCACTGTCCGTCAGTGCCAGTAACATGGTGTTGTGAACATGTTTCCTCAAGTCATGAGGTATGCTGAGAATTGTCTTAATATATGCTGTATTTGATTCTTTTTTTTTTGTGCAAGCTGTAGTTCCTAGCATGTCAAATCTCAGAGTCAATGGCATTGATGCTAATTTTCTAAATGCTAACCAATATCTCTTATAATCCTTCCCATGTAGGCTCCTATATCCCACCAACTACCCAGGCAAATCCAAAATTTGATATAAGCAACGCTTCAATGACAACAAAAGGACACCACAATTCTTACCCCTTTATACCAAAAGCAGTCAGAAAATCAAGCCGTTAAAATAAATCTGGTGACAATTTTTGGCATATGTGTGTTACTTATTTAGTATAATCAAATACATTTGTATCTGAATGTTAGAAGCTCCAAACCAGGTAATAAAAATTCTTCCATTTGAACTTGTAAAAAACTTACGTAGTTCTTTACTTGTTTCAATGTGCAAACCAAAAGACGCCGCTGCTAAGTTGAAGTTGGATTTTTTTCCTCCTCCAGTTCCGTCCGCTTTAGGGCTTTCATACGTAATTGTGCAGTAGACTAATAAGTACAACAGTACCATTTGCAAGGTGGTATTTTAAGTTTCCAAACTGCCAAACCTTATCTACTATGTGCAGTAAGGGATATGTTACTATACAGTCTGGAAAGAATTACCATGTCACTTTTGCCATGTTGCCAAATACTGTGCGTCCAATTTAAAAACCACGTTATACATCATATGGGTTATGTATATTATTTGTCTTGCATCAAATAAATGGATGCAAAAACACAATGGCAATCGGGCCATAGCTCTAGCAGCTTCAAGTCATTAACATGGCTTTGTTTAAAGAAGTTATTCATTGTGTGGCTGTGTAATTTTAACCTAAGTCACAAGGTTCGAGTTTAAATTCATGTTTGACAAGGATAAAGCTTGGTTCAAGTTTGCCAGTGGATAAAGTTTTTAAAAAATGTCCTTTTAAGTTCTAACAAAAGAAGGTTTTTTTAATAAAATTTTATAAAATAATGCATAAATATGTGAGAGGGACAAAGTGGAGAAAGATTTCATCCTTTGCTTTCACTTGATATATAAATATCTACACAAATATTTATAAAATAATGCTAGAGCTTGTCAAAAACTCCCCATATAAAAATAATGGATGAAGTTCGATTACATGTTTGACGAGGATAAAAGTTCAGCTAAGTTCAAACTTTTTTCTTAAAATTCGGAGTACCTTGTGACATAGATTTTAACTATTGGGCTTAAAGCTTATAAGGCTCTTTTCCAAACTTAGATATGATACTCTGATAAATTTAAAGGTGAGTAGATTTTCTAAGTTACATTAACAGGAACAGAACGGCTAAACCTATTGTCAAAGGTTTGAGTATTCATCATTCCAGTATTGCATAAAGGCATGAGTGGTTTTAACTGCATGCAAAGACCAATGTCTAGACAAGTATGTTTGCATTCACGAACTTAGCTCACCCAAAGCCAAACCTAATTTCATCCAGTATATACAAAACTGATTTCTACAGATCACAATATGAAAGTCGGCAAAATTGAAGAGTATAGATCACCAAAGCAAGCTTCCTTAAAGTAAAGCACATACATTGATTAATCAAATGCAGAATCAGACAGGTAAAGAAAACATAAAAATTGCTTGCAGTATTCTCTATTTCATGGAACCTGCAGTTTATTTATTGTCAATATTTCACATGTGAAGGGTAATAAATTACCAACTACCTTTATACATTCATCAGAAAAATGTAGAGAGAATTGCAAGAAAAGCCAGTCCTGGATTAATTGGTCCCAGCACCAGAACAATTGGAGTAAAATATCCAGCTCTGTTACCCGATGATAACCAATTGTACCCTCTATTTTATTCTCCAACTAATGCAAATCTAGATGATATGAGAGAAGCGTGATCTTGTGCTGTATGATTCAGAGCTCCGTGAGATTAGCATTGCTTCTTTTTTCATAATCAATTTCCAAGTAAAATTACCTTTCCTCGGAACAAAAACTATTTGTCTCTTGACAAAAAATTGTGGCTTTCCAAGAAAGCTAAGAATTATACAGACTATTGTATAACATACAGCTAAGAACTGTGCAGGGACTATTATATGGCATTCTGTATGTAAAGTTCTTCGAAACTATAGTGGACTCCATGGATGTGGTAAGAGGATAGACTAAAGGGATTTAAAGATAACTATGCCGCTAGCTGTGTTAGGCGGATATGCCCATGTTTTAGATTTTGATTCTATAGCAAGATGTGAAACATAATTCATCTTGCTAAACTTTTTTTTGTTAAGAATTGATCAACACCGATAAGAAACTATGAGGATTCTTATCATAATACAAAGAAATAATATTGCATCAAAAGAACACTATGAATCATTACTGCAGCTTAATTAGGATCATACAGCAGTGGTTTTGACAGCATAGGACGAGAGCAATAATGACAACTACTGAAAAAAACATCAAAAGTTCTGCATGTGAAAAAATCAATATACTATTTGAATTAAAAAACAAACTTTTCAGGATTAAATGATTAGAAAGGTACGAATGTACAACATACTGTTGGTTTGTTGTGATGGACCACAACCATTTCATAAGGCATGCAAGAGCCACCACAACTAGGATTGTCGTAAGCTAGTTGTGTAACATGGGAAAAGGTAAAGAGGAGATATGAACATGTCATACTTTTTAGGATTTGGCAATCATATATTTGAGTGAATGAAAGAGAAATTTTAATAACATCCATGAGGCCAAGCAGTCTATGGGACCGTAGAGCATTAACAAGGAGGTTTTGCAAGCAAACAACCACTTGAGACAAGGACTGTTGGATTAAGTTAATGATATATCCATTTCTTTTTAAACATTGGATCTTCTACGAGTCTTGGCTTCTTCAAACAAGTCAACTTTCATTGCCTCCTTGTTGTTCTTGGCATCTCTTGAAGAACATACCATTTGGCCCAAATGCATAACAAATTCCACATTCTGCAATGTTGCCTTCTTGAATGCTGTCTTGAAGATGGAATGCTCGATATTTTCTAACAGTAGTCTGTCACCTTTCCTTGCACCAAAAAAAACATCAAATTGGCTTCATTTTGATGATATGTTGCATTTCTTCAAATCCGAGAATGCAGAAAACAAACTAAACATAAAGCAGATAATCATTTATTGTATGAGACTAATTACATATACATGTGGCTATGCTAAGAAAATTGCAAAACAATCTTGTTAAAATCCTATTTTAATAGTATAATGATGACTCATCTGGGTACTTGTGTTACTCTAGAAATTTGATTACATTACCAAATGCCGGGTTATGTCCTTTTTGAATTGGGTGGATAATTTTAGTGTTTTCTTGATTAAAGAGGGAACATCCAAATCTTGAGGAGTTATTTTAGCGGCCTTTGGTATCGGCGCATGAATAAATCGACGTTATTTGGTTTAGTGTGTAAGGATTGAGAGGTATCTATTTTGCCAAATCTACTTGGGACTCCATCCCAACTTCATCTTTTTTGATAACTTTTGGAATTTGTACCTTAGTGGATGGCGTGACAACACACCTTACCATAATCTACACCATTAAACTACAACTCATTTGATGTGTGGATAAAATTTGAAAAGTTTTGGTGACGCAAAAGTATATGTTAAGTACTTAACCTATTTTCAATTTTAAACTTTGTAATATCCCCTAAAGGACAGTTTGCAACCCCAAAGGGATTAAAGATAAATTCCACACACGTAAATTCAATTTATAGAATTTATAACAAAAGACTTAATGCAGATCTGAATTAAACCTAGAAATGGCAACTAGGTCTAGGAATGAAAATGCATTAAATATGACAACCCATTGAATCTTACAACCAAACAAATCAATAAGCTTTATAAAATTGGAATCATGAAAAAAATACCAGCTTAGAGCTTCGAAATATGCTGGAATTATTTTATAAAATATGTAGACAAGTTGCCCTCAGACACAACTGTAAATAAAACTTCCAGGCCTCCAATTTTTTTGAAAACGAGGTGATCCAAAGTATAAAAACTAGGAGTAATAACAACTGAAAACAACTTCAAAGGAACCCTAAAACACCATGATTCAACTCCTTAGGTGGTCTCTCCACCTGGAAAAAGGGCATAAAAGATAATAACAATCTTTTCTTCTAAACCCTTAACCAAAATCTGCACTTTATTGCTTTCTAACTGTTGGAAATTACTGAAAATAAAATGCTAATCAAGTTATGAGCAATGGAAACTCCAGGGTGGAGAATCCTCACAACTAGGGGTTTCGTCCTTCTTTAGATCTCTTAGAGGGTTTTCGTCCTCAAGAGTGAAGATGCAAGCAAAATACTCAACATGCAAATATGAAATTTGATAATAAACAAGTGATGCCCTTCTTAAGCTAGTCGATTTGCTTATATAGAGAAGATGGGCCAATTAACCTTCCTCAACACCCAATCAGGATTTTCCTCCTCATTTAATACTTTCCCCACTTGTTTTTATTTCTTAGGGAGGTTGCATTTTCCCTTGAATAAATAAAATATTTCCAAATGTTTTTTTTAAATTTATCTTTAAGTTTATAATATTTTATTATAAGTGCTTTAATATATATATATATTTGTATTTGCAGTTTATTATAAATTATTATAACTTAATTCCCCCTTAAGTTTATTCCTCAGCGGTTGGGGAGACAAAATGGGTTAAGGGTCTTCAATTAGGAAGGGGAGTTTACAATCCTCCATTCTCAAAATTGTATGCCCTCAAACAATTGTAACTCATCAGTTCAAGTGCCAAGTGCACGAGACAAAACATGCTAAAGTGATCCAAAATCCGTGTACATGTACTTGTCAAATAAGAGAGCTCTTGCCAAAATATGTAGCTCTCATAATGCCCACAATCATGAAATTGGAACAAAGGATCCATATGCTCTATGTCACACTTTCTAATACCATACTTCTCATGAAGAAAGTAAATTTGAAATGATTTGTTATAAAAAAAGAAATTTGACACATGTTCATTTCTTTTATACCTTGGATGAACATGCTAAAGTGATCCAAAACCTGTGTACATGTACTTGTCAAATGAGAGAACTCGTGCCAAAATATGTAGCTTTCATAATGCCCACAATCATGAAATTGGAACAAAGGATTTATATGCTCCATATTACATTTTCTACTAACATATTGCTCATGAAGAAACCAAATTTTTTTATGACTTGCAAATAATAAAATATGAATTTTGGAAACCACGGCAAGCAAACTAGGGCAAATCTGAATTTATTCT
Organism: Taxus chinensis; assembly: GCA_019776745.2. Lineage (NCBI taxonomy): Eukaryota > Viridiplantae > Streptophyta > Pinopsida > Cupressales > Taxaceae > Taxus > Taxus chinensis. The sequence goes on along the minus strand of CM034148.1, from coordinate 255,142,798 downwards.
AGGAAGTGCGACTAGGGTTTGGAAGTGAAACTCATGCAAATGACACTCAAAAATTAATTCCTTTATCACAATTGATTGCCACAATTTTTAGAAGCCGGAATATATAAAAATCAGAATTTATTGCAGCTAAAATGACTCAGAAATCAGATCTGAAATCTGATTATAAAACTGCCCGGAAACCCTTTAAAAACCACTCAGAAAATTATAAAATTGTTGCGCTTTGATTTATAAAAATATGGAGAATTTAGCCAAAAAATTTAAGATGAAAATACCTCCAACATAATGCCCAAACAGCCCCAAGACAAGTCGATCCAATAGAATGAAAACTGCTGCAATTTTATTCTCCAAAATACTTCGAAAACACTGCTGGAAATGACTGAAAATCAGATTACAATCAATGGGAATTTCCAAGTGAAAAACCCTCTTAAACTCTTGGGGTTTTCGTCCACAAGAGGTAGAATTCACAAGGGGTTTCGTCCTTGGAATTTTTGCAAAAGTTGAGAGCTCAATGCAAGACAAAATTATCATATAAAATTTCTGGATGATGGAAGAGGCAAGTTGACTTCCCTTTTAAAGGAAAAGGGCCAACAACCAACCTCCAAACTAGCCAATGAAATTGCATGCTCATTCTCCCTAGTCGCATGTCCTAGGAATATTTTGTCACATTTTTCTATTTTCCCAACACCCCTAGAGCTGGTCACATTTCCTAGGGGAATACATAAATTAATATATTTTTATCCTTCCTAAATGTCATTATTCACTTTTGGCCCAAGTCGCCATTATCCCCTCTAGGAAGAATAAAATACTAATAAATCCCTTTACAATGATATTTGTCCCTCCTATTGACCATAGGATTATTATTTAATTTTATTAAGCCAAATAAATTAATATAAGTGCTTTAATAATTTTATTTTATTTTTTTATAGCACTTTATAATAATTTATTGTGACTTAAGTCACCCTTATATTTTTCCTTTGGCCGTCGGGTTGACAAAATAGGCCAAAGGTCTTCGATTGGAAAAGGGGATATTACAGTCCTCCTTCCCAAAATTGCTTGCCCTCAAGCAATTCGAATTTGTTTTGTCCAAGTGTCATGCACAATAGACAAAACATGTTGTAGTGATCCGCAAGCCTGGCACCTGTACCTGTCAAGTGAAGCAAATTTTGCCACAAAATATAGATCTCCTGATGCTCATAAAGATGAGTATGGACCAATGGTTCAACATACTCCATAATGTAAACTTCGTCCTCTAATTTGTCATGCTTCTCATGAGGGAAAGAAATCTGAATGTGCAACAACAAATTAGACATATTATCATTCATTGCATACCTTGGAGTATCATCATTCTCTATCTCCATGATGACTTGGCTTCGCTGCATCAAATTTTGAGCATTCGTGTCTACAATGGGCTGAATATTAGGAGTCAACTGCTGCAATATTCTCCCCCTTTCTTCTTGCTGATGTATGCAGTGAACTTGTTCTTTGACGTGTTGTAGATGTTGGTTTGCAAGGGCAGCCACTAGCTTAGCCTCCTTGGCCCTTTGTGACCATATATCACACAAAATTTGTGTCTTTTCCACATCCTCCCAAGTCTGATATAAAAAATCAGAATTCTTATGACTTGAATTCATCACACAAAACCCATTTTTAACACCCAATTCTTGAATGCCACCTATAGAAGGCCCCATGGCATTGTCATCCTCATGTAAAATGGGCATCCTCTCATGATGGAGTAAAGAAACATGACTGCTGTCATAAAAATCAGAATACATGTCATCCTTTTTTGCCATGTCTTCAAGCTTCACAAGTGCACCTTCCGTGGAATTTTCATATCCCACACTTGTACTTTGAATGCCAACGCTTGTAGACTCTTCTTCATTCGTTTCTCCATGTGTAAGGGCTGCAATCTCATGAGGGTGAGAAGATATTAACCTGCCCCAACAGACGTTTGAGATCCTTCTCCATGGATGTCATTGCAACATCAACCTCTTCCCAAATCATGAGGACTTTGTTCACTAAACATCCTTCTGCTACAAAATGATCAACTCCATGAAGTAGATGATCATGACTATCATTTTAGAAGATGCTTATGTGAAAGACCTAACGAATCCATGCCATTGCTATCCAAAACACTAACATGCTCTATGCTAGCCTCTAAAGTAGAAGCTTCTAGTGAAACCTCTTGCAAGGATGATGTAAATAAATCAACATGTCTATCAAATTCATCATATAAATTTTTGCATACCTCATTGGAACTTGAAGACACCAAAGCACTCTCATGAAGAGTTGTTTCATCCATATGTGAAGACTCTCTATTCCTTCCACGTATCAACCATTTAGAAGCTATAGTGTGATATTCCTTCCTTGCCTGCTCAGTCTTGTAGCCAAGATTCGGGTGCATGTCCATGTAGTCCATGAAAGGAAAATTCTCCTTAACATCTTGAGGAAGAATGCTATACTCCTCAAATATGCCAATCACTTCCACTTCTTTGTCCTGTGGTGTTGGACCTTTGTGAATAGAAAATGATGATGATCTAGGCCTCCGATCCTGTTTGACCCTCAAATTGTCTCTCCTATCTCTTGGCCTATCCAACGCCAACCTGTCAAGAGTGGAGCCCATACGTTCCATAGACTGAATCAACCGTTGTTGGGTGTCTACCATTTCCCTAAGAAGATCTCTGTCCAGATCCCATGGAAAGTTTTTTGTCTAACTCCTATGATTTAGCTCTATCACCAACCTCTCGTGGCTGCATCAAATCAAAACCCTCCAAGTGGGAGGAACATTGCTCTGATACCACTGAAAGATCCCCAACATATCTTTTTGCCCAAATTTGATTTTTTATGACTTGCAAATAATAAAATATGAATTTTGGAAACCACGACAAGCAAACTAGGGCAAATATGAATTTATTCTAGGAAGTGCGACTAGGATTTATAAGTGAAACTCATGTAAATGACACTCAAAAATTAATTGACTCCCTTTATCACAATTGATTGCCACAATTTTTAGAAGCCAGAATATATAAAAATCAGAATTTATTGCAGCTAAAATGACTCAGAAATCAGATCTGAAATCTGATTATAAAAACTGGAAAACCCTCTAAAAACCACTCAGAAAATTATTTTGAAATTGCTGCAGCTTTTATTCATAAAAATATGGAGAATTTAGCCAATAAATTTCAGATGAAAATACCTCCAAAATAATGCCCAAACAGCCCCAAGACAAGTCGATCCAATAGAATGAAAACTGCTGCAATTTTATTCTCCAAAATACTTCGAAAACACTGCTGGAAATGACTGAAAATCAGATTACAATCAATGGGAATTTCTGAGTGAAAAACCCTCTTAAACTCTTGGGGTTTTCGTCCACAAGAGGTAGAATTCACAAGGGGTTTCGTGCTTGGAATTTTTGCAAAAGCTGAGAGCTCAATGCAAGACAAAATTATCATATAAAATTTCTGGATGATGGAAGAGGCAAGTCAACTTCCCTTTTAAAGGAAAAGGGCCAACAACCAACCTCCAAACCAGCCAATGAAATTACATGCTCATTCTTAGACCAAGTCGCACTTGTCCTAGGAATATTTTGTCACATTTTTCTATTTTTCCCACCCTCTAGAGCTAGTCGCATTTCCTTGGGAGGAAATACATAACTAATAATATTTTTATCCTTCCTAAATGTCATTATTCACTTTTGGCCCAAGTCGCCATTATCCCCTCTAGGAAGAATAAAATACAATAAATCCCTTTACAATGATATTTGTCCCTCGTATTGACCATAGGGATTATTATTTATTTTTATTAAGCCAAATAAATTAATATAAGTGCTTTAATAATTTTATTTTATTTTTTATAGCACTTTATAATAATTTATTGTGACTTAAGTCACCCTTATATTTTTCCTTTGGCCGTCAGGTTGACAAAATAGGCCAAAGGTCTTCGATTGGAAAAAGAGACATTACATATTCTGCATCCAACAAGTATTGTTTGTTCCTTGTTGTCTTCCTCAGTAATACAAATATTTTGCTCAATAGAAATCATACCTTTTTCTCTAGAAGCTACTTCTTCTTCACTTGGCATGGTGGAATACTCGATGGACTGATTTCCCTCCATTTTTTGCATGGTACTTTTCTCATGTCAATATTTTCTATTTTTCCTAACGCCATTACTATGTTTCAACTCACAAAATTCTTCAAAGGTCAACATAGCTCTTACCTTGGAACTCGGTATCACATACTCTTTACCCCATGTCTCCATGTCTCCATCCTCAATTGGTTGTTCCTCCTTTTGAAGAAATTTGGTTATGAAAATATGATGTGGAGGCTTGACTGATGTTCTAATTGGTCCATTAGAGTTTCCTTCACCATTGTTGCCTTGATTTCCTTAAGAGCTTGGTCTGATAGTACTCATCCCTTGTAAATATCTGCTCAAATCATTAATGCTCCTACAATAGAGTTTTTTAGATCTCTATGAGCATCCAACCAATAGATTTGCAATTCTATGTGGCATCTAGTGATTGCTTCATTCACATTACTTATTTTATCTATAAGAAGAACTCTTCGATCATGCCCTTCCATGATCACCTTCTCTAACTTCATATCTGATTTTCTCTTTCACAGGATGGGAGAATCATCGCTCTGATACCACTGTAATGTTCCCTGAAGGACACTTTGCAACTCTAAAGGGATTTTAGGCAAATCCCACACACTTAATGCAATTTATAGAATTTATAACAAAAGATTTCATGCAGATCTGAATTAAACCTAGAAATGGCAACTAGGTCTAGGAATGAAAATGCATTAAATATGGCACAAGCCCACTGAATCTTTCAACCAAACAAATTAGTAAGCTTTATAAAATTGGAATCATGAAAGAAATACCAGGTTAGAGCTACAAAACATGGTGGAATTATTTTATAAAATATGCAGATAGGTTGTCCTAAGACACAACTATAAATGATACTTCCAGGCCTCCAATTTTTTTGAAAATGAAATGATCCGAAGTAGAAAAATCAAGAGTAATAACAACTAAAAACAACTCCAAAGAAACCCTAAAACACCATGATTCAACTCCTTAGGTGGTCGCTCCACCTGGAAAAAGGGCATAAAAGATAATAACAATCTTTTCTTCCAAACCCTTGACCAAAATCTGCACTTTATTGCCTTCTAACTATTGGAAATGGTTGAAAATAAAATGATAATCAAATTATGAGCAATGGAGACTCTAGGGTGGAGAATCCTCACAACTAGAGGAAGGGGTTTCGTCATTATCTAGATCTCTTTGAGGGTTTTCGTCCTCAAGAGTGAAGATGCAAGCAAAATGCTCAACATGCAAATATGAAATTTGAGAATAAACAAGTGATGCCCTCCTTAAGCAAGTCAACTTGCTTATATAGAGAAGATGGGCCAACTAACCTCACTCAACACCCAATCAGAATTTTCCTCCTCATATAATGCTTTCCCCACTTGTTTTTTATCTCCTAGGGAGGTCGCATTTTCCCTTGAATAAATAAAATATTTCCAAATGCTTTTCCCTTTTTCTATTTTAAATTTATCATTAAGTTCATAATATTTTATTATAAGTGCTTTATAATATTTCTTTTATTTTTATTTTTTAGTATTTGCACTTTATAATAAATTATTATAACTTAAGTCCCGCTTAAGTTTATTCCTTAGCCGTCACGGAGACAAAATGGGCTAAGGGTCTTTGATTGGGAAGGGGATATTACAAACTTTGTCACATTCAAGTGTGAACCCACTTTACCACTAAACGTGAAAGTGTAGTTAACAAGGACAATATTTTTCATAGTGTTAATCCTACAAAGCCTAATGCCTTATTTGAAATAAAAAGTAAAAACAAAATTTCGAAATACAAAAACTTTATAAGTACACACAACTTCTATGAGTTCAATCTAGATGCGAGATTAGAATTGTGGCATGTCCTTAATGTCATGCCCATGTGTAAACGAGGTAGATGGAATTAAAAAGAGAATAGTTTTAGGCATAGTTCACATACTTGTATTTGGCAAAGCCAAAAAAAATTGACTTGGCAAGACTCGGTGAATATTTGGCAACTTAAAAAAATGCAAATTTCTTTTAAAAATATAAATTTAATGCAAAATATTACTACAAAATGTATCAAATGAATCTATAAAACATTGGGGAAGTGTTTTCTATTAGATTTGTATACAAATACAACATAAACTGCATCATGATGTGAATACAACTAATTACTAAGTGTTGTGAATTTATGATGATTGTCATTGGAAATTATCATTATAAATTGCATATCTATGCAAGTTACAATTTATAATAACTTACATTTTTCTCTTCTCCGTTCTAGAGAAATATTAGGGAGAGGGTATATTGCCTCTACTAGTCTCCACACTCAGTTGCCACTGCTTGCTTCTCTTAAAAGGCTTGGACCGTGCCTCCACCTTGGTAGTAGATGGCGGTGGATCTTCTTTTGCATGTTTGACATCACCTCCAAATATGTCATCCAATCCAATATTTTTTGCTTGTACTTCTTCCTCCATAACTTTCCCCTTGAAAGCAACAATCACGTCCTCTATGAACACAATGATTTCCTCTTCTTGCCTAGTTTAGTCGTCGTATGGATCAATCTCATCCAAATCAATAGGCTCCTATCATGTACGTTCCACCTTTATTGTGCCAAACAAAAAATTGTATTGCACAAAACCAAGTCATTGTGATGTTTTTGAGTCAACTAGTTGCGCTTCTTCGTGTGAACGACCTTAAACAAACTCCAGTTGCGCTCACATCTAGAAGCGCTACAAGGTTGAGATAAAATTTTGAGGGCTAACTTTTAAAGATGTAAGGTATTTCCTCTCCAATCCTCCCACCAAGAACTTAAAAACAAGGTAATCAAAAGTTTATAAGAAATTAATAATTTTAAATTTGTAACTTGTAGCATATAAGTAAACATCATAATTTTTATTACCTAGTGGTTAGGTGGTTCTCTCTCGGATAACTAACATTGAAGAAAAGAGCCTCCCCTATCATGCATATAATTTTGCAATTTTAAATAGTGAGGTCCTTTGCCTCAACCTATGGTATCATCTTCTCAATTTCTGTTGAGAGGCCCTCCATAACCTACTCGCTAACATCTGTGAAGCCATCAGAGAAGAAAAAATTGGGGTTGAGGTAGTACCTTGCTACATGAATATGTTAGTGGAGTTGATTATTCCACCTTTGATCAATTATCTTCCAAAAGGACCAAATCTAACTAGATCTTCCCTACAATAGATTTGGATGACCTCTTTGGCCCTATCCCTGGTCTCATAAATGTATCCCATTGGGTTTTGCTCCCCATCAACCAAGTCCAAAACCCTCATAAATGGATTTGACGATTACACATAAATTAAAATTTAAAGTTACTTACAAATAAAGTAAATAACAATACATTTTAAAAATAAAAATAAAGGAATCGACTTGAAATTTGATGTTATCGTGATGATCTCTACAACTCTCTTTGCAAAAGCATTATCAAAACCTATCTTTAAAGTCCTTTCTCTATCGAATTTCTTTGAAAATTGTGAGTCTAGCTATATTTGGCTCACAAACATTTGCTTTATCAATGACATCAAACATGAAATATTTTGCAACGCCAAGAAATTAGTTGCAAACTTCGTGACACCAACTCTTCCCCTTGGTGTGTTCTCTCATAAGATGAGAACACAAGGGTGATTATATATGTACTTGGTTATATTTATTGTGTCTTCTATAACTGATCTTACTCAATCAATTTTACCTATATCCTCCAAAAGAAGGTCAGGACAATGGACCACACTATAGATCACAAAGAGTGATGAATGACTTTATTCTAATAGTCTCCCAGCTGCCATATATGTTACTACATTGTCAGGGACAACATACACAACATTCTAGGTACCCACCTCTAAGGCAACCTTCTCTAACATAAAACTCATTTTTTTGTATTTTTTACAATGTTAGAGGCATCAATTGACTTTAAAAATACCATATCACTATTTGAAGCAGCTGAATAATTGATGGGGGTACAATTTCTTCCTTCTGTCCACTCATATGAGAGAACGGTGCATTTGTATTTCTATCATTGCTTCTTTTGATCTTCTAGGATTGATGTTGCATTTGCAACCGCACCCTTGAGCAATTTCTTACTCAAGTAATTTGGAGAGGGTGCCTTATACCCTTTCCCTACAATTGTCAATGTTGTTACCAAGTACTCCCGATACAAAATTTTTGCCACATTAAAGGGAATGTTGTTGTACTAGAAATTCGTATATGTCTTATCTACTTCCTTGTGCATATCCTTGTTCTAGCTCGTACCTTACATTGAAGGTTGTGTCACAGGGATACTATTTGGTACAAAAAACTATGTATCCATTCACTTGAACTTGATGAACTAGTTAGAATTTATAGCTTTAGGGTTACAGTTAGAATTTAATCATTGAAGTTTAAATCCAATCTCTTAAGTTGCAATTTTAATTTTAGACCTTTTAATTTTATTCTTTAATAATTTTACAAATTTTAATTTTAAAACTACTTATTTTGAGTATATTTGTTTTGAAAGTTAAAATTTAAACACTCATATGTGTTTTTTAACCCTAAATATTTTTTGCTGCATCTAACAATGTTGTTGGAAAGATTTTTTTGCATGTGCTTATTGTAAAATCATGCCTAACTCAAACACATTGAAATGTAACTTTGATGGGAATTAGTGTGGCGGGGAAATAAATCGTTTCAAATGGCATTTGATGAAGCTACTAGGAAATGTTGTTAAACCTTGTAAAAAATGCCTCGATGATGATTCATCAATCATTATTGGCTCTTAAGGCCTTTTGTAGAAAGCAAAGTGAAAAGAGAAAGGATTGTTAGATCATCTACATGATCCTCTAATGTTGTTGGAGGAATAAGAACTACCATAGTGTCATACTAATGTGTGAATTCCTTCCAAGTGTTCCAAAAACTTAATACCAGTGGGTGCCATGGATGCCTTTTCCCCACCTTGTACCACACTTGGGCTAAAACAACAACAAATATGTAACATGGAAAAAATTGTACATGCATAAGATAGAAAGGCAATAGCCAACTTTGGTACCACTCTAGTATTCCTTTCATTAAATTCAAGGCCTTGATACTCGATATCCAAAAGTACAAGGTACCACTCTAGCTACTTGATATTATCAAGGCACAAGCTCATATGATCCTAAATTTTGTGCCTAGATACTTTAGGGTCAAAGGTATCCAAAATGTAAAGTAGAATTTGGCAACTTAACCCATACTGGAATGAAAGAAAGGGTTTCTACCAAAGGATCAAAATTAGAAATCCAAGATTTCATCAATAACCTGGCTCTTTGTGAAACCAAGGTCCCTTATTGTAGATCACATCTCGGTCCTTTGGTTCTAGAAAAAACACAATGGAAAACCTTTAGGCACAAGGGAAAATTTCCACCTTATCGAAAATATGGGAGACCATTTTTAGCCTGTCCACTCAATTAGAGTAGGAAGAATGTGAAAAATACCAAGTAAATCTACATATTAAACCTTTCTCACAAAGTGTTTCTGAAAATTCAGAGATATCTTAAACTTCTAAACAAAAAAAATGGGGTGGAGAAGCCTTTTCAACGATAAAGCCTTGTCTAAGAGAAGGGATATGTTTTTTTTGTAATCCAGAGGGATCAATGAATACCCAATGACCCAGAACTTCAAGGAGCGAGACACTGATACAAGGCGAGTGTCATTGATCCACCACATTTTGAGAAATATACACCGAGCCCTCAACGCTTGAAGGGAGGTGTTACTCGATCCATTATTTTTATTGGTTCATGTAAGATATTCCTTCTTTGTGTTTCTCAAATTTTCTTTTGGCAACCAAATGCTCTTGTTTGAAAGTAGTGTCTTTGAACAAAGATTTAACATGAAGCTTCTCTCCTCTAGAGATCTTGCATGCAACCTTAGATGTTGGCTTGGGTATGCTTACTAATGGATCCTCATTTTGGAGTATCAAAAATTTTCCATTGCTCTTGTATAAGGCCTTGCATGCAGGATTGGGTAATTTTGTAGGTGGATCCTCCTCAACATAGGTTGAATCTTCCAGAGTGCTCTTACATGCAATATTTGGTTTCTCTCTTTGAAGATCTACATATGCTCACTCTCTCCATGAAACAAGGCATCAAAATGATTCTTTCATATAGCAAATCCATTGCACTGATCTCTTATGTGCTTGCTAGATAGTCTCCTATAAATCCAACTAAACCTCTAGGAACTATATTTAACATGAAATAACAAAAATGATATTCATTACAAAAAACATCTTATTGTGAGAGACATATGCAACATGAAACAAATGTGTCCTGACATTTCAGTAGATACCTCTTGCTTTATAAAAAGAACAAAATTAAAAAATTAGAAAAGTTTACTGGATTGTTTTACTAACAAAAGTTATGAAAAGTTGTACACCTTAATTTCATCTTTGGCAATTTGGAAACATCAATTTTGACATTTTTTGACATACTTGGACAATTCACATATATTTGATTCTTGAGCATACTTTCCCTCTACCAGTCTATCCATCAATTATCTTAGCCACCTCTAATGTGAGTCATATTTATTCAGAATCATCTTAGTTTGTACAATAACACTTTTAAATCATAGACATATTATTCATACTTCAAATTCACATTTGCACTCCCATGATACCATCGGTAAATCTAAACAATGTCAGTTATTGTAAGTGTCTACCTCTATTGGATTGACTTGGGACACTCAATGACTATTTTCCAATCCGGGAAGCCTCGATTAGGTTGGTCTAGACATGTTTCATGTGTCATCTATGGTGGAAAACTAATGAAGAGTCACCAATATATACAAATCATCCCTAAGGATATCTCACACCTTTTAGAGACCACACTCTCTCTTGGAACACGATCACTACATTAGAGATCATTATTTCAAAAGCATATACTTATCTCAAATATTTAAGGATCATCCCTAAAGTAGTCCATAGAGCCAAATCTAAATACAAAGTGGTCAAAGTTGCATGGTGCCAAGCATCAAAGATAAAAGACAGGACTACATTCTATATTGTTCATGATGTTACACATCCACACAATCACCTAGGTGGGAGAACTATGTGGGTTTGATCCCCTTCATAGTATTGGTACGTAAGCAATCCTTATCCATCCAATGAGTGGTTGGGCCATTCCAACCCAAAACAATAATCCATTTTTAAGATCTCTTATGAATAAGGACGAGTGATTAGGATTTTTAAAAATAAGAGCATAAACATGTATCATTGTATATGATCAAAGAGCTTGCACACATCTAGAAGCAAGTTGCAAACATATGCGAATGACTCCTAAAACTTGTAGACTCTACAACACACATGGACACCGAGTAAACCCAAGCTATGCCGATTTTTGAAATTCTCTAATCTTGTCGAGATCATCTTGTGATCTGTGTGCAACTACATAACAATGTGTGTTTCTCCTTTCTGCACATAAGCAACTTGCATCCAACTCACTTTAGAGATCCAATCTTAAGCAACATACCTCACAAAACATGCAAGAACACACATCTCATGAGCTCCTTGTGCTTGCTCTTAGTACCACATATAAATTTCACATGCACAAGTATGATTGCCTTATTGTGTTTTCTCACAATATCATGTAGACTTTTCTTCTTGTCCAGAGCCTCTAGCACCTCATAGAACCCATTGGCATCTTGTAACCCACATAAATCCTACTTCACTTCATTATCATTTTTCACTCTTGAGACATACTCTTGTGCAATACCTGCATTGTGTGCAATGACATCTTCCATCATCCACGTGGAGACCAATGAGTTTTGCATGGCTTTCCAAGTGACTATTTTCAGCTTTGTGGCACCTTAAGGAATTTCACTACATAACCATTGGTGCTAGAAGCTCAACCTTCTCAAACGTCACACAATTGGAAGATGAAATGAGTTGTAACCAATTCCCCATGTAACCACATGCATATTTGACTACATGTTTTCTTCTTTTTAAATATGTAACATACACAACTTCCCAAGGGTCAACATCCTTGAGAGCCGAATCAGATGATAGGTCTGCTTACATGGTTTGTGTATCTTGTAATTACTCTCATGTCATTGTATCTTTCCAAAAAAAATTAGGACTCTCTTAGCCTTACTATGATATTTTACAATACGAACTTATTCCCTATTACTCCTTAATGAATATAAGTTGCATGTCCCATAAATATTCTTGTACTACATTGTTGTATGTTTGGTTTCTTGCTGCATGAAGTTCCAACGATAACATTATTATAATCCTTGTAACTATCTCTACCACATGATTATTCCCCACAAAATTTCCTAATCTTAATGGTGTAGATCATTGGTATTAGAGCTTAACTCTCCCTTTTTTATGTCTGCAAACATACAAATGCAATGCAAGAAAGAAGCAAAGAAAGTTGGTTTTTTTTTTACCTACTTGGATGAAAGTCACAGTGAGACTAAGATGGATGTCACCCCAAAACAAATTGAGGGAACCACGTATGTCCAAAATCTCATTAAGTATTCCTTAGAAGTAGAGTGCACCAAAATCTTTCGCTAGTTCCTCGAGTTAATGATGTAACTCAATTTGAAATCCACACCCTCTTTCTCCCAGTCGTCTTATATGTGGTTTTAGCATCATACCCTTTTTAGGTCCAAGTGAACCTCAACATTCTAGTGTTTGAGAGAAATTTTGACGCTACAATATTGTATAAGTTCCTTTGCCAAATCGATGCCTATTTCTCTATCAATAAATTCATCGACCATGATAAGTTCACCTTTAGAGCATTGGAGATGTCTGTTTTAGTTTCTCACTAACGGGAGACTTTCATCTAACAATGCAAAAAAGAGTTCTATCCCGTTTGGACTTGGGATGGCCTTTTCATTGTTATACGAGAGTATTATCCCCTCAAACACTATGAGAATGAATACACGAAGTTCCAACAACAACAAGAACATAAGGAACATGTGGTGGAAGACTATGATTTCCATGACTATGTTTCATGTATGTACGAGGAGCTCATAGACCAACATAAGATGTTGAAGTACATTAATGGGCTTTCACCTTATATATGCACCAAGATGGAGCTCTTGACTTCTGAATGTTTGGATTAATCTTAACAAAGTGCCACAAAGATCAAGGCCAATGAAAAAATGAAGCACCACTTAACATATTCATCCAATGACATGTGTAAGAGGTTTCTTGTGCACAATGCAACATCTCAATTGCCTGTATAAAGCAAGCAAAAACCTTTGCACAAAAGTGAATAACTTAAGAAGGTTGTGTGAAATCATAAGGCTTGTACACCTTTTAACTCAAACAAAGGAAAGAAGAAATGAGGTGACAAGTATTGTTGTCTGCATATCAAAGTAACTAAGCTAAAGGAATGGATTTAACACCAAGTTAATCCTTAACTAAGTTCATTTAAAAACATACATCAAAATTGAGCTAAAAAGGAAAAGCTTAATTAAATTGCACAAAATGTAAATCTAACACTAAATGTAAATCTCCCTTTTGATGTTTAGATGCGCTCCGATATGTAGAAACTTCCTTATGTGAGCCGAATGCAAGTTACATATGATCAAGGGTTTTGCTAAAGTGGAAGAGATCTCATCAATATGGCTTAAGTGCCATTTTTGAATCTTCCCCTACTAACTTTAGCAAAAGAGGTTTATCAATTTATGCAAGCTTTTTTATGATAAAAATGTTCTCTTAAGATATCAAATGTCTTACAAGGACAAGGTGTTCCAGATTAAAAGGTGTATTAGGTTTCTTATATAGCTTTCCAATTTGGGAGAAACTTGCAAGCTAGTGAATGTGGGATAAACAGAATGTTTAATTATAAAAGTATAAGCATGATTAGAAGAGATTAATTAGAGTTCAGTGACCCATGTGAGTTTGGGAAGATTTAATTAATCAATTAGGATTAATTAATAGGCCAAATTTAGCTTATATAAGTTATTTGGAGATGATTTAGATGAGGATTTAACTAATAAGAGGGTTTATTAATTAAATACAAGATTGTGGAAGAGTAAATAATTAGTAATGGTTGATTAATTGACTAAAAGAGGATTTTAATTAATGAAACAACGTTAATTGACATCCAAGATGAGGGACAAGGTTAGTTAATTAACGAAATGTTGTTAATTGACCAAGAAGAAGGGGGATAACAACTAATTAGCGGAAAATCATTAATTATATCGAAATGAAGGGAAAGAACACAATTAGTGCAATTTTAGTATTAAAATTACGTAGTTGAAATTAGGTGTCTAATTTTCCCCTCTTTGATGTGGTGTAGCGCGAACAACGTCATTTCAAAGATATTAGACAATTTTATTTTGTATGTGTAGAAGAAAAATTAGGAGGACAAACGATGCCACATCAAGCGTCGATGGGGTGATAGAAGAGTTCGATTGACTTTCAAAATGAAGAGAAAAATGATCACGACAGAAGAAATGCCCATTGTGGTGGCCGGTAGGCCATCGTGACAGTCAAAACCATCACGATGAGGGTTAAATATAGGGTGGTAGGGGTGAAAACAAGTCATTGTTACAACTGTGTCTTGGTGTGTTGGAAGAAATAGAAAAGGTTATTTAGAGGGAATGCTAGTCAGAATGGGAAGTGAGATAGATGATGGATTGGAAAGATCACAACATAACTTGGATACTGTCATGGCTTCAAAAGTACCTTTTTATTTGATCTAAGCATACAACAAAAAAGTAAAATGACATAAAAATGCATAAGACCAATTTTTGTACAATGCTAAAGAACCGACTCAAAGCAAAATACATAAATAATGCATTTTCGAAAAAGTAAACAAACAAGCACAATCAAACACATTTAAACAAACCACATTCAAGTGAATTGTACCAATGTTTTTGTTATCCATCTTCAGCACCCAAATGTTTGAGTTATATGATAAGGGTTAAGGTAGTGCCCCAAGCAAGGATACATGCAAGGGATTGGATGGAGGACATAAGTCTCAAGAAAAAAAAAAGTGCACTATGAAACTTCCTCGAGCAATGATATATGCCAGGAAGATAGACGTAGCAAGCAAAAAATCTTTGTTGATGAAAGAAGATCACAAGATGATCCACATGTTTTGCGTTAGAACTAACAAGTGCTGAAGTAGGATGTTTTGTAGTATAGTTTCTAATTTTTAGTGTTTTCCGTTAGGCATTGTTTTTGGGTTTTGTGTTACGTTTTGCAATGTTTTTTATTTTCAGATTTTGTGATTGTTTAGGATTTTCTAAGGTTTTCCAATGTTTAGGATTTTCTAAGATTTTCCAATGTTTTTGGATTTTAAGGTTTTCCAAATCGCTTAGGATTTTAAGGTTTTCCAAATGGCTTAGGATTTTCTAGGTTTTCCAAATGTTTAAGATTTTTCAGTGATTTCCAAAACTATGCACAAGAGAACAATACGCTGAGATGCCCCTAGCGAGATATGAGAATATACAAGGGAAAATTCCCGTGCATATATACAATAATAGGACAAGCCAAATCAAGGCCAAGAGGGATATGTTCAACAAGATTACAGACGTGAGCGAATGAAAAGCTAGGAATGAACGATCATGCCCCCAAGTGTGAGGTGCTTGTGAACAATGGAATCCTCGTATGGCGCCAGAAACTGGTTTTCACCAAAGGACCTATCCAAAGTGCCATAATTGCGTAGTTTTAGTGACATGTTTTTGGTAGTAGGATGGCCCAACATAATGTGCGACACAATAAAGATGGACACAAAACATATGTCATAAATAGGTACATAAGTGTTGATTAAAATAAGAAAAAAAAATCACTCATACATGGTAAAAAGGCAATTTATACACACATATGTTTTGAAAGAAGAAGAAGAAACATGTGAATGTTGTGGATGGATATGGAAAATGTAACCAAAAGATTTGCGATGAAAAAGTGATGAGCCAAAGGCACAAATTGTGAGACAAAGTATGGACTAAAGAAAGAGTGTTAACAAGGTCCATACAACACCTGGTAACATACTAGTCCTACTGCTCATCAAGATCCAGTGTGTGTATGTGAAAATTAATTACTTCTTGGAGTGAAGATTTGATAGGAAATAAGTGAAGACAAACTAGCCAATGTGTATGAATGATTGATTTGGATAGTTTATTGGTGAATAGAGGATGGAAGGAGAGTCGTACATTACTTTGCTGCCAATTAGGCGTCCATATCCTCGACGGAAATGTATCTGATTCTAGTCACAACATTGCTCTATTTCCAACCAGACGTCCATAGCCACGATAGAGATATTGGAAATACCCCTGTAGAGAGTTTTATATATTGTATTGCTTTTGATTTTTGATTAATTTTTTTGCTTTTTGAAAAGTATTTAAGCTCTCTTGATTGTTTTGATAAGGGGTTAAGAACCACTAATGACTTGATGGAAGGATGCGGAAGTGATTGTGTTGATGACATTGGCTAGTGTCAACGAATACGCCCAAAGGTCCTCACAACAAGTTTATTAAAAATATGATAGTGATAGGATCTCTAAGAGGTCAGTCGTTCTTTAATTTACCAAGGTAATGAAAGACCAAAAGGTCAAACAAATACAATAGAGATAATGTCGCACAATGAGTGTGAATAGACTAACCAAAAGATCATTGAAGGGATGAAAATGATGGGTGATTTGCAGAGGAATGGAAAGAAAGGAAAGAACATCCATGTCTATGCAATAGCTTATTGCGATGCCTGATATTTGTATTTTTGATTTTCTTATAATGTTTTCTTTGGATTTTTCATGGTTTTTGGAAGGGAAAACCTCAAAGAGAAACGATGAAAATGGCGATAGATTGGAGTGAAAATGGGATTGAGGAAAAAGATCCATTTTAGGGTAGGAAGAATAGGAGATGATGGATTGGGAGGTTGGGACCAACAATGTCACTGTGTGTGTGTAATGTCCCTCCCTTTACCACTCCATCTCAATTTTAATTGTGTGAGCTCGAGTTGGCCCTTGGTATGATTGAGTTCATTGTTCTAAACATCATGCTTACGATATGGATAATTCAGAAAATGAAACAATTAAATACAACATAAGAAAAATTAGTTATTGATAAAGGATAAAAGTAATTGTATGATTATTTTATCTTCGTTGTCTCTTCATCCCTATAAGGTCAAGAGCACAATTATCTATATTTAAGAAAACACTAAATACAAGCCTCTGAGACGCTTTATTTTGGTGGGAGTCAAGTCTCTATGCAATATAAGTTAATACCACCTTTGTGGTGTTTAGGAAGGCTCCATGTGACCTTTGACACGAAGTATGTTCCAATAACAAGGTCATTTTCGTTGTATGATTATTATTATTATTAAAGTTGATGAAAGTAATTACGTGATAAAATAAGTGTCTTATTGGAGAGTTGTTGAGGTAATTTTTTTTAACATAATAAAATAAATCATAAGGTTAACACAATAGAAGGGAGTTCTTATAAAAATAAATAAAACATAAATATTCTTAAATCCCTCCAAAATTTGGAGCTTGTGCAAACCCCATTTCAAGAAAAGAAATACTATAATTTTTGGTGTTTATGAGAATGTTTTTATTCTATTTCTTGGCATGTGTGTATGCCACAGGGGGATGAAATTTTTGGGATTCCGTTAATGTATCCATAGTAGAGGCGAGCTACCTCATTTTCCCTCTCATGTTTTTTGGTTGCTCATGCGTTGGTAGAGTGATTCAAAATGGGGGAGCCTGTCTCAGTCATTTTACCAGCATACTTCTAGTCTGTGCTCTAATGGAGCTTCTAATAGGGCGTGGACATCCTGCCACAACATTTGGAAGGATGAATTGTTTGTTTGATGTTGTAATTGCAAGCGTCTGACAACGTGGAAAAATGGTGAACCCCTAGATAGGGTACGTGGACAGTTTGATTTAATGCCTGATAGAGTGGCGGTCTCATGGACTGGAATGATTGCGAGATAGGTTGAAAATGGTTTTTTGTTGAACTGCATTGAACCCTGCAAGGAAAAATACGATTGACAGGTTTGAAGCCACTCCGCATAACCTTTATTGTTATCATCCCACCCTGTGCCAAGATGGAATTTTTTGAATAACACATGGACATCCATTAAATCTTCATGGAAAGCTAGATTGTTTTCAAATGTGTTGTCTGACTTCTAGATTGTCTTGTATGCAAAATGTGGAGACATACTCAATGCAGCGAACTGTTTGTTAAAACGCCTCCAGAAATGTGGTCAGATGTACTATCATGATTACAGGGTTCTACACAAAATCCATTTGTTTAAGAGACTTAGAACATTTCAAGAAAATGGAGTTGACAGGTGTTGAGAGGAGGATCCTTGTCAGACGTCTATGTTGTAAGTGCGCTAGCAGAGAAGATTAGCAGGGCCCCTGCACAAGGCATGTGAATTGTTTGAAAAAATAGCGCAAAGGAATGCGCCAAAATGATGAGGTTTCTTGGACAACAATGGTTGTTGGATACACACAATATGGATTTGTTGAAAATGCCTTGGAGACCCTTGACATTGCTAATAATCCCATTAAGAACTCTCTGCTGTTTTTTTAGTTTAATGGAGTTGCGAATGGACATTTGACAAAAAACATACGCTGAAAGAGTAAGGGATTTGAAACAATGAATGGGCAATCAACAGACATAATAGATAATGGAATTTGGTCCGTTGTTGTAGCCTAAAATGACTTGCAGACGTGTGTGCTTGGGTTAGAGGCACGAGGGTGGTCTTAAGCTCCAACATATTTCCGGCACAAGGCAAAATACGAGCTTTGGAGCAATTACAGACAACCATCAAACAATGAATGAAAGCATTTTTTGTTAGATGCAAGAATGGGAAAAACTATTCTATGCACGTATACTAGTTAACGAATGCTCTCGTGGTGGACTCTTATCTTGTGCACGCTCAATTGACTTGGAGTACCTCGTACCACTTCGATTTTCGCACATGCATGGTCATCTTACTCTTTCTTGCATGGTTTTTAACGTTTCTAGTTTTCCTAATTCTAATGGAGTTGTAAATCAAACTAAAGAAGAATAAATTTTAGGTGAATTAAATGAAATGTGTTATCCAATAGCAAATTGCACCTGTGTTTTGTACACAACTAGACAAGTAACCATGAATGTAAACACTACAACTAGACAAGTAACCATGAATGTAAACACTACTCTTTTTTACCTCGTAAGATGGTTGGAAAAACTACGATATTAGTTTTAGATACAAAAACCACACGGTTGACGGATTCTACACGAAACTTAGTAAAAACTAATTCTTGATGACCTTGTGTAATCATAATAAAACCTATTTTTAATGAGGCACAAAACATCCCTATAAACCGTGGAGTGAGAAAATCAAACTTTGACCGTGTTCTTTGTCACATGGAGTTTTTCATTGAACCCTAGGATGTTCCTTGAACGTTCATTTGACCCTTTTTTCGTCATGCGTTTACGAGCCCAATGGATCAGTTCGCTGCTTTAGAGCGTTGCGAAAATTTAAAAATGTAGTTCGTTTTTTACCTGCAATTTTGGCCCAAGGTGTAGAAATGGAATTTAGCTTCCACATACCTTTCGTATTTCTCTGTGACAATCACTTCTAGCCCTTAGTTCAGATAAAATCACCTTGCAAGTTAGTTTTCCAAGCGACGAGGCCATTTAGATGCTTTTACAATCGGTAGCTCCGAAAAAATGGACGACAATTGAACCCAATTTTCCAATTTGGGGTTCTGTTTGCTCCGAGTGTTTCCTTGTATATAGGGGAGTAGGTAGGTATTTGTTTTTGTGTATGTATGAGTCTTGAATGTCTTAGTCCACTACATCTTTTTCCCATTTGAACAACTTTCTTCCGGAATTCATTGGTGTACTCTTGCACACTTTGGCCTCGCTTCTGCCCGAGATATTGCCAATACATGGACCTCTCTTCCTCATAACAAATAAAATAGAATTTTGTTTTGATTAACTTTTTAAACTCATCCCATTTAGTAATAGGAGGAAGCTTTTTTATTGGCCAAAGTATGAACATAGCTTTCAAACCAAATTAAAACATAATTGATTAATTTTAACCTTGCAAAATCTGCGGACTCTCATTGATTTGATGTAAGATGAAATATACCTCAAGTTGAGCTAGCCAATGGTTTAGCTTTCTCAGCATTCACATCCCCATCATTAAGGGTTGATTTCTATCTCTGCCTCTGCTTTCTATCACTGAACGCTAGGATGTTCCTCAAACGTTCATTTGACCCTTTTTTCGTCATGCGTTTAGGAGCCCAATGGATTAGTTCGCTACTTTAGAGGGCTGCAGAAATTTAAAAATGTAGTTTGTTTTTTACCTACAATTTTGGGCCCAAGGTGTAGAAATGGAATTTAGCTTCCACATACATTTAGTATTTCTCTGCAACAATCACTTCTAGCCCTTAGTTAAGATAAAATCACCTTGCAAGTTAGTTTTCCAAGTGATGAGGCCATTCAGATGCTTTTACAATCGGTAGCTCCGGAAAGACGGACGACAATTGAACCCAATTTTCCAGTTTGGGGTTTTGTTTGCTCTGAGTGTTTCCCTGTATATAGGGGAGTAGGTAGGTATTTGTTTCCGTGTATGTATGAGTCTTGAATATCTCAGTCCACTACATCTTTTTCCCATTTGGATAACTTTCTTCCGGAATTCATTGGTGTACTCTTGCACACTTTGGCCTCGCTTCTGCCCGAGATATTGCCAATACATGGACCTCTCTTCCTCATAACAAATAAAATAGAATTTTGTTTTGATTAACTTTTTAAACTCATCCCATTTAGTAATAGGAGGAAGCTTTTTAATGGCCAAAGTATGAACATAGCTTTCAAACCAAATTAAAACATAATTGATTAATTTTAACCTTGCAAAATCTGCGGACTCTCATTGATTTGATGTAAGCTGAAATATACCTCAAGTTGAGCTAGCCAATGGTCTAGCTTCTCAGCATTCACATCCCCATCATAAGGTTGATTTCTATCTCTGCCTCTGCTTTCTATCACTGAACGCTAGGATGTTCCTCAAACGTTCATTTGACCCTTTTTTCGTCATGCGTTTAGGAGCCCAATGGATTAGTTCGCTACTTTAGAGGGCTGCAGAAATTTAAAAATGTAGTTTGTTTTTTACCTACAATTTTGGCCCAAGGTGTAGAAATGGAATTTAGCTTCCACATACATTTAGTATTTCTCTGCAACAATCACTTCTAGCCCTTAGTTAAGATAAAATCACCTTGCAAGTTAGTTTTCCAAGTGATGAGGCCATTCAGATGCTTTTACAATCGGTAGCTCCGGAAAGACGGACGACAATTGAACCCAATTTTCCAGTTTGGGGTTTTGTTTGCTCTGAGTGTTTCCCTGTATATAGGGGAGTAGGTAGGTATTTGTTTCCGTGTATGTATGAGTCTTGAATATCTCGGTCCACTACATCTTTTTCCCATTTGGATAGCTTTCTTCTGGAACTCACTGGTGTACTCTTGCACACTTTGGCCTCACTTTTGCCCGAGATATTGCCAATACATGGACCTCTCTTCCTCATAACAAATAAAAAAGAATTTTGTTTTGATTAACTTTTTAAACTCATCCCATTTAGTAATAGGAGGAAGCTTCTTAATGGCCAAAGTATGAACATAGCTTTCAAACCAAATTAAAGCATAATTGGTTAATTTTAACCTTGCAAAATTTGTAGACTTTCATTGATTTGATGTAAACTGAAATATACCTCAAGTTGAGCTAGCCAATGATCTAGCTTCTCAGCATTCACGTCCCCATCATAAGGATGAATTTCTATCTCTGCCTCTACTTTGAATGGTGGGGGAGTAGTAAGGTTGGCTTGGGGCTGTTCTTCCTCATATTCACGAGTGTCTTCTTTTGGGCCTCCTAGTGCCTCTTTTGGAACACCAAGCTTCTCCATGAGCAATCCTATGATGGACTCCAACTTCCCCATAGCCAAGGAAATACTATCAACATCTTTGGATAGACTTGACACATCCGCCTCCAACTTGTAGAAACAATTCTCTTCAATCTCACCCGCATCTTCTCTACAAGCCATGTCTCAGATTCCTTGCTTCCACATTTTGGTGGAAATCTCTACTTCAAACGGAATGAGGATACCTTCACCGCTTTCACTTCCCTTTCAGGTAAGGGATATCTAACTAAAAATGTCAACACAAGTTAAACCACACAAAAACAATTTGATCTTAATTGCTATGATATCAATTTGATTCGTAAACTACCTCTTTTAAACAATAAACAAATCCTATTTTGTGACAATGAATGATAAATTGACTAAGTTCCTTTGTGGTTCCTTTCAACAAATATAATGTGCACTAACATTCACAAAATACTACAAATTTGAGAGATAAAAGACAATGGAGACACAAGATTTATCCCGGAGAAACCCAATGTGGGAAAAACTCCAATTGGGTAAGCAAATTGCTTCCCTTCCACTATGTAATTCTTCAAAAATACAATTATACTACCAAAGGATACCTTCAAGTAGGATTCAAACTTCCTCTAGTTGTATTTGCTTGTTTACAATCCTCAACAATGAAGAACTTAGTTGTACATGAACAAAACAAGAAATAACTCCAACTTTTCATCTTTCCACACACATGAATTCACTCAAATCACTTGCTTGGATGAATAAATGAACTTGTATTCCAAGCATTTGCAACTGCTCATATTCCCATTTTGGCATTGTTGGGGACAAGACCACTGGTGAAAACATAGTGGCGGTTGTGTAACTGCCGGTCCTTGTAGGAGGCGGTTGCGCAATCACCGCTTTGTGAAGAGCGCCGGTTACGTAACCATCAAGACGGTTCTATCACTCTCTCACTGATATCAACAGAACATAACAACAATGGCCTTTTCTTCGTCATTCGAAGGTGTCTGGATCACCATCAACCTGCATTGACCATCTTCAGAAAAATGAACATGCTAAGAATATGAACTGCAAGTTCCAATAAAGAGAATCCATAGAATTGGGCATTTCTAGATCCATTTTTTGATTAGGAGTAAGCCAACTAAAATGATACAAACATTTTAATAAGATAAAACAGTATCACTAGTTTCTTATTCTTCTATATGAAAAACATGCAAAAGATCCAAACATGTAGAGATCCAAACATACAAAGGAATATGGCAGCTATTTCCATTAATATATATATATTTATTACATGTCTAATGATTAAATTCATTTGCACCTAAATTTTGATGGCTCCAAATCAGAGTATTTTCTTTCACTTAATCTAATGAAATGATTGCATGATAAATGTTCTTCTTTACGTCCCCTAAGATGGTTGATTTAAATCCATTTCCATGTCTTAAATCTGTTACATGATAAATGCTCTACTTCCTTGCCTCCCTTTGGATCAAGAGTAAAGCAACTAAAATGATACAAACATTTCAATAAGAACTTTAAAAATGAAACGATATCACTAGTTTTTTATTCTTCTATATGAAAAACGTGTAAAAGATCCAAACATGTAGAGATCTAGACATATCTAACAACTATTTCCATTACTATATATATTTATTACATGTCTAATGATTAAATACATTTGCACCTAAATGTTGATGGCTCCAAATTAGGGTATTTTATTTCACTTATAATGAAATGATTGCATGATAAATGTTCTTCTTTACCTCCCCTAAGATGGTTAATTTAAATCCATTTCCATGTCTTAAATCTATTACATTATAAATGCTCTACTTCCTTGCCTCCCCTCAAATAGTTGAATTCCCAAGCTTCTCCGTGAGCAATCCTATGGATTCCAACTTCCTCGTAGCCAAGGAAATATTACCCACATCTTTGGAAAGACTTGCCACATCCGCCTCCAACTTGTAGAAACGTTCCTCTTCAATCTCACCTGCATCTTCTCTACAAGCCATGTCTCGGATTCCTTGCTTCCACTTTTTGGTGGAAATCTCTACTTCAAACAGAATGAGGACACCTTCACTGCTTTCACTTCCCTTTTGGGTAAGGGGCATCTAACTAAAAATGTCAACACAAGTTAAACCACACAAAAACAATTTGATCTTAACTGTTTTGATACCAATTTAATCCCTAAACTGCCTCTTTTAAACAATAAACAGATCCTATTTTGTGGCAATGAATGATAAATTGACTAAGTTCCTTTGTGGTTCCTTTTAACCAATATAATGTGCACTTAACATTCACAAAATACTACAAATTTGAGAGATAGAATACAGTGGAGACACAAGATTTATCCCGAAGAAACCCAATGTGGGAAAAACTCCAGCTGGATAAGCAAATTTCTTCTCTTCCACTATGTAATTCTCCAAAAATACAATTATACTACCAAAGGATGACCTTAAAAAAGGATTAAAACTCCCTCTAGTTGTATTTGCTTGCTTACAATCCTCAACAATGAAGAACTTTGTTGTACATGAACAAAACAAAAAAGAACTCCAACTTCTCATCTTTCCTCTCACTTGAATTCACTCAAATCACTTGCTTGGATGAATAAATGAACTTGTATTTAAAGTTGCTCTGCCCACAGATGGAGGGAAAGACAAAACAAACAGTTTTGGGAAGTCCAAGCATTTGCAACTGCTCATATTCCCATTTTGGTGTTGTTGGGGACAAGACCACAAGTGAAAACAGAGTAGTGGTTGCGTAACTGCTAGTCCTTGTAGGCGGCGATTGCGCAACCGCTATGTGAAGAGCAGCAATAACGTAACTGTCGAGGCAGTTCCATCACCATCTCACTGATATCAACAGAACATAACATCAATGGCCTTTTCTTCGTCATTCGAAGGTGCTTGGATCACCATTAGCCTACCTTGACCATCTTCAGAATAATGAACATGCTGAGAATTGGAACTGCAAGTTCCAATAAGGAGAATACATAGAATTGGGCATTTCTAGATCCATTTTTGGATCAGGAGTAAGCCAACTAAAATGATACAAACATTTCAATAAGAACTTTAAAAATGAAACGATATCACTAGCTTCTTATTCTTCTATATGAAAAACATGCAAAAGATCCAAACATGTAAAGATCCAAACATATAAAGGAATCTGGCAGCTATTTCCATTAATATACATATTTATTACATGTCTAATGATTAAATACATTTGCACCTAAATGTTGATGGCTCCAAATTAGAGTATTTTCTTTCGTTGAATCTAATGAAATGATTGCATGATAAATGTTCTTCTTTACCTCCCCTAAGATGGTTGATTTAAATCCATTTCCATGTCTTAAATCTGTTACATGATAAATGCTCTACTTCCTTGCCTCCCTTTGGATCAAGAGTAAGCCAACTAAAATGATACAAACATTTCAATAAGAACTTAAATGATATCACTAGTTTCTTATTCTTCTATATGAAAGACATGCAAAAGATCCAAACATGTAGGGACCCAGACATATAAAGGAATCTGGCAGCTATTTCCATTAATATACATATTTATTACATGTCTAATGATTAAATACATTTGCACCTAAATGTTGATGGCTCCAAATTAGAGTATTTTCTTTCGTTGAATCTAATGAAATGATTGCATGATAAATGTTCTTCTTTACCTCCCCTAAGATGGTTGATTTAAATCCATTTCCATGTCTTAAATCTGTTACATGATAAATGCTCTACTTCCTTGCCTCCCTTTGGATCAAGAGTAAGCCAACTAAAATGATACAAACATTTCAATAAGAACTTAAATGATATCACTAGCTTCTTATTCTTCTATATGAAAAACATGCAAAAGATCCAAACATGTAGAGATCCAGACATATAAAGGAATCTGGCAGCTATTTCCATTAATATATATATATATATATATATATATATATATATATATATATATGTCTAATGATTAAATACATTTGCACCTAAATGTTGATGGCTCCAAATTAGAGTATTTTCTTTCACTTATAATGAAATGATTGCATGGTAAATGTTCTTCTTTACCTCTCTTAAGACGGTTGATTTAAATCCATTTCCGTTTCTTAAATCTGTTACATGATAAATGCTCTACTTCCTTGCCTTCCCTCACATAGTTGAATTGTTCCCCCTGCCCTTCCACCGCCCCCGACATTTCCATCCTATCTAGGGCTTGCATAAGATGTTGTGCAAGACATTACACAATACAAAGTTTACCAAACTTCATCTGTGTTAGCAGACCATCAGGCCATCAGGTCAAGAATTACCATGTGAAGCTTTTAAAGTTACCAAATGTTGTGCGCCCCGTCTAAAGACCATTACACACTCCATTGCTACCGCGTCAAAAGAAAAATTCACATAAATTAATGCCAAGTAGAAACTAAGTGGCAATCAGGTAAGTAGATTACATTTCATGCCATAAATAAAATGTTGATTCAAGAGGTCATTTTGTGAATGTATATTGTAACAAGTGGGCTTAAGGCTCTCCATCAAAATAATTAACTTTGGAGCCTTCAACATTTAGGTCTATTTAGGTAGATAGCATTTAATTACATTTGGATAAACAAATTTGGAACGGTCTTCCTCCTAACAAGATAATAATCATGTACTAAACCTATGGCCAACAGTTGTAGTATGTGTCCTCCTATGATTGCATTGAGGCGTGCATTAAAGTACGAGTAGTTTAAACTGCATTCTTAAGTTTCGTGTATAAAGAAGTATTTTTGCAATCACAATTTTGGCTTACACCTACAGACAACCTAACCATATTTTCATCCCTTTTAATCTAAAACTGATTTCCAAGACTAATATCTAGAAGCCATTACCTGAGAGTTATGGCAAAAAAGAATACGAATTGCAAAAGCAAGCATATTTACAATAAATCACACAGACGATCAAAATCATAAACAGAAGGGAAAATAAAATGCATAAAGATGCTTGTGGTAATCTCTATAACATGGAAACTGCAGTTTTTTTCGTCAAAATTCCCATATGAAGTAAAAGGGTAATAAATCAACAACCGTCTCCAAGAGCAAATGTGGTTCTACATCATATCAGTCTGCAACACACAAAAGGGGAGTGAATTGTCTACCATCTTTACAAGTGACCTTTCTAACAAAACTGAAAAAGTATTAAATGTACACTCACATATATTAGTATGATATTGTTCTATGTCAAGAAAAATTGAAAGAATTACAAAATAATCCAGCCAAATTCATTGGTTCCAGCACATTCACAACCAAAGCGAAATTACAAGATCTTCCGCTCCGTAAAACCCAACTCTGGCTTCTCTGTTATCCTCCTAACACAACTCTAGATGATACAATAAAACCCAGATCTTTACCTGCAAAAATCAGAGCTAAATGGATTAATCTTGTTTCTTGTTTGATTATCAACTTCTAACTAAAATATTAACTTAGCACAATTCTCTTATAATCTTGACAAAAAGCTGTCCCTTTCAAAGTAAGCTAAGGACTATATACGAATATTAAATTCTTCAAAACCAGTGGACCCATTGTATGCAGTAAAAGCTAAAAAAAAAAAATTATAGATAACTACACTGCCAGTTGTGTTAGCTAAATTTGTGTGTTTTTACTACTTTTTTTAATCAATAAAATGAGGAAACTCTTTTTTATAACTTTTTTCTTTTTGATTGAAGGATAAGCATCCCATTATGCTTGCACGGACAATCAACCTTCCTGCTTAGCATAAGGACTGAGGAGTATCTAATCTGCCAGATTTGTCTAGGACTCAAACCTGTTCTCATCCCTTATGGTGTCAGCCCTTTGCACTCAAGAATTGATCCTTGGTAGGTTATATAGCAAGAGATAGAATGAAATTCATCTTGCTAAGTTATTTAATGGGGACACCAAACAGGAATAATACCAAGCACCAATGGGAACTAAAAAAAATGCCACTGAAGACACCTCATGCAGTAGCACACAAGCTTGGGCAAATGACTGGTAAGTGCCTCTTTTTCAACCTGAACAATGACCAGCAGCAGCACATGATACTTCAGCCAAGGAGACCCAGCAAAACAATGAATAGTATCACTATCATTTTCACTCACTCCACTTCAGTCAAGGATCTATAGTTTGGCACCTTTTTGTAAAAGATTGTTTAAAATGATTAGTCTTTTGAATTCCTGTTAGTTATGGTTCCTGCTGATGGTCCTTTTAGCCATTGCTTTGTATGAAGTTTGCTCTCCATTATAATATGATTTGCTTTAAGTTGCCAATACATTTTGGATATAGGTACGGATACAAAGTATCCGAGGTGTTGGGACTTGATCACAAAGTCCAAACTAAAAATAGGTGATTAGATTAATCAAATAAATGTAAACGGGGCTTGTATCTTCATTTGAAGACACCTTAATTTAGCATTAGTAATAAATAATCAGGGTACACATTCCCGTATAGAAGTTAGAATGGTTTGGGAGTTGGGTTTTTAGGGAGTTATATAGTTAGTTGATTTACCAACACATTGTTAAATCTATAAATACGTCAAATGTTCTCAGTTGGGGGTTGACTGCGTTTGCGCACCCTATTGTAAGTTTTATTTTGAATATTAATAAAATAATTGTTGGCACCAGAGGGAAAACAAGCTTTACCCTAATTTCAGGTTGCTTGTGATTACGTGAAAGTGATAGATCAATACATAGATATGAAAAAAGAACAATTGGCCCTGGATATAGCATTGAATATGGCTGTACGAAAATACATAAAAATTAAAAAATATATAAATTCCAGCCTAATAAATAGGAATTAACCACATATTACGCATATGAAAAACAAAACAAGCTAAATAACCACAACAAATTACTCATAATTCATTGAACCTGGGCACAAGTATTGTCCCTACCACATTTAGTCAAGGTGTTTATTACATGTATCTCATACATGCTATTTTTGTCCATGTTTCCAATGGCTTGTATTTGGTACCTTCCGTAGAATAATGTTGCTGCGAAAACTGTAATTTCTGTTGTGATGATATATTAAATTTAAAGTAGGAAAGAAATTAATAATAATAATAATAATAATAATAATAATAAATTCCATTTTAAGCCCGAAAATGCCTTGGAAATGGCCAGGGTACGGCTGGGCAGGTCTGGGTATGGCCGAGTACATCTGCAGACATACCTGGTCGTACCCTGGCTGTTTCCAGGCTCTTATCAGGGCCGTACCCGTACTATGTGCCCTAGGGATAGCATTTTGGTATCTTAGGATTTGCTTCAGTTGCGGTTCACAGCAACCTGATTTTGTCTCAAAGAGGGGTTATTGCTTTTGAATCTCATCACTTTATGTAATATTAATATGCATAGCTTTTTTGGACAAAAAACTTAAAATTTGTCTTTCCGGGAAAAAACTCACATTGATAATAAAATTTGAAGATTCTTATCATAATACATTGATACAAAGAGATAATATTGCATCAGAAATACAAAATGAATCCTTACCGCAGTCTAGTAATGATCATACAGCAGTGGTTTTGACAGCAATAGGATGCGAGCAATAAGGACAATTGCCAAAAAGAACATCAAAAGATCTGCATGTGACAGTAAAGCGATGTACTATTTAAATTGAAAATGAAAACCAAATTTTCCAGAATTAAAGAATAGGTAAAAACAATCAAGTACAAATGTACTGCATACTGCCGGGTTGTTGTGATGGATCGCAGCCATTCCATAAGGCATGCACTGTGGAAAGGTCTACCACAGCTAGGATTGTCACAAGCTCGATCAGGTATACTTCCTCTATCCGCTCCAATGCCATCAGCTTAACATGGAGAAAAGTAAAGAAAATATGTGAATTTGTCATAGGCAAGGCCCTCTGTGATATTAACAATCTATATCTTTCCAAACATACCATTTGGAAGCCGAAATGCATAACAAATTCCACATTCTGCACTAATGTCTTCTTGAATGCTATCTTGAGGAGAAGGGAACGTAATTTCTAGAACATCCTCAAGGTTTTCCCGTAGCATTCTGTCAGCTTTCCTTTCACCCAAAATATCACTCAATCAGTTTGATTTTGATGATATGTTGCATTTCATTAATTCTGAGGATGCAGAAATCTTACAAAGCATAAAATGAATCATCTCAATCTTTTGCATAACTTTTGAATACTGACTGAATGTAAAATTAATTATTTCTTTATACATGTGACCAGGCCAAGAAAATTCCAACTAGAGTTGTTAAAACCTTTATAATTGTATAAGGACACTTATGTAAGTACTTGCATTGCTCCTCAAATTTAGTTACATTCATATTGCGTTTGCAAGGTCATTGTATTAGGCATGAATGTTTAAAGTGGCAGACATAATTTGTGATGAACCATGATATTTCTATTTGAATTCTCTACTTTTTTTTGTGTTAATTCCTGCTTTCTTGCAAATGAGAAGGCTTGGTCTTTCTCTAACTCAGCTTTGATCTTTGGAGTTACATTTGGGCATGCACTAACACCTCCTCCCACACCAGTTGAGATGCCAAGTAGATGGTCTATCACCCTTGTGAGGCTCCCAACAAATGAATGACCACACAAATCACATTTGATATTATTGTCGTCGCGTGTTACGTGTTTTCAACCCTCATCTTTTGATTTCAAGGGTACCATTCAATTCTATTATGAACCTATATGTTTTAAAGAAGATGAAATTATAATATGCTAATAGTAATACCATGTTAACATGAACTTTGAAATTATAGAAATTCTAAAAAATTCTAATTATTACAAAACTTCTAGCTAATATATTCAAAAATTCATAAATTTCTAATTCTAATTTTTTTAATATTAATATTGAATAATAGTGTTCTTCAATTTATAAATAACAAAAAAATACAACCTGAAAATTAAAATTTATTTAACCTCAAAAACAAAATACAATAACAACTTAGAAGAAATTAATATTACGTCAGATTTTAATGTAATTAAAATCTTACTATTTTTATGAAATAGATTTATAATAAATTAGAAGCTATGTTTATAAACTACGTTTACTATTTTTATAAACTAGACTTATAAAATAATTATAAAATATAAACTACATTTACTATTTTTATAAACTATACTTATAAATTTTTTTATAAAATATGAACTATGTATTTTAATGTAATTAAATTTAACAAATTTATAAATTAAATTAAAATCCTAAATTCTAAAATGTTTATAAAAACATTAAGAATTAAGAGTTCTAAACACTTCATAGGATCACAAGAATTAAAATTTTAAAACTAAATAAAAAATAAAACTCCGTTACATTAAAAAACGAAGTTGGAAATATGAAAATAATTGGAGGTTGGAGGTTGGAATTGTAATGCCCCTTTTGAGCTGAATCTAAACACCAAAGGAACTTGCACATAACCAAATAGTAAACTGAAACAAAATTCTCAAACCCTAGCAGCAGGCTGTAAATATATTTTTGTGATAGCAATCAACCATAAAACTTATAAAAACCCTTCAAAATATTAGCCTTCAAAGTGGTAATTAATTGCAAGGAAAAAGTACCGGATAACACATCTTTTTTACCAATTTAATATCCGTAGGAAATTAATTATCAACAACAAATACCCTTTACTAATATGGCTGGAAATGAAGAATTCCAAGCCCAAACTCAAGTACAAAAAGTACAAATGAAGATTACAACTGCTAAAAATAGGACGAACACAATGATGATTGAATTTGAAAATGTCGTGCCCTAGAACACCCCAAACTCCACTTTAGGGCAGGTCGCCACCCTTGAGGAGGGTTGTTAATGCCTTCAAAATTGAATTCAATGCAATGCAATCTCCATATGAGAATGCCATTTTGCAAGTTTGACGAGTTTCGTCCTCAATCTAGCTCACTATTGAGAGGTTTTGTTCTCAATAGGTCTTCTAAGAGGGTTTTTGTCCTCAATGGATTAGAGAGAGAAAAGTGTGCTCCAATTCTAAGAGACTAAATTCCTAAGCATGCATAAGCATCTTCCAAGCTAAGCGACCCCTTTAAATAGTTAGAGGTATTATATACTCCTCCACATTTGGTATCAGAGTGTCTTTATTCTCTCTTTGTGATGGATTTCTGAGTAGCCAAGGGCAGTTTGCTATTTGTTATTGCCTTGTGTATGAGTTATTATATGTTATGGATATTTAGTTCTATGTAGATTATTTTTAAGTGTTTGTCACGTCCTCGCCTGTATTTATATCCATTGTGATATTTGCGTTTGGAATCTAAACATACATGTATCTGGTGTTGTGCATCGGATCTTAGGGAGTTTTGATCACGTTTTATTCTTGCAGTTGTCACAAGGAAAGAAAGCATTGTTTTTAATCAATTTGGGCATCAAAATCAGTCAAGAACAACTTTCAGATCATGTAATGAAATCAAAAAAATTTAGTACCATTGCAAAGCTTTGGAAACAAGCTTTCCAACGCATTTAACGGTTTGCAAATCGGAGCTCTGGTTCTTAAGTTATCAACAAATCATTGTTGGTCACTTCAACTCAAAATCAGCTTTGAGTAACTTGCCTTCCCATAGCCATTTCTGATTGGCTGATTATTTTATTATTTTTGCAAAACTATAGTTTTAAAAATTTAATTTTTTTTATAGTTTTTGCTTAAATAATTGCATATTGAGGGCAATTAATACTTTTGTCATCAATTCTTCGAGCCATTAACTATTTTGGAATCTTCATTTCCTCCCGGTTCTAACGAGTGGTCACGCAATAAATTTGCTCCATCTTGAGAACAATTTTAATCGTTAAGCCAATTTTAATTAAATTAGGCCTTTTTACGGGAAATTGAAACCTTAATAACTTTTGCACGGTAACTTGAAATCAAGTGCCTTTTTTGCAAAAGTGCTTGTTTTTTCATTCCCATCATATTGGTTCTAATTTCGTTGAAAATACGAAGTCTGAAAAATACCCTTTTTTGGCCATCATGTGGGCATTTCCTTGTTCTGGGCTTGTGTATACTTTTGGAGATTTTTGTAGCCCATTTGAGCCTTATTGAGTCATCAATGTCAAAAATAAAAAATTGTAAAGGACGCATTATCGCTTGAATGTGACGTCCAATTTGTGGGGGGTGTTTCTTTAGCTTCATGATCAAACCCTGCTAAGTTAGCAACATCACATTGGAGGACGGAGGCAAATAGAGGTTGGAGGTCAATCAACATGTAATGTCCCCAATTGGAAAAATTATACCCCCAAAGGGATTATCTGGAAATCCCAATCTAAATAGCAAGTAGTAGCAATTATACAAAATTAAATAAGTGTAGATCTAAATTTAATGGATAGTGCGACTTGCTCTAGGAATAAAAATCATACCAAACTGAAGAAAATCAACTAAATTTCTTTCCCAAACTAATCAACAATTTTTCTGACAAGAACATGAGAAAAATACTCGATTGGATCAAAACAGAAGGCTGGATTATTTATTTGGCTTGTAAAATTATGGCAAAGTTGTTGGTGATGAGATCCGGGACAGCCGTGCCCTATAATGTACCTAACTCCACCCATTGGGGTGTAGATAACCGTAGATATCGCTGCAAATGAAGGAAAAAAATCTACAACAAGCTTCCACCTTCAAACCGTCACCGGAAGTAACACAAATATGGAAATCTAGCCTTCAACAACTGCTGGAAAACACAAATAAGTCCTGGATCTTCAATGGAAACCCCTGAATGGAAAATCCTCTCAAGAGAAAGAAGAGTTTTTGTTCCTCTCTCTCTAATCCTCAAGAGGGTTTTCGTCCTCAAGAGCTAACTTCAAAGGGTTTTCGTCCTTTGGAATTTTTATGGAAAGCATGCAAGCTTATAGAAATCTGAAAAATTATCATAACAAAAGAGATGTCTTCCCCTTGCAATTCGACTTGCTTTTATAACCTCATTTGGCCTTTTAGCCACCCATAACCACCAATCAGATTTATATCCCCGCATTTAATATTTTTCTTTACCTTTTTTCTCCTCCACATGGGTCGCATTTTCCTTAGGGAAATGAAATAAAATAAAGTGACTTTATCATTTTATTTCTTTTTATTTTATCACTTTATCTTTTTTCTTTTCTTTTCTTTTTTATTTTAACTTTATGATTAATAAATTAATATAAAGTGCTTATAATAATATTTTATATTGCACTTTATAATTAATTCATTATGACTAAGTTTCCCTTTTATTCCTCCCTTAGCCGTCGGAAAACAATGAATGGACTAAGGGTCTTCGATTGAGAAGGGAATATTACAATCCCCCCTTCCCCAAATTGTTTGCCCCAAGCAATTGCAACTCTCACACCCAAGTGTCATATGCAACAGATAAAACATGTTGTAGTGCTCCAAAAGTCTTGATCTCGTACCTATCAAATGAGAGAGCTCTTGCCAAAGTAAGTAACTCTCATAATGCCCACAATTATGCATTTGGAACAAGGGATCTGTATGCTCCATATTACAATTTGTATTACCATACTTAGCATGAGAAAAGCAAATCTAAAATGGTTTACTATGCAACAATAAATATGACCCATTATTATCCTCTTCATACCTTGAAGTATCACCAATAGCTGTTGTTATGTTGGGACCAACAAGCTAATTGTTATCCCCTTTCTTTTCACCATCTTGCTTCTCATGTATCTCCTCATATACTATTGTTCCAGACAAGGCAGCAAGCTGAAAGTAGTCCTCATCATTTGGAATTTGGGCCTTCACCACCAAACTCTCATCATCAACTTGCGGATTGGAGTTCTCTTCGTTCTTGGGCGCAAGCTCCTTTATTTTCTTCTCTACCACTTGCTCACTTTTTCTCTTTGGTACATTGAACCTCTCCATGAATCTTTGGCTGAAGTCATTAAAGAAGCATACAAATTCTTCCCCTTGGGTCTTTATCAAATAATACCACCAATCCTTTGCTATCCCTTCCAAATGATAAGGGATGAATATGAGGGCATCCTCCACACACATATGGTTTGATAGCAAGTATGCCTCCAATTCTAACCATGATTTCACGGAAAGTTTATTAGGACCATAACAAATAGAAATCTTACCCCGCCATGGTTGTAATTCTCGACGGGGCTGCATGCCTGATGTTTTTTTTAATCTCCCACAGCTGGCAAGGATCACCGCTCTGATACCACTATAATGTCCCCAATTGGACAAATTATACCCCGAATAGATTATCCACAAATCTCAATCCAAATAGCAAGTGGTAGCAATTATACAAAATTAAATAAGTGCACATCTGAATTTTAATGGAAAGTGCGACTTGCTCTAGGAATGAAAATCATACCAAATTGAAGTAAATCAACTAGATTTCTTTCCCAAACTGATCAACAATTTTTATAAGGACAAGAACATGAGAAAAATGCCCGATTGGATCAAAATAGAAGGTTGAATTATTTATTATAACTTTGCAAATGACAATCCTCAGACAAGATTGAAAACAGAGCTTCCCAAGCCCAAAAATTATGCAAACCAGCTGATCTTGGCTTCTAAAATCAAGGCAAAGCTGTTGGTGATGAGATCTGGGACAGCCGTGCCCTAGAATGTACCTAACTGCACCCACTAGGGTGTTCGATAACCCTAGACATGGCTGCGAATGAATGGAAAAAATTTGCAACAAGCTTCCACCTTCAAACCCTCGCCGGAAGTAACACAAATCTGCAAATCTAGCCTTCAACAACTGTTGGATAACACAAATAAATCCTTGATCTTCAATGGAAACCCCTGAATGGAGAATCCTCTCAAGAGAAAGAAGAGTTTCGTTCCTCTCTCTAATCCTCAAGAGGCTTTTCGTCTTCAAGAGCCAACTTCAAAAGGTTTTCGTCCTTTGGAGTTTTTATGGAAAGCATGCAAGCTTACATAAATTTGAAAAATTATCATAACAAAAGAGACGCCTTCCCCTTGTAATTTGACTTGCTTTTATAACCTCATTTGACCTTTTAGCCACCCACAACCACCAATCAGATCTATTTCCCCGCATTTAATATTTTTCTTTACCTTTTTTCTCCTCTACCAAAATCGCACCTTCTCTTCAGTGAAATACCATAAAATAGACAATGACTCTCATCCCATTTATGTCTCCAGTAGTTATCCACTTTATCTCGATTCTTTTCTTTTCTTTTTTCTTTGAACTTTATAATTACACAAATTAATCCTAAAGTGCTTACAACACTCCCCTCCATATTGCACCATCTTAGAAACTTCACCCCACCACCACCCCCATCATCTCTCACCTTTGTCATTGCCATCTTAGCCGTCATGAAACAATGAATGGGCTAAGGGTCTTCCACTGAGAAGGGGTCTCTGATAAAGTGACCTCTTGTCAGGTATAGAAATTACGATTTCTCCGATATCAAGTATCCCAGTTCAAGTGTTCAGAGTATAACATTAGTGAGACTTAGCACAAACCTTCCAAGAAGTACTCAAATGAATGATGTCTTTAAACCACTCATCTCTGTAAATGGTAAGTACCCAGCTCTGGACAGCAAAGATGGTTGCTGCAGATATAACTCAGGTACAATTGCATGCTAAAGCACTTAGGATAACTAAACCAAGTTTAGATATTCCAATGGTTGAATTATTAGTCAATGACAGAGAAACCAAGCAATTCACATGTTTAAATCTGACCACAAGAGGAGGAAGTAAAAACAAGGAAATGTGGTATATGAAACCAACTTGAAAAACAACCATACTGGATAAAAATCATGAAACAATCCTGAGTATTAGGAACTTCAGCAAATATGATCTTTCCACATGTAGGAACTGATCGGTAGGACAAAGGATTTAAAGAATCAAAAGCTCAGAGGAAGACACTTATTCAAAAGTTGGAAACCAACTCGTCGTGCACACGTCCAGAACTCAGGCTGGAAGCCATACAAGAATTGAAGTCGCTCTAACAATGAGAGTACTTGAAAATTGAAGACAATTGAGATATTTATATCCAGATAGCAACATTCTTAAATCCTCCAAAACCCATAATACTTCATAACTGTCTTCAACTCATGTAACTTCAAATCAAACCAGAGGTGGAGGAAGCAAAGGTAAATATATCGTCCTCCAACCATGCCATTAGAAGGGTTTCTGTCACTAAGTTATAGGCTTATTCCATTACACTTCACTGAGATACTGCAAATATAAGGGATTGCAAAAATAGCGAGCAATCAGCTGTTACAACTCCAATTTCAGAATAAATGCCCAAAAGTAAATCTGTCCAACATTTGCCTGTGTAATCATCTTTTATACCCTGAAACGTAGAGTCGAAAACACCCCATCAAGACATCCTGGCCAATGCTGGGCACGATGCCAGAAATTCCATGTTTAATCGTTTAATGGGCCATTTCTAAAATGCAGTCAAACCCAGCAGACAGCTTATAATCGGACTTTACAAGGAAAAAAAATAAATTTGAATGAGGAACAATCACAAATTTAAACAAACAATGCTAACCTTAACCAAGTCCATTGCTAACCATCAGTCCAAACAGGAAAGAGAAGGAAGCATGTTGAATGTTAAATTGAACTTCCGTGCAATACTAGATTTTTTCACCGTCTTTTATCTTTGGTGGACTTCATTTTGTTTTAAATAGTGTGTATTGTTTCGAGTTGTTTCCATGATGTGTTGCAGTTTATAGTGTTCCTGTTTGAATAAGTGGAAATTTCACATTGAGGGGGGGACATGATACCAATGTTTCATTTCCATTATGCCAATTTTTTCTGTGTATATGAGCAATAGAATTTCCTATGTTATTCCCTACAATCAGATATTGATGAGAGCTGATAATATTACTTGGCACATCATGATGTGGTTGTTGGTAAACGAGTTGATAATAACCTAGATTCTTGATATGCGGTAAACCAACTATGTCAATAATAACCATTCATGATTGTTGGTAATTCATTTTTTAAACGTGATTATTCTTATTTGTTTGCTGGTACGACACTTGTAAAACCACGATATTTCGTGTTTGTGGTCAACAATTTGCTTGTGGGGTCTGTATTAGGTTTGTTCGATTATGGCCTGTGTCATTAATCTCACATGGTATCAGAAGCATTGGGGCTTAAGTACTTCCCTAGGTTATGGTCCCCACGTTCGCTACAAAGATGGGACATGAGGAAATGCCAATGGTTAGCTCCCATTTGAATGTAGGAGTCAATAATAATTGCTTGTGTTAAATTTGTTTTTTTCTGTAAAAGTAGGTCCAGCAAGATCCTAGGAAAAAAAAGAATTTCTAGGGTAATTATCAGATCTGATTCCATGAGTAAGTTAGTATATATTGTTGCATGGTAGTTATATAAAACAACATATCACAAGTGATTTGTATTCATGTCGAGCTCTAACCACACACATAGATTCATGTCTGTTGCATGTTCCAGTATCTGATGGCATTTTTGGACTATAGCCACAAAAATTCCTTCATTGTTGCCCTCTGAAAATTTGTCAGGTCGACAGTTTGAGGTGTCTCCACTCGATGCTTCACGCGGCTACGCAGCTCTGTCATTGCCATGGTACCACTTCACATTAGGGAAGGTGAAGCTAATCCTGGTCACTATTTGGAAGACCTGTTGTGGGTGGCCAATATTTGGAGTCGGGGATTTATTTACAGGGACACTCCATAGCACCACCTGTGGCAAAGTGCTTGTATGTGCATGCACGTGAGGCTCTGTTCACTGGCTAAGGGGAACAAGAGGGAAATTAGGCAATGAAGATGTACTGCCGCTGATGGAGATCTTGCAGAGCTCACACCCAGGAACCCCACCTCGCTCGACCTTCAATACTAGTTCATATGCACAACGAAGCTGGTGGGACCAATGAATTAAAACGGCAAGTTTGCAAATTGGCAGTTATCGAGAACACCAAGTTCCTCTCCAACTGGCATATTTGGATCAGTTTTGTTTGCAAAGTGGTTTTAAGAGAGTTTAGTTCAAAAACAAGAAAAGGAAATAGCTTAAGTTTGGCAGTTTTATGGTGGAGGTTGTAGTTATTGAATGACTTAGCATTTGATTGAGCGTGGCACAATGCACAATGCTACATAGTTAGACTTCTTCTAAGATTCGGAATCTTTTAGTATGGATTGTACAGCCCAATGTGGCAAAGCAGTCTGAAAATTGTCCTTTCAAAAATGAGTTGAGATGCAATTTTTGGTTAATTGTTATTGTGACTCGCGACATTTCGTTTTCCATGAATTAAGTATTTCTGGCTTAATGCAGTTTTGTAATGTCCCCCATTTTCTGAAGACCCTTAGCCTATGCTTTCCCCATGGGCTTCGGGATGTGCAAGGGGAACATTTTTAATAATTAATAATTAAATATTATTGCATCATGGAGCAATATTATATTAATTATTTAATTATTTAGCAATTGGTGTATTTAGATTATTTAATTAAATTCCCAAAATGCAAAAATTAAAAGGGGAATTAATTAAATAAATATTTGGGTGGCTTTTAATATTAAGAATCATCCTTTGCAAAAAGGGGGACATCACACCTAGGGAAGGATAAACTGACTTTTATTTAATGATTTTCCATCTCCTAGGGTTTTCGAATTTTGTGCCTCCTTATAAAAGGAGTGCTAGGATCATTATTATGATTATGTTATGATGAACTTATTTTGATACTCCATGCTTGGAGTTGGGATGCATGCCCTTTGATGTTCTCTCTCTCTTGCGTGGGAGGTTGGATCAAGCTGGTTTTGAGATTTATTTGAAGTATTTATTTGTGAGATCCATGTCTTTGGCTTTAGCAGATATTTAGATGAAGTTTACTATTGAAATCTGCCCTTTTACTGTAGCGCCGTCACTATAGAAGCTAGGTTTTTGATATCAATTGGAGTATTTTCATGTGCTTTTGCAAATCGACTTGTGTTGTGTGATTTTTACTTGCCCTAGCGAACTCTAATGGTACTTTGGTGATTGATTTGGAGTGCTTTAGCGTGATATAAGTCATTCTGCCCCAGCTGAAGCTAATCTACTTGATATTCAATTTATTTGCCTAGAATATTGTTGTTTTGAAGGTTCTGGGACTGGCGAATTTATTGTGGTATGGATGAAGGCTGTAAGTGTGTTTTGATGCAATATTTTGTTAAATACCTCTGCCTAAAACTCAGCAAGGGTATGCTGATTTTAGTGACTGGTTTTTGGGCTAATACTTGATATGTAATGGTTTGATGTTGGTCTGAATTTAGCTGTTGTTCATTCCTAAAATCAGCGACTCCATTTGGGGTAAATATTGTGTGTTTTGATACATGTTTGGAGCTCCATTTGATCAGCGAACTGTTAGTGCATTTGCTTATGCCCAGTGACACCATTATGGTGTACAAATACTTGTGTTGGCTGTGATTTTGGTTGAGATAAATATATATGTGAGTGTGGCTGCTATTGTCTAGGAGTGGCGTTCCCATTTAATGCTCCAGTTTGGGTAACAACATTAATTCAGTTGGCTGTGATTGGTAGAACCACTATGGCGACTTGGGTGGATACTTAATTTGTGATATTGGGAGTCTTGTTTGGGCAGAGATCGGAACTAAGATAATTTGCAATTTGTATTGATGGGATAAGATCTGATTCGAAGGTCATTTGTAGCTGGTTGGGTCTCCATATTTATTACAAAGCAAATCTGATTTTCTGAGTTAATTGCTTAAAATATTTAGTAGAGGCCATTAAACCCTTGTTTTCGGGTTTACTGAGTCATCTATTTGACTTGTTCAAGTGGTTTGTGGTTGTGTTTTTTACAAATTCCAACGGATTAGAGTCATTGATTTGCATATTTTCTATTGATATCAGAAGTGGGATATTACAGTGGTATCAGAGCTTCCTTCCTCTATTCGTGTGGGTCACTTTGTGTATGCAGGGTTTGTGATTGTAAGTGCAGAGATCAAGGATCATGGAGTTGATGAGTGATGGTGAATGGAAAGAACAGATCAAGCATAATCTTGACTCCTATTGCCAGCAGTACTTTACACTATGTCAAGAGACCCAAGCTCTCTTGACCTTTCAAGGGTTTTGTAATCTGAAGAGGAAAAGAAGTGAGTCAAAAAGAAGAATGACTCCAGTTGATGCGTAATGGGATGAGCTTATCAAAGAGGTCAATGGCTATATAGAGTCACCTATCTCCCATGGGCAAGAAGATGAAGGATCGAAGAAAGAGCAAGGTAAAAATGCAAATGACAAGCTTGCTCGTCCGTACAGTACCGCTGTACATATGCAGCGAAAAACAACGAATAAGGGACAGTCAAGGTCGCTTTTTGGTGATCAAACTCATACCTCAAGAGGACAGCCATGTAATAAGGTAATAGAATATTCAGATTTTTATTTGGCTAATGAGGATGATGGAGTTATTGTTGATGAACATGGGCATAAGGAAGAAAGTGTAATAGAGGGAACTTTGGCACCACTTTCCGGAAATGATAGCATTCACCTATTCCAAACAAGAGGTATGTTGCATGGCAATCCGATGAGTTTTTTCATTAATTATGATGCTTCACACGATTTCATTGATGCAAGGATGGTTGCAAACTTAAGTCTGAATATTGGAGGATTCCAAGGCCTCAAGGTATCCTTAGCCAATGGATCCAACCTACTATGTTGGCACAAGAGTTCCCCACTCATTACCACATTGGGAAATAATGAAGTATGCGATGATTTTTATGTTGTGAGTTGGAATAACATGGTTGTGATGTTAGGGTGTCAATGGTTTTACACATTGAGAGAATTCACTCTCACCCTAGAAAAGATGGAGCTCAAATGCACCAAAAAAGACAAGGAAATGGAAATCCAAGGTATGAGAATAAGTTTGCCTAATGATGAATCTTTGATTACTAACAATTTGCATATGGAAGTTCCTTGCCATGATCTATTTGGCACTTCAAGCAGATGGGTAAACTTCATTACTATTATGCATAAGAAAAAACAGCCACCTCATGCTTTTCTTATAGATAATTTTGTTGGTGCAAAGGTTCAGAAAATTTCAGTTTTTCTTGTCACGACAAATTGGAAGTTTTTTTTGCATGGACTGAGAAAAAGAGTGCAGATTAAGGGGGCTGCCAACCGTAATTTTCTGAGAGGGCTGCAAAATCAGTTAGGGACATGCAAACATGGGTTCAAGGGTATCTATATGATACCAAAATTCAAGGTAATAAATGATACTTCGGCCTTGAAGAAGAAGGATTTATTGCTAGTACAAGCTGTCATGCAACATAAGACTGCTGTATTTATCATTTTCAGTTTGTTACTTTCTTCATTTGTTGTTTCTTATGGCCATGGACCACATGTTAGGAAGGGTGATGAAGTTTTTTACTCATGTTCTTTTATGGGTAATGAGTTTTTTTCACATCCCATGGAGTTTCACGAGGAATAATGTATGGCTTGTTCTTGTAGCTAACATTTGGTGGGAAAAAGTGTGGCAAAAGTACAGGAAAACTGGGAAGCATATGACTGAAGTTTTGGGACACAGAATGAGAAATCAAATCATGTAAGGTTGTTTAATTCTATAGTTCAGATTTTTGGTGAGCAGATGATGATATGGTTATGGGTGTTTGGTTGTGACTCATACATAATTGATTGGGGAGGGCTAAATCTGATTTTTGATGAGAAACGACATGACTACAACAGAGTATGGGACTGCATAGCAGTTTGTGGGGGCAACCCATGCATGAAAGGAAGTTGGGCACTATCCAAGCCATGGAGATACCAAGGAGAAGCAAGGAGAGTGTTCTTCAGCACTCATTTTTTCTTACTGCTTTGTTTCATGTGTAGGTTTGAAGACTAAATTGCAGCAGTTTTCACCCACTTTTAGGAGGATGAAGCAGCCAAAGATCTTGCAAATGCTACTCCACTTGAGTGGCATGGGAACCCGGTTTTTGGAGTGCTACCATGGAGGTACCGGAGGCATGA
Source organism: Taxus chinensis (assembly GCA_019776745.2). Lineage (NCBI taxonomy): Eukaryota > Viridiplantae > Streptophyta > Pinopsida > Cupressales > Taxaceae > Taxus > Taxus chinensis. The sequence continues at coordinate 255,100,026 of CM034148.1, read as the reverse complement.
GCTTGCTATTGCTTGAAGCAATCTTGGGAAGGGAGGACTATAATGTCCCCATTTTCAGAAGACCCTTAGCCTATGCGTCCCCGTGGGCTTCGGGATGTGCAAGGGGAACATTTTTAATAAATAATTAAATGTTATTGCCTGGAGCAATAATTATTTGATCATTTAATTATTTAATTATAAAGATTATTTAATTTAATTCCCAAAATATAAAAATTAAATGGGCAATTAATTAAATAAATATTTAGGTGGCTTTTAATTTATAAAATCACCCTTTGCAAAGGGGACGCCACACCTAGGGAAGACAAACTGTTTTTATTTAATATTTTCCTTCACCTAGGGTTTTCGAATTTTGTGCCTCTTTACTTATAAAAGGAGTGCTAGGACCATTATTATTATCATGTTATGATAAACTTATTTTGATACTCCATGCTTGGAGTTGGGATGCATGCCCTTTGATGTTCTCTCTCTTGTGTGGGACATTGGATCAAGCTGGTTTTGAGATTTATTTGAAGTATTTATTTGTGAGATCCATGTCTTTGGCTTTAGCAAATATTTAGATGAAGTTTACTATTGAAATCTGCCCTTTTACTGTAGCAACTTCACTGTAGCAGCTAGGTTTTTGATATCAATTAGAGTATTTTCGTGTGCTTTTGCAAATCGACTTGTGTTATGTGATTTTTACTTGCCCTAGTGAACTCTAATGGTACTTTGGTGATTGATTTGGAGTGCTTTAGCATGATATAAATCATTCTGCCCCAGCTGAAGCTAATCGACTTGATATTCAATTTATTTGCCTAGAATATTGTTGTTTTGAAGGTTCTGGGACTGGCGAATTTATTGTGGTATGGATGAAGGCTGTAAGTGTGTTTTGATGCAATATTTTGTTAAATACCTCTGCCTAAAACTCAGCAAGGGTATGCTGATTTTAGTGACTGGTTTTTGGGCTATATACTTGATATGTAATGGTTTGATGTTGGTCTGAATTTAGCTGTTGTTCATTCCTAAAATCAGCGACTCCATTTGGGGTAAATATTGTGTGTTTTGATACATGTTTGGAGCTCCATTTGATCAGCGAACTGTTAGTGCATTTGCTTATGCCCAGTGACACCATTATGGTGTACAAATACTTGTGTTGGCTGTGATTTTGGTTGAGATAAATATATATGTGAGTGTGGCTGCTATTGTCTAGGAGTGGCATTCCCATTTAATGCTCCAGTTTGGGTTAACAACATTAATTCAGTTGGCTGTGATTGGTAGAAACCACTATGGCGCCTTGGGTGGATACTTAATTTGCGATATTGGGAGTTTTGTTTGGGCAGAGATTGGAACTAAGATAATTTGCAATTTGTATTGATGGGATAAGATCTGATTCGAAGGTCATTTGTAGCTGGTCGGGTCTCCATATTTATTACAAAGAAAATCTGATTTTCTGAGTTAATTGCTTAAAATATTTAGTATAGGCCATTAAACCCTTGTTTTCGGGTTTACTGAGTCATCTATTTGATTGGTTCAAGTGGTTTGTGTTTGTGTTTTTTACAAATTCCAACGGATTAGAGTCATTGATTTGCATATTTTCTATTGATATCAGAAGTGGGATATTAAATAATTTGAGAAAATACTTTTAAAAATATAAAATAGGTCACTTAAGTGAGTAGGACGAAAGACAATGATGAGGCCCAACGAAGAATTAGAATAGAGAGAGAAGAAAGAGAGGGAAGGGATGAATGGAAATCACTCCTTGCGAAAAACTACTTTGAATGCCCCGATGCAGTCATGAACTTCGAGAAAAGATTTATGCCACTGGTGATATTCTACACTGATGAAGATTTCTTCCTTGAATAACTTTGAATCACTTTCCCAATCCAGTGATGATCGTAAACTCTATGATGCACACACATCCTGGACCACAGAATGAGTGTTCAGAAACACTGTTTTGAGGTTTACTGATGCAAGCTTGAGATGAACACATACAATGCCCACGATGAACCTCCTTGAAACTTGGTTGATGAACCCTTTGACTCATTGAAATCTTTCTGACTAATTCACTCTAAATCACTCGGTTCCTTAAGTGATGAAGATGAAATCACATGATGTGCCTTATGATGCCCTGCTTTACCTCTGTAAATCATTGCACTCGAGATGATGCTTCTAGGACCTCCATGAAGTTCTCATTCCTCTTTTTTGATTCATGAAACCATCTCATTATCCAAAGGGGAGTCCAAAAAGGAGTAAGGTAAGTGAAAAAAAAGTCATATGCAACTTTCCACTCCCTAAAATGAAAAATTTCTATTTTTAGAATGTGATCCCATGCTCTGCTATTCTGGGACATAAAACCTATCTTACTCCAGTTTCTCCATTTGAACCTTCTTCCATATTCCATCCTCCTATATTACCGAGATATTTCTATTTTTAGCACATTTCTATTTTTAACAAGTTGCTCTTTGGGGACTTGCTATTTTGGGAAGAAGTCGTTTTCTGTCTTACTTTCCATTTTACCCATTTTTTATTGTCCTGAGTGATCAAACCTTCAATTCGGTGGGAATTTTCATTTATAGCATGTGAGGGAGTATAACATATGTTATTTTTAGTAAGTGTTGAAAATGACCTCAGTTTGCGAGGGGAACAACTTTTTTGGATTCCGATCTTTGTCGTGTATTCGTGCTCCAATTTTCATAATGATTCACTTACCAGAGAGCTCAGAAATAAAAAACAAGAATCTACGCCTGGTAAGAGCTTCAGGAAAAAAGTTACTAGGGAATAATATTGATAAAATATCAGTCCTTCATATCTTGAGAAATTGGCAACTTCATCGTGCAAGAACTAGTTTGAAAGAAACTAGATTTTTTGGAGACCCTTTCCTCCGAATATCGAATGATTTCGCCTGCCGAATCTTCGGGGATTTCAAAATTTCTTCGAAGACGGCAGAATGCTGATAAAAAACACAGCCCTCCATATCCCTAAAAATAGGAACTTCATGACGCGAAAACTAATTCACGCAAAACTAGATTTTTCAAGGATCGTTTCCACCTATTTTTGCGCGATTACGCCTATTGGAACCTTGAGAAGTGGAGAGGAAGCTCGCTGATTTTTTCGCTGCTGTGTCATGGCAGCGATTAATGGAGCTTCAAAAATTGCAAGTCTCTTTTTCCACCTCGGATTGCGACGAAACAAATTCCATCAGGATAGGTTTTTCTTTTGGACTTTGTGCACAAAATTTTAGCTTCACTCGCTTACCAGATTGATGGGAAATCTGAAGGAGAAGAAGCTGAGGCACAAGATGGAGTTCTTATTCCAGTTAATAATCAAGGGCATCATTTTATCTTTCGTTTTTTGCATCTTGACAACCTTTGAAAATAAGGAATTCTACAAAAAATCTCATTTCAATCTGCGCTCCGGATTGTGAGATATGAGCGTTTCACCGCTTTGGTTCATGAGTGTTTCTGGCACTGAATGGACATGGTGTCAGCTGAAAAAGATAGAGTTTTGGTGCTATTGCAGTCCTTGAATTGTAGAAATAATGGAGGGAAGAAAAAATGAGGAGGGGCAATGGAGGTTTGCAAGTTCTCTGCAACTTTCTTCCGGCAGTGAGCTTCACGGGCAATAATGGAGAAGTAGTAAGAAGCATCAAGAAGCAGTAAGAAGCATCAAGAAGCAGCAAGGATTTTTTTTTTTCAAATTCGAAGCTAGAGTTGGGCGCATTTTTGTGTCCCTGATGTACCTTTAACATTAAGGGACATGAGGTACATCAATTTGCACGCAGCGCCTCGTGACGACACTTGGCAAAGGTCTGATGGTGGTGGGTTTTGGCCAAAAAGCATGTTGGAAGCACCTGAGGGCTGGAAGATGGTCACATGGGGGACCAGGAGCTATTCCTTGGGATGGGCGCATTTTTATGTCCCTTATGTCCCCAACACAAAGGGACATGAGGGTCATCAATTTGCACGCGACGCCTCAGCTTGACACTTGTCACAAATCTGACGGTTGAGGGTTTGAGTTCCTACAAGCACCTGGGGGCTGAACTGGTGATCTGGGAGGTTGTATGGGTGACCAAAGGGCTTATAAGGGCTAGACGCATTTTCTTGTCCCTCATGTCCCTTAGCTTGAGGGACGAAAGGGACACAAAATTGCGCCAAGCTCCTGAAGCTGACACGTGTCCTCTTGCAAATTTGACTAACTGTTGAAGCCTTCCTAGAGGATGACTTGAAACGATGATAATTTGAGCTCCCAATGGAATTTTTTGGCAAAATTTTATATTATTTTAACTGAAAATGGCCTTTTGAATCCAATGGTGGGGTCCTAGCTCTTGATTCCTCCATTTATGCCCTGAAAAAGTGGATTTGTGTTCTGGTTCCATAGCTGAGCCTAGGAAAAACTGATTGTAGACCTATTGCACCAAGGTGTTGTGAAAAAATTGATTTGACCATCTTGTAGGGCTTGGAATTCCCTTTCCGACGATGTTTTGTTTGACTCCTAACTCCAACCAGAGCTCCCAGAATCACTTCTTGAAGCTCAGTAGCTCTTTTGATCATGTGCACTACATAGGCCTGTGTACCCTATTTTTGGTGAAACTACCCCAACTCTTCCAAATCTTTCTTGAACCTTCCAAAATCACTTCTGTGATGTTTCTAGATCTTCAATTCATCCACATGTTGGATTTGGCTCCTTTGTTCCGCTCTAAGGGTTGCACCTGTCCTAGGAAGGCCAGTGGTAGCCCTTCCCAATACTGTCCAAAATTAGCATTCTTCAAGAACTCCTAAGATCACCTAGGGGGTTGACTTGACTTTCCTACTTCACCTAGGGGACTGAGTTAACATCCACTAGGAGGTCATTGGATTGACCGGGTAAGGCCGGTGCTGAGGATGGGTAGACCTGGGGTGTCTTGGAAAGGTATGAATTTCAAACTTTTTGACACTGTGGGTAAAGTTGCCCTATTCTCAGGTGGATTTTTCCCATGCAAATTCTCAGGACAACACCTATATATATGTAAAGTGTTGTATTGGGAAAATTAATGAGAATGAGTTTGAATTAAGTTTTATTGGTATCAATTTTGTGTTTATTTCTCTGTAACTCTCCTCTGCTCCTCCACAAACCTTGATTCTTGCTACCCAAAGTAACCAAGAGTGTCAGTAGCAATGACATAGAGACATGATGCAAAAGGACAACACTGTCTAATGGATCTTTGTAATTGACTAGGTTTTGAGGGGATGCCATTCACGCTAAACCCTTGCAAAAAAACATTTGAAAAAAAAGTTCTCACTACCTTGTGGAAAATGGAGCCAAAGCCTAGTCAATCTAGCATGTTCAGAACGAAATCCCACTCCATCCGATTGTAGGCTTTATCAAAGTCAATCTTCAAGAAAAAAGCCTTTTGCATAGATTTTTTTCCCATTCAATACCCTCCCATGCAGTGATAAGATTATCCAATATAAACTAGCCTTTTATAAAATCATTATGCTCTTGTCAAACAATTGGTTCCACCAATAGTTTAATCCTTCCAGCAAGGGTTCTTGCTAAAATTTTATAGGAAACATTAAGGAGAGTAATAGGCTACCAACCACTTACCCACTCTCGTTTGGAGCCCTTTGTAATGAGTTTGATCAATCATCCATTGATTAGCTCCCCCATGATGGATTCCTGAAACATTTTTAAGTTGGTCCTTTCACTGTGAAGAGCTCATGATAGGAGTGCAGACTATATACAATCTTAATGCAAAGTATGTAGTTACCCTATTAAATGTTCGTCATAATGCAGAGTATTTAGTTACCCTATTAGATTTTCTTCATAAAAAATGGTTTGATGCAATAGTCGCTCAATTTCATTATAGGAGAGCTCTGATACTCTTAATGCAATGTATGCAGTTACCCTTGTCGAACAACTCGATTACCGTCTTAATGCAGAGTATGCAGTTACCCTTGTCGAACAATGTGTGCCACCAATAGCTTAATCCTTATGGCAAGGAATTTTGCTAAAATTTTATAGGAAACATTAAGGAGGGTAAGAGGCTACCAACCACTTACCAACTCCCATTTGGATCCCTTTGAAATGAATTTGATCGATCCTCCATTGAATAGCTAACTCATGACTCACTTGTTGATGGATTCTTGACACATTTTTAAATAAGTTGGTCCTATCATGGTAAACAATTCATGATAGGAGTGTAACTATCACGAAGTCTTCACCATTTCTTGCATTCTTCTCATAGCTTGTAGTCACACGATGGGCTATCAAAGTTTCATTCTCAGCAACCTCTATCACTGCCATGTCACCATTCTTCACTTTATTTTCTGCCTCTACTCACATAGAGGGTCTTCAACTGCATTCTCCTCATGTGCATTAATCAGCAACCACTTTACCTTCATCGTTTCCTTTATGTAACCTACAACTATCTTTCATTGTCCACTTCATTCCATTCTATTGTATCCTTCATGGAAACGTGCAAATCTTCTCAGTTGTCTTCAACCATCCTCACCAACAAAGATGAAAATGAAAACATTCTCATATCCTTTTCCAAAGATATTTATGCATCTTCCCACTTAGGGAATACAACAAACTACCACCCATTATCTTTCTTTTCCTTCTCTCTTCATCTTTGGGAGCATCACAGGCATGCCATGTGCAAAAAAACTTGCACTCTCCTTGTCCATATCAAAACTATGTAGCTGGACTAGTAAGAGCCTCTTCTTCAACTCCTATGTGGGATGCTCCCACATATGCAGCACCATGTTCTTCCTTCAATGTTCTGGATGGAAACATATCCATCATCTCTATCTCCTTCTTTGCCTCTAAGTCAAATGAGTGACATTCTTCCTCTTCTACTGTCTATCTATCTTCATGTGTTTCTAATGCTTGGAGAAACGTCTCTTCAATCTTTCTTTCTTCATTCTTTGTCATCTTCATTGATGGACCTACAAATGGATCAACCACATTAAGGAAGTCAAAAGATCCCACAAACGCTCCTTGCATCTCCTCATCATATGCTCCGTAGACACAATGTTCAAAGCTTCACCATTTCTTGCAGTCTTCACATAGCTTGTAATCACATGATGGACTATCAAAGTTTTGTTCTCAGCAACCTCTATTGCTGCCATGTCACCATTTGTCACTTTATTTTCTCCCTCTAATTCACATAGAGGGTCTTCAACTGCATTCTCCTCTTGTGCATTAACTAGCACTTGCTTCACCTTCATTGTTTCCTTTATGGAAACCTGCAACTGTCTTTCACTGTCCACTTCATTCAATTCTATTGTTTCCTTCATGAAAACCTGCAAGTCTTCTCAATTGTCTTCAAACATCCTTCTGCACAAAGATGAAAATAAAAGTAATCTCATATTCTTTTCCAATGATATTTCTACCTCTTCCCACTCAGGAAATACGACAAACTCCTGCCCATGATTCAACAACGAGTCTCCTTTTTCTGGTTCACAAACCACGACATCCTCCATGAGGATTTATTCTTCTACGGGCTGCTCACAACCTTCTTTCTCTCTTCTGTTTTTATAAACAAACTTAGGTTTCCCACATGAAAACCTCAATCTCTTATTGCATTCCAAGGCAATCCTCTTCTCTACACTCTTCACAAAATCATCTGGGAGAACTTCTCTTGCTATCTCCACTCTCTTGCTATTTTTCAAAATGGACTTGAAGTTGCTCATATAGCAGCTTCACTCTCTCATTGCCTCTCAAGGCAATCTTCTTCCCTTCCATCTCAAGCCTCAACTCTTGAAGCTTCTTCAACCACTCTCCTTGCATTCTAGAGTGCACACCATGACCCATCAACTTGGAAACCATATGCTTCCAAATCTTTACCTTCTTTTCTTTCAATTGTCTACTCTCTTGGATAACTCTCCAATACATAGCTGCAACTCCATACAATCTTATGCTTGTAACATCTACCCTCTTGGGGTCATCAAAACTCTTTTCTTCAGAAAAACACTTATAATGTCTAATATCAATCTCATGAATTCTTTAGGGGTTTCTTTCCACACACAAAAAAAACACTCTTCTCTTAATCAAAGATTCATTGAAACTTACATAGATTCATACACACACATGCTCTCATACTCACTGGCCTTTACAAGCTTATTGAACATTACATGAAGAAGAAATCATTTCTCGTGTACCTTAAAACAGGGTCTCCACACTTTCTCAATGCTTCTTGACTCTTCCAATTATCATTTAGGTTGATCAACCAACCTATACCCTCCTATGCTTGTGAACACTCAAGCAAAAGGCTAGAAATGGTTAAAACACAACTAGTCAATGCATGCATACTTGAAACACAAATATACACACTTGCAACCCTCACACACTCCTAACCTAATGATCTACAATGGTCAGATCAGTTACATTTGGCTACAAGGCCCTAATTCCCTCTTAGACCAAGCTAGTGGCTTGTAGCCCTGGCAGACCTGATTCTTGAGGATAATTCTTCCATACTTCCTGACATGACAAAGCCAAATATAGGTCCAGATGCCCATTATGGTAATATAAAACATATGTGAAGTGCAGGTGGTGTTACTTTGTACGAAATGTCCCTTTTAGAGACTGCTACAGACCTAATTAGGTCTTCTAGAAGGCTACAGGTGGGTGCAAAGGTTTCTGAGGTGAATACAACCTCATAACTCCTGCAAAAAGGTGTAATGGAGCATTTCACAGCTATCCCAAGCTTTACTTAGTCTTTGATTGCTCTAAAACATCATAAAACCTTTACTGTAGCAGTGAGATTAGTAAGTACATGCCTAGAATATAGGGATCTCATGGAAAACACATTTACCAGTGGAATTGAGCTCTGCACTCTCAGATAGTGTTAGATGATATCATGAGCATGGTGATTTTAAAATTTGAGATTTTTCCACCGTACGGTTTGTGAGATCAAGAAAGCCCTAGTTTGAGGGCAGCGAGTGTAAATTCTAGTCTACAGACTTCCTCCCATCATGTCAAGAGCTCAAATAAATTTTGTTGGGCTTGGTTTGGACCCCTCCAGCTATTCCATGCATCATAGTAGAATTTCTAGCTTGAAAACCCTGACTGTCACCTTCTACCTCTTGGTCTGTGTAAGATTCTCAATGCATGCTAATAGAAAACACGAAGTAAACTTGCAAAATACACCATAAGATCTCTTCCAACTTTTAATACTGATTCATTCACACTTAATCAAGCTTGCTACAACCATCCCACACGGGAATGTACATACTGATATCAAAATCCAACTTTGGCTCACCAAAACACGCCATTACTAACTTCATTCAACCACCCCTCAAGCTAGCTAACTGAACTCTTGCTTAAGTAAATACCTTAACAACTCTAAATCCCACTTACCAAACTTGGTTCCACATGAAGATAAGATCTCCAAACCTTATTTACATATTTTTGGCCTTCATATGCACAAATAGGTCTTATTTGGTGTTTACAAACCAATTGTTCAAATTGTTCAAATTGGAATTACATGCTTTTGGAGGGAAGTGACAACACATACTCCTAAGATAACCTAGACTCAAATCCAAACATGACAAACACTCTTGACAACATCATGATGCTCCTACATCATTCTGCCCATGAGCAAAAGAAGCTTTCTTCATGGATTGTTGTTCTTCATCAAATCTTCAACACTTGTGCCTAGCTTGAGAAGGTCATTTGCAGTCATCCATGTTCCATCTTCAGCTGGTAAGTTCTTCCATTTGATCAGGTAGTGGTACTATTCTTTGTCTCTTGTCTTTTTTATCACTTTCTTGTCTAGGATGGCTTCCACTTCCTTTGGTGTCTCCTTAGGCATTTGTTGCTCCCATTGAACTACTTTTGCATGCTCTGTTTCAGGTTCATCTGCTGCTTGCTCCTCACCTTTATATGCATACAGGTCGGCAACATTAAAGATTGGAGAGATTCCAATCCCTTTATGTAATTCTATCTCATATGCATTATTGGAAATATTTCTTAGTACCTTACATGGACCAATCTTCTTCACCTTCAACTTGTTGTATTCTTTCTTAGGTAATCTTTCCTTTCTAAGATGGGCAAGAACAAGATCTCCAATACTGAAACTCACCTCCTTCCTATTCTGATCTGCTCTCTGCTTGTATTTGATCGCATTCCCTTCAAGCTTCATCTTCACTTGTTCATGCAAACTTTGCATTTCTTTAGCAAACTCCTCTGCATCTGCACTTCTGGTTTCCATCTTACCCAAGTCTCTCAGTTCATATACACCTCTAGGATGCATTCCATACAAGATTTGAAAAGGACTCATCCGTGTACTTCTGTTAAGAGAGTCATTATATGCAAACTCTACTTGTGCAAGTACAAGATCCCATTCTTTTGGGTGCATACTCACTAGGCTCCTTAGGATGTTTCCAAGGCTTCTATTGACAACCTTAGTCTGCCCATCAGTCTGAGGATGATATGTTGAGCTGAAGCGCAATTGTGTTCCCAATTTCTTCCAAAGGGTTCTCCAAAAATGCCCAACAAATTTTGTATCTCTGTCTGAGACAATGCTTTTAGGCAATCCATGCAATCTTACAATTTCTTGAAAGAACAAATTGGCTATGTGAGTTGCATCACTTGTCTTTGTGCATGGGATAAAGTGAGCCATTTTGTGAACCTATCTACTACTACAAATATAGAGTCATGACCTTTTTGTGTCCTAGGTAGACCAAGTACAAAATCCATGCTTATGGAATCCCAAGGTCTGTTGGGAATGGCTAGTGGCTGATATAGTCCTGCATTCTGACTACTCCCTTTACTATACTGACATACCTTACATTTTTCCACAAACCTCTTGACATCCTTATCCATCCCTGGCCAATAGTAATGAATGCTTAACTGTGCCAATGTCTTATTCTGTCCAAAATGTCCTGCCATGCTACCATTGTGCTTCTCCTTCAACAAATTCTCCCTCATGGACAAAGTTGACTGCCCTTAAACAACATACCTTCTTGAAGAATGTAGTCCAACCAAGGACTTTTGTCTCCCATGACTAGATTCTTGCAAGCATTGTATGCTTCTTTGAAGTCTACATCTTCATCATACATCTCTTTCAAGTCTTCAAAACCTATGATGTTCACTTGAGATTCCTGCAAACCAAAACCCTCTTGCTCAAAGCATCTACAACCTTGTTAGTTTGACCTTTCTTATGTTTTATGGTGATTGTAAAACTTTGCAAAAATTCTATCCACTTGGCATGTCTCTGATTACTAATGAATTGCAATGCATAGTTATCAGTGAACAAGACAAATTCTTTAGGCATAAGGTAATGTCTCCATTTTTTCAAGGCTTGTACAAGTGCATAAAACTCTTGATCATATGCTGAATACTTTCTTTTAGGATCACTTAGTTTCTCACTAAAGTATGCCACTGGTTTTCCTTCTTGGCTCAAAACAGCTCCTATTGCTAACCCACTAGAATCACACTCTACTTGAAAGAGTTTATTTAAATCAGGTAGGGTTAGGATAGGTTCTCCGTTACCTTTTTCTTCAGCAAATTGAAGCTCTTATCAGCAGCCTCAGTCCAACAAAAACTCTTTTTATCACCCTTGATTGTATCTATCATTGGTGCAACAATTCCACTGAAATTTCTTATGAATTTGCTATAGAAACTAGGTAAGCCATGAAAGCTTCTCACCTCATATGCACTCCTAGGTGTAGGCCAATCAAGTATGGCTTTGATTTTCTCCTTGTCCATCTTCAAACCTTCCTTTGAAATGACAAAACCCGAGTATATTAACTCTTTTTTTAGAAAACTGCATTTTTTCACATTAATCAATAATTGCTCTTCATGCAACTTATCTAATACCATTTTCAAGTGTTTTAGATGATCTTCCTTTGTTTGACTGTATACCAAAATGTCATCTAAATACACTATTACAAACTTACCTGTGAAACTTTTGAGAACTTCATTCATTAGTCTCATGAAAGTACTAGGAGCATTGGTTAAGCCAAATGGCATGACTAACCATTCATAAAGACCATCATTAGTCTTGAAAGTTGTCTTCCATTCATCCCCTTCTCTGATTCTAATCTGATGGTATTCACTTTTCAAGTTTATTTTAGAGAACTATGCAGCTCCACTATAATGTCCCAACTCCAGGACCAATGGGAAATTAGGCAAACAACCAACTCTTCAATGGATCAATCAACTGAATACAACAAACTACTTGTATCGGTTGAGTAAATGACTCAATAAACCCGGGGATAAGGGTTTAATGGCCTTACTCATCAACTAAAATTCCACAATCTCATGAATGTATACTGCTGCAATAAAAATCTGATCATTGTATTCTCCTAAATGCAAACAAAAGACAAACCACTGCATCTAGGGAAGCCACTGAAACACTTATACAATCTGATCATATGATGCAAGATAGGTGATAAAGAATGCATACAGATCAACAAACCAAAGTATAACATGAAATCGCTGATTTTAGCAGCTCACTTCACACTCCCAAACCATACCGTTTCACTCCAATTGAGATCGCTGATTTGAAGGAGAGAGCAGCAGACTATTATTTACTAAAAACCAGTCCCAACACATCCAATATTGTTAATAACTTGTACTGAAGGAGATCGCTGCAACAGAGGTATATAATCATGGATAAAATGATCGTTCCACCTTAGACCGACCACAAACCAGTTACCATGACACTTAGGCAATCGCTGGACATTTTAGGCACCCCAAAATGCATTCTACAATATCCAGAACAAGTCCCTAATACCCAGGAAATGACAGGAGGTTTAATTGGATGAAAATCAGATCATATTTATGTGAAATCATTACCCAGCTTGCTCTATTCAGGTCGCTGTTACAAGGGACTGTCAAACATCATACAACCAAGCAAATACTAAGTCAATCGACCTTGAAAATACTTCAAACATGTATCAAATTAATAGACAGATTTCCACTGGGCATTCAACATACCAAGCATATAATAAATATTCACAGGCTTATCCCAAAGAGGTCGCTGCACATTAGAGCAATTAAATCATGCATTTAAGCACCCAAATGGTTACACAATGAAATCGCTGGCCAAGGGTAAATAGCAGTCTTAATTTATATTAAAATCAGATCCTTATCACACCAATAGTCAGCATCAATATGCCCTAGATGAATCACTGTAACCAAGAGCTCAAGATCATGATGCCAGCTCAGTCGATCCACACAAACAATACACTAAATCTGATCACAACATCATAAAAGCAAGTCGCTGCAATATTAGGATATGAAAGCATGCAAAAGGATGATCGCACCACCCTCAGAAATGCATACAAACAGCTCACAAATATTATGAAAGGAATCACTGAAATTGAAAACCAATACACCAAAGTCGATTTGCCAAAAGTACTCCCAAAAACTCTTATTTTTTTATCACAAACCAGCTGCTACAGTGAATCGCTACGGTAAAAAACATGCAGATTTCAATGGTAACCTTCATCTAAAAATTCACTAAAGCCAAAGACATGGATCTCACTAGATTGCACGACTAACTTCTTCAAATTGATTCTCAATAACCAGCTCAATACAACCTCCCACGAGAGAGAGAGAGAGAGAGAGAGAGAGAGAGAGAGAGAGAACATCAATGGGCATGCATCCCAACTCCAAGCATGAAGTATCAAAATAATCTCATCATAGCATGAGTCTAACAATGTTCTTAGCACTCCTTTTATAAGCAAGGAGGCACAAAATTTGAAATCCCTAGGAGAGGGAAATTATTAAATAAAAGCAGTTTATCTTTCCTAGGTGTGGCATCCCCTTTTCTAAGGGTGATTTTATCAATAAAAGCCACCTAAATATTTATTTAATTAATTCTCCATTTAATTTTGTATTTTGGGAATTAAATTAAATAGTCTTCATAATTAAATAATTAAATAATTATTGCTTTCTAATGTCAAATGATAAAAATCACTCTCCAGGCAATGATATTTAATTATTTAATAAAATTTTCCCCTTGCAACATCCCAATGCCTAAGGGGAAAGATAGGATAAGGGTCTTCAAAAATGGGGACATTACATCCACTCAAACAATCAAGCAAATCATCAATTCTAGGTAATGGAAATCTATATTTGATAGTTATCTTGTTGATTGTTCTTGAGTTTGTACACATCCTCCAACTTCCATCCTTCTTAGGACTCGGCACTGTAGGGACAACATAAGGGCTTAAACTTTCTCTTACCAACCCTTTGTCCAACAATTCTTGGACTTGTAGTTTGATTTCTTCATTCTCTCTTGGAGTCATCCTATAAGCAGCCTTGTTTGGTAAATTTGCTTCGTGAATCAGATCAATGTGATGGCTGATGCTTCTCAATGGTGGTGGCTCATTAAGCAAATCATCCACAACAATGTCAATGTATTCATTCAATATGTCTTGTGTCTCTAAAGACAAATCAGTCAACTTAGTGCAAGTGATTACACTTTTAGGCTTACCAATCACAACAAAGTTTACCTCTTCTTTCTTCATCTCATGCAAGAACTCTTTACCTCCCATCAACATCACTTTAGAACTTTTCACTGCTTCATCATGTTCATCCTTCAATGGTGTAAGGGTATGTTCAATCCCATCTTTCATGAATGTGTATGTATTCTTTCTTCCATCATGTATAGCTTTGTTGTCAAATTGTCAAGGCCTCCCAAGCAAGATGTGGCATACATCCATAGCCATAACATCACAAACAACCTGGTCTTTGTATGAACCAATCTGAAACTCCACCTTACATTGCTCATTCACCAACAATCGATGCCCCTTATGCAGCCAAGAAACCTTATAAGGTGTTGGATGTGCCTCTTTCTTCAAGCCTAGCTTCTCCACCATCTCAATTGACACAAGATTGTCAGTACTTCCACAATCTATTACAACTTTGCAGCATTTGCCCTTACTTTTGCATCTAGTTCTAAACAAAGTTTTCCTTTGTGGTGGTTCTACAACTTCCTTATTAGGTTTGAACAAAACTCTTTTCATTAAAAGTGACTCACCATCCTTTGGAGCGTCTTCTTGCTCTGCTGCTGCAGGTTCTTCAATTTCCTCTTCACCTTGAGCTACATGTACACCCTTCTCATGGCTGGTTAAAGGGTTCTCTGGACACTCATAAGATCTGTGGCCTGCATACTTGTTGCATTTGAAACATTTTCCCAAGAATCTACCTCTTCCTCTTTTAATAACCTTGGTATGGTCTCATTCCTCTAAATGAGAAACCTCCTCTTGGTGAGAAGTCTCCTCTGGTGCTCTGAGAACTGCTACCTTCTTCATGGCTGGTCTGCAATTGTCTTCTCCCACTTGACTGCCCAAATCTACCTCTGAATACTCTACCTCTTCCTCTTGAAAATGAGCCACTCTTTTTGGAAATCTTCTCCTCAACTTTGAGTGCTAGTTGATAAGCGTCATCAACTGTTCTCGGAGATAAAATTTTGATTTCATCCAAGATTGCAAATTTCAATCCATTAAGATATCTAGCCACTTTCTCCAAATCATCTTCTATTTGACCTGCTCTTAATGTCAATTTATAAAATTCTTTTGTATAATCTTTTACAGACATCTTTTTGTTTTGGGTTCTGGAGTGACCTAAACAAATTTGTCTGGTAATCTTTGGGTATGAATTTTGCCTTCAATTTTGCCACAATTTTATCCATTCTTTGATCTTTGCCTTGCTCTTGTTGATCCTCTCTTTCTGCACTCCATCCCACCATAGGGAAGCATGACTCTTCAATCTTGTCACTGCAAACTTCACCGTCTTATCATTCTCCACTTCTTCATATTCAAAGTACTTGTCCATAGCATTAATCCAATCAATGAGCTCTTCTGGATTGAGACTCCCTTCATACATTAGAACATCCATGTTTGGCTTGGAACTGGCTCCTACAATGGCTTTGATCAATCTATCTTTTGCTGCCTTTGGAGCAGTGTTACGCAAGGACGCGTCCCAGGGGTTTTCAGCACGTTCGGGATGTCTCGGGGACTTGGGGACGGGGACGGGACGTTTCTTTGCCATCCCCATTTTCCAAAAAATAAGGGGGACATCCCCTGAAAACTAGGAACGCACCCGGGACATCCCGGGTGCAAAATCTGATTGGGGACTTCATTGGGGATGTCGTGCCGTCCCCGGTCCCCAGGATGTCGAAAGGTAAAACAGGGTTTTTTTTTATCATTTTTATGTTTTTTAAAATATTTTTTTAAACTTTTAATGCTTTCTAATTAAAACTAACATGACTTAACCCTAAAAGCAACAAAAAAACTTATAAAAAGAGCATTTCATACTCATTCTAATCACACCAAGCAATAACAAAAAAAAGAGAAGGAAGGAGCAAGAGTAAAAAAAGAGACGGCAAGAGCAAAGAGCAAGAGCAAGAGCAAGAGGTATGTACATACATTACTAATTTACTACCATTATTTGTTTTGTTTTTTAATTTCCAAGTGCAAAGTTGAAAGTGAAGGCATTGCATTTGCTTGTATTTTTTTTTCCTATTTGGATTAGCAAGTAATGGAATGAGATAAAGCATAAAGGGAAGGCATTTTTATTGTTTGTTTTTTTTAATTTTTAAATGTATTCATCGCTGTTTTTATTTTAATTTTTAAATGTATTCAAAAATTGCATTCATTGTTTTATTGTATTGTATAGTTATATTGTTTTGTATTTTAATTATTGCAGCTTCAAAATGAGTTTTGATAGTGATTATCAAGCTGAATATGAGGTTGAAATGGGTGTGCAAGGAGAAGGAACACAATCAGAAACACCTAATACTGCTACTAGTTCACAAGGGAGTGTGGACAATTTCAGTTGCCCCTTCGAAATGTTGAAAAAGTATGTTAGGGGGCCTTTTGATAAGAAAAAACCTTTGAAACAATTTGGTCAAATTATGCAGGGTCCTAGATCAAACATTTCAGGGGGCACTAAAATATGGAAATGCAACATTTGCTCATTATCTTGGTCAGGCAGCATTACTAGGTTGAATGCACATTTATTGCACATTGCAGGGAAAGGTGTAGGCATGTGTGGACAGCGATCACTTGAAGAGAGGGCGGGAGAGGGCGGAAATGGTGAGGTTGTATAATGGAAATATGGTGGAAAAGGTTCCAGAAGTTCGTGGCTCTCATGTTAGTGGCATTGGCACCCCTTCTAGTTCTGTGAGAATTAATACCGGTAGTGTTACAGGTGCATCTTATGAGGTGTCTGAATTGGATGCTTTTAGTAGTAGGGGGAAGAGGAAGGTTGTGGCCTTTAATCCAGTTGTTGAAATGTATGATACAAAGGCTAGAGAAGAGGTTGATGATGCCATTGGAAAATTATTTTTTTGCTAATAGCATTCCATTTCATGTTGCTCGCTCTCCTTATTTCAAGGAGGCTGTGGCTAAGATAGCCAAAGCAGGTGTGAGTTATGTTCCCCCAGGAGACATGAAGTTGAGAACCACAATCTTGGATAAGAACTATTCCAAGGTTAATTTACTGATGGAGGAAATGAGGTGTACATGGGTCTCTCACAGTTGCAGCATCATCATGGATGGGTAGACAGATATCAGACACCACCCACTCATAAATATCATTGTTTCATGCAGAGAGGGTCCTTACTTTTTGAGGGCAATTGATTGTTCAGGGAAGAAAAAGAATGCAGAGTTCCAATTCACCATTTTGAGAGATGCTATTGAGGTTGGCCCTGCCAATGTTGTGCAGGGCAGCAGGTAAGCTTGTCGAGGCTCATTATCGACATATATATTGGACCCCATGTTGTGTGCATGCCATGAACAATGCATTAAAAGATATTGGAAAAATTGATTGGGTCAAAAATGTAGTGGCTGATGCTAGAGATGTGCAGATGTTCATCTGCAACCACCATACGTCATTGGCACTCTTCTGTAGCTTTTCAAGGAAGGAATTCCTCAAGCTAGTGGACACGCGTTTTGCATCATATTTTATTTTGCTGGATAGGATGGCTGAGTTGCAGGAATCATTACAGTGTATGGTCATGACATTAGAGTGGTCTAGGTGGGATGGGTCGAAGACAGAGCAGGGGAAGAAGGTGAAAGCAATTGTGGTGAATGAAACATTTTGGATAGATGTGAGATATATCACATCCATAATATCTCCAGTTTTCAGTGTGATAAAATATGGGGATTCTGAGAGCCCTAGCCTTGGTGAGATATATGAATGTATTGATAGTATGCTTGGCCAGATGAAGGCTGTTGTTCGAGCAAGGGACCCCACCTTGGAGTTCTACCATCACCATATTCAACCTATCATTGAGCGGAGATGGGAGAAGTTGAACACTCCTTTACACATGGCTGCATATGCACTAAATCCGAAGTGGTATGTTGAGAGGCCTGGCAGAGTTCTCCTAGTAGATGATGAGGAGGTGAGGAAGGGTTTCTTGAAAGCCCTAAAAAACGTATAATGTAGAGGATGCTTCACGAGTCAGAACTGATTGGCTCAAGTTCGCTTATCTGGATGGCTAAAAAAATCATCAAAGATAGACAGGACCACATTGGCACAGGAGAGTCCAGTTAGTTGGTGGCGATTGTATGGACATGCAGGATTGCTACGTACACTTGCTATTCGTCTTCTTTCTCAGGTTTCTAGTTCCTCTGCTTCTGAGAGGAATTGGTCAACATATGGGTGGATCCACTCTCTTAAGAGGAACAAACTTACCTCTAAGAGAGCAGAGAAACTTGTTGCTGTACATAGTGCCTTGCGTCTCATGGATCGCAAGACACCTACGTACAAGGAGAATCCCAACATTGCGGTGGGATGTGGATCCTGAGGATGCAAGGCAGATTGATGAAGATCAGGAGCAGCGAGGATTGGTTGATATCTCCTTTGCAGATGCAGATGACGTTGATACAGATACTCCTAGTGAGGAGGAGCGGTTTGCAACTGTTCCTTTGGAGGGCTCTGATAGTGATTTTTGAGTTGTACTTGTCACTTGTCATTTTGGTTATGAGACATGATGATAATAATTCATAGCATATGTAATGTGGGTGTAGTTGTACTCTTCTCATGTTGATTATTGAAGAGTAAGACTAAGACTTGTTTTAAATTTTCAGCTTTACTATTTACTATTTAGTCTTTCATTGTCATGTTGAAGTTTTGAACATTGAATATAATATATATAGCTGTAGCATTTTGGGCCTTGGCTTATGTGATGAATAATTGGATTAATCATTAATGGTTTCAATCTTCAAACTTTCAATTTTAAGTCTTAGGTTATTGAATTATTCTTTATGTTATATTTGTAAAATTAATAAAATATATAATTTTTTTATCAGCCGTCCCCTTGCCGTACCCGCACTGTCCTGAAATTTTCAAAAAAAATTGCCATCCCGGAAACCCTGTTCCTACGTCCCGACGTCCTGCCATCCCGGAGTCTTAGGTAACTATGGATAAATTGAAATATGGGTCTATCCACAGTTACCTCTAAATCATATAACTTTTGATCTTCGATCTTTAAAAATATGCAACCTCTTCTCTGGTGACAATAAATTTCTCTTGTATTCTTGCTCCTTAAGACTTCTAAACTTCTTCCATCAACTGGAGGTTGCTTCACCCTAAATAATTCCTCCAATCAATTAAATTACTGAATAGTCACTCAAATGGCTGCTCTTCGCATGAAGATCAAACAATGATGAAGGGTTTCTCTGTCTTCAATGATTCTCTTCAAGAGTCTTTATCTTTTATTGCCTGGATCTTTGGATTGTGCACAATCTTGCGCTTTGATACCACAATGGTGTACCTTAAAACAAGGTCTCCACACTTTCTCAATGCTTCTTGACTCTTCCTTTTATATCATCCTTAGGTTGCATCAATGCACAACCTAGAAAAGGCCAACCTCTTAAAGATGTTATGTTCCACTCATTAGCTTCTAAAGGCTAATTAAAAAATGGTTATAAGAACAGAAAACTAGTCAATGCATGCATTACAAATTGTGAAACACAAATATACAAACTTGAAGCTCAATGTTCCTAACCTAATCTTCTTACAATTTTAGCATCAGTTAAGGATTGGCAAGAAGACCAAATAATTCCTCTCAAGTGGACCAAGCTAGTGGCTTACAGTCCTCCCTGGCCAGAATTGCTTGTTCAAGCAATTGCTCCATACTTCTGACATGGAAAGCCAAATAAGGTTCAGATGCTCCATTATGGTAATATAAAACATATGTCCAATCTCATGAATGCCACTCTTTTGAAGAAATGTCCCTTGTGATTTGCTACACACCTAATGGTCTTCCATAAAAGGGCTAACAACTGGTGGGAAAAAAGGTTTCTGAGGTGCAAAGACAAAATTCAACTGCCTGCACTGAAAATGTACAATCTGCCCATTTCATAGTGGCTATCCCAAGCTTTACTTGTCTCGAAATACTCTAAAACATCATGGAAACCTTTACTGTAGCCATTGATCGACTGGTTCCTACATGCCTAGAATATAGGGCAGCTCATGCAAGAGACATTTACTAGTGAAATTGAGACAAACAACAATCTTCTACAATGTTATGACAGCATGAGAACCAGTGATTTCACAGAATCATGAGATTTTTCCATTTTCCGTACAAGTTCTTGACATAAGAAAGCCCTGTTTTTTCTTACTTGAGGCAGTAAGATAGTTCTAGTCTACAGACTTCCTATCATCATATCATCAGAAGCTCAATTGATAACATTTTGTTGGGCTTGGCTTGGACTTGCTATTTCCATGCTTATCATGGTAGAATCTTCTAAAGGCTTGAAAACTCACTGTTAATAGTCACCAAAATACTACCCACATGCCACGTGGAAAACTCAAGCTCATATGCATGCCTTCTAGACCAAAAAGTGTGAGAATAACTTGACTGAAAATGACACCATACAGATCAGTGAACAACCTTCAATACTGCCTTCATTCACCTCAATCAATTGTTAAAAGCATGACATAGTCGATATGCAGATATTTCCCAATCCAACTGGCTAAGTGCACAAGCATTCCTAACTTCAGTCAACAATTCTCAAGATAGCTAATTGAAACTTTTCCTTAAGTAACATACCTTAACAACTCTAAATCCCGCTCATCAAACTCAAGACCTTCCAAGAGTCATAACTTTTGCATATGACCTCAAAATGAAGTGCCTTTTTTAGTGTATTTTTTCAAGTAGTAGGCCAACCTTCAATGCACATTCTAATCCATTTGTAGATTTACTTCTCATTAACTTTCCCTTTTCCCACTCAACACTTTCAATTTTCAGATCCCACATTTCTTTGACACAACCGCATGCTAAATGGCTGATGACTTGTTGTATGAACTCAAACATGTGGCTCTAGGAACCTTGTACATACATAAAACCAATGTTCTTTGATGTACTTTCTCTCTTGAAGTGGTACAACTGTTGAATATCTCAAAAATCAACCCTCTCACAATGTCAGTACAACTTCATCTAAAAGCAGTTTGTAACATTTGCCACAACATTTGGTTTTTTCATTTGGTAAACCATTTCGATCTTAGGAGGGTACGCATTACAACCATCTGATTACATTCTGGAACAGGGCCCTATTTCATGGTCTGCAAGAGTGGTCAGAATGGATACTTTCTTCCCCCTACCGGGATGCCAATTGAGTTTACCACTGAAAGCACTTTCATGGAAACATTTGAAGCTTTTCCGGATCTAAGAAATGTGCATTTTAATCACTCTGTATGTTCCAAATAGAAAGCTTTGAAAATTTGGAAGATGTGAAACATTGTCTAACTTTATCTTGACCCCTAGTAGTTCAATGGACAAGACACGAAACTTGCAATGCTAGATCTCAGTCTTCAATCCTCTAATGTTGAAAGTCTAAAGATGGGACAGACGAAGCCAACTTGGTGTCCTTAGATTTCACCCTGAAATCTGAGACTACCCCATGTTAAAATTTTCGTTCTTTTAAAATAACGGGTCGTTTTGTGTTTTTATTGCCAGAAGATGCTTGTATTGTGTTAAGATATTCCCAGTGAATCATATGAGCCAATTTCGACAAATACCCAGATGCCAAAACTCGTTTTATCCTTTCGCCAAGTTTTGTCTGCGGGAAATTTTTATTTAATTATTTAAAGCCCCGTTTGAAGTAAATTGTGCTCCGGTTTAACCCTGTTGAAGTTTTGCATGTCAATATTCACATATACCAGTAGGGTTTTCACCAGGAATGGATCCTGGGCTTTGTCTGTGACTTCTGGCAACGTTTTTCGTTTTTATTATTTTGAGTGTTTTTCTCTGTGAAATTCCCCTAGGTCAATTTCTTCGTCAGTACAGTTTGTTTTCTTCCTTGGAGTATCTGGAGATCATCTACGACCGCCATGCCATAAGGAATCAGCTTCAGGAAGTCAGCTTCTCTTTAAAAAGACTAAGTCATGCACAAAAAAGTCTCTCCCAGGCAAGTCGCATTTTTGGGAATGGATGGATTTAAGTTGCAGTGGGATTTTTGGTCGCAGCAGCAGGTGGGATTTTGTACCTGCCTTGCAGGGTACTTTTTCCCATAAAGGCAAAGTCACTTAAGTTATGATGGGAAAATTAGAGGCAGCAGGCAGGCGGGAATTTCTTACCTGCCTTGCAGGGTGAAAATTCCCATTATAAAATAAAAAAAATCACTTAAGGCATTGATGGGAATTTCTTACCTGCCTTGCAGGGTAAAAAATTCCCATTATGGAAGTCAAACAACTTAAGTGGATGAAGGGATTTTTGGAGCTGCAGTGCAGGGTGAATAATCCCATCAAAATTGACATTTTAAATAAAGAAATCAACCATGTCAAAAAGTGTGACCCCTTTGGGCATTAAAGAATAACTTTAATTGCAATTATTAATTGTTTTTATTCCTAATTTTGGCACCCAAGGATGAGGAAAAGTCAACGCATGAATAGAAGTCGAAGGAAGACTGGAAGAAGAAGGCTAAAAATAAATAAATTTAATTTATTTAATGCAGCCTCAAAGCATGCTAAAAAGTGCGACCCATTTGGAGGAGAAATAATACTTTTTGAAGTATTTATTAATGGATTTAATTCCTAATTTTGGCGCGTGAGGTCAAAGCATGATGTTAAGAGAAAGTAGAGGGCTAAAAATAAATTAAATTTATTTATTTAATGGCAGCCATGAGCATGCAAATTTGGGCGCCCAAGTTGGAGGAATAAACATGTTTGTTTATTAATTAATTGCCAGGAATAGCATGGACAATTATTAGAAATAGAATGCTGAGGGTTATATAAGCATGGGCTACCATAAGTGAAGGTGTAATTAATTCTTTTTGCAAAGGATTGCAGCCCGGACAGTTTTGGCGCCCAAGGAAGGAGGATTTTTGCATTGAAGTTTATTTTCCACTGCTGGGAAGCTTCAAAGTTTGGCGCCTAGGATTGGAGGAGCTTGATTTAAGCCTGTGTAATTATCTGCATGTTGATATGAGTGCCCAGGTGAAGTTAAAAATATTTATGCTTGCTTTGCATGCAAGCAAAGCCTCAAATTTTAGGGCAGCGGGCTTAATATGCAGATTTTTGTGATAAAAATCAAGTGTTCATGCTCTGGAATCCGTCTTTGTCTGAATTAATTGCAGGTATTCATTACAGGTGCTTATATAAGTGAAAGAGAGTGCAAATCAACGTCAGGTACATTGAATATGTCCTCCGAATCTGAAGAAATCGTCAGATCTGTACCAATTGCAAAGAATTCCGACCGAATAAAAAGAAAAAGAGTTGCTCAGACAAATATTGCTCTAGCCATGGCAAAGTGGGATGAAAGGGTAGGCTCTGCGGAATCATGCATAGCTTCCAGATTTGCTGAAGTCGATGATACAGACACAGGCCATGCACCTATCCCGATTTAATTGATCTTCACAAATAAATTGCAAAGGCTTCCGGCAAAAATTCATCCTCTTGTTTCTGACGTAGCCTGTGAAGAAGTCAGTGCATGGAGAATTCCTTCCAGGATCTTGTGCATGTGCTCCCAATCTTCCAATTGAAGCCTTCATTGAATTTGCATTCACCCGGAGTTCTTTCCAAAAATTTTAATTGCTCATATGCAATTAAAAATAAAAATGATGAGTTATTTACGGCAAACATTGCACTGATGCATGTACTAGAGAAGAACTACAAAAGCTTCAAGGATAAGAAGGAAGACAAGTCAAAGACAATACCCGTAAGAAAATCACAGTCACTTGCTTCCAGATCCAGCTGCTTCCAAATCTAGTTTGGTGAGAATCAAAGGCAAAAGAATCAACTGCATGCAGAATATGAAAAAGAACAAGACTGTAACTTTCCTCTTTCTTCTTCTTTCTCTTATTTTCTTCGACAAAGTAATTGAGCGATCAATTAAATTATAAAACTTAAGTGATTGGTTTAAAAGCCATTACTTGAAGAAGTCAACTACTTGGAAATAGGTGGCAGACATGCAAAATAGAAGGTTCTATCTTTAGTTGCAAATCATGCATGTCATGCAAAGAGGAATTCGAGGAGGGAGATTGCCAGTTGTTTCCTTTCCGACTTCCACATGTGCCAGTTCACTAAAGGCTTCCTATTTGTAATTTCCCCTCTACATGCTATAAGTAGAGGAAGAACCTTCGGGTTAATGATCAGAATTTGTAAGCAACATTCTTGTGTTCCAGACTTTGTGCTGAAACCCCTGATAGCTATTTGAAGCAAAGGAATAGAAAGGAGCATATTTCCGGAGAACTTTGTGTCGACGGTGCATTTTGTTTCTAACTTTTGTCTTAGATGTACTTATAAACTTGTGTTATTCTAGATCTAGATCTGAAAGTTCCCTTTGCTTCTTAATTTTGTGTGTTAATATCTATTGGTTTTGTCTATGTGCATGCAATCAACTTTGTAATCTATTGATTGGGTTGCACATCTTCCCTCTTTCTTTCTTGTGTTTTTATTATTTTCTTCTTCATCAGATATTTCCTTTCTTTAACAACTGCTTACTTGCTGCAAAACTATACAACTATGGTTCATGAGCTGCATGGTTAAAGTAATACCCACAAATAGATACTAGCATATTTAATTGACAAATCTTACACGGGAGCCTCACCGGTAAATGAGGGAGATTTATCTCAGGACTACCTAGGTTTTCAGCCTATGCAGAATCGATATGGTGTTTAGTAATCTGGAGCCCCATTTTGTCACCATCACTCTAGGAAATCAATTTTACATGATCCCGGAGGTAATTCCTCTTGCTAAAGGGTCTTTGATTTCTGCAAAGAAATTTGTACTCTTTGACCAACACAAGATATAGAGGTTCCTTTTACCTCCCAAAATGAGGACAAATAGTTCTAGGAGTAAAATCAACAAAGGTATAAGAACCAACAACCGTAAGACCACTACAAACTAAGGCATGCAGCAGATTGTATATATGCAAAAGAATCTTGTCCACTTCCGAGACCCAATTGTTCAAGGATTGTTGAAGAGGTGAGATGCAACCACACCATGCAAAAAGTTCATGAAGAATTGGTCGTTGAGGAAGAAATGTTGACCGACTTGCAGATAGGGTGAGAGAAGTTGGACATGAAAACTGGAGCAAGAGATGCTAGGAAAGAAATAGGGGAATACATGGTAAGCCCTTATAATTTTTAAGGTTGTGATCATCCATAAGATTTAATTGGAAGTTTCAAGAACCAAACCACATGGGATTGGTTTGAAGTTACTGAAAAATATGGGATACACCGGTCAATGCCTTAACAAAGATGGTCTAAGAGTTTGTATACTCATTAGGAAGAGACAAGGACCAACAATATTGGTCTTAGGTACACAAGAGAGTCTTTAAAATCCACCAAGGGTAAATGTTGGGTTCATAACACCCTTGCTCCAAAATTCACGAAATTAGTAAAAGTGAATTTCAAGTGTACCACCCTACATGTTATGCACATTGTGATATGATATTATAATGTATATGAGTTGATGGAGATGCCGACATGTGACATACATACCCCTTAGTTATATGTTTATAATGTATGGGGTCACATAGGAATTAGTTATATAGGGTAATGAGTCAGCCTACATTGGGATTAGGTGTTACCCATCCAGTAAAAGTGATGTATACCTACATAAAGGAGAGGAATGTCATTATGAGATATCTCATGTATGTGTCAAGTCTTTTACTTGGTAAAAGAATATTGGAGGTGTCCCCCTCAAAGTGGACTTCCCATATTGGGATATCGTGGACTTATTCTTTAAGGAGTATTGCATGGTGTTGCCCTACCTTAAGGGTGTTTGTCATGTCCCTTTTTGGAGATAATTCCATTTGAATACCTCGATCCATTTTTCTTCCTCGTGAGTTCAAGTGAACAAGCTAGAGGAATCTAACAATGTCATCGTGTGCTTAATTTCATGTTTATTTCTTTAAGTGGCATTGTATTTGTTGGTGAGCTTAGCGCCCAACAATAAATTAGAAATAAAAAGATAATGGTGAGCATGTAGACTCCAAAAAGATAAAAGAAAATAATAAAGCAAGTCTAATTGTGGTCGGCCTCATTTGAGAGCCCCAAGACTTGGCACCACCCTCTTATTATAAATAGAGGTTGTTGGCATTAGTTTAGGACATGTTTTGGAGATCATTCTTATCTTGGTGAAAGTTGGCTTGTGTAGCCCTTTTACTCTCTCTCCCTCTCAAGGACGAAACCCCTTGGGTTGAGGATCTCATCCAAGGATGAAAACCCTTGGTTGGGGAACTTGTGAAAGACGAAGACCCTTCATGAAGTTTTGATTATGCAAGCTGGTTAAAAAAGTGTAATATCCCTTTCAAGGGCTGAAACTGAAAAGTAGAAAATTAGCTCAAACCCTAATATTAGCAAATCTGATTTTAGGACCAACAAACTGAAAATAAAACCCAAATTTGAACAACGATCAAATTTTTAGGACATTGGTGCAAAAAGCATGCAAAACACTTGAAATGCTTCAAACAAGTTTGCCAAAATAGATATCTGTATTCTAGGCATCCACAAAATCAATATTCAATATGAAATATGATAAAAAGTACTACTGGAAATTAATTAAAAACCAACAAAACATAGCAACGCAAATAAAATTATGAAATGAGGGTTTAGAAACCCCAAACTCCACAAATAATGATTGATATAATTAGGAAACCAAATGTAAACTCAAATATCATTGTGGTGCCCTAGATGGCACCAAACAATACACTAATGCAAGTTGCCCCACAAAGGAGAGGCTCAATAATATACATAAAAATCAGATTATGACTTCTCAAATCTGCAATTTGCCTTCAAGCCCAAACAAGGAGGGTTTTCGTCCCCCACCCAACCACAAGAAGGGTTTTCGTCCTTCTTGGAAAATACCACACACTTGGATTTTCACCCAAGAGTGGAAGAACAATGAGCATACAACCCACAAGTCCAATTAGAGTAAATGTACCAAAAGTAGATGTGTGCAAATGAATCCTTCACCTCTCTTTATACCTCCAACTTTGGTGCCAAGGCTTATAATGACATGGCCAACCCATATAAAGTCATTATAATCTTTTAAAATGCTTTTTCAATGTACCAAACCCAGCTGACCTGCTAAAAGGAAAAACACACTAAAAAAAACATTGAAAATTAGAAAATAAATGCAAAGGAAGCTAATTCCTTTTCCCAACTCTTCCACTTTGTTGCCATGGAAAAGGGAATGGCAAGAAGTCCAAAATCAGGTTCTTAAGTTGGAAAAATGGGACATTACAAAAAGCAATAAAGTATCTTTCTCTTGCATTTGTGCTCTTCTTGGTGCAATATTGTATTTATTTATAGCGGAGTGACCTACATTGATGTGGTAATTTGGTATGTGTGATGACATTTTGGCAAATCTGAAAATACTCCCTTATTCTCTATATTTTCTAAGGTTGGGATTCCAAGTTTGATGAATTTTGGTGATGTTCTACTATTTTTAGCAAGCTTGGAAATGTTCCCTAGTTAGGGTTCCGTAATTAATTAGTTCTACATACAATTCTGATTTTTAACAGCTGCAAATGATTGATAAGGGTTTCATAATAATTTTGACATAAGTTTGGAAGGATTTTTGCAAGATTTAACCCTATTTTGAAGGGTTGTTTTCACCTAGGGAAGTCGCTGCCCTAAGAATGGTTTGAAGTTCAGTTTTTGTAGGTTTATAACAGCAGTGCCCATAAATCTGATTTGGGAGCTTTTTGCCATTTCCTGAGGTCTCCCAAAAATGGACATTACAATGTTCCTCTATTTCTGGATATTTTGAATATTAGGGCATCTTAGCCCACGAATATCTCGTGTGGTGTTGGTCTTCATTATATTACGCATATTATTCGAAAAATAATTATTCATTATATGTGAAGATCTTATCACTACAAGTGTGGAAGGGGATTCCTTTTGCACTCAAAGTTTCTCATGTTTATTGGAAATTGTGACTAGGAACAATGCAAACCATTGCTTCCCAAAGAAGGATGGGTGATCCATGTGGCAGTTCGACACACATTGGGAAGAATACTAGAAAAAGCAATATATAACTAGTACATCACCTTATTGGGGTCATAACTCCTTGACTGTAGCTTGGAATTTGAAACTGTAATATGGGTAGGAAAGCTTGTGAAGAGATCTAGTTTAGATGCCTTAAATCATAGGCCAAATTTTGACTCGGAAATTGGGAATCGACAATTTATCAGCATTAATCGGCAACTTTATTGCTACTTTTAAAAACATTTGAACTCATAAAATAAACTTAAATTAAATGTAAAAACATTGTTAAATGATGCGAGAAGTGACTCTTTGAATTTTTTTAATCTATAAAAATACTTCAAGTTACAATTAAATACATAGAGTCACTATTACAAGTCAAAATTTAACAACTAAGTATTTAATAGAGTCACTTAATATTAAATACTTACAACTAAATTAATATTACAAGTTACAATATTAATCTATTAACCACTATATAGCTAAATTAATATTACAAGTTACAATTAAATTCTAGTTATATTAAAAAATTAAATGCATAGGGTCGCTGTATAAATCTACACACAGTGACATAAACATTAATGGAAATGTAATGTCCCAACTCTGGGACCAAAGGGGAATACGGCAATTCAAAAACACTAATCAACTGAATATAGCAAACTCAATCAAAACTACTTGTACCGGTTGAGTAGATGACTCAATAAACCCAATGATATGGGTTTAATGGCCTCTATCAAGCAAGCTCACAAAATATTAACTCTCAACTGAACTTAATGAGACTCAGAAAATCAGTTTGCTTTCCAATTAACATGAAGATTAAACACATCTGCAAGAGATCTCCAAAACTGAACTAAATCCACCCATACAACCCTCTAAATAAATATGTATGAATCCGATCTGAACATTCATCCAAAGATCATTGTAAAAGAGGAACTTGCACTACCACAACCAACAATACATTGTGTATTAAATTCGCAACTCAAATAATACTTGGGAATTCATACAAAGTGTGCAACCCAGCAGTGCCATAACTTGATCCAATTTCGCCAATACAAATTGCTAAATAAATGCTGCCAATATATATGTGCATTTCATGATATATAACTCTTCCCAAAAGCCATCATCAATCTGCAATATCAATCATATAATGTCGCTGCAATGGAAGACTTTAAATAATATGCAAACATAGTCATCACAAGAGGTTATCAACTGGCCACATGTAGTTTACTAACAGTTAGCTGATCCTAAAGGAGCCCAAACATGCATTAAATATTCAATATTTAATGCCAAACTGAGTCGCTGGAATTAGCAGATTAGTCCCTTCCAGATCGCTGCATATTTAGAGCATTAACATGCATAAAAATGTCCATATAACTGTCCAAGGTGATTGCTGCAAAAAAGGGACTGAGTTTCATTAAATCAGGCATTTATCCAAGTCGAACCATTCTACAATTGCTAATAACAACCATGAAAGGAATCACTGTGGTTAGAGGACACAATCACACAACCAACCAATCGAATTACATAGACAGCTGCATTTAAATCAGTCCCACATCACCATAAGGCAAGTCGCTGCACTTTAGAATATTCTAGACAGGCATTAAACTCTTCAATCATTACCCAAAGTAGTTGCTGTATGTTGGAACACAACAACACCAAACTAGCTGGTCGATTTCACTAAGATTGCATATAAAACAATTCACAAACCCAGCTGTAAAATCAGTATAAACTTGCTGAGGTTATAAGTGGTATTTTAATAAAATTTTGCAACTAACAGGCAGCTACAGCTGTCCCTAATGCTCGGGAAGAATTCGCCATTCCTAAACCAGCCATGTTCCATGCAAATATTTTATATATCAAGTCGATTAGCTTCAGCACTATCACCAGGAATATTAAATCAGCCAAATCGATATGCAAGGAGCAAGAGATTACACCCAAAACCCAGCTGCTACAGTGATTCGCTACAGTAAAAACATGCAGATTTCTACTTGCAAATTCAACCAAAATATTTGCCAAGTCCAAACAAGGATCTCACAAATAACCTCTTCAATTTGATATTCAAAGTTCAGCTACAAAGATCTCCCAAGCATGAGAGAGAGAAGGAAAATATCAATGGGCATGCATCCCAACTCCAAGCATGGACTATCAAATAAATCTCATCATAACATAAGTCTAACAATGATCCTAGCACTCCTTTTATAACCAAGGAGGCACAAAGTTCGAAATCCCTAAGAGAGGGAAATTATTAAATAAAAGCAGTTTATTTTCCCTAGGTGTGGTGTCCCCTTTTCAAAAGGTGATTTTAATATTTAAATTTTAAAAGCCACCTATTTATTTAATTAATTCCCCATTTAATTTTGTATTTTGGGAATTAAATCTTCATAATTAAATAATTATTGCTTTCTAATGTCAAATGATAAAAATCACTCTCTAGGCAATAATATTTAATTATTTAATAAAATTTTCCCCTTGCAACATCCCAAAGCCCACGGGGAAATATAGGCTAAGGGTCTTTAAAAATGGGGACATTATAGGAAACCCTTGGTCGAAGGTCAAGACTCGAAACATGAATTACATAGGAGAAAATAGCCACGAAATGCTTCCAAAGGGGCACACTTTTTTCGCTTTGGTCGTTTTTTAGCTTTTATACCTAACCCGCACAATTCTCCACGATTTTCCTAGCGATTTTCCACAATTTTTTGGGGTTTTTGTCTCCGTAAACCGCCGATTTATCAGCAGGTCAAAAATTGTGATTTTCTAAAAGATAAATCGTTTGAATGGCACATAACGATAAATCGTGGTTTCTGGGAGATAAATTGCGATTTTTTGTATAAATACATGCCTTTGGCAGCTATTTAGGGTATTCAAAGTTTCAAGAAAAACCCTCCAAATGGCTTCAAAAATGCAAAATACAAAAGCGTATAAGAAAACATAAAAATGGTAAATTTGCTTTTTTATTAGTTTCAAGCCATGAGAAAACCTCTCTGTTGTTTGGACGGAACACTTGTAACATGAATTTTGAGATTCTAAGTCAAGTTGCTTCAATTTCTATTTTTAGACAATTCATTTCCTTCTAAAAATTGATATAAAAGAAATGACAATCAAATGTAAAAACCGCAGTATTATAGATTCACATTTCTTCTTGGAGATTGCTACCTGTCGTAGCTTCACATCTCTTCTTATAGATTGTTACCCTTATGTATACTACTCTTGGCTTCGATAAAGCTTCATTTACAACGCAGCATATAATTATTTGATGTTTTCATTTCCTTGATTCGGCTCATTACTTTAATAACACATTAAATTTAAGAAAATTAGTGTTTTTTCCACCTGATTCCAATTAAATTTTGGATCGGTTAGCTCTGTTATTTTCCATGGACCAGCTAATTCTCAAACCAAGGACCTCCCATTAGCATGCTAGGAGCTCTACCACTGAGCTCCCAGCCTTTCTGTTCTAGAGTGTGCATTGTTCTTCCAACATCCTGCCTCAATCCATACTTCTTTGCCTGGAGTTTGAGTCTCCTAGTTTAGGTTTGATATCATGTTACTTTCCATGGGCCAGCTGGGACATGTACTAAGGATCTCCCATTAGCATGTTAGGGCCTTCGACAATGAGCTACCATTCCCTTTGCAGTCCAGTGTATATATTTTACTTCAAACAAACTCTACAGCTAAGATTTATAACATTCAACTACTTAACAATAAATGCAAAACATTCCATTAATACTATATTGAGGACTTATATGCATTAACAAATACATGGAAGCTTTATTGTTGATCAGAGAGAAGAATTAAATTCCACTACTTAACAATAAATACAAAGCATGCCATACATATTACATTGAGGGCATAGATACATCAAAACATACAAAGAAGAATTAACATTGATAGGAAAGAAGTAATACCATCTTCCAATATTGTTATTCCATTTTTTCCTTAGTGGAGCTATAGCCAAGTCAGATCCAAAGAAGCGACATCTGTCAGAGAACAGTAAAAAACTCTATCATCCACATGTTAATATACTCGTTTTAAAAGGGTAAAATATTGCAAACATTTTATTGAAGGTGCCACATAAGGAGGAATTAAATCATACTCTGGCATAAATCTTGGTGAAAATGCATTCATTGTCAATGACAAAGAGCAATGCCCGCCTGCATATAAGTGTCACTAAAGGTTTAAACTCATAATATAACAAGCAACAATAGTTTGAATTTAGTAACAATAACAAGATTGTGTATAAGCATCACCTAAAGCTATGCGTCGAAATGAACTTGCTCGTGATGGTCGTACTGGCTCCATAACCCACACATTCATGTCAATATCCTCCATAACATGCCAAAAATCTTGAAATTTTTTAATCAACTGTTGCAAGCAAATCATTTAGAAAATAGTATATAAAAGGTTGACCATTTGATAAAGAAACATCACCCTTTTATTATATTCCATGGCCATGAAAACAAGAAAAAAATAAATTTAGGCAGTGAAAGCTTGAAGAGAATTTGCACCTGTGGACACATGTCCTCTTTTACACAATGACAAACATTGAACACATAATACATGCAAGAGAAAGCCACATAATTAAACAACACATAGAGCTCCCTGCATGGTTATAATTTGAAGAGAATCTAGAAGATCAACAACTATAAAAGAATTTTGCCTACAATCCCAACAAGATGTCTACTAAGTGATTTTTGTTTTTACAAAGGTGTTATATTATAAACAAAATATGAGATGCAATAAAAAGAGATCAGAAGGGACCAACTCACGACCAGAAGTTAATTACAAGGAGGAGAAAACTAAAAAGATCCAAGCATAAAATCTGATGAAAATTTTTGTCAGACACAATAAAATCTGCAGAAAATTTGTCTCAGATAGTAGAAAATATGCAGAGAAAATAAAACATTCCATTTACCTGAAGCATAGAATCATATTTTCCTTTTAGCAATAAGGCGAGTTTGCCAAGTGGAATGAATCTGCTGTGTGGTGCAAGGGAGACACAACATGTGGAGAGAAGCATAGAGACCTGCACAAATCCTGAGTTGTTGGAGGGTGACGTGGTCGAGTTGTGAGACGGCGGTGTTGGGGAAAGATGTGGCATGGAAAGACTGTAATAGAAATCATCCCACTGTTTACTTGCAAGAAGACAAAATAAGGGCAATAACAAATGGTAGCTTCTGAGTTGGTAGAGTGCGTTGAAATGGTCCAAGGAACCTGTCATCTTCAGACATCCCTAAAATCTATGGGATGAGGGTTCTATTATGTTTGCATTGGTCAGCTCTGGAACCTACAAGTTGAGGGGACCTATAATGTTTGGACATCCCTAGAACTTAATAGTGGATGGGTTCCATTATTTCTTATTGGTAACCCTAGAGCCTACAAATCCAAGGGACCTGTCATAATAGAATATCCCTACAACCTGCAGGTTGAGAGGACTTATTATATTTCATAGATCAGCCTCTAAACTGGCATAGAGTCCCTCAACCTGCATAGAGGGAACCTAATGGTTGGCTGATCCCATTACATCTCATAGGTCAGCTCCAGAGCATTCAATTTGAAGTGACCAATCAATCTAAACACCTCTAGAAATCAAAATTTGAGGGGCACTAACATCTCATTTTAATAAGGAAAAATAAGATATGTTATTTCAGGATACTTGTTGGTGTCCCAAATTAGGGAGATAAAGTATCCCAACAGGAAAACTATCAAAGAATGAATAGATTTTTATTCCCTTTAAACTCGTTTTGTGTTGGCCATCCTTCACACTAATCTCGTGTTTTTTTTGTTTTATGAATATCCTTTTGAGTGCAAATAACAGTTAAGGGAGGCGATCCATAAAACTATATGCACCTATTGGCAAAAAGAATAAAATCCATAAAAGTGGTATCATAACCAAGTTAATCCTTCCCCTCCACCACATAGACTCTATACAAGAACTACAATTACAATGTAAGTAAACAACTCCCCTTGCTCATTTAAATAGCTATAGTGAAGTGCTACAAACCAATTTGGTTTAAAGGACATTAAAATATGTCTTGTATTTCTCTCAAACACCTCCCCAAATGGCATGTCAAGGGCACTAATAGGTAAAAGTCCATATGTATTGTATATTTATCCAAAGTCTTCATCCTGAAGACATCCAATACATACTTCATCAACGTATACGGCCTACTTTTCATTAGAATTCTTTGGCAATATAACATAACTCCCCAACAAATAGCATAAGGTGTTATTTTTGAGAGGCCTACACACCAAACCCATGACATCTCTCTCTCAAACACCTCCACGAATAGCCTGTCAAGGGCATCAAGAGGCAAAGGTCAATATATATTATATATTTATCCCAAATCTTCATCCTGAAGATGTCCACTACATTATTCATGGACATATACAATCTAATTTTCATTAGAATCCTTTGACAATATAACATAACTCCCCAAGTAAATGGAATCATTTCTCTTTCCCATGACTTGACCTGCCCTCATTCTCTTTGATATAACTCCCATAAAATACATTAATTCTTAACATCCTTTTCTTTAATTTTGCATGCCCACCTCCCGTGTCTCACTTATTTTGACCGTTGAAAAAGGTATGAGAAGAATTTTTTCCCCACAATCATTACTAGAATACAATATTACACTTGACTGATTCAGAAAATCCTTACCTTCATTAATGTGAATAAAGATGAATTACTATTAATGTTGCAGGTTGTACTACTCGAACACTTCCACTTAACTGCAATGTTAATGGCTAATGCTTCAACAGAGTCTTGCAGTCAAGGAAAGATTGAACAAGTCGGGGATCTTTTTCTTGAGTGGCATTTTGCAAGTGTGCCATACTGTGAGAGTTTTCTGGAATGGACTGCATGGATAATATAGCTATAAAAAATAATGTTGAGAAACCCCTACTTTTTTCGTCTCATGCTATTAAGATTAAAAAAAAACAATGCCCCATGTATACTGGAAATGCAAAATATCTAAAGCACTTTGAAATATAATGCTTCGAGTGGCGGTTAGGATGTTAGAATAGTTAAAATTGAGGTCATAAATACAAGTCATGCATTATCAAAATACATTATGGGAAATAAATGCGCAATATTAAATATAATATTGTGCTCTATAAAAGTTAGGGGAGGGTCCATTAATTAGCTTTGTAATTAATGATTAGTTTAGAATTGCCTGGGCATCTCTCTTACTTAAATATTTCTCTAGTTATATTTTCTAATCTGATTGATGAAAGCACAAAAAACTTTTCTCTTTACATTGAGTTTGATGTTTCTCTTATCTATGTTTGGTTTCCTCTTATAGAGTTCAAGACAAAGAGACTTGGAAAAGGCAAACAGACTTGGAAAACTGTAGGGAACATAGGTACGCCCTTTCTTCATCACCTTCTAAAGATTCTAAGTTTTCTAGCATTTTTTGCACGGGGGATCATTTTTAGCTGTGGTTGCAAAGTTATGACCCCGGAAAGGTAGCTTTACCCACTACCACTCCCGTGCTTTGCCACAAAGATCAGTAGAACACTTTCTACAAGTATTGGACCTTCTTCAAGTTACACCTAACTTCTCATAAATCCTAATCCTTTTACAAAGAAGCACTCTTTCTTAGTAGGAGAAAAAGTAACAATGCTAGCTCTCTAGTGCTTGTTGAAAGAGGTCCAATGATAAGATTCTTTTGCGCTTTATGATGTACTGTAAGATGCATGACATCAAAATGTAAAATAATAAAACAACATGTAGAAAATGAGATAACTAGAGGCTAAACTACTAGCACTTCTTTCTCCTTACCACTATCGATAGACATGCTTTTGTAAAGACTTCCTAATCTAACTAAGAAGTTTTCAATTGAAATATAAAATTAGAAATTTGCATAAGTTCATGTAAGTTAAAAATTCACGGCACATGTATTTGAAAGTTTGTCATTTGTTTTGTAGTAATATGTAATACACACAATTTCTAGTACAATAAAGATAAAATGCTCAATAGAGAAGGTAACCACCATACCTTGATCATTTAATTCTGCACATTGTAATCTCATGTATTTGATCATTCATATTTCTAAATTTAATTATCAATTCCCCGAGTAGAAAGTTAAATGACAAGTAAGATGAACAATGAGCATACCTCATTAAATTGATCTAGTGCATGTTTCAAAGTAGCCTCTTTTGACCATTCTAATTCAAACGCCGAGGGCAATTCCTATACCAATTGAACAAGGAAAACCTTAAAGTGCTTGTGATTAATAAAACCCATATCACATGGATAGCATATGCTAAATCAATCTAAATTAGTCATGTCCACTTAAAGAATGAGACAGACTGATAGACATTTCTTTCACAAATGGCCTAACATAAAGTAAAATGAGCAACGCCTCACGATAAAAATGTAATATGCTCAACAATCTTTATGTGAAAAGAAAAGATTAAAAGCATATCAGACCATTCATTATTTATAAAAGAAACAGTAATCGTGTGATAACATTTCAATTCATTTATGTTCAATCCTATCACACAATTTATTCTTGTTCAATCCTATCACACAATTCATTTGTGTTCAATCCATTAAGATAGTAATGAGAGGAAAGCATGACAAAGAATTAAAAACAAATTAGGACCGAACTGCCACTCTAGGGCTCACTTTCTTTCAAGTATCAACAATACAGATTTGAAATATAATGAATCAAACACAGCAGCTATGCACATAACCATAGTATTTTGTAGTGACTAAGATACAAAGATGTATCTTCTATTTACAACCAAAATGAAGAGTTAAAAAATGCTTAATTGGAAACTACTGAATTTCATTGCATATCGTTTCATCCCATATTCAAGAAATCACATTGAATGAATGTATTTATGAACAAAAGGATGCATTATCATAAGAAATCCATGCAAAAGAGCATAAACTTATAGGCAAGAACATGAAGCCACTTGCATGAAATGATTGTCAAACTAATGATGATTATTCTCTAGGGGGGGCATCTGAATCTCCTATATGTGGTTGTTGATAACCCCACAGCTCTTGCTTCTAAGGATAAGGACGACTATCTCTTTCCTTTTGCATTTGGAGGAAGAGGAATGTCTTTGTTCTTCCACATGGCCATTGGTTGGAGCATATATTGTATCCCGTTAATATTATTATTACTTTTCTACCTAATATATTTCTTGCTTTTGTACTTTTTTTCTTTTTCTAGAGAAGTTCCCTTTGTAATGTCCCCAAATGGACAAATTAAGCCCCCAAATGGAACAACAACAAATCTGATTTCTAATAACAAATTATAGAATATATACTGGATGAAATTATTGCAGATCTGAATTGTTAATGGAAAATGCGACTTGCCCAAGGAGTTATTATTCCACAAAATTGAAATAAATTCACTGAATTCTTAACCAAAACAGATAAACAATATTTATTTAAGCGAGAACATCATAAAAATACCAGATTTGGATCAAATAAAGGGCTGGAATTTATTATAAAAATCTGCAGATGAAAAACTCACAAACATGACTGAAAACAAATTTTCCCAAGCCCAAAAATTACGCCAACCACTGAACTCGGTCTTTAAAAATCTGATAATTAAGTCACAAATCAGATCTGACCCCAATTTGCCCTAGAGTGTTCTAAACGCACCTAGAAGTGAGTCGCTCCAAGAGAAACAAGCTGGAAATGTAAGGTAAAAATTAGCAACACTCTTTCACCTTCAAACCCTCACTGAAAACACAGTAGATCTGCAATTTTCCCTTCAAATACTGTTGGAATCCTAAAGAAGAACCTTGAAAATCACTGGAAACCCCAAAGTAGAGCTTCCTCTCAAAAAGGGAGAAGAGCTTCCGTTCTTCTTCTTGGCTTAAAGAGGGATTTCGTTGTCTCAAGCAAAACTACAAAGGGTTTTCGTCCTTTGGAGTAAAAATGGAAAGCATGCAAGCTTAGACCAAATATCATAAAATATAAGATGTCAAAAGATGTCTCTCTCCATACATGATGACTTGCTTTTATTATTTTCCTTGGCCTATTAGCCACCCAAAGCAACCAATCAGCTCACTTGACCTCATTTAATATTTCCCCTTGCTTTATTTCATCTCCACATGGGTCGCATTTTTACTCTAGGGAAAAATAAAATATAAATTTACTTCTTTTCTTTTTTATTTTGTCACTAATAAATTAATTTAAGTGCTTATAATAAAATTTTATTATGCACTTTAAAATTAATTAATTAGGACTTAGGTTCCCTTTTTCTCATCCCTTTAGCCTTCGGGAAACAATAAATGGGCTAAGGGTCTTCAACTTGTTAATTTTGAGAAAGGGATATTTCAATCCACCCTTCCCCAAATTGCTTGCCCTCAAGCAATTGTAACTCATATGCCCAAGTGCCATGCGCAAGAGATAAAAGATACTGTAGTGCTCCAAGATTCCAGATTTTGTGCATGTCAAATGCAAGAGCTCTTAAAAAAAATATAGCTCTCATGATGCTCATAAACATGAATTTGGATCAAGGATTCCACAAATTCCACTTTGCAAACTTGATCCTCTTAACTTATCATGCTTCTCATGAGGAAAATAAATCTAAATATGCAGCAATAAATATGACATACGATCATTCCCTTCGTACCTTGGTGTATCCTTGAGATCTTCATTTTCTTTTTCCTTGAGGACATATTGACTTTGTTGCATCAAATTCTTAGCATCCTTGTCCAGAATGGGCTGCATATCATCATGATACAACTGCTGCAATAAAAAAGAAGATGTACCTCTTACCACATAATCCGCATCTCGTGCAATCTGCCCACTTTTGAAAGACCCTTCCATACTCTTGGTTGTCACAACTTGAGGAGTATCGTTCCTCATATCTGATTTTTCTCTACTAATCAACAATTCATCATCAAGCAATAAAATATTTTTACCTTGGGTTGCATGCTCCTTAATTTCTTTCTCATGCCCCATGATTTCTCCAAACCCTCGCGTCTTTATGGTGTTGTTTGGAAAATAAGTCAAGGGATCTACTTTGGCAATGGTGATGGGAGCTTCTATGGCTCCTGTGAGTTTCTCCTGTTGAGATCTTCTCTTATTTCTGGTGCCCTTCCTATTCTTCAACTCGCAAAAATCTCTTAAGGACAACATATCTTTCACTTTGAAATTGAGGGTTGCATATTCTTCACCACATGCCTCTATGTCTTTAACATCACTAGGAATATCTACCTCAATCGGTTGTTCCTCTCTTTGGAGAAACTTGGCCCTGAATATTTGAGGTGGAGAGGTTGCACCTTGGTTGTCAGATATATTATGTCCTTGTAGAACTTTAGCTAAGTCCATGATTGAGCCGGTCAATGCATCACACATTTACCTTTGAGATTCCCTTATGGTGTGTTGCAATTCTCTTTGACTCCTTGTAATCACCTCATGCATGTAGCTTAGTTGATCTGTAAGAGGAGCTCTTGGATCATGCTCATCCATTGTTCCTTTCAGAATAGTTGGATTCCTTCTTTGATAAACTATAGGTGATTTTGCTTATTGCATTTAGATCTGATTTTCTCCTTCACAGGCTGGGAGAATCACCGCTCTGATACCACTGTAATGTCCCCAAATGGAAAAATTTCATCAGGGACATTAAACCCTTTTTGGGTGCTTATGTTGGTTGTTATTCCCAACCACTTCAGTCCTATTCGGCCATTTGCGGACATATTATTTTCATGTCAACTATGAAAACAGCCCCAATAAATCAACTTCATGTGATAGCTCCTCTAGCAACACTTTAAAGAGATTAAAAAAGGAAGACAAACCATAGAAAGGCTATTTGTTATAATGCTCTAATACAAATGCATGCCTACTAATGCGATAGCCAAAGTAAACACATGTTGTTGGGAAATATGAGATGGTCATATCAAACTTTACATTAGTGGTACATGAGGTAAATACTTAACTCACTAAATCTTGTAATGTCCCTTTCTAGGGACGAAACTGAAAAAAGAAGAGAAATAGCACAAACCCAAATGAGAGTAATCTGATTTTTATAACAGCAGTTCTCAAAATATATGAAACCCTAGTAGCAAATTGAATCTATACTTTTAGGGCATCAAACACCCTCCAGAGTCCAAACAAGCTGAAAATAGGTGTATAAATCCTCCTAAATATCGTAGTTACCAAATCCGGCTGGATCTACACAAAATCCAATCGAATCCAGATTTTTCAGCCGGCCTGGATAAATTCAGTTTGAGTTGGCCCTAATTTAGGGAAAAAAAATATTTTTTATTTTTTAAAATTGTGTAGTTTTTTGGAAAAAACAGTCAACAATCAACCTTATCTATTAAAAATATAACATTTTACATTACATTACTAAAGTTTTTCATTGTATTTGTCAAATTTTCATATTTGTAAAATTTAACTCATATATTTTGAACCGGATTTTTCTGAACTTTTTCAAGAATTCCAGATTTTCGGATTTTTTTTCCCTCCTAAACGGATTTGGATTTCCGGACTGGGTAACTATGTTAAATATTGTATTCAATCAATGGAATTAACACCAAGCCAAAGTACTTCAAAACATGTGCAAATTATGGAATTATACCCAGCTACAATTAAATAAATGACAACAATACAACTCACAATAATAGCTGGAAATGGAGATTCCAATCCCCAAAAATATTATAAAAGTGTGTAATCAGCCTTATAAATTATGAGGAACATGAATATCAACTCCAATTGCTAAGATGTGCCCTAGAAGGCACTCAACTCCTCCAAGTCACTACCCTATGAGAGGGTCCAAAATTGATTTAAAAACCTAAGTAGCTCTTCCTTTATCAAACCCTAGCTGAAAACCAACAACATCATTTCCTTAACCTTAGGAACCACTAATTGAAGAGTTTTCGTTCTTCAATTTCAACAAGGGTTTCGTCCTCCTTGAATGCCACACCAAAGGATTTTCGCCCTTTAGTGGAAAGGAATTGACCAATTAGCCCAAAAACCAAGCATGTATATTTTTATGACAAGATAGATGCCCAAAATGAGTCCAAATGACCCCTTTTATACCCTTTTGGTGGCACCAAAACCAATTCAGGAGTCTTCCCCCATGACTGACCTCATAAGGATGTTTGCTTTTAACTTTATCTTTGGCTTTTCACCTCTTCAACCCAATCGACCTGACTTATAAGAGAAACTATGAAAGAAGAATGCAAATGCTCACAAAAAAGACTGAAAAACATAGCAATTCCCTTGTTCACTTCCTTCTTGCCTATGGGAAGCGGAATAGGCTAGACGTCTCCAAAACGAACTAGTTTGAAAAAGTGGACATTATAAATCCCCAAATGGTATGCATTACTTAATGGTTTTCAACACTTTATAAGGAAGGATCATTTTGCTACCTCAACAACACGAGGATGCATCTTTAACTTCTTTTAAGGCCTCCTTGTAATGTCCCCTTTTCCAAGCTAGTCACTTTGGAAGACCGTATGCCCATTCCTCCTCCTATGGGCATCAAGGAAGGAACAAAGGAGGGGAGCTTGCCATGGTTGTAAGTGATGTACCTTCATAATTAATTATTTATTTACTAATCATGACATTGGAATGGTTCGACTAGGGGAAAGAAGACTTGTCAAACAAAGCAGAGAGAATTTTTGTTTCTTCATCTTGAGGTCAGTCTTCTTAAGTGAAGATTAAAAAGTGCAATAGGAGGTCGGCCATGAAGGTGGGGCTTCTAATACATCATTAGTGCCAAAGGAGGGGTACTTAAGGAAGTTCGAATAGAGAGAAGGATCACCATCTTTCATCTATTTTGACATTTACTTGGATTTGGATCTAGTTTAGCTTCTCTTCTTGCCATTGAAGGATGAAAACCCGTCCTTAGTCACCTATTGAGGACGAAACCCTTCAATAGGATCACACTTGCAGACGGAAACCCTCATTTGTGCATTGGTGGCTTTATACA
Source organism: Taxus chinensis (assembly GCA_019776745.2). Lineage (NCBI taxonomy): Eukaryota > Viridiplantae > Streptophyta > Pinopsida > Cupressales > Taxaceae > Taxus > Taxus chinensis. The sequence continues at coordinate 255,057,755 of CM034148.1, read as the reverse complement.
GAGGTCACAAATGAGCTTTAAGGAGGATTTCATATTTGTTTCTCCCCTTCTAACCCTAGGCAACTTGTTTGAATGAAGGGTTTGATATCGTCTAGGGCACTTTTGGACAATTTGAGTTCATAATATTGTTCTTCATATTTTATAAGGCTGAAATCTTCATTTTGGTGATTTTTGGAGTGGTCTATGAGCTATTTTCAGCCCTTGTTTATGGCTGTAATGTTGTTGTCATAAAATTAATTGCAATTGGGTGTAATTACTTATTTTCTCCATTCTTTATATGTAATTTGGATTGATAAATGTTGTCGTGGTTGAATTAACTATTCAGAAGGATTTTCAAATTGATGCTTCTTAGTTGATGATGTATTTTCAGATTTGATTCATTTGAGGCTGTGGCCAAACCCTTATTTTGTAATGTCCCCTTTTCTGGGACATTTACGAAGACAAAGAATTGAAGAGCGTTAACCCATTTTCTCTCCCCGTGGGTTCAAGGATGAAGCTAGGGGATTGTTTTGAGATGTCTATTGTCTATTATATGTAATTGGGTGTAATTACTTATTTTCTCCATTCTTTATATGTAATTTGGATTGACAAATGTTGTTGTGGTTGAATTAATTATTCAAAAGGATTTTCAAATTGATGCTTCTTGGTTGATGATGTATTTTCAGATTTGATTCATTTGAGGCTGTGGCCAAACCCTTATTTTGTAATGTCCCCTTTTCTGGGACATTTACGAAGACAAAGAATTGAAGAGCGTCAACCCATTTTCTCTCCACGTGGGTTCAAGGATGAAGCTAGGGGATTGTTTTGAGATGTCTATTGTCTATTATTTGCATTGTAACCCCTTGGCATGCCTAGTGCTACAAGTGGGAGTCTCTAATTAGTTTAAAAATGTGCACATATGTTAGTTACTTTCTATTATTTAATTACAAAAATAAAGTTAGTCTTTTAATATTTTAATTAAGTTTTATTAGTTTTCCCTCCAAAAGGGAAAGGGTCGGTGATTTGAATGTTGCACCTCTTATCATATAAAAGTAAGTTCCATGGCCATATTTTGGCATGTTGATTTGATCATTTATGTCTCTCCATGCTTGGAGAAATGGGATGTATGCCCTAGCTCTTCATTGTGCTCTCTCTCTCTCTCTCTCTCTCTCTCTCTCTCTCATTGTAATTTTCATTTGGATCCATTGTTGAAGACATTGAAGACTCTATTGTTCTCTCATTCATTGAAGATCTCATAGCAATTTTTTTGTGCATTATTGTGGTCTGAATTTTGAGGAAAGTATTTTATATTTGTTGGTTTTTACTTCCCTATGGCAGCGACTTCCTACAGAAATTAGGAGGGTCGTTTGTGGGGTCAAACCCCCTAATTTTTAGTCGATCTTGTGTTTGAAAGAAAGATAATTTCATGAAGTATTTGTTGGGTTTCGTTTCATGATAAAAGGATGAGTATTTTTCTAGATATGATCATTTGAAGTGTTGCTACCATTTGCTATTTCTAGTCTGTTGTTATTAATTAATATTTATTTCAGACCTGCAGTTTGGAATCAATTTAACATTGGATTTGGTTGCAAAAAGTAAGAGGAATAAGGAGGAATTAATTTCATAATTTTTGGAGCTGATTTGATGCCCTAAATGTGTTGGGTGACTTACGTTTTAGGGAAAAGTTAGGGTTTCATGTTTGTTGTGCGAAAACTAATTTTAGAATATTATTCTTCATATTTTTGTGGCCCAAGATCCCAAGTTTCAGCTCATTTGAACTTCTCTAGCAAAAGATATGAATTTTTTGAAGTTATGTTGTAGACAGGGTTTTTAAATAATTTCCAGAATTATTTTTGGTGATATTTGAAATGGATCTCAATCTATTTATTGATGTTGTTGTACATCTATTTTTACACAATTTATTTGAAATATTCAATAGCCATTAAACCCTTCATATTGGGTTTATTGAGTTGGGCCATTAAACCCTCACTCTAGGGTTTATTGAGCCAATTATAAGTTGTGTTCAAATCTGATTAGGACCAGAAATCGATTGAGTTCAAGGCCCTCAAAAATCCTAATCCAATCGCAAGTTGGTACTATTCAAGGTCTTTTCCATTTTTGCAAAGTATTGTGGAGTTTGAAGTGATTGTTGGGAGTTTGCTAAGTGGAAATAAATAACTTCTTCTTGTTCTGAATTTTTAAATTGAGGTTTTCGGGGAACTCCGATGTTGTATAAAATATTCCCATTGGAGACATAATAGTGGTATCAGAGCATATTTCCTCTACTCTTGTGGGTATTGTTTGCAGAGTCTTTTGAATAATGGAACTAGCAAGTGATGGGGAATTGAGGACCAAGCTCTACAGACTTGGAAGATGGCTCGAGTATCCTCCACATGTGAAGAGTGTGTTTCTCAACACTCTAGAAGAAGCAACAAGTTGTTTGTCTATAATAGAACAATCAGATTATGGCTCCATGTTTTCAGCGATGCACTCTTTGGTGACTCATTTGGCTAGATCCAAATTGTTGAGGCATGATAAGATGGAGGTGAGGCTCATGGTCATCACATGCATTAGCGAGGTTACAAGGACAATAGCCCCAAGTTTGTCATACAATGATACCACAATGGAAGAAATCTTTGGGCTCATGATAAGGAGTTTTCAAAAGCTTTGGGATATCACAAACCCTTACTTTGATAAGAGGGTTAAAATCTAGGAGAATATGGCAAAGGTGAGATCTTGTATACCAATGTTAGATCTTGATTGTGATGATCTTATCCTCCACATGTTTGATGTATTATTTGTTGTCATAGATGATACTCATTCAGAAAATGTAATGGATGCAATGCAAACTATCATGTCTTTGGTGCCTCAATGAATATAATTGGTACCTCCTCAACCCTGTGAAGAACTATACTTGACGTAAGGCATGGGGCAAGATAGCAACTTATTTTCTTACACCTTAGTTCAAGATTATGTGAACATAAAATCGATGGGTTTTGATTAATCCTTGAGGACATTATAAGAAAGTAGCCAAGTCCTTGTTGAATCTCCAAGGTATTGCTACTCCATTGGTATATGGCTGAGAAATTGTTTGATATCTAATGGATTGTTTTGAGCTTGTTGATTGCAAGTTGTAAAATCAGATTTGACTCCTAGGGCAAGTTGATATTGTTAAAGCCAAGTTCTACACTCCAAGACAATGATATCAAGATAATCAGAGTTTCTATAGCCAAGAAGAAAGGGGGAAGCCAACTTACCAAAGAAGGTAAGGTATATGGGCAACACATGATGAGGTAAAATATAAATTTGTGTAAGTGCATGGAAATGGGGGCCAAAAGGGGGTCTTAAGTGAACACTTTTTTTTTTAAATGAAAAATTTCAACTTGTGCGAGTTATTTGAGATAGTTACACTCAAAATTTGATGATCTTGATAAGAACATGAATTATATCATTTCGAGTCTAGTTTCTAAACTACTATTTTTTAAAAATGGTTAATTGTAAGTGGGTTAAAGATCTTAAATGTCAATAGGTTCTCCTATTTTTGTAAAAAAAAGTATAGTAGATAGTCGATCGTTGCCCACCCCCCTTCCCCTCCCATTTTTTGAGCACCATTTAGTATTTTTGAAAACCCTTTGGTGGAAAGATAGATATGAGCATCTATTTTGAGATTAAAAAAATTATATATTTTTAGTGAGTATTTATTTTTTTATGATTTTTCAAATACAAAAATTTAAAAATTGAAAAATAACGAATAGCCTACCGTTGCCCCCCTAACTACCTCAAAACATACTCAAAATAAATTTTACATCATATTTTACTAATAGTCCCATTAAACACTTTTTTCTATGCTCTTACTTGATGTTAGTAGATATTTCACTTCTATTCGTTGAGCCATGCTCTAGCTGTAAGATGGGACACTAATGATCCAGGTTTAAAACTTAGTAGATGTGCTTCCACACTAAGTGGTTCACGCATTAATGTGGCTTCATTGATATAGGTTTGTAGCCGAGGAGTTATCTTTCAAGTTTCAATAAATCCTTGATCTAAGGTTATTTATACCACTGGTGGATGTGGTTGAGGAGTTATCTTTCAATGGATCATACCCCCATATTAAGTAGTCTCTATATTAATGCGGCTTTGAAGATATGGCCAATTTAGTTGAATTTTAATGTATCCTTGATTTGAAGGTATTTAAGCAACTTCTTATATGGATGGGGAAAAACTTCCATTGAATGAATCCTTAATCTGAGGGTGGTTTGATGAGGTGGAATTGTGTACTCTTTAACAAGTACACTAAGGTATAACAAGAGGATGACACACTCTAGATTAATCCAGGGGCTAATTTTCCTAGCAAAATAGATAAATGTAACTACTTTACTCCTGAGATCTGAATTTTTTTCAACCCGACATTCAATTGATCTATTTGGTTTTAGGTTTTTTGAACCAAATGGTGCATGGACTAGTAGAATAATCTACTAGTCTATGTGATGGAAATGGGGGTTGTCATCCACAAGTAAAAAGCATTCTGGTTCAAGTAGTCCATCCCTTCCACTACCCCGAAACCCCATGTTCTGGTTCATGTATTTATGAAGATATGAAATTTTGAAGTTTAAATTGTTTTTAGCAATAATTAATTCCAACAACTTGTAATTTATTGTTAAAGCATTTATTTTGCATCAATTCATCAAGTGTTTCATATTGTTGATGTATTTTTGAAGAGTTTTGTGTGGGAAAGGCTAAAATTTGAATTCTACCTAGGTCGCTTAGGGTTTAATGGACCTAAAACAAGTCGTTGCCTTAGTTTTTGCATAACATTTAGTTTACTATCAATTGGGCTTCGTGTTATATCCTTATTTTCAGTTTCAGCCTAGAAAGGGACATTACGGTGGTATCAGAGCTTTGGTCTTCCCAACCTGAGGGTTTTTCGTGAAAGAAGATAAAATGGCAAATACGTTTTTTAGTGATGTTAAATTTGAAAGGTTTTCCCTAGGGCAAGAAATACTGGCCAATAAAATGGCTCACCTAATCCACATCCTTCAAGATATTCTGAATGTTAGAAGGAGCTCTTCAAAGGAAATCAATAATATTTGGCCATCAAAAGTAGACAACATTTCTACATGGTATGAGGAGTATAGGGATATTTTGGAGAATATTCATGATGTCATGTCATTTACTAAGCTCATGGGACTAAGCAAAGAAATCATCAAGGCCCAAACCTATGTGACGAGCTACGCAAGAAGAAAAAGAAAATTTGGATATGTAAGAGTTGTGTACCCAGATTTCATCCTGAAATCTATGACTACCCTATTCAAATTTTATTTGTACTTTTAAAATAATGGGTCGTTTTGTGTTTTTATTGCCTAAAAGTTCTTGTATTGTGTCAAGATATTCCCAAAGAGCCATATTAGCCTTTTTCGCCAAATACCCAGATGCCCAAAATTGTTATATTCTGTCGTCGGGATTTGTCTACGGGAAATTTGTATTTAATTATTTTGAGCCTCGTCTGAGGCGATTTGTGCTCCATTTTAACTCTGTTATGATCTAACATGTCATTAATGCTATGTACCAGAAGGGTTTTAACAAGGAGTAAGTTATGGGCTTTATTTGTGACTTTTGGCAATTTTTTGTGTTTCCCCATTTTGTTTTTTGTGAAATTTCTCTGGACCAATTCCTTTGTCGGGTTAGCCCGATTCTTGGCCTTGAGTAGCTGGAGAACATATACACACGTTATGTCAAGAGGAAGTCATCATCAAAGGTCTGGATCACTGGGAAAAAGCGAAGTCATGCACGAAAAAGCCCCTACGGGGCTTGGGCGCATTTTTGGAAAACAAAGGATTTAAGCTGCGATGGGAAAAATAGAAGCAACAGACAGGTGGGAATTTTGTACTTGCCTAGCAGGGTACTTTTTAACATGATAGAAAATTCATTTAAGCTGTAATGGGAAAGTTAGAGGCAACAGACAGGTGGGAATTTATTGCTTGCCTTGCAGGGTAAAAATTCCTATGGTAAAATAAAAGAAAAGTGACTTAAGTGAAATCATGGGATTTTATTGCCTGCCTTATAGGGTAAATAATCCCATTGTCAAAGTCAAATCACTTAAGTGGATCATGGGATTTCCGGGGCTGCCTTGCAGGGTAAAGAATCCCATTGTCAAAAAATTCTTACAAATAGAATTCTATTATGCCAAAAAGTGCGACCCCTTTGGTGAGATAAAGGCAACCTTTAAGTGGATTATTTTAATTATTTCTTCTTCTAATTTTGGCGCCCATGCATGGAAGAAAGTCAACAAAGCAAAAGGGAATAAAAGAAATAGAATTAAATGGATTAAATTGATTAAATTTAATTTATTTAAAGGCTGCCCCCTTCATGTCAAAAAGTGCGCCCCTTTTGGGAAAGATATAATACTTTTTAAAGCATTAAATGATTAAATTAAATTCTATTTTCAGTGGCTATGGTCAAAGCACACTGTGAAGCTTAAGTGAAGTGAAGAGTGAATGATTAAATTGGATTAATTTAATTTATTGGATGGTCATCCTTAAACATGCTATTTTTAAAAGAGAGAAGCATGATTTTTAATTAATTAATTGCCAGGAATGGGAAGGACAATTATTAATTATAGAATTATGAGACTTATATAAGCATGGGCTGCCATAAGGGTGAATTAATTAATTCGCAGGTAAAGAATTGTAGCCAAGAGGAAAAGTGCGCCCCATTTGAAGAAGGATTTTGCTCAAAAGAAGATCAAAACAAGGTTAAAAACTTCCAATTTTGGCGCATGCTTTGAAGGAGGTTGATCTTTGTCTGCATAATTGTTTGTATAAGTGATACAGGTGCTCAGGTGAAGTTGAAAAAATTCATGCTCACTTTGTGTGTAAATAAAACATCAATTTTTGGGGCAGCAGGCTTGAAAAGTGCAGATTTTTATAATTAAAATTCACTTTTCATGCTCCGATTGCCATCTTTGTTTGAATTAATTACAGAAATTCATTACAGGTGCTTTACAAAATAAAAGGATCTTTAATCAATGTCCAAAGTATTGAATATATCCTCTGAACCTGAAGAATTATCCAGATCCGCACCAGTATTGAAGAATTCCGGCCGAATTAGAAGAAAAAGAATTATTCAGACAAAGATAGATAAAGCTCATGGCAAAGAGAGATGAAAAAGAAAGCACAATGAAGTCATGCGTCACTTCCCAATTTGCAGACATAGGAGATATAGATCTAGGCTCCGAAACCTCTTTCCGAATTGATTGATAGATCCAGAGTAGGAAAGACTTCACTCATGCGTGCAGGAAAAACTTCACTCATGCGTACAGATTAAAAGCAGTGGAATCATTCAAGCTGCAACCTTTCCATTCACAACCCATTTGCAAAGCAGGTGAGTGATCATATTATGTAGGAGATGGAGGATGCAAGTAATCAGGTGAAATCTATATGCATGAATGAAAGAATTTGATTAGTTGCATCAAAGCTTCTATACAACTTAGAGAGGCTGCCAGCCTGCCTAAAGGTTATGGAAGATGCAACAAATCAGTTAAAGCAACTAGTGATGAGCATAGTTGACATGAACACAGTTGCTGAGAGTAACCTGAGTATTTTGTGCCGAGATCAACAAGCTACCAGGAGATGTATCTGGTTGCAGAGCATATTGTATCGGATGGATCAGTGGAGAAGGGGGAAACAGCTAAAGTTTGCAGTATCTTTCCATTTAGAGCTCTACAGAGTTTTGCTGAATTGCTCAGGATGCAGACGTTTGAGAGTAGGACATCATCCTTACTAGATGAGTATCATTTCTTTCACTGAGGAAAGAGTGGTCGAAGGTGTTACTTCATATGTACTGGATTGTTCCTACCAGAAGTGCCTAATTCCCTGGAAGGTTCTCTTTTGATGGTACAAAAGAGAATTGATAGAGATACTAAGCCTTTCATGATGAATTCATTAGCTAGGCTGGGTCCAGTCACTGCCAGGTGGATATTGCGAGCTTCGGGCCGAACTTGGAAGATTTGGAAGCATGCTATCAAAGTGTTTGAACGAAGGGTTGGTCAGCTCAGGATCCAGAGAAGGTGCAATGAAAAAAACAGATGGAAAGATGTTGAATCAGCATGCATCGACAAGTATATCCAATATTAGAACAAAAAGAAGACATAAACTGTTACAACTGGCTTGACTTCTTCCTTCTATTATTTCTTCCGACTATTTTCCATTTTCCCAGATCAAATTGTACTATACAACTTATAAGTTATTGGTTTTGTAAGCCATTACTTGAAAAAGTCAACTACTTGGAGATAGGTGACAGGCGTGCAACACAGAAGGTTCTATTTTCAGTTGCAAATGATACATGTGTCACTGCAAGGAGGAAGTTCCAGTGGGGGATGATTGCTAAATGCCATCTTTACTTGACTTGTACATGTTTCAGTTCAGTTTGAAGTTTCTCCATTTGTAATTTCCCTTCTACATTCTATAAGTAGAAGTAAGAACCTCCAAGTTAATGATCGAAATTTGTAAGCAAGCAATCTTGTGTTCTAGACTTTGTGTTGAAACCCTTGAGAGCCACTTGAAGGAAAGGAATACAAAGGAACATGATTTCTGGAGAACTTTGTGTCACGGTGTATTGTGTTTCTTGCTTTTCATCTTAGATCTCTTAATAAACTTTGTGTTATTTTAGATCTAGATCTAGAACTTCCTTTGTTTTGAATTCTGTGTTTATATCTATTGGATTCTTCTATGTGCATACAATCAACTCTGCTATCTTTTGATTGGGATGCACATCTTCCCCATTTCTTCTATGTGTTTATGTAATTGCCTTCTTCTATAACTTTTCCTTTCTTTAAACAAATGCTTACTTGCTGCAGAACTGTTCAGTTATGGTTCATGAACTGAGTAGTTAAAGTAAAAACCCTGATAGATAATAACACATTTTTATTGACAAATCTGACACGGGACCCTCACCGGTTAAATGAGGGAGATTTATCTCATGACTGCCTAGGTTTGATGCTATGCAGAAAATCTAGCCAACACTTCTTTCTCCTAAAATTTAGGAGTGTCTTCCATTGTAATTTTTCTTTCAAATCTGCACAGGAAGAAAACAAGTTAGAAAAACGAGTGTTGAAAAACACCCTTTCAAGGTGCCTCTGTGGTATGCAAATCTCCTCTATATATTGGCTGCCCCCAAACTCTGTCATGTGGCCCAAAATATTTTTGTAGTCTTCAAAAATCAGAATTGGGGTGGCTGATTTCCACCCCCAAATAGTCACCAATAAGTCAACATCAAGTAGCATCACCCATGTCATCGAATGCATGTAAAAAACCTGAATTATGGAGGTGATATCATCAATAGAAATTAGAGGACAACAACTATCATTTTTCCAAATTCTTTTTCCCACATCAATGAGCGACCATCTAGTAAAGGCAACAGGCCCCCATGCAACTGAAATTTCACTCCCCATAAAAAAAAATCTGAAAATCATCCGTATGCACAGCTAGAAATGAGACTCTTACCATGCCATGTGAAGCCTATGTGATCCATTTTTCATCCTTTGACCCAAGTGTGAGAGTACCAATGGAGAGGTGTCCCTTATTTCCATGCTTGATGGCTCTACAAGTCAAAAGAAAAGTTTCCCTTTGCTGCTCCCAATGTGAAAGAAGTGTCAAATGGCCTAAAAATGAACCTGTAACATACACCAATGATGCTCCAAACTGAAAATCAGCATACCATGTGACTATTTCCTTTTGTAAGCATGTTAACACGTTTTCAAACAATCCAAAAATGTGCATTACAGCAATGTGAATGTTAAGTATACACATATTCCTCTTGGATGCAAACTCAAACATGAATAGATGATGCTCATACCTTCCTCTTATGATCTCAACAATCAAAAACTGAATTCTACAAGGTATGAGAACAATAGAATGTCCATCTTAATCATCTCATGAGCACTAGTAAATACAAACAACTTGTTACTTACTTCTCCATACCATGAAAAGTGATGACATCTCACTATTTTTATTGCACCATGCATATAAGAAAAAGAGAAATCATAACTCATGCATCCATAAACCACATCACAGTAAACCCAAGGAACTTCAAACCTTTAATTGTGCCCACGTACCTCCTTTATGGATAAAGAAAATAAATCTAAAACATGCTTGGGGCTGCTCGTTACATTTTTGTACCATAAAACACCAATTCTCACCTTGTAATTATACACATTTACTTGACATGTGCATGGAGCTTCCTTGGAGCTTGATTCTAGAGGAGAAGGCACCTTTATTTGCTCCCTAATACCCGCTGTTATACACAGGCCAGCGGGCTTACTGTCATGATTTTTGTTTGTAGCAAGAGTCTTAGTCATCCCTTTCCTTTTGCCATATTGACACTTATGCACCCAAGTGTTAGGAGCAAAAATATTAACAATAGTATGACCAAAATACCTCTTATGCATCCATCTAACATGCTCATACCCATATTCATCAAAGTTCAACATGTGAGGAGGAAATAAACATGAAAAACCATACCTTGGGCTGCCCCCAACATCTACAAAACTCAGAATTTATAAGTTTAGGACAGCGCTCTTTCTCTCAACATTTTCTTCATCCAAACCGCTTTTTTCTCCCCTACCAATGTTCAAGCTATGTGGGGAATGGTTTGGAGTAATCATGCTCCTTTCTTGCTCTTCAAAAGGCTCAAGATGAAAGTAAATGATGTCCTTCATATCAGATTTGTGCTCATGCTAAGCAACAACAGCTTCAATTATTGTTAGCCAAATCAAACTTTGTAGCCAAAATATGCATCCTCTTGGTATAAGCCATACAAATATGCGTTTCCTCATCAACCCATGATGCAAAGAAATATCCCAAAAAATACCAAATCCTTTCTTATTTCAAAACCAAAATCAGTCATCATGCCTACTTGGAAATTCATCATGTAGTGGTACCATGTGTCCAAACCATTACCTTGAGGGGGAAGAGCTTTCTCTTTCCCACAAGTGGATGCTTGGATCACCAAGAAGAGTACCCCGGGCTGATTACTCGCTGCTGTCCATAACCCCAACAAAATGCCCAACTCATGACGGAAGATTTGTGTCCCACTATCCAACAAGGTAACAACAACTAGACATTCATCACAAGTGATTAGAGTGGGCTTGGAAAACTGAAAATTACCACTCTTTATAGTTGCCTTCATGATGTGGATGGCAAGAGGAATAATGGTGCTGCTGTTATGATATCCATAATCCTTCCTGTAGCTCCAGAATATCAACATAAAAAACCGTCCATAATTGACCCACCAAACTTCAACAATTTGAATATTCAGACCTGTTATGATAGTCCTTATATGTATGGTGGAAAAACAAGACTAGGGTCCACAAGATATTGAAAACAGCAGTATTAATTTTTGGGTCAACCAATGTGAAAATCAACTCACCAAAAATAGCAGTATTACTTTGTGAGACCATCATTATTTGGATCCACCAATCATGTTCTTGGCTATTTCTCTTCACAACCCTTTCCGTGATTACTTTATCGATATGTATGCAACAAAAATGCGAAGGAGCCTCTTCAACCAACAATAAGTTTTTACCTTGCTTACTTTCACTCGGTGGCTCCTCTTCCTATTGGATCAAATCTGATTTTACTTTTTCCTTTTCTTGCACATGGAATGTAGGTGATTCTACATGGTCATCCACCCCTTTGATAAGCTCATCCCAATATGCATCAATTGGAGTCATTCTTCTTTTTGATCCCCGTCTTTTTCTCTTCAAATCACAAAACCCTTCGAGAGTCAAGAGAGCTTGGGCCTCTTGACTGAGTGCATAGTACTTTTGGTAACATGAATCAAAATCATGTTTGATCCATTCCTTCCATTCACCACCACTAGCAAGCCCCATATTTCAATCTACAAACAAACCCACAAGGAATAGAGAAAAGTGGCTCTGAAACCATTGTAATGTCCCCTTTTAGGACAAGTTAGGGATTAACACAAATTTGATCACACAGCTGAAAATAATCAATATTCAAACCCTGAACTGCTGTAATTTTCAAAAATTAATTCCCGCTTAACCATCCAAGCAAAAATCTTCAAACTTTGGATTTTGGGTCACAAAAATATGAACAATATCCCAAAACCAGTTTTTACACAGCCAACATGAAACCCTAATTTTGCACTAAAAAGTAAGTCTCCCAGCACATTTAGGGCATCAAATCTACTCCAAAAATTATAAAATTGTTTTCTCCTTATTTCTCCTAATTTCTACAACCAAAACCTATATTAATCTAACCCCAAAACTGCAGATCTGAAATAAATATTAATTTATAACCAGAAAGCTTGCAGACAACTGAAATCTTCTAAAATTCATAACTCCTTCAATACTTAGATTTTTTCTGTGAACAAGATGCAAAATAAACTAGAAATTTAGGGCTTTTCACTGCATTAAGGATCTAATTTTTCTGAGCATTAAAAACCTAGCCAAAACAACCCTAGAAAACTGATTTCTAGTCGCTAGGATTAGATAAAATTGTATAAAATAATTCCAGCGCTTTCCTAGCCTCCAAATACACCAAAATATTAGCCCCTTGCTCTGAAATAATCAACAACACGTGGCAGATTGCAGATCTAACATTTATGGCATCAAAACATGATTAAATCATCACCAACCCAAGTCGCTATGGTAAGAATATTTGCAACAATAATAGAAGAAATTAAAGGAGCAATATCAAATGATTTTCACACTCTAAACTTTGCGCCAAAAGTGAAATAACTCAAGTAATAATTGCAGCTCTGAAATTCACTTGAGAGTCTTCAACAATAGATCTAAATGAAGCTTACAATGTGAGAGAGAAATAAAATATTAATGGGCATGCATCCCAACTCCAAATAACTTCATTATAACATACGTCTCATAATGATCCTAGCACTCCTTTTATAACCAAGGAGGCACAAAATTTGAAATCCCTGGAAGAGGGAAATTATTAAATAAAATCAATTTATCTTTCGTAAATACCTATTTGTACTTCTGCCATTGTCTCGTGCATACCTATTTGTTGTATGTGTCCTACAATCGATTTCTCTATGACCAAAATCATTGCAAACAAAGTAATAACGATAAAATGATCTTTGGTTCCTAATCATATGAGATCGTTTTGGAAAGAATGATCGTCTATGATTTCTTATGCGAACATCATGCCATTGGTTCACAGCTTTATTTTCTTCTTTAGGAGGATTGATCTTTTGAGGAAGCTCATCTTCTTTCTTTGGTAGCTCATTAGCTTTTGGATCCAGATTCTTCTTACTAACCTCTTGTTTTTCCTCATAGCCAAGACCAATCTTAATGAATGGTGACCTCTGGTTGTTGATTATATCATCCAGAACTTCGGTGCTCTTTTCAAATTTTAAACTACTTTTCAATTGAGTATGTCTTCTCTAATTCTTTCCTCATGGTAACAATTTTAGACTCTGGCTTCTTACAGTCTTCTTCCTTTGTCTTCAATTGAATTCTCATCTTTTCCTCTATTTTTTTTGCCTCCTCAAGTTGAATCTTTAGGTTAATGACCATTTTTTCTGATTCCTCTAGACTTTGTGACATTTTTGTTTCCAAAGCACAATTTTCTTCTTCATATTTTTGAATCTGTAATCTTTGTTTCAGATTCTTTTTCTTAAGCACTTCTATCTCTCCTAACGCACAGACGAGACCTTCTTCAAGATCTATCTCTCCTTCATCTTCGACATCTTCTTCCTCTTCCGAGGTGTCTTTACTTATAGAGGCATCATTTTTTATTCCTATAGTCATGAACAAAGTTTCTTCTTTGTCACTGTCTAATATGCTCTCATTGCTTTCCTCAACTAGGCTACTATCCTTTTTGGAATAGAGGCTTTTCTTGTGCTTACCAAACTTTTTTTTATATTTGTTTTGTTTGAAGATTTTCTTGTATTGAGGTTTACTTTCGTTCTTATTCCTTTCCTCATTATGATTTTCCTCATCATTGCTATCATCCTTATGTGGACATTTAACAACAAAATGTCCTATTTTACCACAATTGAAAGGTAGCTTACCTTTGTATTTGTCAGATCCCTTTTTAAGGTTTCTGATGAGCAGTGCCTCCTCTTCTTGTTCATCGCTTGATTCAAACTCTTTATATTTCCCTTTCTTTGAAGATTTGAAGGTTGCTTCCCTTTTTGATGGCTTCTCTAATTTTGTCCTCATCTCATAGGCTGCGAGAATTCCATGTAACTCGTCCATTTTCAACTGGTCTAGGTCTTTCATCTCTTCACCAGCAAAAACTTTTGCATCAAATCTTAATGGTAGACCTTAGTACCTTTTGAACTATTTTGAATTCTTCAACTTTTTCACCAAGCCCTCTGATGGTGTTAACAATCTCATCCACATGAAGATATGCCACAACATTTTCTTCATCTTTCATTTTCAAGCTCTCAAACTGTCTCCTATAAGTTTGGAGCTTTTCCTTTTCTACTTTGTTGTCACCCTCATAGACGGTTTGAAGTTTATCCCAGATGTCCTTTGCCAAATTGCAATGCATTACTTTCACAAATTTTAATTCTAATAAGCCACACAAAATTGCGTTCATGGCTTTTGCATTATTTTCACTAGCCTTCTTTCCGGTTGTATTCGTTGGTGGAATTTGTGGCATTATATATCCAGTTACTATTGCTTGTCAGATGTCAAAACCAAGGGCCATTAGATATGTTCGCATCCTTATGCTCCAAAATGCAGAGATTTTTCCGTCGAACAATGGAGCCTTGTTTGTGGAAAAACCTTCTTGAACATGATGACTAGCCATGTGTGCTTCTAAGATCTACCTTCTATCGGTTAGACTATATCCGAAGGATCCTGCTCTGATACCGATTGTTAAGCACAAACTTACTCTGAGAGGGGGGGTGAATCAATATAAAATAAAATTTTACTTATTAAAACTTATATCCACAATTAAAGCATTTAAAAGCATTCAAATAACATAACATAGAGCAACACCAGATTTACGTGAAAAACCCTCTCTCAGGAAAAACCACAAAATAAGACAAATTGATCTACCATCCAAATCCAACCGAAAATTAAATGCTTTACAAATGTTCATAAGCACCAACCTACTGGAAACACCAATCCCCAATGCCAAGCACCAACTCATCCAATTCGTGAGCACCAACCTACTGGAGACACTAATACCCAATTTTGTGTGGCACCAACCTCAACAATATAGACTTCCACCTATAGTTGCTTCTTCAACCGAAAGATAGCAATTCCGCTTCTCTCCATACACACAAATCCGATCATATTTCCAACATGGACTCTGGTCCAATTAATGAAATCAGATCGCTTTATATTTTTGCTCTTCCTTCTTACTCTTTATTCAAATGATATTCTCATTTTATTTCTCCTCTCTATCACTTCTCTCAAATGATGTATCTATTTCATTTTTTTGCTTGTCTTTCTCAACCTTTTCATCTATCTTTTAGAACCTTAATGTGCCTCTTCCCAAGAAGGACGACTATCAAAAGATGTCTCTTAAATTAATATTAATTAACTTCTTTAACTCCTTCCAAATGGGTCGGCTGGGCTTGTATTTAATATTTGTTTATTTCTTTTATTTCCTTAGATGAAATCACTAGCCCTTTCATAACTAAAACGTTGGTATACAATGTGATTATTGTTCATTACATTCACTGTTATTATATTAAATCTGATCATTATAATACATCAAGGACACTATTTCTCTTTGATCATTGTACATTCTCCTGTGACATCAACAACTCCTTTGTCATCAATGACAATATTTCCAACATAATCCATGGGATCCCTAGAAAACCCCATCACCATTGCCAAAGTAGAGTTCTTGACTGATTTTCAAAACAGCAGTGTGAAGACATAAAAGTTTGATGAAAGTTTGAAGCATGAGCCTAGAAAGGAAAGGGAAATCATGGAGCATGAGTCTCAAGTAGAAGTTCTTTAATATTTAATAATATTTCATTGGTTTCTAATGGGTGCATGTGGTTAAATGTTGAAAAGAAATCAAATTTGCATAAGGGTAAAGGGAATGACATCACGGAAGGGTATGTCCATGAAGGAAGGGCACTTCCGGTTACTCGTGATTATTTTCAGTTCGCTGGAAATTTCCAAACAGCGGTCAATGATGGGTAAATTGAGGGAGTTTACCACCTTGGAGTGAGTTCCGGTGATGTTCCAAATAAGTACCAACAAAAAAATGGTGGTATCCTTGTTAGCAGCCCAAGTTATGATGAAAAAAATCACATTTTATCTCCTCTATTGTTGATACCATACTTGTGTCATTATGGTAAGCTTCTTGTTAAGAAAAATCACATGTCATGTTTCATGGCTTGTAATATAATTGGTGATGCCGTGAAGAACTTGTGGAGCAACATATGGCATATAGATCTTTTCTTACAAGCTTATATGAGCATAAAAGTTTGGGTTCCGGTTGATCCTTTGAATTATACTAAGTCCTTGTCGAATTTAATATTGTTCCATGCATGTGGTTATGTAATGTCCCTCTTTAGGGGGACTCAGGAAATGACTCGAGAGCTGAGATGTAAACTTAACAATCAGATTAGTAAGTTGTTGTAGATGACTGATATCAACCCAGCAACTTGCAAATTATGTCTTTCTTAGGGCTGCGACTTGTTTTGGGAACTCCCACTCACTTTAGGATGCCCTAAAACTCGCTGAAAATATACCCAATCAAGCTCAAAATTTCTAATTAATTACCAAGAATCAAAATATGAAGGAAAATTGATTTTTAGTGCCCTAGAATTGAAGACAGGAATTTCTATAAACCCTTGTCTACAAAGTTACTTTAAAAATTCATAACTTTACCTAGTAAGCTCCAAAATCCATGAAACTTGGGATCTCGGGGTTTAAAAATATGAAGAATGCAAATATCAACTCAATTTGCCAAAACATCCACTCAAACATGTCAAATATGACCTACAAGCAATTCGCCCCTCTTGGAAATGCCCTAAAAAACCATGCAAGATCACTCTAAATATATTATGAAATTATTATTCAAGTTTAGCAATCAATTGGTGAAGGAATTATAATTTTTGGAAGCCTAGGAATGCTGAAATGAATTTCCTTCAAACCCTAATTGCAGAAATAAATAAATATTTTCAGATCTGATTATGCATGTCAAAACCCTCCAAATTTCAATGTAAAACCAGATTTCACCCTTATAGATTATATGCAATGAGATGATGTAATCCAAACACAGAAGATCCTTGAGTACTTTGAAACACAATTCAATGTTGGTTACCCTTTTTAGAACAGCCAAATAATGTACCAAATCACTCCACAAATGGGTCGCTCCACTTTGAATGGAGCCAATTTTGCATCAATAATAGAAGGAAAGCAATATCTTCACTATTTGACCCGAAGAGCTCCTTAGAGCAACTCGCTTAAGGCTGAAATTAAGATAACAGCAAAGAAATCCCTCAACGGGGAAGAGACTTCCGTGTTGAAGGCTTCCCTAGACTTGGTGAAGGGTTTCGTCCTCACACAAGACTCTCCAAGGGTTTTCGTCCTTATGAGAGGTAGAGAGACGCTTCACAAGCAATCTTTCCAAGAGATAATAGGATTCACATATATTACCAAATGGCCAAGCAACCTCCTTTTATAACCATAAGGGGCGCTATATTTCAAATGATGGCCAACCCAAATAAAAAGTACTTTTTTATTATCTAATTTGTATTTGGAGCCTAAATGCTCAAAATACTTTATTTTCTAATTAAATAAGTTCTTCTATTGGAGCGATTGGCTTCCCAATTGGAATACATGATAATAATGTACATACCTACTTAGAAAATGTCATCCAAGTCTTCCCCTTGCTTCCTTAAATCCACTGGGAGGAAAAATGGGTTAAGGTCTTCAAATCCGCTAGTCTCCAAAAAGGGACATGACAGTCCCCCCTTCCAAAGATTGCTTGTCCCCAAGCAATTACAAGTACCCAAATCCCAAATAAATCTCAGCTGCTCTTTCTTTGATGTACCTGCACATGAAGCAAACTCATTAAAAAAAAAATGTATCCCCTTCTTCATCCATTATTTCTTTGTGGATATGATGACCAACTCTTCTTTTTTCCTTGCGAAGACTTGCAATCACCATCCAAATGTTGGTTGTTCCCAATTTTCCTCATGTTGACCCAAACACCAATGTAAACTTGATTTTTCTCTTCAAAAATCATAATTTTAGTGGCTGAAAACCACCTTAAATCAGCCATAAACATGACAATGTTTGTAGAAGCTTGGAATTCCTTCAACAATATGATTGGAACCTCTTTCTCTAGTATCTTATAAGTAGGAGCGTAGCTGGAAAAGTTGTGAACAACAGATGAAAGGAAAGTACAGCACTTGTAAGTATGACATCTCTTCAAAAATTCCCACACTATCCATAAGATGGGGGCTGGAAACAACCCAAAATGGATGGAATGTGTCCCAACAATATCCAAGAACCTCCATTTACTAACCCCAATGATTGAGACTACTTGTACGACATCAAATACAAAAAGATCATATGGCTTACCCACTTTCCACATTAAGCTTATCGCTGCCCGGTGATGGTGACTATCCTTCTACCATTGTTTTCAAGTGTGAGGCTTGGTTCCGAAAAGTAATCCATTTTGCACCTCCAAAGACCATATGGATTCCCAATCTTCAAGTACAAACAACTTGGATTATGTACAAGGAGATCTATGTGTTTTTTTCCCTTCAACATGTTTTCCCAATGAGCTGATATAAGGAAAAGGGAACCAAGACAACATTCCTTCTTCCTAGCTACCATGTTCCCTTCATTCACTATGCCTTGAAGTCTGATTTTTATATTTCTAATCCAGAATTTCAGTCTTTTATTATGGTAGTTAAGCGTGAATTCCCTCAATGATTGTAACCAATGTATCCCAAAAATAATCTCTGCTTCAGTTAACGTCATTAAAGGAAATTCATGACATACTTCATACCTTTCTATGAGGATGAGCAGCTGGAATATCTTCTTTGTGCATGGTGCATTCTTCAGGAAACATGGACCATCAATTTTCTTTGTTTGAAATATGTATAGCTGCAATTCCATCATGATGGCTCCTCATTTTCCACCTTCTTTCCAGTCCTTCCATGGAACCATGGGTTAGCAATCTATGGAAAGAATAATCAAAATTTTTATCATGTCCTAGATGCTTAAAACATACCATGATAAGATTGTTCTGTAATGTCCCCATTCCTACACCAGAGGCCTAGAGGCTTATTTCCGTCTTAGCTTTGATCATACCCAAGGGGCTGAAGACGTGGAGGTTATTGGGTATGGGTTATTTTATTACCACCTTCACTTTATGTTATATTTTGTCATTGACTTAAGTGATTGGCAACTAGGTGGTACTTTATATTTTATTTCTTCGTTGGGACAACTTAAGTGTACTTTTTAGTATGTGCACAATAAAGTCACTTAAGTTATATTTATGTTTATGAGAAAAGTCCCAAAGAGGTGTGATTAGGGTTTTTCAAAGGAAAAGCGCTATAAATATACCTTTGGGGTCTTTTGGAGAATTCATTCATGCATTCACTCATACAAATATTTGGAGCTTTTGTTGGTTGCGCTATTTTTTTGTGGACGTAAAATTCTACAGGAACCCTAGCTTCAATGGTGAGAGATCCACTCCTAGCAAGTAGAGCACTCTTCGGTGGTGAAAGATTCATCCTTAATTTGCTATTTGGGAGTATTATTCAGTTCAGATTTTCAGACAGAGTTTTCAGAGAATTTCAAGGGATTTTTCAGTGCCAGAGAGAGGTTATTTGATCCGCATGTCAACCACCGTTAGATCAGCAACATGCATAATTTTTGGCTCAAGGGTTTTGTACTTTTCAGCTGTGTTTGAGGACAGTTGTCTGCAGTTTTTTATAAAATAAAATCAGCCTATTTTGAAGACCGAATCCAATATTTCTTTTATGTTTTCACCTTTGCAATATTTGTCGAGATGTTTTAGTTAAATATTCAGTGGTTTTGCATCAGTTTTGAGTGGTTTTCATCTCCTATGCAAGTCATCATGCATGTATAAAATTCAGATCTGCATTGTAATATTTTTTAAATTTTCAAAAATTGTTCTTTAGATTAGAATTTTGTCAAAAATCCATTTGGGGGAAAAAAGTGTCCATTGGGGACATTACATCTTTCCCACACTGATTTTGAAATCAGCAATCCCTCTTTTTGTAGGGTTCAACACAACACTTATATTTCCTATGTGAAAACAATCTTGAGATTGAATCCAAACATCCGTATGTTCTTTGCCACAATAGGTACTTCTTACCTCATCTTCCCTTGACATATGTTTTGCATAATGATATCCCATTAGCGGTCTCATAGGACACAACAAGCATGAATTATAATCACTCCCCCATATCTGAAATAAAAAAGTGGTAAACAACGAATCTAAGATACTTGCATGCCTTGGGTTGCTTCCAACCATCTTGTAATTTAGAAATTCCAGGTTAGGTACATCACTCTTGTAGGGAACATCTTTGGGCTCCTCTCCCAAGTTGAAAATGTCATTAATTTGCTTGTTATTGACCGCTATTAGGAACAGTCCAGCAAGCTAAATGTTATTAGTTTCCCCTCCCAATTCAAGCTCTTTCTCTTCCCCCTTGGTACCTTTCATCTTCACACCATTGTTAGAGTAAACCATCATGATAATCAAAGCATTGTAATGACATAGGGTGATGCAGTAGACTTTTGTTATGATCACGAAAAGAATTAATTTGCTCACCCTTAGTTGTTGTCTTGAAAATTCCAGCAGACCAAAAGTGATTATAAGGGCCTGGAAAAGCACTCTCTCCATATATATGGCATCCAACAAGTTCACCCAAAAGTCTTTACCCATTCATCCTTTGCAATTTTGATTTGTCTCCATTCTTAAAATCACAAAGACTTGTAATGTCCCTTTTTGGAGGAACTCGGGAAGTGGCTAAAAACTCACAAATCAGATTTACAGAGCTATTGTTATAACCCTGCAACTCTACAAATTAAACCTTGTTCTAGGGCAGTGACCTGATTTGGGGTTTCAAACCCACTTTTGTGCTTTCAAAACCCTTCGAATTAGCGTCACTTGAATCTCTAAAAGTATGATATACCCTCAACAATCATTTAACGCAAGAAATCTGTTTTTTCATGCAAGAAATATGATTTTTAACGCAAGAAATCATTGTAGAATGCCATGAAACAATTTATCTAGCCACGACAATATTTATACATTACAAATACATCGAAATATTGAAAAATATATGATTAGCAAAGCTGAAATTAAATGTTTATAACAGCAGCAGTCCAGCCAAAACTGAGGGCTAGGAAAAATAGTAAATCTTCACCAAAATTCACCAAAGTCCAAATTACGGCCTTATAAATTATGTCGAACAAGAATATCAAAGAATAAATGAGTTATGTGCCCTAGAAAGCACCAAACCAACACTAAACCCTAGTCGCTACCCTAGGGAAGAACTCCAAAAAATCATGCAAAACTTTTGTAATCCTCCTTTTTAATGTCCTTGATCCAAATCAGCAAGCAAGTCTTCAAAAGATGTCTTCAATGCACCAACGTGGAGATTTTTTGTTCTCCACCAAGCCACAAGGAAGGTTTTCATCCTCCTTAGATGCCACACAAGAAGGTTTTCGTCCTCGACTGGAATGGTATTGAGCAACCAACCCAGCTAAGTGTAAGTGTAAAATGCGCCAAAGATAATTCTCAAATGAAGTTATATAATCCCTTTTATATTCCTTACTCGGCGCCGAAGGTCAATTAGATGAGGACCGACCTCTTAAGCTTCACTTTATCTTTTAATTTGCCTCTTTAATTCCTCCAAACCCAACCGGCCTACCTCATCAAGGAAAAACACTAAAAGAAAACATTAAATTTAATAAAAGAAAACTGAAATGAAGTGCAATTCCTTCCCTTGTTCACTTATTCCTCTTTGCCACGGAAAGGGAGTGGCAAGAAATTTTTGTTAGGCCTCAATTCGAAAAAAGGGACATTACACTTCCATGGATGAAGTGGATCTTATTAAACAATGTACAGCCCAAGAGACCTGCCCTCTTTTGATAGCTCATTGCATACTCTTCGATGTTACAACTTGAGGAGATCCCCCTTTCACCCCTTGTAAAACAATCTCTCTATCATTGGCCTTGAATTTTAGTTCCATGCTTTGGTCATTTTGAGAGAATTCTCCCAATGTGTGGAGCCATTGTACCCCAAGCACCAAATCAGTTTCTTCAATCCCAATCACATAGAAATCATCTTGGATCTTTTGCCCTCCTAGTGTGATGTTGAGCTGAGATACGTTCTTAGTGCAAGGAATAGAGAACCCATCAGCAATTATGACATTAAAACCTTTGAATTCTTTTAACTTAAGTTTCATCTTGGACACCAAACCTACATCAATGAAATTATGGGTAGCCCCACTATCAATAAAGACAATACCTTTTTCCCATGGAGAAGACCTTTTACCTTGAATGGGTGGTAGCTAGAAGCACCGGAAAGTGTAGCAAGGGTGTTGTTCTCTTCCGGATCAGATTTTGATGCTTCCTCATTTATCGGCTCAGAAATGGCTGCCACTTCTTTCTCTTCATTGTCCTCTCCTTCATCATCAGACACCACTTCTATGTAGTGTATTTGTCCCTTTCCAAGACACCAATGTCCCGGTGACCACAAATCTCTACATGTGAAGTAAAGCTTCTTCCTTCTCAGCTCACTCTTGGACTCTTGGTTCTTGTCTTCTTGCTTCCGTCCTTCTTGGCTATTAGCCCCTTGAAAAGGCTTCATAGGCTGCCTCAAAAAAGGTACTTTGGGATGAGATAGAAGACCCTTTGGCTGCCCTCCCATTGTTGGTCTGTTCTGCCCCTTTTCACCCACAATGTTTTATGAAAAACTAGTCCTAGGGATTGCACCTTCGAGGTCTAAGGACTTCCTTATGGTTTCTTGCAAGGAAGAATGGTCAAAAGCCCTCGCTAAACTCCTTAAGGGTTCGGCCAGCCCTTCTATAAACAATACCATGAGTCTCCCTTCGGAAATTTCATCTACCATGACTGAAATCTTATGAAAATCAGCAACATATTCTTCTACTATACCTTTTTGTTTGAGTTGGGCAAGGTCATGGAAGTATGCTTCCGGATCCATCCTTTTGAATCTCTCCACGAGCCTTGTGCAATACTCTTCGTAGGAATGAATGCGGTGATGCCCTTGTGTCAACATGTCATGATGCCACCAATCATGGGCAACTCCTTCAAGGTGAAGGGTTGTAAATTTTATTGCCTCTTCTTTTGCCATAGATCTCAAGGACAAGTATGTGTCAAGTTTTTGGATCCATGCCCTAGCTAATCCTTTTGTGAAGCCATCAAAAGTGGGAAGATTCATCTTTCCCAAGGGATGTTGCACTTCTCCCTTTGACGTTAGGGTTCTTTTCCCATAATGTTTTTCTCCCATCCATAATTTGATGAAATCCATGAGAGACATTGTCTCCTGAAACTCCTCTGGCATTGCTTGGTACTCTTCCAGCCATATGGTGTAGTCACGAGCCTGTCTAGGGCTCCCATGTGAAGAAATTGCCTCTTTGGTCACGAACTGGGGTTTATAGGGCCTTGCAAAAGAAATTCTCCTTCTTTGAGTCATAAGGGTTGTAGGAAACCTCTTCCCCCTTTGCCGAACCACTATTCTACATGCTTTGGATGGCTAGGGAAAGCCTATCCAGTGCATCCGCTATCCCTTCTTGTGTCTTCATGATCATCTCGAATTTTTCTTCTCCGATCTCTGAGGTTTTCCTCTTTTCCCTTCTGTAGCAGTACTGCATACCACTTTCAGCTACCATACTTCATAGGCTGGGAGGATGGAGCTCTGATACCACCGTAATGTCCCTTTTTGGGGACTCACATGAAACTATGCAAAGCTAAAGATAAACAACACCCTTTAGAATTTCAGTAGGCTGTTAGTGAATGAAACAAATATGTAAAAACCTTTCCCTGTTGCCAACAAACACTCTTCTAGGGCAGCGACCCCTTTTGGGGTTTCAAACTCACTTTTGTGCCTTCAAAACCCTTCAAATCAGCTTCCCTTAAGTCTCTAAAATAATTATATATCACCAACAATTATATCATGCAAGAAAACTGATTTTTAGAAACCTACAAGTGTTATTTTTGATTTATCATGCAACCCATCCACTATAGATTTAAATAATAATTTCCATGACTGAAATATCTCTCAAACACACTCAAAAATTAATAGAAATGGAAGATTTCACCTTTAGAAAGTATAGAGAATCCAATCATGCAATTTGTTCACATAAAAACCTGCCACTTCACCCAAAACACTCTCCCAAGCAAGTCGCTTAGGACATAAATCAAATGTAACCAGCAATGAAGTGTATGGAACCAAGTGTAGTGTGGGGTTTCGTCCACACCAACTTCTCCACAAGGGTTTTCGTCCTCGGGAGGATCTCAATCAAGAGTTCATCCTTGAGAGATGGAAAAGGTGCTTCACTAGCAATCCCTCACCAAGATATGAAAATTCATCAAAAGCATGATTCAATAATGGCCAAGCGATGTCCTTTTATAACCACAAGGAGTGCTTTAGAATACAAAATGATGGCAGACCCCTTAAGATAAAGTGCTATTAAATATCTAATTAGTATTTGGAGCCTACATGCTCAAAATACTTTTAGTCCCTAACTACTTAAGTCAAACTATTGGAATGCTAGGCTTCCCAATAGGATACATGATAATAATAAAAATAACTACCTAAACAACAGTACGAATATAATCCAAATCTTCCCCTTGCTTTCTTCCTTAGACCCACGGGGACATGTAATGTCCCCAAATCGACAATTTTTACCCTCACATAGATTATCCACAAAACCCAACCAAAAGTGCAAGTTATAATATAAAAAAATTCTAATGCAGATCTGAATTTATACCAGAAAATGCGACTTGGGTGGAGAATGGAACTTATCCAAAACTGAAGTAAAATCAAGATATTGCTACAAAAAGCATATCAGTTGATTTTGTTATTGCAAGTACACAAGAAAAATACCATATTGGACCTCAAATGAAGGCTAAATTATTTATTAAAAATCTGTAGTTTGCTCCTTCAGACACAGCTGGAAACACCAATTCCTTGGGCCAAAAGTCAATCAAAATTGCTGATTTGATGTCTAACAATCAGAAATAGGAACAACAATACAGATCTACTCCAGAACCGCTCTAAAACACTACAAATCAGCTTCCTATATGGGTCGCTCCACCCTGAATAAGCTGGAAATGAAGAGGAATCACAACAACCTTCATTCTTCTTCAAACCCTTCCCCAGATCTGCAAATTACAGCCCTCAAACACTGCTGGAAGACACAAATAATTCCTTGATCTTCAATGGAAACCCCTGAATGGGATATCCTCTCAAGAGAAAGAAGATTTTTCGTTCCTCTCTCTAATCCTCAAGAGGGTTTTTGTCCTCTAGAGATGAATTCAAGGAGTATTCGTCCTTTGAATTTGATTTGCAAAGCTTACAAAGCTCAGAAAAATTCATTTTTTTTATAAAATAAAGAGATACTCTTCTAAACAATTCGACTTGCTTTTATAAGCAATCTTGGCTTAGTAGCCACCCACAACCACCAATCATCTTCCTTTTCCCCCATTTAGTTTTTTTGGATGTGTCCTCTCCCACATGGGTCGCATTTCCTCTAGGAGGAAATTAAAAATTATAAAGTGACTTCCCTTTTATTTTTTCTAATTTAGTTTTTAATAAATTAATATAAGTGTTTTTGATAAACTTATTTTTTATGCACTTTATAATAATTCATTAAGACTAAAGTTCCCCTTTTATTCACCCCTTAACCGTCAGGAAACAAAATTGGGCTACGGGTCTTCGACTTGTTATGTTAGAGAAAGGGACATTTCAAGAAAAGAATGGGTTAAGGTCTTCACAAATCAGCCTTCAAAAAGGGACATGACAATTAGCTTTCGAGAACAACATTTTGGGTTCTAAGCATGAGTCCCCCGATTTTTGCAGTTTGAAGCATGAAATTTTCCTACTACCATGGTCCAACCCATAGAAATCAAGACAACAACCAGGCACACAGCATATTTTACCTTTTGACTCAAATCTTAGGGGTGTTTTGGGCTAAATAAAAGTGACAGGGTAGATTAAGGTTTATAGTTTCTCCATTTTAAAATTTAGCTCATATCAACCTCATACGATCGAGTTATAATTGTAATGTCCCCTTTTCCAAGCTAGTTCGACTTGAAGGCCTTGGGGCCCATTTCTACTTCCCGTGGGCTTTAAGTTAGAAAATAAGGGAAGTACATTCATGTTATAATTGTAATTTGTTATTTTCAGCTTTGCAATATTTTTGTAAAAAGCAAATTGCCAATTATAGCACTAGAATAGTAGGTTGGTGGCTAAAAGTGCAAAGCACCAACTTCAAAACAAAATGGAATGTTTGCAAGGGGAGGTCGTCCCTCTTGAAGTGGGAAAAGTTAATGTTAAAAAAGAAATTAAGAGGCCTATATGGAGCGCTCCACAAGGAAAGAAGAAGAAAAGACTATACAAGCAAATGTTGGGGCTCATTATAAGGATCATCTTGTGAATTTGATACTTCTCTTTTAGAAATTGGAGCATTGAACGCTCATTTTCAACCTTTGAGGACGGAAACCCTCATTAGATCCTATTGAGCACGAAAACTCTCAATAGTCACAACACTTGGAGACGAAAATCCTCATGTATTGCATTGATGGATTCATCCAGGAGTCACAAGTGAGCTTAAAATTCAAAATTTCATAAAAGAAAGGGTTTTCATTTGTGCTAGGGCAAAAATTCCAGCTAGGGCACGCTTTTTTTGGGGCTGCCACATTCATTTCCAGTTTGATCTACCCATTTGGAGATTTCGAAATCACTTTTCAGTGGCTTTCAATGGTTGGAAAAAATTGATTCTAATTGTGTTTCATAGGTGCCATTTTTGTGATCATTTTGAGTATTGTTTGTATTTTATCTCCAAGTATTTATAAAGAAATGGAATTTTGAAGTTTCAACTTTTTTGAGCAATAACTAATTCCAACAGTCTGTAGTTTATGGTTGAAGCATTTATTTCACATGATTTCAGCAAGGGTTTCATGTTGATGATGTATTTTTAAAAATTTGTGTGTGGAAAAGGCTAAAATCTGAATTAAACCTAGGCCGCTTAGGGTTTAGTGGACCTAAAACAGGTTGCTGCCCTAATTCTTGCATAAAAACAGCTTTCTGTCATAAAAATCAGTTTTCCTACATGTGGTTGTCATAAATTTCGGCAATGTTCCATTAGGGTTTTGGGGAAAATCTAAATTCCTCAAATTTGAACCCGAAAGGGACATTACAATAACCACAACATGACCCAAACAATTTAGTGTATTTGGGACATCAAAACTAATATCAGCCCAAATTTCGGTTTGTAGGTTGGCAGGTTGTTAGGAAAGTCCATATGAAATTCAAATCAGTCTGAGACCATATAAGACAATTATTGAGAGTGACGTTGTTTGCAAATACTCATTTCTCCCCAAACTGCAGGGAGTGACTCTCTGACATGTAGAACATGTGTAACATGTTTCAAGGAAGCATGTTGTTATTTGGGTATTGAACCACAAACAAACAGTCATTAGCCAGTGTCAGTCAACTAGTTATTCACTAGCTGCTTCCCACTAATACTTGGTCATTTCTTGCCATCCCTTGCTCAAACTTGAGTAGGATGATATCTTCATCTCAAGAGAGATCATGTTGATTAAGTTTCATTCATATTCCCTATTTTGAAAGGCTTTTAGTCCCACAAAAGCTTATTTATTGAACTTCATTTTGTGTAATCCATTACAAGGTTACTGTAATCTTCCTATCTTAAATCGTCATGAACTTCATTTGCACATTAAGATTGGCAGTTCCCAAAGTTCATAATCCAAGGGCAATCTTGAACCCATCCAAAGCTACAACATAAAAATCGGGATGAAAAACATATTTGTCCGTATTGAGTTTTAGATCTATGTATACCTTAGCCTTCTCATCCTATACATGTGTTTCCTTGATGATTTTTGATTTAACATATAGCCATTTTGACAATTTAATATTTATGAAGCTATATATGTTGCTAACTTCCTAGGAACTATACACATGAGACTTCACTCCTCTTGACAACTTGCAATATTGGAGGGAGCTTCCTATGGCTGGAAACACAACATTTTGACTTTTATCATCCGCATAAGGACCTCTTCATTCTAATGTCCCCAATGGAGTATTATTTGACCCCAAAAGGAATCCATGTAATTCTGATTTATAACTGCAACTAATAGATATATATTGATGAAAAATAATGCATATCTGAATTAATTATAGGAAAATGCAGCTTGCATAGGAGATGGAAGTCACTGAAAACGGATGCAAAATCAATGAAATCTTTCACAAAACAAATCAGCATTTTTTATTTAGGCAAAAACACTAGAAAAATACCATATTTGGATCAAATAAAGGGTTGAAATTTTATTTATAAAATCTGCATACAGACATTTTCAGATTTAGCTGAAAATGGACTTTCCCAAGCCCATAAAATTTTCCAACCAGCTAAATTCGGTCTTTAAAAATCTGATAATTAAGCCACAAATCAAATCCGACCCCAATGTGCCCTAGACTGTTCATAACACACCTAGAAGTGAGTCGCTCCAATAGAAACAAGCTAGAAATGTAAGGTAAAAATCAGCAACACTCTTTCACCTTCAAACCCTCCTTGGAAACTAAGTAGATCTGCAATTTTCCCCTCAATTACTACTGGAATTCTGAAGTAGAACCTTAGAAATCAATGGAAACCCCTAAGTAGAGCTTCCTCTCAAAAAGGAGAAGTTTTCATTCTTCTTCCTAAGCTTAAAGAGGGATTTCGTCCTCTCAAGCAAAACTACAAAGGATTTTCGTCCTTTGGAGTAAAAATGGAAAGCATGCAAGCTTAAACCAAATATCAGAAAATATAAGATGTCAAAAGATGTTCTCCTCCATGCATGGCGACTTGCTTTTATAAGTTGTCTTGGCCTATTCGCCACAAAAAATGACCAATCAGCTCATTTCTCTTTATTAAATGTTTTCCTCCTACTTTACTTTTTTTAATATTTCTTATCCCCTTGCTTTCTATCCTCATATGGGTCGCATTTTTCATTAGGGGAGGAAATAAAAATAAAGTTCTTTTTTTTCTTTTCTCACTAATAAATTATTAAAGTGCTTATAATAAAATTATTCTGCACTTTTAGTTAACTTATTAGGATTAGTTTCCCTTTTTCCCATTTCCTTAGCTGTCGGGGATCAATGAATGGGCTAAGGGTCTTCAACCTTTTATTTCTAAGAAAGGGATATTTCATTCATCTCCCCCCTAACCATGAATGCTTCTTGAGCTTCTCCAGGAGTCATATGTTCATTTCAAGGTCATACCACCAATATTTTGCCTTGCCCTCAAGGTAAAAAATTTCCAACATAGATTTATGGAATACTTATCACCTTTATGTCTCTCTTTAAAACCTTTTTATCCTTCTCGAGGATCATCTCTCTACAACTCTACAAGAAAGGCATGTGAAAAAGATATATTTAGGTATAAAATGCAAGGGCTGGGGTTTGAAGTAATCAAGCATAAATAAACCTTTCTAAAGAGTAAAACTGAAAATGAAAGTCTCAGGAAGCAATACCCAACCATTCAAAATATTTAGAATAAAGCTCAACGTAGGGTTTCATCATTTAATTATCCTTAAAGACCCACTCTACAAGATCCTTTATTAGAGATACAACAACTTAAAATGAAATTATATGGCTCCCATATATATAGTCTTTGGCCTAATGACAACAGGTATAGAAAATCTCTAATCCACATCAATGTGTGCCACATGTTAGCTACTCCATAACCCTAATATACATCAGCATATCGTGGAAATGAGTATGTAGTGTTAATTGTGTTAAATCATTATTCCATGAATAAAAAATTAAAAAAAAAGAAACAATCATCAATAATAATAATCCTCCTTTTAACTCCCATCTGAACGAGCCTCATAACTCCTGCAATAAAATTATAAAACAATAATCACAGGGATGAAACATCAAATAAAAAGATTTAAGTACCAAATTTTATTACCGTAAACCTAAGGGTTGATTCTCTATGGATCATGATATACATCATAAAAAAATTATTGCTAGAGTGTAATCTTGGTCATAGGACCAAAATGATAATCATGAACAAAATATGTATCAGTGTTCATCACAATTTATGGCCCGTATAGAAGCCTCCAAATGTTAAGAAGTCAAATAATATCCTGATTCCTACGTATCGGAAAACTCTCCTCATAATGTCCATCTACACACTTGGAATAACATAACTCCTCTCTTATGTCTCATAATTGAGCACCCCATGTTTTGGGTGAATGTATGGATTAGGCCGGTTATTTTGAGTGATTGAACAATCCATTTCTACGGCCGAAACCAAGAGTAAGGGTTTAGCGTAAACCCTATTGAACCAAATCTGAAAATGACTAAAAATATGCTTCAACTTTGTTAAAATAATCAATATCAGTTCTCTAGGGAAGCGAACTCTCTAGGGACTTCACATCAACATTTAACCACGTAATAACAGCTGAAAATGTTTCTAAATAATTAATTCAACGGCAATATTTATAAATCCAAATTACATCGAAAGAGTGGAGAAAATAAGTGATTACACCCAGCTGCAATTAATTTAATGACAGCAGCAGTACAGTCCACAAAATGAGCTGAAAGTGAGGTCTCCAAACCCAACAAATGCCAAATAAATGATAGATCAGCCTTATAAATATGTAGAAATCTGACTTTCAACTTGGAATGCCAAAACGTGCCCTAGAAGGCAGCCAAACAAGCTCATACCCGAGTCGCTACTCTAGGAGAGGGAGCCAAAATGAATGATAAACTCTTGATATTCTTCTCCTTGATGCCCTAGCTGCCCAATCAGCAAGATAGCCTTCGTAAAAGTCATTAACACCACCAAATTGGAAAGTTTTTCGTTCTCCAACCTTCAACAAGGAAGGGTTTTGTCCTCCTTGGTTACCACACTAATAGATTTTCGCCCCTTAATGAATTGGAATAAAGCAACCAGATCTAGAACCAAGTAGATAAAAGTATATAAGCCAAAAACATGCCCAAAAGGAGCCTATGCAACCCCTTATATATCCTTAAGGTGGCGCCAACAGTCATTAAGGGAAATTTCCCCAAGACCGGCCCCTATTAGAAGATTACGTTATCTTTTAAACTTGAATTAAAAGTTCTCCAACACAGCCGACGTGATTTATTGGGAAAAATACAAAGTATAATTATTAATTAAAGAGAGTCTAAAATATAATCCAAGGGATTCCCTTGTTCATCACCTTCTTGTCCATGGGAAGAAGAATGATCAAGAAACCTTCAACTGGATCAATTCAAAAAAGGGGACATTACAATGATGATAGTTCACACTTTAGAGGAAAATTGAGCAGGTGACTTTAGATTTCAGCACAATCACCTCTCTTGTTTTACATAAACTCATTTTTATTTTAATGACGATAAAATGTGAATGTCATATATCTAGACAAGCATGCCATAAATGTGTTTGGGGCTACCATCTAGATCTTTTTGGGTTTATGCCTGTTTGTCTCATTCATTCATATTGTTTGTTGTGTTTCTTGGTCTTGCACTACTACTTCATAAGATGGCATGTCAGACCCCTATAGTTAATCAATTTGAACACAGACTTGTTTAATTTCTTTGAAAACCAATCGAACTATATTTATAGTGGTCTAAGACTTCTTCATATTTCAGCCTACCATTTCCTTACATCTCTAAGCCTTTCGTGATGGACATAATATTCTTGGATCAACCATGATGAAATAGAAAGTTTTAGCTATGCAACAAATAGTAGCAATGGAAATAAGACTGTCACCGTCTAGTTTATACACGGACATTAAAATTCAGAATGTTGTTTAACTGTTATCAGCATTGTAGGTAGCTGTTTCACCCTTCTCAATGTACAATCACCAAGTAGAATTAATTTTGATTGTAAAATAGGCATTCAAATTTTGGTACAAACATAAGTACAACTTATTTAAGTGACAACCATCTTTGCATTAGAAAATTCAAACTCACCGAAGAAACTGCAGGTTCAACTTCTGGATATTTTGAAGGCAGGCCTATCTCCAAAACATGCTCTCTAGCTCCCTCATCACTGAGACACCAAATAAGTAAATATAAAGATCAGATTAATTCAGAAAAGAGAGAAAAAAAAAAGAAAATTTATTGATGTCCATGGACGACCAAAGCAGGTCAAAGGGAATAATAAATATAGAGGGTTTAAATAGCTATTCAAGAATAAGAGGAACCCCCTCAACCAATGATAAAATATCTTCAAACAGTAGTAGCCATGTTCATTAAAAAACAAAATACAAGAGGTTCAAAAAAGGTGAAATGTGTTCCAGCAGAAAATTTTGGGAAGAAATAACAAATAGTATTTTTTACAAGCAAATAGCCTAAAGTACGTAAAACTTCATATGGAGATATCAATTTAGTGTCAATTAGTGTTAGGAGAGAGGGTGGGTCAATGTTGACCTACTCTCTCCAGGAAAATGAATGTATTAATACATTCAGCCAAAAAAGGTAAAAACGTGGTTTTGTTTAATTTGGAGGTTTATGATTAAAACTAAAATTTCCAAGTAATATGACCAACAAAAGGGCAGGTGAACTCAAATGGTTAAACCCTAGACAAGTCTGTATGTTCAAAGTTCATTTAATAAGAAACAATCGTGCAAAAGGAAGGCCCAATAAGAGAAA
The DNA here is from genome assembly GCA_019776745.2 of Taxus chinensis. Lineage (NCBI taxonomy): Eukaryota > Viridiplantae > Streptophyta > Pinopsida > Cupressales > Taxaceae > Taxus > Taxus chinensis. The sequence goes on along the minus strand of CM034148.1, from coordinate 255,024,921 downwards.
TTCACAAAACAGCAGGCATAGAAAAGACCAAAAAAGCTCTTACGAATCAAATTCAACTCTATGAAAACAACAAGGGCCTGAAACACAATGTTAACAATCAGAAGAAAATTATATGAAAAAGGTTAAAAATAAATCAAAATGCAATCATCCATGGCACAATATACATTACCTTGCATATAGAGGATGCAGAACAACTACGGTTATAAGTAGCATTCAAAAATATAGTGACAGGTTAGATTGCTTATAGAAGATAGTGAAAGCAATTTCAATACAATGAATACCCAAGGCAGTAAAATAAAATTGTATCAGGCTATAAAAAAATAGATGATTTTGAACATAGATGCCTCATTCTTGACCAAGAATGGCTAGCAATAGTATGCACAATTCTTTTATAAGCATATCCTTTATGGTTGTTAATGCACTATCTCAAGACTAATGAATCTCAATAGTAAAGGGGAACTTTAAATATCAGACACCAAAAGAAAAAGTAAATGAAAGCATGTCAAAAACATCATTACCCTCCTTAAAGAGCAGGGATTTTGCAGCAGAATATAATCTAGAAAGTCATTCCTTATCACTAAAGCACAATTGTAGTAGCCAACAAGATCCTCTTAAATATAAAATTCTACGAGTTCCAAGACAGGCCAATTCACAAGATACATACAAAGAAATAAACTTATGAGGCTGCAAAACATTATGCATATTGTAATTTGTAACCCCATGAAGCGTCTTCTACATACATTGCAACTTTGTTACAAGGACCAATTGCATCCTGGAGTCCACCACGGTGGTACTAGTGGTAGCATAACCCTTTCCCAAGGTCCATCACACTTCTTAACCACTTTCCTAGGCGTGCACAAATTTATTAACTCAATTTATGACACCCCATGAAGTAAACCTAACCTTTTTGGGCATGTGCGATCATTGGTGGGCCCTTTAAGGACTGCATAGAAAAATCCATGGAATCATCATGCAAGTCTTGAAGAAGCCACACTGTATGACATTGTTGCACAACTATGTCATGTCCCTTTTTGGGCGCTAAATTCTGAAGACCTTAACCCATCCTCTCCCCATGGGTCTAAGGAGAAAAGAAAGGGGAAGATCTGAATTATGTTTTTATTGTTATTTAGATAGTTGTTTTCATTTATTATCATTTATCCTATTGGAAGCCAAGCACTCCAATAGAGGAACTCAAGTAGTTAGGTAATAAAGGTATTATGAGCATGTAGTCTCCAAATACCTTTTTTATATTTAAAAGCACCTACTTAAGGGGTCGGCCACCATGTTTATGATTGTTTAAGCACTCCTTATGGCTATTTAAGGAGGTCTCTTGGGCATTAATGATTCATGTTTTGCAGATTATTTTTATTTTGGTGAAAGTTGGCTAGTGTAGCCCTTTTACTCTTTCTCCCTCAAGGACATAACCCCTTGGGTTGAGGATCTCATCCAAGAACGAAAACCTTCGTTGGGGAACTTGTGAAGAATGAAAACCCTTCATGAGGTTTTTGGTGTGCAAGCTAGTTTGAAAGGAAACAATGTATCTTTCTCTTGCATGTGTTGTCTCTTTGGTGCAATTTATATCTTATTTCAAGTGGAGGGACCTATATTGAGGTGGTAATTTGGTATGTGTGGTGACATTTTGGCAATTTTGAAATTATCATCTTATTCTCTATATTTTATTAAGCGAAGATTTCGAGTTTGGTGAATTTTGGTGATGTTCTACTATTTTTAACAAGCTCAGGAATGTTCGCTGGTTAGGGTTTCATAATTAATTATTTCCACATCCAAATCTGATTTTTAACAGCTATAATTGTTTGCTAAGGATTTTCTACTAATTTAGGCATAAGTTTGGAAGGCTTTTTGCAAGGTTTAACCCCTATTTGAAGGGCTTATCTCATCTAGGGAAGTCACTGCCCTAGGAAGGGTTTGGGAATCAGTTTGTAGGGTTATAATAGTAGTCCTATAAATCTGATTTGAGAGATTTTAGCCATTGCCTGAGGTCCCCCAAAAAGGGACATTACAAACAATTTACAAATTTTCAGAGTGCCACACTTTTTTGCATCTCAATGTCTTCAAAGGAGCTCTAATACCTCTTTTCTGCACTTATAGAATCTTCCACTCTTTCTTCAGACTAGGTGCGATGTCATGACCTTCCCACTATGTTTCTAGATCAGCCTATGTTTTCTGACATCTTACCTTTATCACCTACAACCAAAAATGTAGTCCTTCAACACAAAACGACAGCAAAGCTTTATCAAACCACTATTAAAATCACACCTTCTTGCTGTTATCTCTACACTCTTATTATGATATTCAGATGAAGCAATTATGCAAGTCCCTTTCTAGGGCTGAAACTGAAAATCAAGGAAATAGCACAAACCCCAAGTGAAGTAAATTCTGATTTTTATAATAGTTCTAAAAATATCAGTAAACCCTAGCAACGAATTGTATAGGTACTTCAACTCACCATACAACAATGCAACAATAACTGAAAATGCTTCTAAATAATTATTGTAAGCACGGAAACACTTATCCATCCAAATTACATCAAAGAAATGGAAAAAATAAGGGATTATACCTAGTTGCAATTAATTTTATGACAGCAGCAGGGAAGCCACAAACAAGGGCTGAAAATGATAGATAAGCTCCTCCAAAAATTACCAAATTGTAGATTCCAATCTTATAAAATATAATAAATATTAATACCAAAGAATAATGAAGTTTTGTGCCCTAGAAGGCACCCAATTCATCTTCTACCCTTGTCGCTCCCTAGGAGAGGGACTCCAAACAATGTCAAAATAAGTTGTATGACTCCTCCTTTATGCCCTAGATGCAAACCGGCAATATGGTGTTCAATGAGAGCCTTCAACACCACCAAATTGAAGGGTTTCCGTCCTCCAATCTCCCGCAAGGGTTCCTTCCTCCTTGAGTGTCACAACTCACACTAATGGATTGTCACACAATAGTGGAATGGACTAAGAACAATCAGCCCTAGAGACCAAGTATAAAGTGTATATGTCAAAAGATCTTGTGCAAATGAGCACCAAGACTCTTCTTATACCCGTGGTTGGTGCCAAGAGTCATAAGAGTGTAGAATGACCTCTTAAGTTTGTTTTATCTTCTATTTCCATGTTGAAAACTTTCCAACCTTGCCAATCTCTAAGAAGGAAAAACTTGTGCTTCTATTGCAAGGATCCATGGTCTCCCAATCATCCTTGCTTAGGTAAGGGTCATGCACATTATATTGAAGTATTTTCAGATTATGAAGAAGAAGAGGAAGTGGAAGTTGAAGAGGCAACACAAAATCATGATCCGGAAGAGGACCCAGAAAACCTAGACAACACTCTTGCCAATTTGTTCGGTGCTCCTAGATATCATCCATTTTGGGTGAGAGGAAACTTGCAAGGACAAAGAATCACAATGTTGATTGATAGCGAAGCTACTCATAATTTCATTGATGAGAACTTGGTTGCAAGGATGGGATTGAAGGTGGAAGACTTCAAAGGCTTCAAGGTTACCGTTGTGGATGGCTATTCCATGTCATGCACAAGGAGAAGTCCACAACTCATTATCACATTGGAAGGGCATGAGGTATGTGATGATTTTTATATAATGGGCACAGCTGATATGAATCTTGTGCTTGGGGTCCAATGGTTACACTCTTTGAGAGAATTCAATCTCAACTACCAAAGTATGGAGCTAAGGTTCAAAAATGGAGGTAATAAGGTTGTCCTACAAGGTATGATCACAAGAGCCCCTCAAATAAACTGTTTGGTAGAAAAATATCTTATCAAAAGAGTCACATTTTTGCTCCTTATCTAAGATAACAATTGATTGGAAGGCCTTAATTACAGCTGAGTATGCCGAGAATAAGTTCGCTAATGTTGTTTTTGAAGGAGAAAGTGTGGATGAGAGGTATAAGATAATGGATGGGCTCATCCTCTACAAGAATAGGGTCAATTTGGTTCCGAAATCAAACATGAAACATAAAGTATTGAGGGTTGTTCATGATGTCCCATTGGTTGGTCATCCGGGATACTTTACAACATACAAACAACTTAGAGAGAGGTTCTTTTGGAAAGGACTCAAAGGGGAGGTTCTTTAATACATCCGGGAATGTTTGGTTTGTCAACAAAACAAGGCGGAACATGAATTTCCAACTGGACTCTTGCACCCCTTCCTATTACCACTCAAAAATGGGAAAGTATCTCCGTGGATTTCATCACAGGGCGGACCCTAGTTCAAGGCAAGAATTGTTTGTATGTTGTGGTTGATAGACTCGTGAAATATGTTCACTTGTATCCACTTCCAGCCAAGTATAATGCACTTAAAGTGGCCGAAACCTTTTTCAAGGATGTGTTCAAACTTAGTGGACTGCCAAAGAACATCATAAGTGATCCAGACAACAGGCTTATGAGTATTTTTTAGCAAGAATGTTTTCGTTTAACAGGCACTGAGCTTACTCCTAGCACTAGTTGTCATCCTCAAACCAATGGACAAAAAGAAATAGTGAATAAAAGGGGTAGAATACTACATAAGAAATTATATTGGAGGGCAGCAATCAGCTTGAGGAAAATGATCACACATGGCTGAGTTTTGCTATAATATATCATTCCATATGTCCATTGGTATGTCACCTTTCAAAGCTCTATATGGTTATGATGCTCTATTTTTTTTTCATTTGGTTACAATGGACCGTAGAGTGCCAGGGGCCAAAGATTTGGCACAACAAAGTCATGACATTTTGAAGATGCTCAAAGAGAACCTCCTACGTGCACAAAACCAACAAAAATTGTATGCGGACCAACACCAGGTAGAAAGAACATTTGAGGTAGGAAACATGTTATTTTTGATATTGTGGTAAAGCTTAAACCACGTTTTTATGGGCCTTACAGAGTGAAGGGAAGTGTTGGAGAGGTTACATGTGAGCTAGAGCTACCGGAGCAAAGGTCGGATACATAATCTCTTTCATGTTTTGTTTCTAAAAAGGGCAGTAGGACAGCACATTACTCCTATTCAGATGCCACACTTGGATGAAGAAGGCAAGTTAATTTTGGTTTCAGAAGCTATAGTGAATGTTCGAGAAAGGAAGTTAAGGAACCGGAGCATTAAGGCGTGTATTTGATCCGTTGGAAGGATCTACCAATTGAAGATGCTACATGGGAAGGTGTCACTATATTAGAGCATTCAAATTTGCAATTGCTTGAGGGCAACAATTTTGGGAGGGGGGGATCATAATGTCCCCTTCTCCAGGCTAGTTCATTTTGAAGACCTTAAGCCCATTCCACTTCTCGTGGCCTTAAAGGGAAAGAGCAAGGGAAGTATTTAATGTCATGATTGTTAGTTGTTTTTGTAGCTTTATATAATTTTCAAGCAACTTTCTAATTATGACTTAAAAAAGTCAAGCTGTTACGAAAACGTGCAAATACAAACTTGAAAAATAAAAAAGAAACTTATATTTCTACAAGGAGGTCGTTCCTCTTTGGGGGGATTATCCTTTTGATTTTCGGACCTTTAGCTATATAAAGGGGTCACTTAGCATGGAAAAGGCGACACTTTTGGAATTCATTTTCTTTGAGTTGGAGCGTGAAATTGCTTTCTCTCTCTTCCATTAAAGACAAAAACCCTCCATGGAGGTCTATCGAGGATGAATCCCCTCAACAACATTTAGATTTGGGGATGGAAACCCTCAAAATTTTCATAAGGTGGTCTCATTTAGAGATTACATCGGGCTACATTCAGTTTTTTTTGGTGCACTATCTATTTTCAGTCATTTTCAGCTATGGCAGATCAGATTTGCATTGTTTTTAGTGTGGAACCACACGAGTCCGTGTTGGTTCAACACAAGGGTTTGGGAAGATTTTCAATCCATTGGGTGGAAGTGTCATACTTTGGAGGGTTGTTTGTGTTAGAATATGCAAAGAGAGAAAGAATAAAGAAAGAATAGAATGTACAAAGATGGAATGAAGAGAAACCGGAATGCGCACACGTTATTCATTGTGTCTCCGTCCTTTTATTATGTGAAAGACAGTTACAACATGGTGGAAGTAATTTCAACCATTTATTAGTTAAAACTTAACTAATATTAATCTAACGTTAATAAATAAGCCTTATATTTGATCCATAATCGAAAACAATTTGCAAACACACCTTTAAAAATTGCTCAAAACTCGATTTTTCAAATTCTATTTTAACTTTACGATTTCCCATAACTGATTAATTAAATGAAAATTGCGAGATAAGACTGTGGAAAACAGAAAACCAAGAAAATACAGAGAATTTTGACACAAGTAATTGATAACAGAATTCGGCACGAAGCCTACATCTCCAGGTCCATAATTATGAGATCATCTATTAAAAATGTACCTCAAAACACTTACCATTTCGTGTCTAAGGTAAATAATGATCTTCCCCAATTGCATCAATGTTCTTCCTGCAAAAATAACCCTGGTCTCTTTACAAAATTTTCCACCAAAATGACTCTATCTCCCAAAATACCCCTCTAGGCTTATATAGTCTGCTAACTATCCCTCAGTAACATCCAACACGTTCATTTATAGTAATGACTCTGCCACTTGGCCTAATAATGCCCCTTATTTTTGGTACACGAGTGGTTAGGGGGTCGATCCCCCCCAACATCCACTGATCGTTGTTTTACCCCATTTGGGATCTATATCCCACATTTCTTGTGCTAAGGTGGGCGGTGCAGTTTAAAAATAGTGCGGACGATTTATTGCATTGGATTCAAGCCGCTTTTCCTTGGCCACATTGACATGGCTAACATGTCAGTGGAGAGTTGTGCGAGCTTGATTTGGCGAGTTGGGCAGTCGGTGGATGGTTGGAGTGCAAGCGAGTTGGTAGGCAAGAGAGTTGAATTGGCAGGTTGTGTGGAGAGTTGGGCTATATTTAGAAGCAAGTCGGTCAAGTTGGTTAAGATGGCTCGGCGAGGTGGCAGCCAGACTTAGCAAGTCAGTGCATAGTAAAAATTGTGTGGTAATTATATGGCAGTCCATAGTTTAAAATGCGGAGCTTAAATCCCACATGCATAGTGTGAGGATATACAAAGGAATAAAAAATACAGAAGTTTGACAATGGTAATATGAAGATACAGAGGCAAAGGCACCCCTCCGCAAAAAGAGTGTGTCGATCCTGGCTAAGGGCCCCCAACCAAGAAATAGCGGGGCCCACCTATCCAATAACGAGTGTCAAAGACCGGAAGTGAAAAACACCCTTTTGTCCAAACCTGCATTGCCACTTGTCACATTTTGATTGGTCCACATGGTGAGTGTGCACGTGTCCATGTCATCTTGAACCTGCATGTAGACCCATAATTTTGCCAGATTGACCAAAAATTCAGTGTGCGATAACTTCTGCATACAAGCCTCCGTTTTCAAAGTTCAATATACCATCAGAAAGATCTCGACGGGCTCTATGCAGTGAAACTGATTGCAACAAATTTAGGGAAGATTGTAGATTGGTGTTTCTCAATAGGGATCCTCTGGATCAATATTTTAATACCCCCTTTTAAGGCTTACTCTATAGAAGATACTGACAGAAGATTAAAATAACATAACCAACCAAGACCACACATTCTTCAAAAGTTTTCCCCTTTGAAAACAATGCTTTAACCAAGTAGAACTCCATCAAGCTGCCTCCCTGACCCTTGTAAAAGTGTAGTTCCCGGGCTGAATTCTCAAGTTCCCAAATTCCACCTCCCCGAACTCCCGAATTAAAGAATCTCTCAAATTGCTAGACAACCATCCATATTGAGCCATCCACAAGCTCTAGTAAGTTGTTTGATTACCCTCGTAAAAGTAAATTCCCAAGATCCACGGACTCTCAAACTATCTGGACAACCATCCATACCGAGTTCCACAAACACCGGATTCCTTCATGTCTTCAAAGTGTTGAGATTCTTTTAAAATACACATTCTCTATCAGTGAGTTCATCAATGTCAACATCCAGTGGATTTTCAACATTATTTGATTTGTCTTTTTCTTGGAATTTTCCCTTCATCTTTTTCTTTAAGATCTTATCCGTATCGTGAAAAATATTTCGCTCAATAACTTGATAATATAAACTTTCTTCACAATTATTTATCATTTCTCCAAGAGTAACGCAGTCCATTCATGGCCAAATAAAAAGCCCTAGTTCGTGATTTGCAATAGCAAATAGGATTTCCGTGCATGCCCTAGATGACTGTATATGTATTTTGCCCTTGTTTCGACTTATCACAATCTGAAACTCTCTAGTTTTGCTCTGGATTTTGTATTATTTAAATCAGTTGTTTATTCTCCTAATTTGCGATTGAACTCCATTTTTAAAATATTTATTTAGTTTAGAAAAATATGTGAATATAGATAAGAATGAATACCCGAATAGTGCCCTAGGCCACTTCAAATGTTTTCAAATTCTTAAACAATGAAACCCTTTCACGACTGAAAAACTTGTGAAAATAATCTAAAGTTCGTCATGTGCCCTAACAAGAGAGATTCACGACTAGAAATTCGTCCCATGCCCTTTTGCGAATGTAATACAACTGTGTCAAGATTTGTGCCTATTTATTTTCTTCCTCATGCAACGACTTTTGTTAATGGTGGTAATGTCGATTGCGTTGCTCTCTTGAACATGACTGGTAATTTGTGAGATTCATGACGGAAATGGAGTTAGCTATATTTTTCTCCAAAACTACGTGACAGGCTTTCGAAAGTTCAGTGTAAATCAGTAAATATTCCCGCGATTTGCAGGCCCTCGATTTTCACTGTGACTTCGCCCACGACTTTGCCCTCAATGTCCCTCCTAAATCTTTTTGTGATTTCCTTCAAGTTCCTTGCATGACTGCAATGCCTTCAAAAATCAAAATGAAAATATTTTGATTTCCTTCGATTCAAACTTTGTGCCCTAATGGGACTGTCACAAAAATATCTTTCTTCCCCTCTCTCTTTTTGCTTGCCCCGCACTCTGATACTAATGTTAGAATATGCAGAGAGAGAGAATAAAGAAAGAATAGAATGTACAAATATGGAATGAAGAGAAACTGGAATGCAGACATTATTCATAGTGTGTCCGTCCTTTGATTATGTGAAAGATGGTTACAAAATGGTTAAGTAGTTTCAACCATTTATTAGTTAACATTTAACTAATATTAATCTAACGTTAATAAATAAGCCTTATATTTTAATAGTTTGGCCAATATCATACCCTCTCCTAGGGTAGCAACCCCTCCTTGGTAAGAGTTCATTGGTATCTAGGGCAAGGCAACTCACTTTCCTCCTGTAATTGGATTCTTCATATTTTTGGAGGCTGATTGTACTTTCTGGAATTGTATTTGAGCCTTGGAATCATTATTTCCATCCATATCTGTGAGTGTACTTGTTGTCATAAATTTGATTAAATAAAATCAGTTGGTGGCTTGGATGATCATTTTCTTCTTCATGAGTGTTCTAAAAATATTTATAAAGCTTTGGAACCATCTGGGTATATTTGTATTTGAGTATTTTGGAATGAAATTGCAAGAATCTGATTGCTGTTATAAATAAATTAGTTTGTTGTACTTGTCATACATTTTCAGTTCGTTATCTATTGGAGTTTGTGCAATATCCACTTATTTCAGTTTTGAGCCTGAAAGGGACCCTACACCTACAACCAAAAATGTAGTCACTCAACACACAATGCCAGCAGAGCTTTATCAAACCACTGTTAAAATCACACCTTCCTCTCGTCTCTGCACTCTTATTCTGATATTCGGATGAAACAATTCTATTCAAAGAAGATAATAGAGCAGCCTACAAGACATCCAAATCCCTCAATCTGCATTAGGATTGCCTTGGAGCTCGTGTCAATCATCACATAACACCAGCAGAGCTTTATCTAATCACTGTTAACATCACACCTTGCTCTTATTTCCACATTCCTATTCTGATATTCAGATGCAGCAATTCTACTCATGGAAGATATTAGGGCAGTCTACAAGTCATCCAGATCCCTCAATCTGCATTATGATTACCTTGGACCTTGTGTCTTTGTCATTTACCACCCTCTCTTGCTGTTCTAGGGCTATCCACTAGGCTACATTGGTTGGGTTTGGTCAAGAGCTGCTAGTCATCCATCCACAGGGCATCACTGCCTTCTTACCTTTATCCATCACATAACCATCGAGCTGCAAGATTAGGGTTAAAGGTCTGACATCCCTGGGGCTTAAGAACCATTTAGCAGATCTTATTTCAGTTTTGCATCATTGGGAGTTTGATCGTTGATTTGTCTCCTTCTGAATAGCATATAGGGTTTCATTGAATTCTGAAAATTTCAGCATGCAATGTATGAGCATTAGGGATTTGGGAATTTGAAATTCACATTCTCTAAGCCTAACCTCTTGTTATTTATAAAAAAAGGAATGTGACCAGCTAGTTTGCATTCTAGGTCAAATTAGGATTTTATTTTTGTTGATTTTATTGAGCAGTTATGTTGTTTATTATTTCTTTCTTAAAGAAGTAAATATTTGTATTAAAAATGTGAAAAATTTACAAAAAAAGCCATGCTGAAGTTTGGAGTGGACCTTCATAAGACAAGTACAAAGAGGCAGAAGCTGATAGAATGTTACGATAAAAGCCTGCAGACAAGACCAAAACAGCTAAATATTTTCTATGCCCATCATGCTATGAACAAGAGGATTTACATGGTATGACCATGCAGCATGATCAAAACAGCATTACTATCCGCAGAAGTAAACATAGACATGTGTAATGTCCCCAATGGGATAGTTTTTAACCCCAAACGGAACAGCTGCAAATCCGATCTATAACAGCAATTTATAGAAGGTACACGCTTGACAAAAATAATGCAGATCTGAATTTCTATAAAGAAATGCGACTTGCCTTGGAAATGATTGATACTCAAAACTGATTGAAAATCATCCAAATCTTTAACCCAACAATTCAGAATTTATTATAGATGCAAGAACACCAAATCTTCAAAGGCTACCCATCTACATTTTGGGCTAGATCATGTCGCTCTTCTACGGGTGGACATATTATGGAACATGTTTGCACAAAATCAGCTTACAGAGAAAGCTGCAAAAAATGTTGACAATACAATGCCTCGAATGCCCTTGCATACAAGCTGGAAATGACCTCTAAAAATATAGCAATGAAGATGGAGATGAGATCTGGATCAGCCATGCCCTAGAATGTATCAAACTCCACTCACATGGGTGTAGATAACCCTAGGTCTAGCTGGAAATGCATGCCAAATTTCAGCTACACTCTTCTTCTTCAAACCCTAGCTGGATGTAACAAAAATCTGCAAATGAGGACCTTCAACACTGCTAGAACTTCAGAATTATCATTGAAACTCACTGGAAACTCCTTAATAGAGCTCCCTCTCATAAAGGATGAAAAGTTTTCGTTCTTCAATCCTTGACAATAGAGGGTTTTTGTCCTCTAATGCAACACTGGAGATGATATTCATCATTTGAGGTAAATTACGGAAAGCAATTGATGGTCTACCAAGCATTGTCAGATATGTACACTTTTTTGGTCTAAAATTGATGCATTGTACATGCTTTTTGTGACTTGAATATTAATAGAACATTCCCTAGGCACTATGTGTTCTCATACATTCATTTCTCAAGTCAGCTCTCTTAAAATGTATTTAAATGTTCTTCAAGTTTGATTTATATCGAACTTATATGGGTCGCCTTTTTTCATTAGGGAGTAATGATAAATGTGTCAAGTAACTTGCCAAGTCCCAAGTACTTGAGCACGAATAAATAATTAAAGTGCTCCCAAGAAGTTGCCAGCCACTGAAATTATTGAAACTATGTATCTAAGTATCCAGCTTAGTTGACAAGCTATAAAAGTCCTTAGCAATCGGGAAACAGAAGATTTTAGGTAAAAGGTCTTCAATCTGCAGCAATTGATAAGGACAGATATTACAACATGATTTTCTCTAATTGTACATCTTTCTGAAATCAATCCTTCATGCTAAAGTACATATACTCCTTTCTCGTATATCTTGTTGATAACTTATGGGGTAGTATTAGAGATATCTAGCACAAAAAACTTAGTTACATAAACAGTTCATTTTGCAATGTGTACAGGGACTACATAAGGAGTGGAATACAAGCAACATTTCCAGATAATTGCATTACGAGTGGTCTTGAAATGCTTTACTCCAAAGGTCATGCTAACTTCATGACCTAAGAGGCCTAAGCTTTTAGACGGAGCCACGAACCGTGGCAGCAGTGGAGCTCTCAACATGAGTAGCTTGTCTTTATGGGAAGGGAGCTAACTTGAAGCTTGCAAATGCATGCACAATGTCTGAGAATCCAAGATCCTATGCAAAGTCAAATAGCAGCTCAGTTAGTTGAATCCCCTACAAGGTGTGCTCATAGTATGAATAATAGAGCATTACATTTAGGCGGCAAAATCTCAAACTTACTCATGGTGCTCAAAGCATTTTTTTGTTTAGTGATGCACATAGAACAACCTCCTAAGTATCATACGACCCCAACTTTAGCAAAGGCATGGATATATTCCAACATACTATAATGGCCTTGAGATATCTCAAGATCAACCTAACCTGGCATGTTTAAGAATGAAGAACTGGTAAGTCAATCTCACACTTCTTTGGCCTATCTTCGGAGCCACCAAGGGAAATAATTCATAATTACACTGCATGCGGATTGCATTTGGAAACAATATTGTGAGTTTCATCCTTCTACATTGGCTAAAACAAACTGACGTTCCTGGGTTGCATCTACCTTTGGCGAAATTAAAGAGCCATCTAGCATAGGACCAAATATCTCAAATTCAAGTTGAGCATGAACTTCCTTGGTCCTCCACTCAGCATAACCAATCGCCCCTAAGGAGCTGCGAGTCATGCACATCAAATTCTGGGATCCTTTTTATAGATGCCCAATGGTAAATGAGATATAGAAATCGTACTTTTCTAAGTAGATATGAGCGCATTAGTACAATGTGAAGGTCACTCAAAGCCACTTGGGAATAGTGGAAGCAATCTACCTCCTTGCGGAAAATCCTTGGTATGGCAGGCAATGAATTAAAGAGTTTTCAATGTGGTATCATCCTTTAGTAACCAATGTTGACTACTGGGGACGCGCACTTTCCCATTGCCAAGATCATCGAAAAGTAGCGTTTCGAGGAACTTGGGATTTACAAAATTGGTACAAGACATCCCCCTACGTCCCAAAAAATGCAAAGAATGAAAGGGACATTTTACTGAAAATTCAAGGGATTTCTATAGCTAAACGATGTTTAGCGGAGTGCTTTATGAATTAAGGGACACCGCTCAATTTGGTACGTTGTGCTACATCCCCAATTGACGTTTGGGAGGGGGGGGTCCCGGCATCCCCTTAAGGCCAGCACTTTGGCAAATGTTTTTCTTTTTTCAAAAATTAATTTAAAAAATAAAATTGTCACTTTTTTTCTTAATTACAATCATGTTGTTTAATGAAAACTGTATTTGAGCATTATCATATTGATATTGAATCGATGTATCATTGTATATCGTCTACCTAGTATGACAGGCCTCCACGTGGCAATTGGTGAGACTCAGGCGGATTCTCGGTTTTTGACCAATTTCTGTGTTAATGTCAACCGCTTAGCTCGACTATGAAAAATTTGAATATTAAATATAGCCTATTTCTGGCAGCCTTGGCTTGATGTGCGGGATAGAATAATTCGGTCATCGCTTGAGATGGTATTTAATCTGGATCAAACTTTGCCCAGCATTTTAAGTCTTAGTTTTTTTAAGCTCATTCATGTTATATGTTGTAATATCGTACAATTCTATATGTTTTTTATTAGCCATCCCCTCATCGTCAACCAGTCATCCCCAAGTATTTGAAAAAAACTCTGTCGAATCCAAAAACCTTGTCCCTACATCCCGCAATCTTGAAGTTTTAGTGTTTGCTATGTTTGAAACAAGGATGGCTAGCAATGAAGATGGGGGCACCTTCAACCAAGAGGAAACTCACCTGCACAAGTCCAGGTGTGATTTCAACCATGTGAAATTGAGTGCAAATGTGATTAAGTGTCTTACCATCAGTACTCATTTCGAAGTTGATGTCAACTGGCTCGAGGGTGGTGGATGAAGAGAACCCAACTCTGATGTTGATGTTGGCTTGGCTTGGTAGTCAACTAGCCCTACTCGCCCCTTCTACAAAAAAGAAAACAAAGAAGTTGCCAACTAATCCACCAAATTTAGCAGACTTTCTTGAGTCAGCTACTACTAAAATTGTCATCTAAATGGTGTAGAGACAAAGACCCCTAAAGGACTAGATGACTTATCCTTATGGTCCATCATTCCCTCGAATGCCTCTTGATTAATCGCATCTTTGAAGAGAAGCAACTTGTAAATGAGGATTAAAGATAATACAATGGGTCAATCCTCGTTTTCTTTTCTATAAGTGTCCAAGATTAATGAGAAAGTGTCGACACAATAGCTTGTTGATACCTCTATGAGTGCCAAGAAGCAATTTGCAACTATGTGCAGCAACATACGGCAACTGACTAATCAAAGGTATGGGGTTCTCAAGAGTGTAATGTCCCCATTTTTCAAGACTCCTCCTAGGCCTAAACATTGCAGCAATGGGCTTTAAGGACTGTTGCAAGGGGAAAAATCATATTAAATAAGGCTCAGATACCTATTGTGCTCTGATACCAAATGTTGATTTGGATCAGGGACGGAAGCCTAACAATTATATTAATCTGGAAAATTTATTCAAGATACAGAGTTGTATGGAGTTGCAAGTAATGTATGTACGTGTAATAAATTCCCAAAATGCAATACTTAGTTACAAGGGAATTAATTAGATAATAATTAGGTGGCTTTTATGGGATATTAAAATCACCCTTTTTAACAAGGGGACACCACACCTAGGTTTAAATAAACAAACTTTTATTTAATAATTTCCCTCTCCTAAGGATTTCGAATTTTGTGCCTCCTATGCTTACTATGCAAAGAAGTGTTAAGATCACCCTATGGTTAGACCTACCATGTTATGCCACCTGATATTTATTTTATGCTCCATGCTTGGAACCTTGGGATTCTATGCCCTAATTCGATTACTTTATGTTTCTTTCATTAAATCTTGGTTAATTTAGTTTGGCCTAAGGCTCATTCTTCACACAATACTGCTTCACTATGTCAATGATGGTCTTGCTTGATTTTTGTGCTCTCTCTGTCCATATAACCAAATGACTAGGATCTTGAAGCTTGGACAACGAGTTTTATACAATAATGATGGGATGATGATTTGGCTACTTCCTATTCCAAAGTCATGAGGGTCATTACATTTGTAGGCTCTTTACATCCCAAGCAACACTTCATTTTCCCAATTAACATGGAAACTTCGCACTATGTAGCCAATTTCAAGACATTGCTGTCAAAAAACAGACATTACCGTTAGAACTTAGAACAATACTCCCTAGTGGAGTTTTAAAAGCATCGAGTGTAATGTCCCCTTCCCGAGACATTACTAACATCTATTTTCATTTGCATTGTAACCCCTTGGCATGCCTAACACTAAAAGTGGAAATCTTTAGTTAGCTTAAATGTGCACATAGGGTAGTTGCTTTTATTATTTGATTTAAAATCATAAAGTGCACATAGTCCTAGTTTATTAGAAACTTTATTATAATGAGAATTTATGTTTTCCCTCCAAAAGGGAAAGGTCAGTCTTTTTGAATATTACACCCCTTAATTCTATAAAAAGAGGTTGCATTTCCTCTAGTGGGGTTGTGTTGATTGATCATTTTGATTTCACTTCATGCTTGGAGTAATGGGATGTATGCCCTAGTTCTTGCAGTGTGCTCACTCATTGTAAGCTTCATTTGGATCCATTGTTGAAGATATTGAAGACTCCATTGTGATCTCTTGTGTTGAGTGTGTTTATGCATGGTTTATCCCTTCTAAGCTTTGGTGACTTGGCTATAGGGTTTGGCGCATTTATTTAGAATAAAATATGTATGTTATTGAGCATTGTTGAAGGGTTTGCTAATGCTTTGTGAACTATTGTTACTGCTGCAATTAATAGAGCCCTAGCGACTTGCATAAGAGGTTGTTTAATCATGTTTTGATGTCTTTTGAGCTAGATCTGCAATCTGATCTGTGTTAGCATTATAATCTAAGTTTTTGGGCAATTATTTTGGTTTTGAGGCTAAAGAATTTTAGAAGATTTCAATTTTCTGTCTGCTATAGTGCAGTGGAAAGCCCTAAACTCTAGTTTATTTTGCATCTTGTTTCATGGAAAAACACTTATTGAAGGAGTATTTATTTCAGATCTGCAGTTTGGGCAGTTTGGGTTTAGTTTAATATTGGATTTGGTTGTAGAAATTAGGAGGAATAAGGAGAAAGTAATTTTATAATTTTTGGAGTTGATTTGATGCCCTAAATGTGCTGGGCGACCTACTTTTTAGGAAAAAATTAGGGTTTCGTGTTGGTTGTGCGAAATCTGATTTTAGAATATTATTCTTCGTATTTTTGTGGCCCAATATCCAAAGTTTGAAAAAATTTGCTTCGATGGTTAAGCGGGAAATAATTTTGGAAGATTGCAATAGTTGGGGTGTGATTATTAATTATTTTGCAGCTGTTAAAAAATCTGATTTGAATGTGTTTAAATTCCGATTGTTTTCTTCCAATCTATCCCACCACCTTGGCTAGTTCCAACCCCATTTGAGTTTGAAATAGCTGACATTGGGATATTTTAGGTTGATAAAAAAAGGTTTATCCATTCTTTGCCCGATCTTTGACAAGTATTTCTCCATTTTCTAATTTGTCCTAAGAGGGGACATTACAGTGGTATCAAAGTAAATTGTTCCTCTACTCTTGTGGGGTGTTGTTTGCAAAGTAACTTAACATCCACTCATGGGATGCATACACATGTGATGAGATTTAAAGGCCATTCAACTCTAAATAGGCTTGAGAGATAGGCAAGCAATTTAAAAAATCCTGATGAAAAGCGATCTACTAGAAGAACAGCTACTTGATAGAAGCCCAAAAAGCTCGGCTTTGATAGGGCAAAAAATTATGGCTCATGTTTAACTAGAATGGACCATTTGTTGACATTTGCGCTAGACTCATAATCTTACTGAAATGCCTCCAAAACTGAGGTTTATGCTAGGAAATCTTGGTCAAAATCATAATTGCCATTAGCGAGGGTCACAAGGACAACAATTCCAACTTTTGGATCAGAAATAATAGGTCATGGAGGATTCTATGAGCTCATGATAGGAAGCTTGAAAGTAAAGCTTTGGGACACCAAAATCTTCACTATAACATAAGAAGGGTTAAGGACCTTGGAGAAAAGGCTATAGGTAAGGTCTTGCATTCCAATGTTAGATGTTGATTGTGATAAGACCTCATTTTACATATGTTTGAAGTGCAAGTTGGTTTGTGTTCCTTACAAGAGGGCGTCATGAAAAACAAAATATAATGGATGTATAAGGACAAACTATAATGTCTCCTAATGATGAATCCAGTATCACAAAGAGGAACCTCCAGAGATTATGAATATCCATACTTATGGAAGGTTCTTTTATTCAAGAAAGGGCATGAACTTGCTCACACCTTATGAAATCATCAGTATTGGATCACATTGCTGCAATTTCAAAGTTAAGATCATGCATCCAAGGTATGGAGTCCCCTTGTTTTTGATGATAGCAATTTTTGGCAGACTAAAGTTTACATGTCATTTGAAGAGTCTCACATAAGGAGCAATCTTAAATTTCGTAGATGGGCATGAAAATTGCATTGTCTACCTAGACATCATTACGTGATTTTGAAGAATGCTTTCATGGCCAATGTAACCCATGATGGACAAATCTTGATGGGTTGAGGTGACATCATTCATCTCTTGAATTATATTGATGAGCCATTTGATAACAAGAATGGATTTTGGGTCTCATGGTTTTTCTTGATCATAACCCATAATGCATTTAGCATATTTTTTTCTTTGTTTTAAAATGTTCTTGTTGTTTTGGATGAATGAAAATGGTGAAGAACTATAGTGTTGCTATCCAAGTGCACCTAAATTCTGAATTTATGTAATGTCCCTGGGAGTAGCCCACTTAAGATTTTTCATATTTGAACTTCTTGCCTTCCACATTGAGCTTCCATGAATACGAAGTTGAGAAGATAGGGAGATGGGAATGAGCTTCCATGGGGTATAATGGTCACATTCTTGTTGATACTTTTGCTCTTAACCAGGTTTAGGTGGTGCATAAGAAACATGATGTAAAAGGAGAGAGTGATTATCACTCTTCCCAATGAAGGAATCCATAACAATAAGTTTGTTGGTCTCTATGAGGAATTCATAATTAGAAGGCACAAAGGTATTGTTGGCTATATTTTCTGCATAGCTGAAAACCTAGGCAGTCATGAGATAAATCTCCCTCATTTACCGGTGAGGCTCCCATGTAAGATTTGTCAATTAAATATGCTAGTATCTATTTGGGGATATTACTTTAACCATGCAGCTCATGAACCATAGCTGTATAGTTTTGCAGCAAGTAAGCAGTTGTTTAAAGAAAGGTAATATCTAAAGAAGAAAATAGTAAAAACACAGGAAAGAAAGGGGAAAGATGTGCAACCCAATCAATAGATTACAGAGTTGATTGAATGCACATAGACAAAACCAATAGATATTAACACACAGAATTATAAGCTAAGGCAGCTTTCAGATCTAGATCTAAAATAACACAAAGTTTATAAGTAGATCTGAGACAAAAAGTTAGAAACAAAATGCACCGTGACACAAAGTTTTCCGGAAATCTGCTCCTTTCTATTCCTTTGCTTCAAATAACTATCAGGGGTTTCAGCACAAAGTCTAGAACACAAGAATGTTGCTTACAAATTCTGATCCTTTAATCCGTAGGTTCTTCCTCTACTTATAGAATGTAGAGGGGCAATTACAAGTCGGAAGCTTTTAGTGAACTGACACATGTGGAAGTCGGAAAGGAAACAATTGGCAATCTCCCTCCTGGAATTCCTCTTTGCATGACATGCATGATTTGCAACTGAAGATAGAACCTTCTATTTTGCATGTCTGCCACCTATTTCTAAGTAGTTAACTTCTTCAAGTAATGGCTTTTAAACCGATCACTTAAGTTTTATAATTTAATTGATCGCTCAATTACTTCGTCGGAGGAAATAAGATAAAGAAGAAGAAAGAGGAAAGCTGCAATCTTGTTTTTTTTTCATATTCTGCATGTAGTTGATTCTTTTTCCTTTGATTCTCACCAAACTGGATCTGGAAGTAGCTTAATCTAGAAGCGGATGGATCTGGAATTTTGCTTACGGGTGCTACCTTTGCCTTGTCTCCCCTATTATCCTTGAAACTTTTGTAGTACGTGCATCAGTGCAATGTTTGTTGTAAATAACTCATCTTTTTTTATTTTTAATTACATATGAGCAATTAAAAATTCTGGAAAACACTCCGAGTGAATGCAAATTTAATGAAGGCTTCAACTGGAAGATTGGGAGCACATGCACAAAATCCTGGAAGGAATTTTCCACGCACTAACTTCTACACGGGCTGCGTCAGAAACAAGAAGATGAATTTTTTGTCATAAGCCTTTGCAATTATGAGATCTGGATCTGGATCTGGGCCTATTGACTTCAACAAATCTGGAAGCTATGCATGATTCCGCTGAGCTTTCTCTTTCATCCCGCTTTGCCATGGCCGGAGCAATCTTTATATGAACAACTCTTTTTCTCTTTATTCGGCCAGAATTCTTCACGATTGGTGCAGATCTAGGAACTTCTTCAGATTCAGAAGATATATTCAATGTATTGGACATTGATTTAAGCTCCCTTTCAATTATATAAACACATGTAATGAATACCTGGGCACCTGTAATACTATGCAGACAATTAATCAGACTTAAATCAAGCTCCTTCAAACCTAGGCGCCAAACTTTGAGCACCTTCTTTTGTGCAAAATTCCTCCTTAATTAGGCGCCAAAATTGTCTGGGCTGCACTTCCTTGCTAAAAAATTAATTAATTCATCATTATGACAACCCATTCTTATATAACCTTCATCATTCTATAATTAATAATTGCCCCTCCTATTCCTGGCAATTAATTAATTAATTAACATGTTTTTCTCTTCAATTTGGGCGCCTATTTTGTGCATGCTCATGGCTACTATTAAATTTATTTAATTTTAGCTTTCTACTTCCAGTCCACATTGACTTCACACTGTGCTTTGACCTCATGCGCCAAAAATAGGAATTAATTCCATCAATAAATACTTTAAAAAGTATTATTTCTCCTCTAGGTGGGTCGTACTTTTTGCCATAGCTGATTTCTATTTTTAAAAGTCAATTTCTAATGGGATTATTCACCCTGCCAAACAGGTACAAAATTCTCACCTGCCTGCTGCTACCAAAAATCTCATGATCCACTTAAAACCTTTCCTTCCCAAAAATGCAACTTGCCCAGAAGAGGCCTTTTTTGTGCACAACTTCAGCTTTTTAGAGAGAACCAGACCTCCTGTGGCAAATTCCTTCTGGCATGACGTTCGTAGATGATCTCCAGATACTCCAAGCAAAAAAACAGACTGAACCGGCAAAGGAATTGACCTAGAGAAATTTCACAGAAAACAAAACGAGAGAAATACCAAAAACACAAAACGTTGCCAGAAGTCACAGATACAACCCAAAATTCATTCCTGTTAGAAACCCTACTGGTATATGGGAATATTGACATGTAAAACTTCAACAGGGTTAAACCGGAGCACAATTTACCTCAAACGGGGCTTAAAATAATTAAATAAAATTTTCCCGCAAGCAAACCCCAACGACAAAATATAACGAGTTTGGGCCTCTGGGTATTTGGCGAAATTGGCTTATATGATTCTCTGAAAATATTTTGACACAAAACAGACATTTTCTGGCAATTAAAACACAAAATGACCCATTATTTTAAAAGTACGAAATTTTTTACATGGGGTAGTCTTAGATTTCAGGGTGAAATCTGGGAACACCAGGTATGATGACTTTACGTGTTTTG
Source organism: Taxus chinensis (assembly GCA_019776745.2). Classification (NCBI taxonomy): domain Eukaryota; kingdom Viridiplantae; phylum Streptophyta; class Pinopsida; order Cupressales; family Taxaceae; genus Taxus; species Taxus chinensis. The sequence continues at coordinate 255,003,886 of CM034148.1, read as the reverse complement.
CTCCCTCTCATAAGGGAAAGTCATTGGCACAAAGTAAGGTACAAGGTTCCTTGGCTTCTCTATGATGATATTCATAAATGCATGCATTATATTTCAGCTTTCTCCTTTCCTTGTGAGCATAGAAGAAGAGGAAATTTGGGGTGTCATGTTGTTTCATGTGATACGGGGATAAAAGGATTTGAGTTTTACAAGCTTTATTTGGATACATGGATATTATCTCCTCTTTTTTTTTCAAATAGTGCTATCTCCTATCTCCTTTGAAGCCTTGAAGAAAGGATGGATCACATGGACTACACCTTGCATGGTAAGAAGTCCATTTTCAAATTTTGAACAACAATTATGTCTTCCACTTGGATGTTTGATTGATGTGCTTCCAAAGGTAAAATCAACAAAGGATATGTGTTGGGAATGTTTGGTTGTTGTTCGCATGACCACAAACTTTTGGGTTTCAATGAAAGGTTTGGAAAGAATGAAGGGACACGGTATGAATTCTTCACAAGACATTTCATTTTCAGTTGTGCATATGAGACATTTTTCAATTTACTATTATTGAGGATGAAATTTAAGTCGCTTGGGAGCCATATTTATTCACTAGATTGATATTCTTTCATGTTGGGAAAAAAATTTGAAATGTGCTAGCTGATGTCCCATCATTTTTATGATTGACATCATTATGACCAGCTCCCCTATCACTTCTAGAATTCAGTTGTTAGCCAAGCAATTAATGAATTTATCGTTAGAAACTGATTTTGGCTCATGGGTGAATACTTGGGGATGGAAACCAGCAATTCTAATTCTGATTTTTGAAGGGAGAATGGATGATTATAGCAGTGATTGGAGCCACATAACAGAGTTTGAGGACAGCCCATGCATGAGGAAGATTTGGGAGTCATCCATGCCTTGTAGACACGAAGAAGAAACAGGAAAAGTGTTTTTCAACACTTGTTTTTTTAATGAGTTTGTTTCATGTGCAGGTATGAAGACACACAAAGATAAGATGTTGACTTTCGATCTCCACGAAAGTATCTTTGAGTGGGCATCTTTGGAGCTTAGTAAAGCTCACTCCATTGTTGGCTCCACATCCCATGATGAGGACACCATCACTTGGAACACAAATTATGGAGATGACTGCACACCCACGTGGATGGGAATGAGGGAAGGAAACAATTTCTTCCCAATGCTTCACCATTTGACTGACACCGGTTCAAGACTTTAGAGGCACCACCCCACATCTTCTCTTTGGGACTTGATACATGGATCCATGAGTTTGCTATTGTTTGAAGACAAGCAATCTCCGAGAGGGGAGGACTGTAATGTCCCCTTTTCGGGACATTACTAATATCTATTTTCATTTGCATTGTAACCCCTTGGCATGCCTAACACTACAAGTGGTAGTCTCTAGTCAGTTTAAATGTACACATAGAATAATAGCTTTTATTATTTGATTAAAAATAATAAAGTGCACATAGGCCTAGTTTATTAGAGACTTTATTACAATGAGAGTTTATGTTTTCCTTCCAAAAGGGAAAGGTCGGTCTTTTTTAATATTGCATCCCTTAACTCTATAAAAGAAGGTCGCATTTCCTCTAGTGGGGTTATGTTGATTGATCATTTTGATTTCACTCCATGCTTGGAGTAATGGCATGTATGCCTTTGTTCTTGCATTGTGCTCTCATTGTAAGCTTCATTTCGATCCATTGTTGAAGATATTAAAGACTTCCTTATTCTCTTCATTGTGATCTCTTGTTTTGAGTGTGTTTATGCATGATTTATCCCTTCTAAGCTTTGGCAACTTGGTTAAAGGGTTTGGCGCATTTCTTTAGAGTAAAATCTATATGTTATTGAGCATTGTTGAAGGGTTTGCTAATGCTTTATGAACTGTTGTTGCCGCTGCAATTAATAGAACCCTAGCGACTTGCATAAGAGGTTGTTTGATCATATTTTGACGTCTTTTGAGCTAGATCCGCAATCTGATCTGTGTTAGCATTATTATCTAAGTTTGGGGCAGTTATTTGGAGTGTTTTGAAGCTAAAGAAGGGTTGATAGTAATTTATATAATTTTGTCTAACCCTAACGACTTGCAATCAGTTTTCTGGGCCTGTTTTCAAGTGGTTTTGTTGATCAGAAAATTCAGATCTATAGTGCAATGGAAAGCCCTAAATTTCTAGTTTATTTTGCATCTTGTTTCATAGAAAAACACTAAGTATTGAAGGAGTTATGAATTTTAGAAGATTTTAGATGTCTGCAAGCTATCTGGTTGTTATTAATTAGTCTTCATTTCAAATCTGCAGTTTGGGTTCAGTTTAATATTGGATTTGAATGTAGAAATTATGAGGAATAAGAAGAAAGTAATTTTATAATTTTTGGAGTTGATTTGATGCCCTAAATGTGTTGGGCGGCCTACTTTTTAGAGCAAAATTAAGGTTTCGTGTCTGTTGTGCGAAATCTGATTTTAGAATATTATTCTTCGTATTTTTGATGGCCCAAAATCCAAAGTTTGAAGATTTTTGCTTGGATGGTTAAAAGGGAAATAATTTTAGAAGATTGCAGCAGTTGGAGTGTGATTATTAATTATTTTTTAGTTGTTAAAAAATCTGATTTTAACGCATTTAAATTCCAATTGTTTTCTTCCAATCTATCCCACCACCTTGGCTAGTTCCAACCCCATTTGGGTTCAAAAATAGCTAACATTGGGGTATTTTAGGTTGAAGCAAAAGGGTCTATCCATTCTTTGTTTGATCTTGACAAGTACTTCTCCATTTTCTAAATTGTCCTAAGAGGGGGCCTTACATCGAGGTTGTCAATTTACTTATGGAGGCCAAGAAACTATGCACAATGTAGCTTATTCTGTTGTTGATAGCGTCAGTTCACCTCAACGCTTATTTTGATGACTTACTGACTTGTGGGTTTGTGTTCAAATACTAGAATAATCAAGATTTTCGTCATGTTGTGTGCAAGTGTCCCATGGAATGCTCTGATATGTATAGTAGCACGAACATTAAAAAGTTGATGAGGTTTTCAACCAATAAAAAGGCAATTCCACCTCTCAAGAGTCGAGATCCATACAAGTGTTTGTAATGGTATCTTTTTTAACGGTTATGTAAGCAAGGGTTTTATGCACCTTAAGTGGTTCGGTATTGTTTCCCTGTTTGCTTTTTCCTCTGATCTTTTTTATGAATTGTCCCACTTGTTGATTGCACCAAGCAAAGCTAACCATCTGCACATATTCTACCCAAGTCAATAAGAAAAACGCAATTAGATCGTTATAAGGGAAGAGTGTCATCAAACCATCTCTTATAAATGGGTGTCCCTTGACATTCATTGCCATAAGACATCACTAATTTGGGACTCTAACCAACCTTATCTTTGTAGCCAAACAATAACACATAAAATTGCAATAAAAGTAAATTACTATCATTAAAAGTACATTTCAAATAATTTTCAACACAATTCCCTCAATGTTTTCTTCCATCCCCTACAATATGTTTTCTTCCATCCCCTACAATATTTTAGCACATTCTACCACCATCCCTCACTAGACTAATAGTTTATATCTCAATTATACATGCCACCATCCACGGGATTGTTGCCTCACATATCAATTATACCACCATACATAGGATTGTGAGCTCATATTCAATCATGCCACCAATCATTTGCACGTATTCTACACAAGTCAGTAAGCAAAACACGATTGGCTGGGTATAAGTGGAGACCATCACCAAACCATCTTTTGCGGACGAATGTCTTTAATCTTCATCACCATAAGGCACCACTAATATCTTTTGTGAACGTGTGCCCCAAATGTTCATCACCATAAGGCGTCACTAACGTCTTTTGCAAGTGAGTGCCACCAACATTCATCACCATAAGGCATAACTTTTGGAATTCCAACTCAGCCTTCATACCCAACCATGATGAATTAGAAGGCAACGAAAGAAACTTAATGTCACTACTCAAAATACTTCGAACATATGAAGAATAAGATCATCACAATCAAGATCTAACATTGGTATACAAGATTTTACCTTTGCCATATTCTTCAAGATCTTAACCCTCTTTACCAAAGTAAGGGTTTGTGATGTCCCAAATCCTTTGAAAACTCCCTATCATGAGCTCGAAGACTTCTTCCATGGTGGTGTCACTGTATGGCAAACTCAGGGCTGCGATCCACGCTGAACAATTGAAGACCCTCAACCCAATGGGTTCGGGGATTGAGCTCGAAATTTGTCCTAAGATGTCTATTATCTATTTTGTAACCCCTTAGAGGGATTTTTAGCAGTTAATGTGCACATAGGCTAGTTATCTTTATTATTTTAATTAAATAATAAAGTGCACATGGTAGTAGTCATTAGATATTTTTATTTTAATTATGTATTACGGAGAAATCATTAAATGATTGGTTTTTAGATATTGCACCTCTTATTTCTATAAAAGAGAGGTCGCATTTCCTTTATTGGTATGTTGATGAATTAATTAAAATTACTCCCTACGTGGAGAAGGGATGTATGCCCAAACCGGATGCTCTCTCTCTCTCTCTCTCTCTCATTTGTTGAAGATATTTTGCAATCCATTGTATCTGGTTCTGATGATCAAATTGAAGAATTTATTGGTGCCAATATCAAGTCGATTTTCCTTTTGTGGTGAAGTCTCTTTTTGCCTATCGATTTGGTTGTCTATGCTCCATGTGATTGCTGTGTTATTTGTGTGAGTGGATCTCTCTCTTGGCAGTGATTTATTTAGGTATTAAACCTCTTATGCTTAGCGTGTTATATTGTGGTAATATACTGGCTGTAGCTAAGCATTTTTTTGTGAAATATATTAACTGGCAAACCCTCTTTTATATGCTATTGTTTGGTGAATGGTTGGGAGGCAAGTCGGTAATGGAATCACGTGATTTATGGTCTGGTTTTCACCTTTATTAATCCATTGTTCTAGCGACTTACATTGGAAGCTCATAATGTTAGGAATTCATACGGTTAGTGCTCCATTAGTATTTGAATATTGTAATATAATTGTTAGTAACGTTGTTTAGAACAACCTACGCATTATTTGTGAGTGTTACAACAACTCGTCTATATTTGATGAGTAGTTGTAGGAGCTTTGTTAGGACTCCTAGTTTATAGGAGAGATCATAGCCTATTAATATGTATCATGTCTATTGAGTAAATTAACGAAGCAATATAAAAGAAAAATTATTGTGTGAAATTAATTATAGTGTGAATTTTTCCTGTGCAAACTCTGTACCAAAATTATTTAGGGTGTTTCTGGGATCCTTGTTGCAGATCTAACTATAGTATATCCTGGCAATATTGATTAAAGAAAATCGACTGGGTTAATGCATTATGTATTGGTGTTTTGTAGCCTTTAACTGCAGCAAACTTGGTGAGATAGTTTGGTGCCATTTTAAGTGTCCTTGGGCAGCAGAATCCACATTTGTGTGAATGATAATCACGGTCTCTTGCAGCGACCCACCTGGAGAAGGTTCAGATCTGGTTTGAGTACATTTTTATCCCTCTCTCATATCAACTTGCATGAATAGTGATTGGCAAAGGTAGCGAATTGTCTACGAGGATTTGGGGAGTCTATTTGGACTTGGATCTATTGTGTCTTGGATGTGCTAAGTCTCTTGTGGCAGCGACTTGCACCAGTTGTGCCAAATCTGATTTCGTATGCCCCTTTGAGCAGCAAATTCATACTATAGTATGATGCTATTTTCTCCTAAGTGAATCGACTGGTCTAGAGTGTGGTTTGGGTATTTAAAAACCTTTTATTGCAGCGATCTGATTGGGGAATGGTTAGGTCTGATTCAGCACATGTTTGGCTTCCTAAAATAGCGAATTGACCCATTGTGTTTGACCATATTCATTACCCAGTTCCAGCAACTGATTATGAGCTTTACCATTGCATCATATGAGAGTATACTTGACTGATTTTACTGATCTCTATACAGCAATTGAATGAAGGAGTTTTATGTCGATTCAGTTATAGCATTTCCTGTTTTGGCTCACATAGAAGGTTGAAATTGTATATCATATAATCAGCTGGGTTTTATATTTTTCTTTACATCATTACCAAGTATTTGGAGAAGGGCTTATTGTCTACATGACAGTCGTTGGCTGGGCTTGATCATTGTGAAATTGATTCTCTAATCATTTGGGTGATTGATTCTACTTGTTGACTGCCATTTCCCATTGATCCCATAAGAGGGATATTACATCACCATAAGGCATAACTAATTTGGAATTCTAACTCAGCCTTCGTACCCAACCATGATGAATTAGAATGCAGCGAAACAAACTAAATGTCAATAGTCAAAATACATTTCATCACTTCATTCTCAACACAAATTACATTCAAATTTTCCTACCATCCCTTAAGGTATGTTAGCTGATTTGACCACCATCCCTCACTAGACTATTAGCTTCTATCTCAATCATTCATGCCACCATACACAAGACTTTTGGCTCATATTCAACCACACCACTATCCATGGGACTCTTGCCCCACATCTCAATCACACCACCATCCACCAACCTAAGTATGACATTCAGCATTGATGCAATAAGTAATTAGTAATTTAAAGTCAACAGGGTCAAAAATTGCTCAAAATTCAATTGAAATTAGTCAAAACACTTCAAGTCAAATCTGAGAACAGAATTTGTCATCCAATCAGATTATTGTTGCAAAACATTAATGTTGGTACAAGGTCAACACTATAGAATCTGGTCAACAATACTGCAGAAGGTCCATGAAGCAACAGATTTTTACTTGGACTGCTTAATACAACAAAAACAGTAAGGTAATTGTTGTGCTAAACTTGAGACTGTGAAACAACTCTTGTGGAATTGTGTGTTTGCCAAAACAAGTTGGGGAGGATTTCAGACCCGACTGGCAGTAGTTTTCCAATGTACTCTTCACTGAAGAGCAGCTTTACTAGGAGATTCCAACAGGCTGGTGTGGAGACCTTTCGAAAGTATATGGCATTGTATGCGTATTTCAACCCTGTTTATTCTCTGGAAACTCAGATGCAATTACATTTTCAAAGAGGTAGAGGGTGGGTTGGAGAATTTCAGGCAGGTTTGGCAAGGTGAAGTTAGAATGCAATTGCTTGTGAAAAGTCATCTTAGTCATCTTCTGCTAAAAGAAGCTAAGCAATTAGACCCCTCAGATTATTCTGATATGGCTGCTCTTCTGTTTTGTTATTAAGAGATTGATTGACATTAAAAAAAAATCATGTAAGAAATTGTGAATACGATGTTGATTTCATTATCATCTACAATCCATCTTGTTTCTTCCAATGGTATGTGGGAAGGATCGAATGAAGGGGGTGATACTCTACCTACCAATAAGACAGCATGTGGGCTACAATAAATGATTTCTTTTGACCAATGTCGTCGCACAAAACAAATAACAATTTGTTTGCAATGAATATGTCCTAATTTCAGATCTGCAGTTTGGGGTCAATTTAATATTGAATGTGATTCTAGAAATTGGGAGAAATAAGGAGAAGGTGATTCTATAATTTTTGGAGTAGATTTAGTGCCCCATATGTGCTGGGCAACCTACTTTTTAGGGCAAACTTAGGGTTTCGTGCTTGTGTGAAATCTGGTTTTTGCATATTATTCTTCATATTTTTGTGGCCCAATATCCAAAATTTCAGCTCATTTGGACCTCTCTAGCCAAAATTATGAATTTTTTAAAATTGCAACAATTGGGGTTTGGATCTTAATTATTTTTCAGCTGAGTGTGATCAAATTTATGTTAATTCCTAACTTGTCCTAAAAGGGGACATTACAAGGCACTACTCTACAAGTCACTATAGGAACTAGGATGGTCCTCACATTGTTTCTTGTATTACCAAATAATGGTACATATGATATATTACTTGGATGCCCATGGCCAAATCAAATCACCGCTGTCCATCTACGCTACACCAATGTCTAAAAACGCCCATGCTAGAAAAGTTCTTACCATTCAAGGCACTCCTTATGAGTCGCCAATACAAATATGAACAGAGGCATTACCTAGCATGATACCAAAACAAAAAATCATACACCCTCAAATAAATACAATCTCACTTCAAGCTAAAACACCTACTAATCCATGCACTCTAATGTCCCTTTCTGGCTCTAACTGAAAACAAAGAAAATTTGCACAAACCCCAATAGATGGTAAACTGAAATTTATGACAGCCAACTGAAAATTAGAACAGCAAGGTACTGCAGTCTGAATTTTTGTAACAGCAGCAAGATAAATGCAATCTCTTCAAAAATGTGTCATTCACGCCATTCCAAAACATGTACAACAACTTAGAAATATTTTAGAACAATTATTGACCAAGAAATATGCCTTCAAACCACAGCTGGAATTTATTTAAATTAAATAAAATGACAGCAGTGAACACCCTGTCAAAAGTGGCTGGAAATGAAGGATTCCAAACCCAAAAATGAAGTCCAAATATAGATTCCGGCTGCTAAAAATATGAGGAATGCAATGATGGCTGAGTTGGATGTCATTGTGCCATAGAAACCCCCTAACTCCTCAACAAGGTGAAGTGCTCCCTTAGGAGAGGGGCCGAAAATCACAGCAGAATCAAACTCTAGCCAAAAATCTGCAAAATCAATCTTCTTGAAGCTCTTTGGAAACCCTAGGATGGAGAATCCTCAATGAATTGAAGAGTTTTCGTTCTTCAATCAAACAAGGAAGGTTTTTGTCCTCCTTGTTGGCCACACCAACGGATTTTTCGTCCTTGAGTGGAAGTATTTGAGCAATCAGCCCAAAAACCATGCAATGTTAATTTTTGACAAGATGATGATGATGCACAAATGAGCCAAGCGAACCCTCTTTGTACCTTGTTGTGGCACCAAAACTAATAAGAATGCTTCCCAAAATAGGACCAACCTCATAAGGGATCTTTCTCTTCTATTTTCATTTGGCTTTCATCTTCTTAACCCAGCCGACCTGACTTCATATAAAAAAATACTAAAGAAGAATGCAATGCTCACAAAAATAACTGAAAAATATGACAATTACTCTCTTTGTTCATCTCCTTCTTGCTCACAGGAAGTGGAATCAGCTCAAAGTCATTCAACAAGGACTAGCGCCGAGAAGAGGAGATAACATTTGCTAAATTAATTTTACAGCAACCTCTTGTGTGTGTCAAGCCAAAGCACCCAAAAAGGTTCCAATTATACAATGAAATCAACATGCTTCATTACGAGAGGTCAAAACAGCTATCCATGTTACTCACATGCACATGACTAAATTACTAGTGTTGATGGTTCTAGTTACCATACAGCTCATGATTACTTTTCGGATACTACATGTGACTTATCTGACTGCACACATGCATATTCCCCAAGACTTTAAGAGTTCAATTATCATGATATAGGACCATGCTACAAACATAGATGGGGTTATCGTTTAGCATTGCTATCTTAATCCTCATGTGGGCTCGAGTGTGCAGCTTATCATACATAGTTTCTTCATTTGTTTTCTTTGTGTGCCATGTTTTCTACCCTCCATTAAGTTGCTCATTACCTCTTGATTCTTCTATTTTCTAAAATTTGAAGTTACTTTCTTTCATTGATCATTCTTCTCGCCCCTTGGTTTATGTTGATTGCTTTGTTTCCTTGACCCTTGGCCTTGATTGTTGACTCCATTACAATAACTTATGCAAACTTCCCAGTGATGACAGCACATAATTATCAATACCTTCCTTTTTCATGCACATTGAGTTCTAAAGTAAGTTGAAAGTTAGTTTGAATGCTCCTCTTTTTCTTAGTCCCGTTTTTCATCTCTTGGCTTGTGTGTCATTGATTGACCATACTCTTCTTGTTTCGTTTGATTTTGTGCACCCCTTTGGTTCATGACTTGTCTAGTTCCCTCCTAAAATAATGATAAAATGCAAAATACATATTTGTCTACTCATCATTACATATCAGCCTACTACTAGAGGTTTGCATATTCATTTGTCACACACATGATTCTTGTGGTATTCATTGAATTAGTTGTAGGATATACAAGTGACAAGTGAGCATGAATTTACATATGTTTCGCAACTTTATTTTGCCTACACTTAGGGGAAAACTTTCCATTTTGCGGGCATGCCTACACTGGAGACATCTTTTCAGTGTGCTTCATGTCATATATACATTGCTCATACATATCTTGCTCTAACTTACATCCTACGTGCTTGCTTACATGGATGCATTACAATTGCTTCACATGATTAGTACATTGTGTACTCTCATACATGCCCTATGTTTGTTCATATTGCTTACTCATGTGTGTTTGTGCTTACATGTGCTTGTGCATGTTGTCTTATCGTATCACGTTGTGCCCATATCCTCTAGTCGTCATGTCTGTGTCATTAGCATGTGATTGATTGTTTGTGCACTTTTGGTCATAGTGTCTGGTTTGATGTTTTCACTTATCTTCTATATGTTTACAAGATTGTGCATGACTATATCATGTTGTATCATATGCTTCATGTCGTGATATACATCATGCACATTATAAATTTGTGGTAAATTATGTTTGGTGCCTACATTGCCATGAACCTTACCATGCATCTATTGAGGCATACTATGATTGTGTGTTTCATTGCTATATTTGGTCTCATTGAGGCATGCTTGTTACGAGTGGAGGCATATCATTTGCCCTTGCCCCTTCTTTGTCCTCCCATTCTTGGCTTGATTACGAGTGGGAGCAAATCATTAGTCTCCCCTCTCTTGCCGGTTACGTTGAGGCATATCATTTACTCCTCCCATTCATGAAGCCTTCCCACTGACATCTTTTACATATATTACATTGTTATTAATCTTTGATGATCATATCTTTCTATAGCTACACATTGGATTGCATGTTAGTTGTTACATATTGAGATTACATGATGACATATTTTTTACGTTTATATATTTGATTACATAAACATTGTGCTTTGATGATGACATATTCCTATTATCTATACATGTGTTTGCATATGTGCTTTCAAGACGATTACAGCTCTCTTTATTTTATATATGTTACACGTGCTACGTGTAATGCTTTTCTTTTGAGATGATTGATATGTGAGAACGCCCCTCACCTCACAAGGGGGTATAGAGTCAACTTATTCTTCATTTTGGAACCAAGGAATAGCGAGGTCAGACTTGGTTTGGTTCTTTGAAAAGAACCTTCTTTGCCATGACAAAACAAAATTCCGCAATGAAAACGTGTCATCCACAAAAATGTACTCAGATGAGATATTCCACCAATAATATGAATGCATTAAAGCAACAAAGAAACGTACAATAAAGAAGTATGCAACCAACAACCTATTGCTCAACAACACCAAGGATCAAGGAGTGGTCCTTAGTTCTCCTGAATGATTACATCTCTACCAACCCAACTTAACACCCATAAAGGCCATAAAAATTCTTTATATAATAAGGGTGGTTGTGTAATGTCCCTTTTTAGGGTTGAAACTGAAAAACAAGGAATTAGCACAAACCCCAATATGATTTAAATCTGATTTTTGGACCAGCAAACTGAAAATTAAATCATTACGGAACAACAATCTGATTTTGTAGCAACAGTCTGAAAAACACAAGATTTCACCAAAATATCACCCTACAATTCATCCACAATATTTATAGACCTTTAACTAACACCTTAGAACTATTTCCACCATGAAAATCAAGCAAATACTCAGCTGGAAAATTAATTATTAACAGCAGAAGTGCGGCAAAGAGAAATAATCAAAATGAGAGTTTCCAAACCCCAACAATGCCCAAATATGAGTGATTCCAACCTTATAAATAATATCAAATCTGATTATCAATAAATGAATGAGTGTTGTGCTCTAGAAGGCACTTAGAATGACTTCTACCCTAGTCGCTCCCCTAGGAGAGGGCTCCAAAAATATGTAAAATCTCTTGTAGGTCTTCTTCCTGATGCCCTAGATCCAAATGTGCAAGAGAATCTTCAATAGAGATCTTCAATTCACCAACATGAATAGTTTTCATTCTCCACCAAGCCACAAGGAAGGGTTTTGTCCTCCTTGGATACCACACAAGAGGGTTTTCGTCCTCAAATGGAATGGTATTGATTGAACAATCAGCCCAACAAACCACGTGTAAGTGTAACTGCGCCAACAGAAGATTTGCAAATGAGGTCATACAATCCTTTTTATATCCCTTGTTTGGTGCCAAAGGCCAAATAGATGAAGATTGACCTCTTTAAGCTTCACTTTATCTTCTAATTTCTTGTTGGGTTTCATAACCCCAGCCGACCTGCCTTAAGGAGTGAAACACTAAATAAAAACATTAAAAATAATAAAAGAAAACTGAAATGAGTTCAATTACTTCCCTTGTTCACTTATCCTTCTTGGCCATGGGTAGAGAATGGCAAGAAGTCTTCATTCGACATTAATTTGAAAATAGGACATTACAGGTTGAGAGATCAATTATTGGTGGGGTGGTAGGTGGAAACATAATTCATCTCTCACACATAGGTGAAGATAACTACCACATTAATTCGTGTATATCTATAACATGGAATACATAGATATGTCTCAACTAGATATTACAACTACCTGAGGTGGACTTCGCATCAAATGTAAATATAACACACACCAACACCTCCCCAAAGATCAACTTAGGTGGTGTGGTAAAAGAGATGAAAGTCCTAACTCTTAAGCTTATAAAGATGGGTCTTGCCAACAAACCTTGATGAGGTACCCGTGTACAATGAAAGAGCAAAAGAACAATGAATCTGGCTGCAAAAGATGACTACCGTGCTAAAGACTCCCACAAACTGGATACTCAAACAAGAGTGTTTATATGGTACTTGTTCCATGTCCCCGAAATGCATGAGTTGCAAGTTGCTACATCCGCCTAATATGTAGGAACAAACACTGGCTACATAGCATACTCAACAAACAACCAAGGAAATATATCCCTCAAAATGCAGAATGCAATACACAACCAATGAATGCCATCAATGAAACAATTTGCCCAAAGAAGATGTTGAGATGTGTCAAGGATAAGCAACATACACACCACACTGATTTTAAGTAGTATAACCTCACATATCCCCCCATAATGTTGAATGGGTGGAGTGAATGAAAATATTTGTACGAATGGTTTGAATCCACTACTGAAACACCAACAAAGAGACATTGTATGCACCAAAATAGCGTCATACAAGGAGATGTCAAGTTCTCAAAAATACATAAATAATCTCACAGATAGATAAAAGCTATCAAGGATGGCTTGGTCGGTGTTAGGAGATCTTGCACACAGAGCCCAAAAACACAAAAGAAGACAAAGACATTGTATGCACCAGAATAGCTCCATGGAAGGAGATTGTTTGTCCATCTTTTAAAGGCCATCATCAATATGTGACATGCTCCAAACAAGGGAGATTTGTTATCAAAGTCTCAATCAATGAGAGAAGACATCGTAGTTAATCAAAATCTCAATAAGTGTTTCAGTTTGGTAGGTATGCAAAAAACATAGCACCAAGGCCTCTGAAGGTAAACTAAGGCCATGAAAAAGAAAATCAAAAATCAAGTCAAAGTACCCAATATGCTACATGAGGTGCCTCGCAACTGATATGAAAAAGCATGCAAGAAAACACACACATGCTTGAAGGCTAAAATAGTAAACACCCCGTGGCACTTTATATATTAGCGCACGTAGAATATGCGTCAAAAAACTACCCAAAATAAGTATCAAGCACTAAAAAGTGATCCCCTTTGAAAAGCGAGGTGGCAGTTATACTCAGTTCCTAAAACAGTACGATTTACAATTTACAAATAAACCATTATGCTGAAAACTACAAATTTGAAACCGAATTACAATAAATAGATATTAGTGTTGCAAAGAGCAGATAAAATCACACACTTTCAAAAAAACGAGTCAATCCATGCTACCAGTCAAAAATTATGACCTTTGGAAGGTCCAAAAATAGGAACTAGTCAACAAATTAGGAAAAAAATTGTAAATTTTGGAAAAAAAGGTTGACCAATTATTGGAATTGGACCCCCACCATTGCATAGATCCCAAAAAAATAAGAAAGATGAAAAATAAATCATGCTTCCACGCTTCCCAAATCAAAAGTTATGAGCCCTATAGCAAAATAGCTGTAAAAAAGACCCAAATAGAAGCTCAGGTAACCTTCAAATGAATGCGACTTGAGCCCAGAATGTCCAAAGTTTGCAACCTTGCTCTTTTCAAAAAGCTCTCGGAATGCAAATCCAAATCTATATAATTTTAGTCCACAACTTGCAAAAAAAGTTAAAAATTTGCTGAAATGCCTCTATGCCTCTATGCCTTGGCTCTTCAAGAATTGAAACACTTTCCAAAAGAGCTTGTAGTGTCTGATTCAAGTGAACAAAATTCAAAACTGACTTTCTCTAGCATTTTGAATGCATTTGATAATGTCAGATTCAAACAAAAACCACTCAAAAACATAAAATCGCTATGGCTCTTGAAAATTGCTCTCCTTCACATGGTTTTGTAAAAAGAGCGCAAATCCAACCAAAAGAACACAAATTTGAGACAACAAGAGACGAAGATTGCGAAAAAGCTCTGATACCATGTAAAAAATGAGGACCCAAGGAAACTACGGAATGAAAATACACCATCCACAAACATGTAATTAAAAGAGAGATATCACCAATAATATGATTGCATTAAAGCAACAGATAAATGTACAACAAAGAGGTGTGCAGCCAACAAACTATTGCACAATAACACCAAGGATCAAAGAGTGGTCCTTGGTTCTCTTGAATGATTACATCTCTATCCACTAAATACAACACCCCATAAATGACACAAAGTTTCCTTGTACAAGATGTACGAGGGTGGTTGGGAGATTAATTATCGGTTGAATGGTGAGTGGAAGCATTAACTAGGTACACCTAACTCTTCTCACACGTATGAGGATAACTACCACATTAATTAGTGCATATCAACAATACTATGTACAATATATGTCTCACCTACATAACACAACTAACTTAGGTGGAATTTACATCAAGTGTGAATATGACACACACCTACAAGTTTTGGACCTGTGACGAACCAAGAAACCAAGGATCAAATTGTTTACTTCTTTGGCCATGTGAAGTGGACATTATGTCATCAATATGAATACATTTTGTAGGGTCAAGTGTGGCCCATGGTATTGGTATATCTTCATTAGGCATCAATACTTCTCCATTTGACAGGGGCGACCAAGGCCCACAGCAATTTCAGAGTTTTCACAATTTGAGGCAATCAAGTCTCATGATAATCTCCAAAGAATTCAAAAGAGGCGGCATGGTTTGCATACCAATAGGTGTATTCTTCCTGCGCTCATTTCATTTTTTCACGTTATCATTTGGTTACATTATAATCACATTATAGGGAGATTGATCTATTTGCATGTATTCACATTTTCTTGCAAGTACAAACGGAACATGGAAAACGAAACATTTACAGCTCTCATGTCCTCTCTCCAAGGTACACTCTAAGGGAAGTCGTCATTTTATTTCTTCTTTAATATGCATGTGCACACACACATTAAAGGGGGAGCATTATGTAGATATGTAATTTTGATAAAAGGATTGTGGCAACAACAAATTTAGCACCTTTAGCACACTTGGACCGCCAGTGTACATGAAGCTCTTTTTGCCAAATTTTTCCCCCTTTCATTCGATCCCACACCTCTTTTGAGACAACCAGTTACCCTTAGACACTCTCAAATTAACTTTTTTTGCCTAGGGCATCAATTACCTGCAGACTCTTACACATCTACTATGATCCTTTTACCCCCTGAGTCATTAGCAGTGACTGAAGGACACTAGCAGCAGCATCTTCTAGTGACCCAAGAATCTAGCAGCAGCTACTAGTGACCCGCTCTATCCAATTATCACTTCACTCATTTGGGAATATTTTGGTGGTTGGCCTATAACCAAATTTGAGGTTAACTTGCATGGGAAATCATCCTAGGAACACCTATATAAACCAACACCTAAAGGTCATTTAGGACACCACATAAGGAACTCATACAATCACACATTACTCTATTTTACACAAGAGATCGTTCCAAGCATTTTGTTGGCTAGATTTTCTGCATAGCATCAAACCTAGGCAGTCATGAGATAAATCTCCCTCATTTAACTAGTGAGGCTCCCGTGTCAGATTTGTCAATAAAAATGTGTTATTATCTATCAGGGGTTTTACTTTAACCACTTAGTTCATGAACCATAACTAAGAAGTTCTGCAGCAAGTAAGCAGTTGTTCAAGAAAGGAAGTATTTTATAGAAGAAGGAAGTAAAGGAAATACAGAGAAGAAATGGGGAAGATGTGCATCCCAATTAGTAGATAGCAGAGCTAATTGCATGCACATAAAAGAAACTTAATAGATATGAACACACAGAATTATAAAACAAAGGCAGCTCTAGATCCAGATCTAAAATAACACAAAGTTTATTAAGAGATCTAAGATTAAAAGCAAGAAACACAGTAAACCGTGACACAAAGTTCTCCGGAAACCTGCTCCTTTGTATTCCTTTGCTCCAAGTTGCTCTCAGGGGTTCAGCACAAAGTCTAGAACACAACATTGTTGCTTACAAATTCTGATTGATTCTTAACCCGAAGGTTCTTCCTGTACTTATAGAATGTAGAGGGGCAATTACAAGTTGGAAGCTTTAGTTGAACTGACACATGTGAAAGTCGGAAAAGGAACAACTGGCAATCTTCCTCCTAGAATTCCTCTTTGCATGACATGTATGATTTGCAACTGAAAATAGAACCTTCTATTTTGCACGTGCCACCTATCTCCAAGTAGTTGACTTCTTCAAGTAATGGTTTTTAAACCAATCACTTAAGTTGTATAATTTAATTGATCGCTCAATTACTTTGTCGGAGGAAAGAAGAAGGAAGAGGAAAGCTGCAGTCTTGTCCTTTTTCATATCCGCATGCAACTGATTCTTTTGCCTTTGATTCTCACCAAACTGGATCTGGGAGTAGCTAGATCTGGAAACAAGCTGGATCTGGAAACAAGCTGGATCTGGAAACAAGTTGGATCTAGAAGCGGCTGGATCTGGAAACAAGTTGGATCTGGAAACAAGCTGGATCTAGAAGCGGCTGGATCTGGAAACAAGCTGGATTTGGAAGCGGCTGGATCTGAAAACAAGCTGGATTTTTCCTTCGCCTTGTCTTTTCTTTTAGCCTTGAAACTTTTGCAGTTCTTCTCCAGTACATGCATCAATGCAATGTTTGCCGTAGATAACTCATCTTCCTTATTTTTAATTGCACATGAGCAATTAAAAATTCTAGAAAGCACTTCGGATGAATGAAAATTCAATGAAGGCTTCAATTGGAAGATGGGAGTATTTGCACAAGATCTTGGAAGGAATTTTCCACGCACTGACTTCTTCACGCGCTGCATTCGAAACAAGAGGATGAAGCCTTTGTGCCGGAAGCTTTTGCAACTATGAGATTTGGATCTGCATATGGATTTGCATTTGCATCTGCATCTGGATATGGATCTGCACCTGCATAACAAACTCTGGCAATTGGGCTGTGGATGGAAAAGATGCCGCTCGAATAATTCCACTGCTTTAACCGCAGCATGAGTGAAGTTTTTCCTACAGGCATGAGTGAAGTCTTTCCTGCAATAGATCTGTCTATCAATTCAGCAAGAGGTTCCGAGCCTAGATCCGTGTCTCTAATATCTGCAAATTTAGAAGTGATGCATGACTTCGTTGTGCTTTCTTTTTCATCTTTTTTCGCCATAGTTTTGTCTATCTTTGTCTGAACAATTCTTTTTCTTCTTATTTGACTAGAATTCTTCAAAACTGGTGCAGTTATGGATAATCCTTCAGATTCGGAGGAAATATTCAATGTATTAGACATTGATATAAGTTCATTTTCTTTTGAAAAACACCTGTAATGAATTCCTTAGCACCTGTAACACTTATGCAAACAATTATGTAGACAAAGATCAACCTCCTTCAAAGCATGCGCCAAATTTGGAAGTTTTTAGCCTTGTTGCCACCTTGCCTAAGCAAAATCCTTCTTCAAATGCCTTGTTTCCACCTTGCCTGAGCAAAATCCTTCTTCAAATGGGCCCACTTTTCCTCTTTGTTGCAATTCGTTACCTGTGAATTAAATAATTCACCCATATGGCTACCCATGCTTATATAACCCTCACAATTCTATAATTAATAATTGCCCTAACAATTAAAGGCAATTAATTAATTAAAAATCATGCTCTTCTCTTTAAAATATAGCATGTTTAAGGACAGCCATCCAATCAATTAAATTAATTCAATTTAATCATTCACACTTCACTTCACTTAAGCTTCACAGTGTGCTTTGACCATAGCCACTGAAAATAGGAATTAATATAATCATTCAATACTTTAAAAAGTATTAATTCCTTCTCAAAAGGGGCTGCATTAAATAAATTAAATTTATTTAATTTTGGAATTCTATTTTTAAATTCCTTATGTCCACTTCCCTTTGTTGACTTTTCCACAAGCCTAGGTGCCAAAATTGGGTGAATAAATATTAACAAATATTTATTTAATACATTATTATTCACCCAAGGTGGGTCGCACTTTTTTGCACATATAATTATATTTTTAAGAATTTTTCATAATGGGATTCTTTACCCTGCAAGGCAGCCCGGAAATCCCATGATCCACTTAAGTAATTTGACTTTGACAATGGGATTATTTACCCTGCAAGGCAGGCAATAAAATCTGGTGATTTCACTTAAGTCACTTTTCTTTTATTTCACCATGGGAATTTTTACCCTACAAGGCAGGCAATAAATTCCCGCCTCCCTGTTGCCTCTAATTTTTCCACTGCAGCTTAAGTGAATTTTATATCACGGGAAAAAGTACCCTGAAAGGCAGGGAATAAAATCCCACCTTCCTGTTGCTTCTATTTTTCCCACTGCAACTTAAATCCTTTGTTTTCCAAAAATGCGCCCAACCCCGTAGGGGCTTTTCTGTGCACGACTTCGTCTTTTTCCAGTGAACCAGACCTCCGATGGTGACTTCCTCATGGCATAACGTGTGTATATGTTTTCTAGCTGCTCCAGGCCAAAAATCGGGCTTACCCGACAAAGGAATTATTCTAGAAAAATTTCACAGAAAACGAAACGGGACAACACAAAAACACGAAAAATTGTCAAAAGTCATAAATAAAGCCCAAAACTTATTCCAAGTTAAAACCCTTCTGGTACATAGGAATAATGACATGTTCGATCATAACAGAGTTAAAACGGAGCGCAAATAGCCTCATATGGGGCTCAAAATAATTAAATACAAATTTCCCGCAGACAAATCCCGACAACAGAATATAACAATTTTGGGCATCTGGGTATTTGGCGAAAAAGGCTAATATGGCTCATTGGGAATATCTTAACGCAATACAAGAACTTTCAGGCAATAAAAACACAAAACGACCCACTATTTTAAAAGTACGAAAAAAATTCGGATAGGGTAGTTGCAGATTTCAAGATGAAATCTGGGTGACACCACATTTACAAGAGCAGTCAAAGCCAATCAAGCCAATCCAAAGTCTTCCCTTGATCAAGTTGTCATCTTCTTTGTGCCAAAAGAAGGATTTATTTGTTTGCATTGATTGAGCATATTGGGGGAGAGAATGTTGAGGCTTCTCTGACATTGGGATACAAAAATGTGCAAAGAGATACATGAACCCTGATTCCACACTAATAGATAGTGCAATGCTTCCAATTGGAGGTATCCCAGGCCAATTTTAATGATTTTGCTTCATGCTTCTTTGAGTGAATTGCTAGGGTTTTGAGCCGGATCAACGGAGAAGCCATTTACAAACATTTGCACATCATTGCACCTATCCAATCGAGGTTTTCACCATAGCTACCTAAGTATCAAGGATGGGAAGATAGGGGGATGGAGGGACGGGATTTCCGGGACGGAAAAAAAAAATCCCAAATTTTGGGGACAGCAAGGGGATGGCTATTAAAATAATATACAAAAATTAGTATTTGAATATTTTAACTTTATTCAATGAAATTTTGGGACTTAAACTGTATGTAAAGTATTTTAGGTACTTTCAAGATTATAATTTAATGTTCTTGGTAAAAATAACAGCTTTTTAAAAGTAAAAACATCAGAAAACTTTTGAAAGATTTAGAAAAAATAGTCTGTCCCCTCCGAGTCCCTAAGTCCCCAAAACGTTCAAGACGTCACCAAAATCTAAGGGACGTATCCCCACATAACACTGGTTTTCACATATCAAAGACAAAAAAAGGCAAGTTGAGTTCCAGGTCATCATAGTCTGCAGAGGACACTAACAGCGAGCAGGGTGTAGTGGTGATGCCTAGTGACCTGGAAAGCAAGGGCAACAACTGTTAGTGACGTAATTTCTGCTTCTGCCACACAAATCTGAGCAGAGTCAAATTTGCACAGCTTGTCTCCAGTTTGTTTAGATCGATAGCCCTCTGTCACCAATTAGGTATGTGTTTTAAGGTAGGGACATTACTTACGCTTTGTACACTCTCCTTTCTCCATTTTCATATCAACTATTACACAATTCAAAGGCCTCATTTTGTTGTATTATAATAGTTAGTTAAACTTCTGAATTATCCCTTGTTTTGTGTAATTTAGGTCATTTGAGTTTTATAAACATAAAACAGTACTCCAACAAATATTGATGTCATGACATGTTAAGAAAACTTTGTCAAGGTACCGCAGTTGCTTATCCATCCTTTTGTAATTGTCATGGACTTGGGATGATTTTGAGGTAGCAATCTCTTATGATGAGAAGATGTACTATTGTAAGTTTGACAAGGGAAATGTAGCACCTTGGGGGCAGATGTAAAGGGTAAAGAAATTTCAGCGATGACAAATTATGTAAACTAGGGAAGAATCAATGGGAATTGATGATGAATAGGTTTTAATTAGATGTGAAATAGCATCAAATGGATTACTCATGGGGGGATTATGTCATATTTACAATTGAATTTTAAATAAAAATAAGACCATTGAAAATCTGCATATGGGGTGTGGGTCTTCCCTTAAGGGTATTGCTCACCTAAAACCCAAAACTGGTGTTCAATTAGTGGATGATTAGTTTTCTTGTGAGAGATTGTCAATTTGAATAATCGTTAATTATCTTACTTTCATTAATTATGATTGCATTTGCAATTATCTTACATTGTTATGACCTATTCAATTATGTAGTTGATTTGTTCAAAATATTGTTTGACATGATTTGGACATGCTTCCTTGTGTTAACAAACTTTACTAAGTACGATAAGAAAGGAATCTGATCTTGGGTTCATTAAGAAACTCAATAAAGATGTTTCACTTGAATAAAGAAGAGATTGAAAACAAGTATATGGAAGAAGTAAATGACAACCTTGCATGGATAAAACATCATGAAGATGATCGCACTGTTCACATTTCTCACTAGGCAAAAGAAGTTATTTCAGAATGGGCTAGCTGATTTATACAGTTACCAACTTTCCCCTACCAAAGGTCACCCTTACATGTTGCATAGGTATGTCAATGATCTGGTTATCCTTACTGAGTATGCGAGACAGCTTGTTGTAGTTCACCAAGTGCTTTCTGACCAACAGAAGAAAAGGGACTATTTCCCACAATAATTAGTTTTAATTCTTGCAAAGACATTGCTAGTGTGAATAATATCTCAGTTCACATTACCAATACAAATTTCAAGTTATATGAATCTCGTACATCTTTTGATGGTAGCAGTAAAATGGAGTCTATTATTGGAAAGCCCTAATGCTCACATCCCCTCTCAAAGATTATTGGGCGAATTACGATGACAAGGTTGAAGTCAAAAGAAGAGAGAAGAGCCATATGATTCATGAGGGCATTGCCATGTATAATGTTTTCAAGGTTCCTGATGATTTTGTTGATGATGACAAAGAGGTTGTTGAACCTCTTACATTATTGAGACAAAATTTTGTGATTGCTCCAGTCTCTTATGAGGATTACTCCACAAAAAGTGTCACTTCAACTGAAGACATGTTCATACCTATTTTGAAGAGAACCAAAAGATGGTTAAAAAATAAGATTAGTGAGCATGGGAAGATGGTTTTTGGGTCTTCAAAAACCCAGAAGCCATGCTCATTCTAAGGGTCAGACAGCCACCAGCCATAATGTTCAGAATAAGTTTTCTTCACATAATGTTACACGTTCAGGTACAATTGGTGGTTCAAGGGGCAATGATGGTGACAGCAACAGGAAGAGAAAGGAGATTGGTTCTCAGTGCAGCAATAACTTAAGAAAGAGGATCAAGGGGATTCCACCAAAGAATCCTAACAGAAAATTGCCTGCACAATATAATCCTCCTTCGTCTCCCACTGCCTTTGACGTGTGATTTATTGGATGATGGTGCAATACAGAAATTGCTAGACAGTGTTGCACAGATTAACACTCAGAAGAAGACTACTCAGGCTCAACCTCCTTTGAAAAATGTAGTCTCTCATGGTAATCAAGTGTC
This sequence comes from Taxus chinensis, assembly GCA_019776745.2. NCBI lineage: Eukaryota > Viridiplantae > Streptophyta > Pinopsida > Cupressales > Taxaceae > Taxus > Taxus chinensis. The sequence continues at coordinate 254,981,381 of CM034148.1, read as the reverse complement.
AATTGTTAATCATGCCGCCCTGCCTTTTCTTTCTAATGCTATTCCCCAAGCTTCCACAAATGTCAATTGTCCTTGTGGTCAAGATTCATTCATTTCTCCTTCCCTTCCTGCCTCCCAAATGGGATACAAGCCTGACAGTAACCTTGTTGACAAATCAGCATCTACAATGGGGCCCAACTCGATCAGGTAACTAGTGAATAAAAGGAAGACGTGTGTTGGGGAAGCTGTTGTCCGAATGTCGATGTAGTGCCTACATACATGAAAAAGGAAGACTCCTCATAGGGTTAAGGCTAAAACCTGTTTCAAATTTGATGATTTGGGGCAAACTCACATTGAGATTGGCTCTCCAAACATTGTTGAGAATAAAGTGGATATGGAGGTTGTTGATTATTCTATGCATGATATTCTTCTGACAAACCCAGTCAGGCTAGTGTCGTGAGTCAACTCACATCGGATTATCAACACCATGAAGTAAACCAAGAAGGGTGGAGTTTCAAAGTCAACACTGAAAGAGCAAGTGGCTGGCCTCGGCCAGTATACTGAATATTTTCTGTCACACGTTTCTTCTAAAAGGCAGTGATTGTGCCTGATTTGACATGCATTTTTATGGATAAAAATGTTGTGTCCCAAGTTGGTGGGGTCGGTCTATTTGCCCAGGGTACTAAGGAATTGCTTGAGTGGGTGTTGATTAATGGATTAAATATTTGTGATGAGATTGTGAAATGTTGGCATAAACTTCAATGTTTTTTTGTTTGTTTTTAATATATGCTTCATATATTAACAGAAAAATATTTATAAAAAATTACTGTACAAAAGAATCAAGAAATGCAAAGGGATAAATACAAGAAAGATTACACTTTTCTTAAGATAACAATAAGTGCAACTAAATCAGAATATTTTCTAGGGTCAAGCTGCTTAAGCTTCCTTGAGCAAAAGATGCCCTTTTGCTAGGAGTTGCATTCTGACTTCACTCTTCCAAGCATGCCAAATCTTCCAAATTACCCACTTCCTCTCTAAATACATGATTGCATCTGAGTTTCCATAGAATAAATAGTGCAAAAACCTGTATACAATGCCATATACTGCTAAATGGAACTCAAATAAGCATGTTGGAGTCTCACAGCAAGGCTGCTCTCCAATGAAGATGTCCTTGGAACATTACTGATATTCTAGTCTGAACTTCCCTCCAGAAAGCTTTCACAAATGAGCACTCCCACAATAGGTGTTTAACAGTTTCTAATTTAGCACAATAAGGGCAGAAACGATATGAGAGACCACATTTTGATAGCCGAGCTTTTGTAGCCAGCCCTGGTATATTACTAGCCATGCAAACACCCTTAATTTACAAGATACTTTTATTATCCAAACACTATGCAATCTATGTACCCATAAGGACTTAGCATTATAAGCAATCCATCTTGGATTAAGAACAGTTGCTAGAGGACATTTCTAGTGTCACCGCTGATAGAACCAATGTGCACCATACTGATAAATAGGATGTCCAGATATCCATCACCAGTCCCTCCAAACGGGACCTTTCACTTCCGCCTTTAACTTAAACAAATCTTCTTGTGGGATAAGGTTCTGAATATCCTTAATGGCTAGTCGATCTGCATTGGATAATGCAAATTCTCTAGCTACAGTTCTCCAACCCCGTGCTTTAGCATCCCATAAATCCTTCCATACAAAGATTCCTTTTTTGGTAAGCCTACAAGCCTGGAAGCATGGGATAGTCGCAACGGAGGTGTCCTGAAGTTTCCATGTCCAAATTGGCCTTTTGGCTAGGTCCCATCCATTCAAGCTTCAAAAAACCCTCCACATGAGCAACCCTGCAAGTTTTTTCCACGCATTCCAGATAATTCAAAAAACAAAGGATCCATGGATCTGAAAAAATCGCAGGATCCGTAGTAATATCATAAGGACCAAATTTACCTCTAATCTTGCTCAAGTGTCGACCTAAAAGTTTTTTCTTGTTACAAGACAATGAAGGAATCTGCTAAACACCTACATGCTCAAAAAGAATTATGGGAGGATGTGCATATAAATGTCATTTTGATGTCAAAGATTTCCCCTCAAGAAGTGATTTTACGGAAAATGATTTCTTTTGTTGAGGAAGCTTTGTCTAATGAATAGAACTACAAGATTAAAATGAGAATTGAGGAACTCAAAAGAGCTTTTGATGTGGTTAAGAAAAACTCAGGAAGTCATTGGATTTGACATTCAAGCTTGATGATTTCACCCAAAATATGAAGTCTCCTTTGATGAAAATGGAAATTCCCAATCTACTAAGAATATAAAGGATGAATTCAAAAAGTATATCAAGGAGCATTTGGGGCAAGAACATAACTTTAATTGTCATGAAGTTATCACGCTTCCCAAGGCCTATGACTTGATTTCTAACACAAAGACAATCTGAAACAGAGTCTAACTGTGAGAAGGTGAGCTCACAACTGAGTTGTAGCAATAAGCAATAAGGCTTTATGCCATTGTTCCTCCCGATTGAATAATGTGCAAAATGTTGTTGAGCAATTTAGCAAATATCAACTGAAAGCAAATCCTACATCTTCTCATGACATAGACAAGTCCCAGCACGGTCAAGTTGATGATACTTGCCAATCCCAATCAATTATGATGTACCAATGTCATGTCGTCATGTAGTCCCCACTCAAGGGAATTTTAAAAACTTATTTTCATGGTAACCAAGAGTTCTGTCTCATGGTACCTAGGGCACATCTTGGTTACAGAGACGCATCTCCAAGATGTCTCCCAAGTCTCGAAGACTTTGTTTTAAGTCTCCAGTGTCTCCTTTAAAAAACCATCTCCTGTCTTAATATTTATATTCACATAATATTAAAATTTAAAACTTTAAAACTTAAAAGTTGAATAATAATAGCTTAAAAAAAAGTAAAATTCAAACGTTATAAATAAATAATTTAAAGTTAATACCAAAACTTAAAACATTGAAACTAAAATGAACCCAATAGTTGTTTGAATTAAAGTTAAAAATGAAATAATCAATGTTTTATGAAATCATAAACTGATGTATTTTAATTGTAAGTTTTCAGGAGAAAAAATTATACATATACATATAATTTTTTTTTCTTTCTCCAAGTACCCCCGTACTGAATGTCTGAAAAATTGACGTATGATGTATCCCCCCCCATTACTTGGTGACTATACTCCTTTTTTTTTTTATTTGCTTTAAATGCATCTCATATTACTTCAAGGAACAAAAGTCTACATCATTTGGGCACACTACTAACTGGAAGAATACCTTCCAATATAAGCAAGAAAAGAAAGCACTTGATTTTGTGCCCCAATGGGCGAAAATTACACGTCTTTACGAAACCACTCAAAATTAGATTGTACAAGCAAAGCCAACTATTGTCTAAAGAGTTTCAACTATTATCCTCCTGAAAGACAGCCTGACACCTTGTTCTCAAAAGAATTGCTGCCAACTGAGTTGTATACCATAAACTCTTGCAACTTTCCCAAACCATCCAACTACCCCTTAAAAGAGGGCCTTTCCATGAGAGAAGTGCAATAAAAAGGCAAGTGAATTCAATGTGCAATCATCCCCAAAAACCTTGTGCCAATGGGCATTTCCAGAATAAATGGTCAACCGTTTCGACTTTCCCACATGCAACACAAAAAGCATCCATTAAACTAGTCTTACTCAATCATGATTTGACTACTAGACCTTGATGCAATACTTACTAGCCTAGGACCTTGTGTTTGAAGGAGGTTCGTGTTTTCCAAATTCCTTGGCACTATTATTGCCATCTCACTTTAGGGTCATGGACTCGCCATTGCTTGCTCAATCGTGCGGCAATAGGATTATAGTGGCGTACTTGATGATATAATTTCTTTGAATTACAATTGAGAAAACTTTTCCCAATGTTCCACTTCCAATCTCTCCAATACGGGCCCGGACTTTTAAGCTGCATTTTGAAGAGACAACATTCTAGAATCATACAATAGAGGCCTTGGAAAGCTCCTTTGTCTACCGATGCCAAAATTTGAGTCCGGTTTAAGTCCCTCCAAGTCTTCCATGTTTTTTCTAAGGCAATCAAGGAAGGAAGATCTCAAGGGGGTTGGGCATTCTAGACATAAGAGCACAAGAAATAGCCCTTTCCGGAAAGTGTTAATCATAATTGGCAATGCTAGTGCGTTTACAAGATGCTTGGGATTTAGTTGGACTTTTTTCACAGGTAAGATTGGCTCAAAAGGTTTATTATATCGGGGAGACCTTCAGACTATGCTTATTTTAAATTTGTAATATTTGGCACTTGAGATATTTATGGGTAGTTATATAACTATCTATTGGCAATTCTATCTTTAAACTAGTATTTACAATTGCGAAGATGAATGATGAAGGAACGTTTGACTCGTAAATGAAATTTGGTTTTGATCATGTATGTGATGAAGCTATGTGTTTTGAAGAGGAATGTGGATATAAAAAAAATGAGTCTATCAATTTGTGATAAATCCCCATTCTCTTTATATGGAATTATATCTATTCTTCTTCATTATTGAATACTTATAAGCTCATTTTTGACATGGTAAATGGCCTCAAAATTAAATGTCTTTATATTCATATTAAGCTCTATGTTTACTTACTGATAAATGCATGTTTACTTTCTTTGCAATTCTATTACAATCTTTTCAAATGTTGAAAATCGCTTAAATGCAATTTTGGTTTTCAACAAAGGGAACCTCCCCTTAGATAGAGGAGGAACTTTGTCCCACATACTGTTGTCAACACCCCATTATTTTTCCTTGCAACAATTTTGCCAAGGTGAAGAAAATATAACCATGAATCATAGTTAAGAGTGAAATGTGTCCATAAAGCCAAGAAATGTAGTAGCACTGCTATTTCAAAACATAGTAGCACTGCTAGGGAATTTTCATAGAACTCACTCTGAAATTTCAAAAATGGAATTTCAGAATTCCATAATTATCTTTCCATAAAACTTATATCTTCAAGATTGTTGAGTTCCTATAGTACCAAGTTTTTCATTTAGCTGTCAACATTTTATATTTGAACTCTATAAGGGGTCAAAAGTCATTGAGAATCCCCCCCTAAGGAGATTAGCACAAATAAAGCTAAACAGCTTAAGGCTAATTTTGATTGGTGCCCTCCAAATAATGGAAGGCTAAAATTAAAATTTAAGCGGGTTTACTAAAGGGGAAACCAATCCCAGAAAGAGGGGACCATATTACAAAAAAAGTAAAGGCAAGGTGAAACTTGTCTCTTGAATGGATGAGGGAAAAACTTCTAATAGCTCGGCATAAACTAAAGTATTTCTTTAAGGTTTTAATTTAGCCGTTGATTGTAATTGGAATCTAGAAGCTTAAGGAAACTCTAAAGTGTCATGACTGTATCTAGGAATGGATTTCTCAATTGGAAACTCAAGCCTTTTATTCAAAATACAATTTTCCTCTATAGATCCTTTAGTTAGATCTCCATCACCATATTAGGATGGAAGGGAACAAAGACACTGCTCACATGGAAATGGGGTTTAAAATTATCTCCAGGAAAGAGATTAATTTGAATGTTAGTTATGAGATTGCTTCTAAATGTAGATTATCATTCATTATAAGCAATAATAACCATCAACAAGACCGAATTATTTAAAGCTAATCACATCTAAATTTTTATTATATCTTGGAAAAGATCTGGGTTTTATTTATGGAAATGATCTTAGACAGATCTCACATGCTTAAGGTATCGTAGAGTTGGCTGTCTGGACAAAGGAAATTTCATGGGGTGGGGATCATTATGACGGTTTGGGCTTTCATATTTCTGTCGGTGCTGCATAAATGTTGAGTCTGGACTTAAAGAGCTTGATTTCTGCTCTTGTTGGATGAACTTGCATTGGCAGAAAGCAGCCATGAGCATGGACAGGAGTTTGGACACAGATATTTGGAACTCGGGTTTGTGTTTTTTAAATCTCTGAAGGTTTGTCTCTTTTGTCTTTAATCATCTTCATTTTCATTGCTATTTGAGGCCTTACTCTTGGGTGGCTGGAATCTTTTCTACTATTTATGTGAGAGGATATATCAGTTAAGGTTTGGTGTATTGGTTTTTTATTTTGATTTGAAGTTTTTCCAGTTTAGCTGGATTCTATTTTCTACATATCTGTGTCATCATGGAGGGTTCTTCAATGGCCTGTGAAAACCCCATCCTGAAATCAAAAGTAGAATAGATTTGGGAGTTTAAGACTGTCCCTAGAAAATTCAACCATACCTCAAAGGGAGTTTGGTTGTATGAGAGAATTGTTGAAGCAAAGGCAAGACAAAAATTCGTGGATTCTAAGAAAGGAAAAAGGAAATACCCTATACTTACTTCCCCCGAGGAAAATGCCTCTCCCAAGTCTAGCTATGAGAAACAACAGGTGTAGATTGAAAAGTATAGTGCTTCTGGAAAGGAGGCAAAAACCTGGGTCCAAGGCAGAACATAGAAGTGTCGGAATAAGAGTATAGCTAATTGCTGAAAAAGAGAACCAATAACCCTACAATTTATAAATAGGTTAGTGGCTCCATAAAAACTGGAAGTCAGTTAAATTACCAGGGTTACAACAACACCGTCTGCTTAAAAATTGATACTCAGTTGCCTGATTCAAACACCACACACTCTGGGACAGATGTTCATACAATGGAAAAGGTGTTTGCAGTTGACTTATTGGTGGCTAGAGTAACTCAAAACAAATTAACAGCTCTATTAAGGATCTGAGATCTGAAATTGCAACCTATTTTAATACTGTCACAAATTATTTAGAAGATATGCAGCAAAGGTTGATGGATATGGAAAAAAAATTTAAACTGCCAGTTTCATGTTTTAGACTCGAATTGTGTTCCTAGCTGAGATCGTTGGATATATCTAATAATTAAAATTAAATGCCCATGTTTCCTCGTTTTGAATTCAGCAGTTTCTTTTGCTAAGGTTCAGGATATGTTATCAGCTGTAGTTTATTGTGTTGTCTATAATGTCCGGCTTGGAAAATTTCGCAGTAACCTTATGGACCTCTTTCTAAGCCCAAATTTGACATTTGTTGAGAGACTTTGTAGCTCTTTTTTAAGCTTGTTTATGTGAAGCTAGTACTGTTTTGCTTATTTTCAAAGCTTTCACTGGTTTTGTCCCAATACAGAGTTGACTCGGAAAATAGAAATTTCAGATGATGGTTCTCCCTATATGCTGGTGGATCCTTTTTGGCAAGACGGTTAATGCTAAGTCTCTGTCCACTGTCTAGGTTGCATATAATATAAATATCCAATTTTAGGGGGTGGGTGAGCACCATTTTAACTACTGCAAAAAAACAATGGATAATGAAAGAAAACAGATGTAAAATAAAAGAAGCACATATCATTGATTTGAAACTCATTTTCCGTTAAAGAAAAATATTCTGATAGGAAGTTTGTCACATTTGTCTATTACAAGGCCAATTTTAGTTTAAAACTCTTGGAGAGAACATTTCAGAAAATAGTTCAATGACCCACAACAACACAATATATGCGACTATTATATGTACCTACTATGTTTTCTCATTCCATTTCACAAACATTTCATTTGATGCCATTAATATGTTTATCTCATTCAACTTACAAGACACGGAAATGAACAGAGGTTAAGTCTTCACCCAAGTTAACTACATGTTCCCATCCCACAGCTTCTATCTGCAAAATAACAAAATGATTACACTATTGAATATAACGCCAAGTCATCGCAAAGTAATCTATATCTTAATTCACTTCAAAGAACAACAAATATATTTTCTCAGAATATTATGCTTTCAATTGGCTGCCTTCCTTTTTGGTAGCTAATGAATGATAGTCCAGACTCTGCTTCCCTGTGATATTAGATTGGTTTGTGCACTCTCAACTGTTGGCCATAGTCACCTGGAGGCGTGGGAAACATTTACTGAGTCGGGAAAGAGGGCACCATTTTGAATCAGGATACAGGAGTATTTCAGTAATAGTGCTGCTATATTAGGATTAGATAGTCACCAGGAGATGTGGGTATGGTACCTGTCCCTAAAGCTTCCTGGTAGCCATGCTGTTGGAAATTTGAATATACATCAGATGATAAGATAGAGAGGTTGTTAGAAAATCATGCACAAGTAGCCAAGTGGCTTCAAAAGTACTTACAGTAAGCCCCTGAACCTAGGAATAAGCTAGTACAATCTCAATTCTAAGGTTATTGATCATAACATTCAAAATTAACATAAACTTTAAAGCAAGTACTTCAAGTCATAAATTATAATTGTGTCCATAAGAGCTTAATTTATTCAAATATAAGGATTCATTATTCATGCAAGTTTTTAATATGCTGTTTCATAGTATATTATTTTTTCATAATTTTATATTTATTGACGGCAATACCCATGTATGGTTACAAAGAATACAAATGGTAGGAATTGGCTGTTTATAGTCTATGAATAATTGAAAAGAACGCAATAACATAAATCCTTCCTTGGACCATTACGATCTGAAAGACATACGAACCATGACTGCAAAATATATAAGATAAAAGATTGTAGTGAACAAAAACCGCATAATGAGAAAAAAAAATTGAACCCATAGATCATAAAAAGGCTAAAGATATATAATAGAAAGCAAAGCGAAAAATCTCAGGAAAAAAAATTAATTAAGCCTACGAGTTCACCTGAATTTCATCACCTATAACTACCAATTGGATGAGACTGTCGAGTTGTCTGATAGGTCTCCAGATGGAGATGTTTTTAATAGGGAAAATCAAATCGTGAGTAAATTAAATTCTATTATAGATACAGTTCCAAAGCTACAGTCAGACCAGTATAAATGGCAGACTTAAGTTTTTATCAAGGAAGATTAATGAGTTGTTTGAATGTAATCATAATAGATCTGTCTGATATGTGGAGGTTCCCTTCTGTTTGGAAGGAAGTTTATAGTAAAGCTATAAATGGGAACATAAATGGCCAGGAAGTTGCAGATAAGTATATCCTTTATCAGTAGAAAAATGTGGGAGCTAAATATCAGCGCTATTACGAAAGCAAGTCCATATTGATAGATTGAATAACAAACTTGCCAAGGAACAGACAGCCACATTTTTGTAATATGTTAGCAATATGTTTCACTAGGTGTACTCCAGCCATTTCTTGCTTTTTGGGCCGTGCATACCTACCGGTGCTTTGTGTTGTAGCTTATTGTAAATCTTATTATTTTGTTAATATGATCTGTCGATAAGTTCCAATTACAAAAAAAGATCAATTAAAAAATGAAAATAAATTGAATGAAGATTATTGTGAGCAGAAGAGTTAGTTGCTAATGTTTAGAAATAAAGAAAGAAAGAAATTATATTAATGTCCATGATTCACCAAAAGTAGGTCAATGGGACTTGAGAATACATGGAATCACAATAGAAAGTGCTAGGGTAAAAGGACCATAGGTTCAAAACCGTTGAGAAATTAAAGTAATCTTTTAAGAGTTCATTTGATTATATAACAATTTGAGGAAAGAGAATAATTTTTTTCTTAAATCAATGGAAATATTAGAGAGTGATTCCAAGTGGAAACATCAAAGCCCACCAAGAGTCAATGAAACACAAGAAATTTTCAAATTTTGAAAATATCTAGGAACACTACAAAAGGGAGGGCATCCCGAACCTTCTTAGGAAGAGCTTTATAGCAAACCATCAAATTTGGAGCCTTGGAAGACTTTGGAGTGGCTTCTTCTTTGATTGTCCTCGCTCCAACGAGTTTCTCCATGGCAAGGGTGAGGGTTTCCATTAACCTTACAAATTCCTCTTGCATCTTCTCAAACCTTTCTAACTTGTCTTCCATGCTTCATAGGATGGGAGGATGATGCTCTGATACCACTATAATGTCCCTTTTTGGGGGACTTCTGAAAAATTGTTGGGGCTGACTGAGAGATGACTGAAATTAATTTTCAGATGGCTGTAATCAGGCTTCCAAGGGCTGGATATGACTGAAAATGCACATTGAAACCTGCAATTTTTCCCTTCCTAGGGTAGCGAACTGTTTTGAGAACTCCCACTCACTTTTGGATGCCCTAAAGTCACTGAAAAATTGCCCAGTCAAGCTCAAAAATTCTAATTAATTACCAACAATCAAAATATAATGGAAAACTAATATTTAGTGCCTCAGAATTGAAGATATGAATTTATCTACACTAATCTAATGTTTTCCCAAGGAGACAGAGATAGAGAAAATGCATGAAAATTAAAACCTACTCTAAGGGAAGGTGATGCACCAAGATGGATGTTGAACTGTCGACATTAAAATTTTCCTCCGTAATTTCTATTTTATTAATGTATGTATTAGGAATAAGATGTTAAGTATAATTAGTAGTGGCGTCCAATAGAAAATAATGGCACCGTCAGTACGGTGCCGCCAATAAAGTAGAGTACGGTAACAGTCAAAGTACAAAAGGAATGTTGTGGTAAAAAATAAATATTTGTCGTAAGTGGTCCAGTAATGTTAAAAATGTCAAAGTTGGGGTAAGTAGAGAAGTAGGGTCTACATGATTAGGAATTAGAAATATTATATTTGTAATAAGGACAAGGAGTGATGTCATAAATATTTTGTGTATTTTATTTGTAGAAAAGTCTAAAAAGGTGGAACCCATGTGAGATGATAAGGTTTATCTTATCTTAGAAGATAAGCCTACATGTAAAGGAAAGAGTTTAGGCATGGAATATGATTGGCCGGAAGAGATTTCCTATCCTATCTTAGAGATAGGGTGGATAAGCCTGAATTCCTATAAATAGAGAGGCCATTCCCTCTCATTTATCATAGAGCAAAGTTGTAATAATTATTTTATGAATAAAAGATTCTTTGTGAAGGTGTGTTAAGGAAGTCATCAAGAGGAGTAATTGTGAAGTTTCTCCCATAACCATTGTTGGAATCAAGTGGAGTTGGTAACACTTGGAGTAATTCATGGGTGAGATTGTAATAATTCCATGTTAATAATATATTTTACAGTTGTATTTCAGATTTGTCATCATTCTTTTTTTTGTCATAGTCTGTGGTATTCTTGTGTTATGTTTGTTGTTGTGTTTCCAGATTACTACCACCAAACCAAAAGCTGTGCATTACTAAAATAATCATAGCACGAGGAGTTCCCGGTGAAATATTATCAGAGTGCCGGATTCGTGTTGACATTTTGGTTCCGTTGTCGGGACCATTCCTCGTTGGTGGATTTTCTGGAGAGATATTCCCACTTAGTCATAAATCAATAGGAGGGTAACCTTGTTTTTATTGTGCCTAGTAGTTACCATGGTAAAGTCACTTTTTACCATGCATAGTATTTACCATAGTAACTTTACTTTTTACCGTGAATAGTATTTACCACAGTAACTTCATTTTTACCGTGAATAGTGTTTACCCCAGTAACTTCATTTTTACCGTAAATAGTGTTTACCACAGTAAAGTCAGTTTTTACAGTAGTACGTCAAGTTTTACCATAGTAAATGTAAGATTACCGTGGTCATTCCTATTTTACTGTAGAAAGGTGTAAAGTCACTTTCTATTGTAGTGAGTCCAATTATTTGTGCACATAAGTCTTACTGATTGTACTTGTGAGTTGGTATTTCACTGTGGTTACATTTAAAAATGGGGAAGATTCCTATTTTTTCAGCCCAATCTAATGAATATGCTTCTTCTTTCATTCAAGAGTTTAAACGATCTTGCATTTGTAATGGCCTCATAAGAAGGGAACAATGGACTGAATTTTTTCCTACCTTTTTGGATGGTTCAGCACTTAGGTGGTTTGAAACACTAGGTGATAATGTGAAAAACTCATGGGATTTATTAACTGAAAGTTTTCTTGAAGAATTTGGTGAACAACAGAAATATGCAGATCTCATGATCGAGATCACAAAGCTAGCCCAAGGAGAGAAGGAGAAGATAAGAGATTATCATGCTCGTGTTCTAGAGCTAAGGAGGAAGCTCGATGCCCAGATCCGGAAGGAAGGATTAGCGGATGGGTTGATGAATGGCGTGGATAATCTCCTATGTAAGCACTTCATTCTTGGGATGAAGCCAGAGATCAGACAACGAGTGAAGTATGACCGCCCAACGACCCTCGAACAAGCAAAGGAGATTGCAAGAAGGCAAGAAGAAAGCATGGAAGAGGAGCCCAAAGAAATTGCTGCTAAGATAGAGCCTACACCAACACCTTTGGTCCAGAATCCACAACCACTCTCGGTGAGCACAAATCTTTTCCCTAGTACATCTACTGAGTATGAAGATCTGCTCAAGAAGATGGGTCAGTTAACTATTAATCTTCTTCAAGGAAAGGAATTTAGTTCTCAGGGAGGAGATAGAGGTCCAAAAAGAAATATAATTGAAGTTGTATGTTATGGTTGTCATAAAAAGGGTCATTATAAGTATAATTGTCCAGATAGAGCTTCTACATCCGGTACAAGAGATAATGATAAAGGAAAAGCACCTGTGAATTCTTTTGATGTAATAGATAGGAGCATAAATAATGAAACAGATGTGTTTGTAACAAAAAGAAAGAAAGAAAAAGATAACCAAGATGGAAATGATCCTAAGAAGATGAAAGGAGAAACTAGTAAGAAACATAGGAGAAGGAAGTTGGGTGTGCAAGATTTTCTAATTTCACAGGGACAAGGACCATACTCCATCTTAGAAGATCTATCCAAAAGGCCTGCAAATATTACATATGGTCAACTTCTGGCTATGTCTTCTGAGAAGAGGCGGGAGCTGCGAAGTGGACTCAATGCTCGACGAAGTAAGGAGGTTGAGGTACCTGTTTTGGAGGCAGAGGCGGATCCCTACGCTCCACAAGCTGAGGTATTATGTAATGGTATTTCAATTCATGATGTCTTAGTTGATGGAGGTGCTGCAGTTAATGTAATGACCGAGTTTGTAATGAATATGTTGGGTTTAAAAATTGATCGCCCCTCAACACTTATGTTAAGGTCATTAAATAAGGGAAAAACTAAACCAGAAGGTGTTGTTTCAAATGTGGCAATATCTGTTATGGGTGTTGTATGTGTGGTAGACTTTCAGGTGATGAAAAATGGTACTGTTGCATACCCAATGTTGTTGGGAAGGCCATGGCTAAGGAGAGTTCATGCAAGAAACTACTGGAATGAAGGCTTCATGACACTTGGACGTGGCAGAGAGAGGGTGAAGATAAACGTGATCCCTCGACATCATAAGGCAGAACCTGTGGATTCAAGTGATGAAACTGATGATTGGACCTCCTCTGATTACTCTAGTACCAGTGAAGTGGACACAGAAGATGAAGAAAGTGAGGTTGATGTTTCGGTCATGGATATCCTTCCAGTCACACTGACTCATGAACCCATAAAATTATCTGAAGAAGAAATTGATGATCGTCTCCAACAAATAAAGATTGGTGATGCTGTGATGGAGAGTGAGAAGGAATCCTACCTCCAGCTCTTTCGAAGGTACATACACCTATTCACTTTTGATTACAAGGAACTCCGTCAAGTAAGTTGGGTAGAACATTCTATTGAGCTGGTAGATGGTGCTAAGCCCATAAAACAAATGTCATATAGAATGAATCCTAATTTTTCCAAGACTGTAAAAGAAGAAATAGATAAGTTACTTGATGCAGGATTCATATTTGTTGTGGAGAATTCAGAATGGGTTTCTCCCATTGTGATCTCAATAAAAAAGAATGGGAAACTACGCATTTGTGTTGATTATAGGAAGCTCAACAAGGCAACAAAGAAGGATCATTACCCTCTTCCATTCTCAGATCAGATCTTAGACGAAGTAGTGGGCCAGGAGTGCTATAGTTTTGCTGATGGATATAGTGGATACAACCAAGTTCGTATAGCAGAGAAAGATCAGCTGAAGACCACGTTCACCACTCCTTGGGGAACGTTTGCTTATAGAGTTATGCCTTTTGGGTTGTGTAATGCTCCGGCAACGTTCCAACATTTGATGAATAGGGTGTTTGAACCCTACATTGGGAACTTCATCAGAGTATTTCTGGATGATTTTTGCATCTATGGGAGCAAGATGGACCACCTGCACCAGATGGAGACAACATTTCAAAGGTTAGATGAAGCACAAGCCTCACTAAACCCTACAAAGTGTGTCTTTGGATGTTCTAAAGGTGTTTTGTTAGGGCATGTTGTATCCAGAGATGGTATTGGTACTGATCCTGATAAAGTTTCAAAAATCAAAGAGTTACCATTTCCTATGAATAAAAGTAAGTTGAGATCATTTTTAGGCCATGTGGGTTACTATAGAAGGTTCATCAAGAATTTCTCAAAGATTGCACAGCCACTAACGTAGTTCTTGAAGAAGGATGTTACTTATGAACCAGGAAAGAAGGCACATGAAGCTTTTGAACAACTGAAGGAAGCCCTGGTGTCTTCACCTGTTTTAAAGAATCCAGATTGGAGCAAGCCATTCATTGTGTATACTGATGCTTCAGATGCAGCACTAGGAAGTACTCTGAGCCAAAAGGATGAAAATGGGAATGATCATCCAGTTTACTTTGGGAGCAAACAAATGAGCAGTGCTGAGGTAAATTATACTGTAACTAGAAAAAGAGGCTCTAGCTATCATTTTTGTTGTAAAGAAGTTTAGAAGTTACTTGCTGGAGCAGAAATTTTTAGTTGTAACAGATCATCAGGCTCTAAAATATATTGTAAATAAGCCTAACCCATCAGGGAGGATAGCAAGATGGATAATTTTGCTACAAGAATTTGAATTTGATATTATAGATAGGCCAGGAAAGAAGCATGTCAATGCAGATGCACTCTCTCGAGCCTATGATGGTTTAGGTTCATCTTGTGATGATGATGATTTCCCAGATGCAGCATTGTTATCCCTTGACACAATCCCTAGTGAATACATAGATATTTGGAATTATCTGAATGAATTCAAGTTTCCTGATGGTGCCAATGCAAAGACTAAGAGGAAGATTACTCAAGCCAGTCGTCCATATTCTATTCTGCATGGAGTATTATTTTGAATAGGACCTGATGGACAGTACAAGAGGGCAGTTGGATGTGATCAAGGGAAGGAGATGATAGAAGAATTCCACAATGGTACATGTGGAGGACACTTCTTTGGACAACTTACAGCAAGAAGGATCTTGGATGCAGGTTATCACTGGCCCACTCTTTTTAGAGATTGTTATAATTATTGTAAGACATGTGATATTTGTCAAACACATGGTAACCGTAAAACTTCATCAGCTCCATTATGCCCTATTCTTCCACTTGGTCCCTTTGAAAAGTGGGGAATAGATATTGTAGGTCCACTTCCAACTACCCCACGCCAAAATAAGTATATTGTAGTTGCCACAGATTATTTAACCAAGTGGGTTGAAGCTAGGCCATTGAAAACAACTTCCATGGATGAAGTGGCAAGGTTCATATATGAACGCATTGTCACCAGATTTGGTTGCCCATTAGAAATTGTAACATATCAAGGAAGCCACTTCATTAATGAGGTGGTAGAAGCCCTAGTCAACAAGTTTTCTATTAAGCACAGGAAGACAACAACATACAAGCCAAGCACAAATAGACAGGTGGAACGAACAAATTTTGTGTTGTGTCAAATTCTAGCAAAAGATGCAGCCTTGCAGGTACATAAGTGGGATAAAAGGATTCATGCAGCATTGTGGGCATATAGGGCAACATCAAAGTCAGCAACAAGATACTCCCCATTTCAGTTGGCTTATGGCATTGATCCAGTTCTTCCTATTGAGTTTGATATTCCCACTGTGAGAGTTATGAAAAATGAAAGGATGGATGAAAGTGATTCAGTAAAAGAAAGGTTGGTGCATCTTCATTTGCTAGAGGAAATGAGGGAAATAGCGAAGGATACAAGCTATAAGAAGAAAATGAAGCAAAAGGAATACTTTGATCAAAAGATCCGTTGGTCTCCATTTCATGTGAATGACTTGGTTCTAGTATATGATTCCAGATACAAAAAAAGAAGGCAGAGAAAATTTCTTCCCAAATGGATGGGGCCCTACAAAATAGCAGTTGTGTATGAAAATGGTACATATCGACTGGAGGAATTGGATGGTACTCCCATTACGAAATGGGTCAACCATGACAAGTTAAAGATTTTCCAGGCACCAGCTTCAGAATGTCCATAAGAGTCTACTCCGAGGACGAGTAGAAGCTAGGAAGGGGGAAAATGTCGACATTAAAATTTTCCTCCGTAATTTCTATTTTATTAATGTATGTATTAGGAATAGGATGTTGTTAAGTATAATTAGTAGTGGCGTCCAATAGAAGATAACGGCGCCGTCAGTACGGTGCCGCCAATAAAGTAGAGTACGGTAACAGTCAAAGTACAAAAGGAATGTTGTGGTAAAAAGTAAATATTTGTCGTAAGTGGTCCGGTAATGTTAAAATGTCAAAGTTGGGGTAAGTAGAGAAGTAGGGTCTACATGATTAGGAATTAGAAATATTATATTTGTAATAAGGATAAGGAGTGATGTCATAAATATTTTGTGTATTTTATTTGTAGAAAAGTCTAAAAAGGTGGAACCCATGTGAGATGATAAGGTTTATCTTATCTTAGAAGATAAGCCTACATGTAAAGGAAAGAGTTTAGGCATGGAATATGATTGGCCGGAAGAGATTTCCTATCCTATCTTAGAGATAGGGTGGATAAGCCTGAATTCCTATAAATAGAGAGGCCATCCCCTCTCATTTATCATAGAGCAAAGTTGTAATAATTATTTTATGAATAAATGATTCTTTGTGAAGGTGTGTTAAGGAAGTCATCAAGAGGAGTAATTGTGAAGTTTCTCCCATAACCATTGTTGGAATCAAGTGGAGTTGGTAACACTTGGAGTAATTCATGGGTGAGATTGTAATAATTCCATGTTAATAATATATTTTACAGTTGTATTTCAGATTTTTCATCATTCTTTTTTTTTGTCATAGTCTGTGGTATTCTTGTGTTATGTTTGTTGTTGTGTTTCCAGATTACTACCACCAAACCAAAAGTTGTGCATTACTAAAATAATCATAGCACAAGGAGTTCCCGGTGAAATATTATCAGAGTGCCGGATTCGTGTTGACAGAACAACCTGCATAATAAACATAGCACTACCAGAACCTTGTAATGAAAACAACAATACACAATAACCTTGTGGTTTCCCCAAATTTCAGAGTGAAATCTAGGACTACCCTTTTTAAAAAAAACATTCTTTTAAAATAACGGGTCTTTTTGTGTTTTTATTGCCAGAAGATGTCTGTATTACGTTAAGATATTCCCAGTGAATCATATGAGCCAAATTCAACAAATACCCAGATGATGAAACTCATTTTATCCCTCCGCCAAGTTTTGTCTGCAGGAAATTTTTATTTAATTATTTATTAAATAAATAAAGCCCCGTTCGAAGTAAATTGTGCTCCGGTTGAACCCTATTAAAGTTTTGCATGCCAGTATTCACACATCTCAATAGGATTCTCACCAGGAATGAATTCAGAGTTGTCTATGACTTCTGGCAACGTTTTTCATTTTTATTTATTTCTTTTGTGTTTTTCTCCGGTTTTTCCTCGTAGTCTTTCTGTTTAATTCCCTTGGGTCCATTCTTTGTCTTGTATGGTCTGTTTAATTGCCTGGAGCATCTGGAGATCATTTACGGGCGCTGCACCAGAAGGAATCAACCTCAAAAAGCAAACTTCTGACCAAAGAAGATGAAGTCAAGCACAAAAAGCCTCTCCTAAGCAAGTCGCACTTTTTAGAATAAATAGATCTAAGCTACAATGGGAATTTTGGTAGTGGCAGGCAAGCGGGAATTTCTTACCTGCCTTGCAAGGTACTTTTTCCCATGAAGTCAGTCACTTAAGCTGCAATGGGAATATTAGAGGCAGCAGGCAAGCGGGAATATTTTACTTGCCTTGCAGGGTACAAATTTCCATGATGAAAGTCAAATCACTTAAGTGGAAGAGGGGATTTTTGGAGCTACAATGCAAGGTGGAAATTCCCATTAAGTTGACTTCTTATTTTTAGCAACTACCATTGCCAAAAAGTGTGACCCACTTTGGGTGAATAACAATGTATTTAATAATATTTATTAATGGTTTATTCACCCAATTTTGGCGCCATAAATAAAAGGAAAGTCAATGCAAGTGGAAGAGCTAAGGGGAAGTCAAGGATGCATGCTAAAAATAAATAAATAAATTATTTAAAAAGCAACTAGCAACATGCAGACTTAGGCACCCAAATTGGATGAATAAACATGGCTATTAATTAATTAAATTGCCAGAAATAAGAAGAGGCGATTATTAAAAATAGCATGTTGGAGGTTATATAAGCATGGGATGTCATAAAGGAGAAGCACTTATTTCTTTTGATGAAGATTGCAGCCCAGACAAGTTTTGGCTCCAAAAGGAGGATTTTGCATTAAAGTTTATTTTCCACTACCGAGAAACTTCCAGTTTTGGCGCCTAGGGTTAGGATAGCCTAATTTTTGCCATTATGAGCATCTGCATGTTGGCATATGTGCCCAGGTGAATTAAATAATATTTTTGTTTGCTTTGCATGCAAGCAAAACCTCAAATTTTAGGGCAGCAGACTTTATAAGCAGATTTTGGTGATAAAAATCAAGTATTCATGCCCTGCACTCCATCTTTGTCTGAATAAATTGCAGGTATTCATCACAGGTGCTCAAATCAATGTCAGGTACATTGAATATATCTTCTGAATCTGAAGAAGTTGCCAGATCTGCACAAATTGATCCAATTACAAGGGATTCCGACAGAATTAAAAGAAAAAGAGCTCAGACAAAGATTGTTCCAGCCATGTTGAAGCATGGTGAAAGAGAAGGATCAGCAGAATCATACATAGCTTCCAGATTTGTTGAAGTCGATGATACAGACAGGCCCTGAACCTATCACCGATTTAATTGACAGATCCAAATCTTATAATTGCAAAGGCTTCTGGCAAAAAATCGTCCTCTTGTTTCAAAGACAACCCATGTAGAAGTCGATGCATGGAAAATTCCTTCTAAGATCCTGTGCATGTGCTCCCAATCTTCCAGTTGAAGCCTTCATTGAATTTACTTGTATTTGCATTCACCCAGAGTGCTTTCCGGAATTTAAAATTGCTCATATGCAATTAAAAATAAAAATGATGAGTTTTGTCTAAATTATTTACTGCAAACATTGCACTAGTGCATGTACTAGAGAAGAACTGCAAAAACTTCAAGGATAAGAGGGAAGACAAGTCAAAGGCAATACCCGCAAGCAAATCACAGTCAGCTGCTTCTAGATCCAGTTTGGTGAGAATCAAAGGCAAAAGAGTCAACCGCATGCAGAATATGGAAAAAGAACAAGACTGGAAGCGTTGCAGCTTTCTTCTAATTTCTTTTCCTCTTTCTTTTTCTTTCTTTTATTTTCTCCAACAAAGTAATTGAGCGATCAATTAAATTATAAAACTTAAGTGATTGGTTTAAAATTCGTTACTTGAAGAAATCAATTACTTGGAAATAGGTGGCAAACATGAAAAATAGAAGGTTTTATTTTTTAGTTATAAATCATGCATGTCATGCAAGGAGGAATTCCAGAAGGGAGATTGTCAGTTGTTTCTTTTACAACTTCCACATGTGTCAGTTCAGTTATAGTTTCCTATTTGTAATTTCCCCTCCATACACTATAAATAGAGGAAGAACCTACAGGTTAAAGAAGCGGAATTTGTAATCAGCGTTCTTGTGTTCCAGACTTTGAACTAAAACCCCTTATAGGTTTTTGCAAGCAGAGGAATAGAGAAGAGATTTCCGGAGAACTTTGTGTCAACGGTGCATTCGCCTCTTATTTCTTTTTAAATCTATGCATAAACTGTGTTGTCTTAAATCTAGATCTGAAACTTTCCCTTACTTCAAATTCTGCATTTTAAGATCTATTTGTTTCTTCTATGTGCATGTAATCAACTCTCAACTATTGGTTAGGTTGCACATTTCCTTTTCTTTCTTCTCGCATTTAATTATTTCTCTTTCCGGCGCATATTGCTTGCAGCTGCTTATTTGCTGCAAAATTGTCTAGCTATGGTTCATGAGCTACATAGTTAAAGTAATACCAACAAATAGATACTAACAAATACAACTGGCAAAATTTTACAGGGGAGCCTCACCGGTAAATGAGGGAGATTTATCTCATTACTGCCTATGTTTTCAGTTGTGCAGAAAATCTAGCCAACACCTTGCATGCAATGAAATATTAGAAAGCTGCAATATCACATAGAAGAGGATTTGAAACATCCACAAATCTGATTTTATTGATCTCAAAGGTGATACAATACATCACATACAGGGCCAAAGGCACAGATTTTGCATTACAATGTCCAGTAGGGA
Source organism: Taxus chinensis (assembly GCA_019776745.2). Classification (NCBI taxonomy): domain Eukaryota; kingdom Viridiplantae; phylum Streptophyta; class Pinopsida; order Cupressales; family Taxaceae; genus Taxus; species Taxus chinensis. The sequence goes on along the minus strand of CM034148.1, from coordinate 254,961,047 downwards.
GGTTTGGAATCTCCACAAAATCTCTTACATACAAGAACGAGGGAGGGGCATGTACAAGTTTTCCAACCTTTTGAAATGAGCCCCACCTTACAATATATAGAAAAAATGAGAGAAAGGAGAGAGAGGAATTTGAAATATTGCTTCAACACCCAAAAATGCATTAAAATCTCCTGCTACAATGATGGGTGCCACTACAAAACCCATGCCTCCATGTACTTTGCCTTGTTGAAGAAGAAAGGAAACCCATACCTCACCATTTTGGTAGGTAAGAAATTTGGAAACCCCCTCTAAAATGGCGAACTGTATTTCCTCATTTTGAAATAATTAGTCTCACTAAAATTAAGAAAACCGGTCGTAGTTGTGTAGAGGACACTAAGGGCTTTCCAAAAAGTCTGATTTTATGCAAATCCAGGCTTCTAGTCAAAAGTTATGGCCATCTGAAGATGAGGGTGTCATACTGCAATAAATGCGGGAGGTTGATCTCTGCCTTTTTGGACTCCGAATTGCATCACATCCTTCGAAGTCCAAAATTTTGGATTTTCAGGATTCGAAACTTCGGGCATTTTGATTTCGGAGTTCGGGTTACTATTCATCCACCTGAGTTCGCTCAAGAGTTCCGAAATGCCGAACCTCCGAAGTCTGAAATTCGGACTTCGGAGTTCAGACTCCAAAACCATGTCGCGTGACACTGTTTGCCGTGAGCTCCCAAGACTCCAAAATTCCGAAACCCCTTAGTCCGAAATTTGGACTTCGAGCTTCGGACCTCCTTTTCGGGGGTTCGGGTTTCAGGATTTCAGATTTGTGCATCCATCCAGTCGTCGCGTATCTCCGACATCCCGAAAGCCTGAAGTCTGAATTTCAGACTTCGGGTTTCGGACCTTTTTCCTTTTCGGGGGGTACTGTTCACCGTGAGCTCCCAAGACTCCAAAACTCCGAAATTGACCTGCCTTTATGCATTGACCTCTGAATTTCAAAGCTTTGGGCTCCTTATCTCCGAGTTTCACCATTTTTCGCTTGGGCCTACCTCCGAACGCCCTCACCTCCGAAGTTCGAATTTCGAACTTTGGAGTTTCTTCATTTCTTGAACTCCTCTACAATGTGCCCAGCCTGCCTAACTTGTTCGGCCAATCCCGAAGTGTGATCTCCCCAAGCCGAATCGATCCCTCATTTTTTCTCTGTGGGGTCATGTTTGTCCAATTTTGCCTGAGGGGCAACATTGGATAACATTTTCTATAAACCCTTTTGTCAACAAGATTTATACATTACTTTAAAGATTCATAACTTTACCTAGGAAGCTCCAAAATTCACGAAACTTGGGATCTTGGTGTTTAAAAATATGAAGAATGCAAATATCAAATCAGCTTGCCAAACATCCAACCAAACATGTCAAACCTGACTTACAAGCAATTCACCCCTCTTGGAAATAATGAATTAGTGGCTCAAACATGCAAGGAAATAATTGCTTTCACCTTTAAAAATTAGTACAAGTCCATCCATGCAAGAATCATACCATACATCTATCAAAACAAATCCAAAATGCTCATGATGCAAGACGCCTACGGCTAGATAGAAACATATCAGCTCCAAATTCCCTAAGATATTCAATAGTTCCAAATATCCTTGCTTGAGGGTTTTCGTCCCCAAGACAAGTTCCACTATCAAGGGTTTTCATCCTTAAAAAAAGAAAAGGTACAAAATAAGATTCAACATATCATATAATGGTCAAGCATCCTCCTATTATAACATAAGGGGTGCTACATCATAACTTATGGCTGACCTTACAATAAGTACCTTTTAATTATTTAATTTTTTTTCGAGATTACATGCTCAAAATATTTTATATTCTAATTAAATAAGTTCTTCTATTGGAGTGCTTGGCTTCCCAATAGGAATACATGATAATAATGAAAATATCTACTTAGAAAATGTCATCCAAATCTTCCCCTTATTTCCTTCCTTAAACCCACGGAGAGGGAAAATGGGTTAAGGTCTTCAAATCCGCTAGTCTTCAAAAAGGGACATGACAGGTAGCTCCAAATCTATCGCTAGTAGCGCCAAACCTACTCTCACAGTTGGTGGTAGTGTCCAACAATATTCTATATTCAACAGTAACATTAATCCAGTTTATCAGGATTGCCACCAAGATCAATATTCTACCCAACCACACCCTACTCAATGGTCCACTAAATACCACACTAACAATTCTAGTGGTGGAAGAGGATCTGGAAAGCTTGACCATAGCATGTTGTCTCTAGAGTACACCAAATATCAAGCGGTATACACCATTGTATTCGTCATGGTTTGAGGTACCTATGGTCTAAACCGCGAACTTAACTCTCCGTACACGGCAATCAGCAGTACCTTTGTTTGACCATTACGTTTTAATGTAGCTCAACCATAGCCAATGGAAAAGAGTCACTCATGGAAGAGCAATCATTTCATCTTCCATTATGGTTATTTTCCTTCTGCACATCTGTACATATGCAGGTAGTTAGAAGGCAGGAGATAGAGAAAGATAGACAGCCATTCATCTACTTTGAGAGAATGTCATGTAAAAAAGGTACAGATTAATAAAATTTCTATATATATATATATGCTATTACAATTCTATATCCTATGCGTCATTTCTAGATGTTTTTTTATTTCTGAATTTCTCATATAGTATTTTTTCGTCATATAGCACATCTGAGTTCTAGAAATTTAGAGTGTTGACCACCGAATATCTCATAGGATCCTAATCAATACTTTGGGGCAGAATTGAGAAGGTTGTCACTGGCCTAAGTTTGTGCATGTTAGTGAATATGAGAGAATGAAAAGAAATGGAAGGCAGACGGCACATGGCACACTAACATCCATTTGTGTCCAGCTTTTATCAAGCATAGAAAAAGTTACATTGAGGTGAGGTGGTTATATGTTGATAACTAGAGTACATAAACTAATATTTAATGAGTTAATGTTTACATAATAACTTAGTGACTTTAATATCCCCCTTGTAATGTCCCCAATGGAAGATTTTTTTACACAAAGAGAACACCTAAGAATTTTGATTTATTGCAGTACGCTGGAAATAGAGATATTAGGATAGCAATGTATTTTTTTCACAAAAAAATAGAAATTTGAAACAAACCTTAGGTATGGCAAGTTGTTATGGAGACAAAAGAACCACAAAGTACCTTGAATCTGATCTCAAATTACCCAAATCTTATGCCAAAATATTTATAATAAATTATGAATGCAAGAACACCAAAATACTGAATTTTTCGGACCCAAAACAAGAGTTGGAATTTTATTTTTCGACTGCAGCAAGACAGCTTACAGAAATAGTTGGAAAGAAGTGATCCCAAGCCCAAATCCTCTGAAACAAAGTTGAATATGGCCTCCACTATAATGGCAAAGCAATTGGTGATAAGATCCGGAATAGCCATGCCCTAAAATGCATCAAACTCCACCCACAAGGGTGTAGATAGCCCTAGATATGGCAGTCAATCGTGCCCTAGTTGTCCCTACTTGAAGTCTTGGCAGATGTCTCTCCACTGGCTAAATTTCTTTGCTTGAAATGCAGATCTGAAGTGGGAAATATAGAAAACGTGCCCGAAAAGTGTGCCCTAACTCTGAAAATATGATTTTCTCCTCTTAGAATCTGATATAAGCTCAAGTGTGATCTCTGTATGAAACCACCAAGGAAAAATTGAAGGTTTTCATCCCCAAAATCTGAATGCTAATGAGGGTTTTCATCCCCAATAGATGAAAGTAGTAACAACAAGCCCAAACTCTCCAAAATGAAATGTAGAAATGCCAAAAAAGTGTGTCAAATGAAACCCCAACCCCTCCTTTTATAATTTTCCATAGCCTTTTCCCAAGTTGGGCGCTTTATGTGGGAGTACTAAAGTGACTTTCTATCTTCTAATTTATTGTTGGCTTTTACTTTATTTGTAAGGTCACCTTTATTTTTATTTTAATAATAAAGTTATATTAAGCTATCACTTTTTTAATAAAAAGTGAGTGACTTGACAACTTTAAAACATTAACTTTATTATTTTTCTTTATGTGAAAAAAGGGACATGACACCCCTAATGACTAATTTGGAAATTACTCCAAGTTTGTCCCAAAATTTTACAAACATGGGACCAAAGGATTTAGTCATTAAATCGGCAGGCTACTCCTTACATGTTAATTTGAATTTTGTAGTCCTCTAATGCATTGTCTTTATCCAATGTATGAGCTTTGGTTGAGACAGTGAGAAAGATCACTAACAAAAACACATAGATACAGTCGTGTAAGAAAAAGATAAATCAAGCTTCCCACCAATTGTCTGCAAGGTGATTCTTTGACCAATGATGATGAATCATTGGCTAATAACTTCAGCCCGACCTCCACAATTTTTAATCTTGAATCTTGGAGACGTTGATCATTTGAAATATACCAAGCTCGTGGAGCCTAGTTAAGTCCGTACAAAGACTTAACGAATATACAAACCAGATGATCATGACCAAGTCCCTAAAAACCTTCAAGTTACACCAAGTAAACCTCCTTGTCCAAAGCTCTAGCAAGAAGCAATTCAAATGTGACCATTTCACATTATTCTTAGTAGGAGAAAAGAACTGCCTATTCCCTCCTTTTGTTAAAACACTTTCACAACAAGAAGAGCCTTGTACTTGTCCAAAGTACCTTTGGCTTTGCATTTGATAGTAGCCAACGATTTCTATCTAATGGGTAATTATTCCAACTCACCTGGCAATAGTTCACCAACTCCTAGGTATGGTTCTTCAACAAGGCGTCATATTTTTCTTGCATGGCAGTCTCCCACTCAAGTATGTCTTTTACCAAAATATTGCTATAGTTCAAGTAATGTAAAAAGGTCGAATGCGAGAGCACGATGAACATGCTCTACTTGATAAACAACCTTGTTTTCGGTCCTCCGAGCTAGTGCTTTTCTTTGTATGGAATTTCCTGTCATCTCACCAAGCTCCTCTCACACATCCTAGATAGTGAAGTCTCTTTCCATATCTAACAATCCATTTGATCGAGGCATCTCATCCTCTGGCAAATGGGGCATTTCATCCTCCCGCACCTCCTATGTGGTAGATATTTCGTCCACAAGTAGTGCATGGAAGTTGACTAAAGCATGGTCAACAAGTGTATGAGGAATTTCATCCTCCAGCACATCATGTATGGTGGAGTATCCTTCCACGTGTGCCTTTAAGTTAATTGTAGCAGGGTCAACAAGCTTGTCTCACCTTGCACCTCCCATGCATCCTGGATAATGGAGTCTCCCTCCACAACTACCTACGCATTTGATTGAGGCATCTCATCCTCCCACCCATGAGGCATTTCATCCTCCTATACATCCTGTATAGTGGATATTCCCTTCACAATGTAGTGCATGTAAGTTGGCTGGAGCATGGTCAACAAGCCTATGAGGAATTTCATCCTCTAACACATCCTATATGTTGGAATATTCCTCCACATGTGCCATTAAGTTGAATATAGCAAGGTCAACAAGCCAGTACATGCCACCATGCCCATGTAATATCCCCTTCTCAAAAGTAGCAGGTCAAAGACCCTTAGCCCATTCTTTGTTTCTCAACGGCTAAGGAGGTGGAAAATAAGGGAAACATTTTTCCCAATAAAGCAATATTAGTGCATAATGAATTTTTATAAGCACTTTAATTATTTATTAGTGATAAAATAATAAAAGAAAAAGTCACTTTATTTTTATTTTTTCCCTAGTGAGAAAATGCGACTCATATAAAGACATAAAGCAAGGGGATAAAAATATTAAATAAAGTGAAGAGATTTGATTGGGCCTTTGTGAGGGCTAATATGCCAAGAGAAATTATAAAAGGAAGTCGCCACACTTGAAGAAGGCATCTTTTGATATCTAAAATTTGGTTTAAGTTGATTGCTTTCCCATTTTTACATTGAAGGACAAAAACCCTTTGATGTTTTTGCATTAGAGGACAAAAACCGTCTCTTGCCAAGGTTAAAGAACGAAAAATCTTTTTCCTTTGTGTTTTCCATTGAGTTTTCAAGGATCAATTCTGAATTCCAACTGTTTGAAGACCAAAGTTGCAGATTTATGTTATTCCCATCTAGGGTTTGAAGGAGGAAGGTTGTAGCTCATTTCTATCTTGCATTTCCAGCCATTTCCTAGTGGAGCAACCCACTTGTGGGAGGTTTCTGAGAACTCTAGGGCACGGCTGGCTCAAATCTGATTTTTGGCTTCATTATCAGATTATTAGAGGTCATTTCTAGTTGGTTTACATATAATTTGGGTTTGGGAAACTTCATTTTCAGCCAAGTTTGTAAGTTGTTTTCTACAGACATAAAATAAAATTTCACCCTTCTTCTTGGTCAAAATTTTGATATTTTTTTTGGTGTTCATGCATATACAATAATTTCCAATTGTTTAGAGCAAAGATTTGGACAATTTGAAATTAGTTTTGAAGGTCAATCATTCCTAGAGCAAGTCACATTTCCTTCAATAAATTCAGATCTGCATTATTTATATCAAGTATAATTTGTTATTATAGTCCAAATTTGAAAGTGTTCCATATGGGGTTAGAAATTATCCCATTGGGGACATTACAGTGGTATCAGAGCATGTTCCTTGCCATCCTATGAAGTAGTTTAGATCTGAATGCAAACAGAGAAATCACCTCAAGTTTATCAAAGGAGAAATCAAACTCCAAAGAAAGGGACACTGGATGAGCATGATCAAAGAGATCCTCTTATAGATGAGCTGAGCTTCATGCAAGAAGTAACCACAAGGAGTCAAAGGGATTTGCAACAAGCTATAAGGGAATCTCAAAGGGAAATGTGTGATGCATTGACAGGTTCAATCATGGACCTATCTAAGGCTATACAAGGACATAATATATCATCCAACCAAGGAGCAACCAACAATGGTGAAGGGAGCTCATCTGGACCAGCAAAGACATCCATCAAGCCTCTACCTCAAATATTTAGGGCCAAGTTTCTTCAAAAAGAGGAACAACAATTTGAGCTAGATCCTCCAAGTGATGTTGAAGACAGAGGCATGGGGTGAAGAATATACAGCCCTCAGTTTCCAAGGTGAGAGAGATGTCTTTCAGGGATTACTGTCAAGTGAAGAATAGCAAAGGCACAGGAAAGAATAGAAGAGATCAACAAGAGCAACCGAGAAGAGACATACAACAAAGGTTGGGTAAGCTAACTTTTCTTTCTTATGATGGTTCAGATAAGTGTTCAACTAGAGCATGGTTACAAAAACTAGATACATACTTGTCATTGAATCCCATGTATGAGGAAGAAGCCCTTAAATTTGCAACCTTGCATTTGGAGGGAGATGCACATGAATGGTGGTACCATGGATTGATTACACAAGGGCATGGTTCTATTACAACCATAGAAGAATTCGGTCAATGTTTAACAGAAATGTTTGATAGAATAGATCCAGAGATTCATTTCAGAGAGTTGGCTCAACTCAAGCAAGAGAGATCATTGGATAAATATATTTCTGAATTTTAGAGACTTGCATTGATGGTACCAGATGTAGTGAAAGAAGACTTGTATTGTTGTTTATTGAAGGACTAACAGAACCACTAAGAAGCCTAGTCAAAGCTTTCAACCCTCCATCTCTACAAAGAGCTATCAAGAAGTCCTTGGATTCGGAAACTTCATTTCCAAAAAGCAAAAATCTGCCTTTTGGACACCATAGGATTGTACCATATGGGCAACAAAAGGACTCTTTTGGACAGCCAATGACAACTCAAAATAGTGAGGAAGGGATAGCAACTAGTGGATAGCAAGGTAAGCCCATTCAAGAGAAATATGATCCAAAAGAGGGTCAATCCATTACATTGAGGTAGTTTCTGATCAGGGAGATGAAGGAGAGAGTGCTGATCCGAAAGAAGAACAAGCAAAGGAATGAGGAAGTGGTTCTCATGGGTGCCACGCTTGCTACCTTATCCGTACCACCTAGTTTCTATGCATTCTAAGTTAGAGGAGACCTTCATGGGCAAAAGATCACCGTGTTGATAGATAGTGGAGCTACACATAACTTTATTGATGAAGCGTTGATTACTAGGATGGGATTGAAGATGGAAGATTTTCAAGGCTTTAATGTGATAGTAGCGGATGGATATTCACTTTCATGCACAAAGAAGATCCCACAGCTAGAGCTCACTTTAGGAAGTCATGAGGTAAGAGATGATCTTTATGTTATTAGCATTAGTGAGATGGATGTAGTACTTGGAGTACAATGGCTGCAATCTTTGGGTGGATTCACTCATTATTATCAAACTATGGAATTGAAATTCAAGGTGCAAGACAATGAAGTTGTTCTACAAGGTATAAAGAATGCTACTCCTCAAGTTGTGACAGCCAAGAGTATGGATCTTTCAAAAGAGGGCAGATTGCATGGGCTACACATTGTATGGTAAGAAATACATCCTCTTTTTTATCACAGCAGTTCTATCAATGATATTCAGCCTTTTTTGGACAAGCATGCTAGGGAATTGGTACAGCAAAGCCAAGATATCATGAAGACAAAGGGAAATGAAGATCTTGATGACACTCCAAGGTATGAAAGAAATGGTAACAAATCATATTTATTGTTGCATATTAAAACATTTCAGATTTTTTTCCTTATGAGAATATGGAGCATGTGTACCCCTTGTTCCAAATTCATGATTGTGGGCATTATCAGAGCTACATACTTTGACAAGATCTCTCTCATTTAACAGGCACGGGATCTAGACTCTTGGAGCGCTACAACATGTTTTATCTCTTGCATATAGCACTTGGGCATATGAGTTACAATTTCTCGAGGGCAAGCAATTTGGGGAAGGGAGGATTATAATATCCTCTTCTCAAAAGTAGCAAGTTGAAGACCCTTAGCCCATTCTTTGTTTCCTGATAGCTAAGGAGGTGGAAAATAAGAGAAACGTTTATCCTACTAAAGTAATTTTAGTGCATAATAAATTTTTATCAGCACTTTAATTATTTCTTAGCAATAAAATAATAAATGAAAAAGTCACTTTATTTTTATTTTTCCCCTAGTGAGAAAATGCGACCCATATAGAGACATAAAGAAAGGGGATGAAAATATTAAATAAAGTGATGAGAGTTGATTGGGCCTTTGTGTGGGCTAATATGCCAAGACGAATTATAAAAGTCACCACACTTGAAGAAGGCATCTTTTACATCTTTTGATATCTGAAATTTGGTTTAAGCTGATTCTTTTCCATTTTTACATTTAAAGACGAAAACCCTTTGATCTTTTTGCATTAGAGGACGAAAACCCTCTCTTGCCAAGGTTGAAGAACGAAAACTCCTTTTCCTTTATGTTTTCCATTGAGTTTTCAAGGATCAATTCTGAATTCCAGCTGTTTGAAGACCAAAGTTGCAGATTTGTGTTATTCCCAGCTAGGGTTTGAAGGAGGAAGGTTGTAGCTCATTTCTATCTTGCATTTCCAGCCATTTCCTAGTGGATTGACCCACTTGTGGGAGGTTTCTGAGCACTCTAGGGCACAGCTAGCTCAGATCTGATTTTTAGCTTCATTATCAGATTTTTAGAGGTCATTTCCAGCTGATTTACATATAATTTGGGTTTGGGAAACTTCATTTTCAGCCAGATCTGTAAGCTGTAATCTGCAGACATAAAATAAAATTCCAGCCCTCTTCTTGGTCAGAAAATTGGTATTTTCTTTGTTGTTCATGCATATATAATAATTTCTTATTATTTTGGGCAAAGATTTGGGCAATTTTAAATTAGTTTTGAAGGTCAATCATTCCTAGAGCAAGTCGCATTTCCTTTAATAAATTCAGATCTGCATTATTTATATCAAGTATATTTTCTATAATTTGTTGTTATAGTTCAAATTTGAAGGTGTTCCATTTGGGGTTAGAAATTATCCCATTGGGGACATTACAGCCCCAATGCCTGGGGAATAAACCCCATTCTATGTCACGTCAAACACAATATAATTCTGCCCAAAGAAATTTACAGCAATATTAGAATTTTCTTTTAACTGACAAATAGACAAGATATTTTAGTGCATCCTATGAGCATACCTAACATTCCTTACTAACAGTTTCCAAGCATTATTCAATACGATATGAATATCTCTTATCCCATCTATTGCAAGTGACTCCCCATCATCTGGTAAAATTGAATTAGAAATATTGGTATTAGCGGTAAATTTTACAGCCAGTCCCTACAACACGAAAATATTTGTATGTGCTAGAATCTATGAACCAACAACTAGTAGCATTTTATTCGAGCATAATGCCCCAACAGCATACTCTTTTGTAGAATATTGCTCTTCAACTACTGCCACATTTTCCTAACCTCGTGCCCTTTGTTGTGGGAAGAAATATCATATTGTCGCTTTTAACAATCCTTTTTTCACATACCTGACCTTATGACAGTTGTAGCATGTCACCTATTATCTAAAACATAAATCACTAGGAATTCATTTCCACTTCACCGTAATGTCCCCTTCTCAACACTAGCTCTCTTTAAAGACCTTGAGCGCATTCCACTTCCCATGGGCTAAAAGGTAATGAGCAAGGGAAGTTAATATCATTAGTGTTAGTTGTTTTTGTGAGCTTTGCATTATTTTAAGTAATTTTCTAAGTATAGTTAGGTCGGCTAGGAAAAAGGTGAAAAGTCAATGGAAAAATAAAAGAAAAATGAACTGTTATGTCTCCAAGGAGGTTGGTCCTCTTTAAGACAATTCTATTTGGTTTTTGGCACCAACTCTAGCTATAAAAAGGGGTTGTTTGGCTTGGAAGATGTTTATGCATGCTTTAGAATTTATTCTCTTAGAGTTGGAGCACGTTTTTCTCTCTCTCATCCATTGAGGGTAGAAACCCTCTTGGAAGACCTATTGAGAACGAAACCTCCCAATAGTGAGCTAGTGTGAGGATGAAACCCCTCAAACTTGCAAAAGGGCAATCTCATACAGAGATTGCATTGCGCTAAATTCAGTTTTGAAGGCATTTCCAGCCCTTCCCAAGGGTGGCGACCTGCCCTAAGGTGGAGTTTGGGGTGTTCTAGGGCACGTTAACTTTAAATTCAATCATCATTGTGTTCCTCCGATTTTTAGCAACTAGAATCTTCATTTGTACTTGAGTTTGGGCTTGGAATTCTTCATTTCCAGCCATATTAGTAAAGGGTATTTTTTGTTGATAATTAATTTTCAGCTGATTTTAAATTTGGTAAAACAGATACTCTAGTACTTTTTTTCTTACAATCAATTCTCTTTGAAGAATAATATTTTGAATGGTTTTTATAAGTTTTGTGGTTGATTGCTATCATGAAAATATATTTACATGCTAAGGTTTGTGAATTTAATTTCAGTTTTGTTTCAGTTTACTATTTGGCTCTGTGCAAGTTCCTTTGGTGTTCAAATTCAGCCCAAAAGGGGCATTACATTCACCTTTGACTAAGAAATAAATGCACTCCATGTTTGTTCAAAAATAACTTGCTTGTCTTAGTCTGTCTGCATTCCTTCTACAACAAATAAAAACAAGCCTAACCAAATGTCAAAGTTTGGCTTTCGGCCATCAAGTGTAAGGCCTACGCCAATGTGTCATAGGAGAGCGGAAAACTATTCTAAACAAGCACAACCATCTCGTCATCATCCACCTTTTTATCTATGGCAATGAGCTCGTCTCTGAGATCTTTCATCCAAATATGTTCTGACAGGGATCCACCCTCATGCATCTTTGCTACAAATAGCAAATTCTTCAAGTACAAAACCCAACTTTTCTCAGAACTATGATATTTGTTTCAAAGACTTGTCCAAAGATCACCCACCATAATGGCATTTTGGATCTTGGAAACTAAACCGTCTCACACAAATAATTTCAACAACAAAAGGGCCTCCTTATGACGCTTGTCATGGTTAGCAAAAGTTGTATCCAATCTCAACTCCTTTTGAGAATGATTAACTCTATTATTGTTAAAACTTTGTCATGTCCCTTTTTAGAGGCTAATTCTAAAGACCTTAACCCATTCTTTCTCGGTGGTTTTAAGGAGAAAAATTAGGGGAAATCTGAATTATATTTTTATTGTTGCTTAGGTAGTTGTCTTCATTTATTATCATTTATCCTATTGGAAGCCTTTTTGCTCCAATAGAGTAATTTAAGTAGTTTAGTATTAATGGTATTGTGGGCATGTAGGCTCCAATAACCTTTTCAATATTTAAAATGCAATTACCTAAGGGGCCAACCATGATGTAATGTTTTCTTTAAGCACTCTGTACGCCTATTTAAGGAGGTTGCTTGGGCATTAATGAATTATGTTTTGAAGATTATTCTTATTTTTGGTGAAAGTTGGCTAGTGTAGCCCTTTTATCCCCTCTCTCAAGGACAAAAACCATTGGTTGGGAAACTTGTGAAGGACGAAAACCCTTCATGAGGTTTTGATTGTGCAAGCTGGTTGGAAAAGCAATAAAGGATCTTTCTCTTGCATTTGTGGTCTTCTTTGATGTAATTTTTTTTTTTTTCAAGTGGAGCAACCTATATTGAGGTGGTAATTTGGTATGTGTGCTGACATTTTGGAAAATCTGAGATTATCATCTTATTCTCTATATTTTATAAAGTCAAGATTTTGAGTTTCATCATTTTTGGTGCTTCCTAAGTTGAGTTGTGAATTTTTATAAAAAAAGCTGCAGACAAGGGTTTGTTGAAATTAATATCTCCATCTAGGGCATTAAAAATCAAATTTCTTGCATTATATGATTGTTGTTGATATATCATAATTTTAGAGGCTCAAGTACAGCTAATTCGAAGGGTTTTGAAGGCATTAAAGTGAGTTTGAAACCCCAAATCAGGTCGCTGCCCTGGTAAGGGTTTGGAAAATCAGTTTTTCAGGGTTTATAACAGCAGTCCTATAAGTCTGATTTGAGAGCTTTTAGCTATTTCCTGAGGTCCCCCAACAAGGGACATTACAAACTTTATGACTCCAAACATCATAGTTTTTCCTAACTTGCATCTAGTCACTTTTTGGTTTCTCCTTCATGAAAACATTTGGTCTTTTCCTGCCCTTTGTGGCTGGTACTCCACGATTTTTGGTCAAATCGTGACTGTTAAATGAAAAATGCCATTATGTTCCCAAATTTTTCTCTGAAGCCATGAATGTGTCTTCTTTTTGTCCTCCCGATTGTTGTCTATAAATTACAACTGGATCTTACAGAAATGTCAACCAAAACTAGAAATCATGTTTTCTATAAGCATGTTTGCAACCTTCACTTTCGTGTTACATTTTTTTCTCCTATCCATGAAAATCGTGGTCTTCAACTCCACGAAACGTCACAAACTGGTCTACACAACCTTGTTTTCATGTTTCTTATTTTTATCCACATTTATGTCTTTCTCGTGCCCCAACACATGGTTCTAAACACAAAACGTCTTCTCCTTTTTGTGTCCACCTTCATGAAAGTCTCAGATTCTTCGGGTCTTCTTCACATCGAAAATTGCAAATTGTGAGCATTCTCATGGTTCGTTCATGGATGTCTGCAAATCACAAATCTTCTTTCCTTCATGATTTTTCACAATTTTTCTTTCTACACAAGCCCTTACTCGATCAACTTTGGCATCTCTTCCTCTACAACAATCTATCCCGTTTGTACCCTTCTCCTATGGCTTCCTCAAATGTTTTTTTCTCTTCTTCATCTCTTCGGCAGTTCGTACCCTATTTCAAGGCTTCCTTGAAAATGGCTCTAATACCAATGTTAGTAAATACAAGAGAGAGAATGAAGAAAAATAGAAGGCATATGGCATTGACATTAACTAATATTTTATTAGTTAATGTTTACATACTTAATAACTTTAATAGTGCACAGAGTTGAGTAGAATTTGATCACTAGACATTACAATAACACAATATAATTTATTTATTGATTATTATTTCTAAAAACATGAAGGTTCCTTATTACCATTACATGTCAACCATATGGTTTAAGCTATGTTCCGTGGAGTCTCAGGACAGGGGACCAAGGGCCTAGGTTTGAGGATGGCAGGGGGACAACAATGCAAATATATGTAGTACTTGAAAAATTAGTTGTAAAAAAATGTATAAGGAATAACAAATGAAACTTTGAAATACTAAACACATTGCATTAAACAATGAAAATCTTAAATATCAACGTATTAATATTTATATCATAATTTATATTAAAAATAATGATTAAATCCAAATTTCAAAAACAATTGGTCAATGGCCCAATGCCTCTAATCATCACCAAAATCCATGCCAAACTTGAAGTAATGCTTGATGAATGTGTTGAAACTTGAACGGTTCACCAATGAAGACTCGGTACTTGCTCTTCAAACTTTTTTTTGTCTCCCCCTCTAGCTAATGCTCTCAACCTCTTGCTCTTGAAGCCTTGCTTGCTTTCACTCTTGCACTTGCTCTCACTCTTGCATTTGAAGCCTTGCTCAATGTCTTGTGATTTGGAGTGAGGGTGGGAGATTCATTTATAGTTTTTTTGAGTATTTAAAGTGTTGGTGGGGCCCCATAAACTATTATTGGTAGAGTTGGGGACACAAACGTCTTCAAAAATGTTTTTAATCAAAAAATAGCTTTTTGTCCTTTTTGCAGCAAGGGACGGCTGTAGGTCTCCGAGACGGTCGAGGGACTTCAACAAATATTTATGAGGTCTCGGGGATGTCCCCAAGTCTCCCAAACAACCCCTTTGGGACGTAATTGTCTCCATTTTAAGTGTACGTCCTGTGAATGTTGGGGATGGTGGTGGGACGGTGACAGGACATTTCCCATATGTCCCCAAGTCCCAGGACATCCCCGTCCCCCAATTTTTTTTGGGGGGAAATGTCCCCATGGAACACTGGTTTTCAGGTTCAATCTTGAATGTTTTCACTTGCGATAAACCTGAAACGCCTTGATGTGTGATTAGCATATTTTGATCTTAGCCAAGTAATAGGGGGCATCTTTGGATGATGCTACTGTCCTGCAGTCCTGCAAAGATATCTGCAGACTTTCAGGTATACCTTCACACAACTTTTTCAAACCTTTGAACCTCTTGTCTGAATACCCATTGTCTTCCAGTCCTCCTAAACTAAGCTTGGACTCAAATGAACATCTGTTACAAATCAGAAATGCATCTGTAAACATGTCTTCTGATCTATAAGCTAATAAAAATTCAACACATTGCATCTATCACAATTCCATTACACAACTATATCTTGTCAAGGCTCTAATCTCTAAATTATATTCTTATCTGCATGGCTACAATAAATTGTGGATGATAATTTCTTTCAACTTCACATCCATCTATCAAAAAATAAATAATGGCAGCGGGGGTTATGAGGGTGAAGGGCCAAAATTAGCACTTGTACTTCAGAATATACTCTGCGATAAAAGTCTGCTGATGGCCAAGAAACTTGAGATTTAACACCACCAACAATTCTTTCCTGCAAAAATAAATATCAATATCAAGCTTTAGACATAATTTATTCACAAGATAATTATTTCCATGGAATTAAAAAATAAAAAGTTACTGCAGCATACACATTAAAAATGGAAGAAACTTACATTTGAAATCACTTAAAGCATCAACGCATATAAGATCTGAATACAGAAGATAGCAACTATATGATACAATAAGCAATGATATAGAGCACAAATCTTTTGCCTAACAAAAGGACATACTACCTTTTCAGATTCCAGATGTCATAACATGTAACAGTTCTTTTGAGACAACATAAGATTGTAGTTTAGATATATTTAGTTTGAGATGCAATCCTACTCAAGACCTAAGGTAATGCAGTAGACACTCCCTTTATGGATGCTCCCAAGCACACTGCTAGGAAAAGGAGAGGTTGGTGAAGTACTTGGTGTGATGGAGTTAATCCAACAAGCCATCAATATGTGGAAGAGGATACATACTCTTAATGGTGATTTTATTCAAATTTCTATATTCAACACACACTCACTACATTCCATCTTTCTAAAGCTCGATGACAATGGGAGAACCACATAAAGAAGTGTTAAGATGGATTAATCATTGATTTAACGATGCTCGAGACCTATAGAATCCTAAGTTGGGAGTAGAGTAATCTAGAAGCAATTGGATCCATGCTTCTCTGCTCTCTTGGGTGTGATGCCTTTGGGCTCTTGGAACACTTCCTTGAAGTTCTGCAACAACTCTTCCTTTTTCTTTTGCTCTTTGTTAGTAGCCATACTAGGAGAAACCTTATATTCAACAACATTATGGTCTTTCTTATCTCTCAAAAGAAGTAAAGAGAAATTGCCACTGGGATTAATCAACCTTTTGACATGTTTGACAATTACCAAGGAGAGCTGGATTTATCTTGATGTGCATTGATGAAGTTTTTCCCATCCTTGAGCAAACAGTACTGGTTGGCTTTTTTCATGAAGATAACATCTCTCGCATACTTTTAAGGAAACACTACGCCACGAGTATAAAGGGGAACAACATCCACATCAATGAAATGTTTAATGTCCCCTTTTCTAAATTAAAAATAATTAATAATATTTTAAGTTGGGCCCAGCCAATTCTTATTTTGGGACAACTTCATATTATTATTATAAAACAAAAAGTATTTTTAAATACTCTTATGAGGACGGTCTTTGTAAGGGAAGATTAAAAAAGTGCATTGGGCTTCTAATTCACCCTTGGCGCCAAAAAGGAGGATATAAAGGTGGATCGAATGGCCTAAGAAAGGTTATGCATGTTTATTTCAAAAATTGATATCTTGGGTTTGTGCACGACGTGCCATACTCTCCACTGAAGACAAAGACCTTTGGTGTGGCTCAACTTTGAGGACAAAAACCCTCATTGGATCGTATTGGAGACGAAACCCTCAATAGTCACAACACTTGGGGACGAAAACCCTCATTTGTTGCATTGGTGGCTTCATAAGGGAGTCACAAGTGGACTTAATTGGCAGATTTCTGGAACGGCAAGGCATTTATCCATGCATAGGGCACTTCTACTTCAACTAGGGCACTTTCTAGGGTGATGGCACCCTCCCTTCTTTGAAGCGACCCACCTAGGAGGTTCGGGATCATTTTTGAGAGGGTTTCCATGGTTGGAAAATTGTGATTTCACTTTCATTGGATAGTTGGTCTCTTCAAGATCATTTTGAGCATTGGTTTGTGTTAAAGCTCCAAGTATTGATGGAGTTATGAATTTCAAAAGTTTCAGCTGTATTTGCACTTGAAATAAATTTATAAAATACATATTTTCTCTAGATTTCATCTTGCTGGATTTATTGAGTATTTAGGATATTTGTATGTTAATTTCCAATCCAAATTGCATGAAAATAGGTGCCATCAAGTGCTGCTACAATTCGCTGCATCAGGAAGACTTGTTTATTCACTTTCAGCTGTTTTTAATGATGTATGATGCCCTAGAAGTGTAATTTCCAGTTCGCTGCTAGGGTTTCTAATATTGTTGGATCTGTTATAAAAATCAGATTATTTTCAGTCGGGTGTTGGTGTATTTTCATATCTGATTCTTAGGGTTTGTGGAAAAACACTTATTTTCAGTTTAAGCCCTAGAAAGGGACATTACAAAATGTTTGTGTATCACAAACATAATTTTGCAGTATCATGCAGGGACATGTCTCCTCCATTTCCCAGTTGTCCCGGATGTTTTAGGGACTTGGGGATGGCGACAAAAAGTCCCCCCACACACCCGAGCAGGCCAAAAATAATGGGGATATAACTGATTTTTGGGGATGTTTCTGGGACGTCCTCAATTATTTTCATGTACAGGGACAGGAACAGGGACACTGTGACATCCCCAAGGCACTCAAAGGACATCCTGATGTCCCCGTTATCTGCCGCTTTAAACAGGCCACAAAAAATTAACAAAACAGTTTTAAAAAGACTTTGAGCCTCAATGAAGATGTTGAGTGAAAATCCCACACCAACAGCTGAAGGAAAAAAGGCAATCTGATCACTTTCGAAGGCAGATTTATTTTGTGCATTTCGAACCCAAATTCTGTTGGATTTTAAATCTATTCCAGCAGCAGCAATAGATTCCAATGTGCTTTTGTTGCACGTGATAGATACTCTTCATGCTTGATAATGGGATGCGACTAGTCTTACAAGAATGAGGTCAGCTTTAATATGTTTCTGACTGGCGCCTCCGAGCTCAGAACACCATAAAACCATGCATGGCCGTGTCCACAGCTGCAGCCAGAATATCCTTGTTTGTTTCTCCCAAAGACTCAAACCATTGACGTCCCATGGCAAGTGGCAATGGAATGCTGTAACAATGATCACATAAAATGTTTTAGACAGTGGAAGAGCTGATGTGTCATTATTGTACCAAGGGAGGTGAATCCCATGTATTGGCCTTCATGGAAGCTCCACTATGTGGCAATCATTTGCATATTTTCAATATTTATAAATTATCTTGAATCTTGATAGCCATCCCCAAAATCTGGGAAATTTTGCCGACCCAGAAACCCTGTTCCAAAGTCTTAAATAACTATGTAATTTTGCATTGTTTTACCCAACCCAATTAATAAGAATGAGGATGATCATGTGCTACCAATCCAAGCTTGTCTACTAACTCTTTAGAAATCCGATTTGTCTGTTAGGAAATAAGAGATAAAATATGCGGAATAATCCCTTATAGAATCACAACAGTAGAAACTAATATGCAGAAAATATTACAGATCTCAAATAAAAGTGCAGAATAAATAACACAACACACAGAGACAAGTTTTAACGTGGTGCACCCAAATTTGGGCTACGTCCACCAAGAATCACTTGCTCAGATTTTTATTACAAGCCTCCACTCTCTCAATACAATACCCAAATCCATTTGGAGCTATGCTCAACAAACTCTACAGAATTCACACCCGAATTCAAAACACATCTGCAATACATTTGTTTGTCTCTCTATCATATGCATAAGACCATATAAATAGACAACTGCTTAAGTAGTTTTACAAAACCATAGGTATCAAACAATGGGCAAAAACAGAACTGTCCCATAAACCTATGGGTAGCCGAAGAGGCGGTTTTACAAAACAATAGGTACCGAAAAACCATGGGCCCAAAAACAGCCCATAACGGTTACCCATTACCCATGGGTTAATAAACCACCCATGAAAATTTGCTTCGGGGGCTTCGCCTCCAAACCCCCTTCGATCGGGGGGGCTTCAACCCCCCTAACCTGCTCACCGGCGAGCGGGACCGCCGTTAAAATACCCGAGTGTAACACATGGAAGGTGTACCACACTCTAACATGAAAATAGGCTCCACAAACATAACATTGTCTGTAAGGAAAAATCAAATAGAGCATCAACTTTCTCTTCTTTATTTGAATTTTGATATGAAAGAGTTTGGTGAGTTCACCTTATCCATGGATTATTTGCTACTCAAACGTACCTCTTCGAATGGACGTGCAAACCATCTTCTCATTCACATCAAAGCTGCCCCGTCTCTTTCCACTCTACCAAGGAAGTCATAGCCCTTCCCTTGGTAGAATTCTTGGGATACAATTCAAAATGAAGCTTCAAGGGTGAACACATATTACCAATTTTCTCTCTACATATGGAATATTGTCAAATGTGGAAGTTGGAGAGGTATTGGGAGGGGTATGTTGCTTCCTCTGAAGATGTTCAATCAAGCCCTCTCAAACCAGATCATTTGCCTAAGATTATCATCGGATTTTGTATGGGCCATTTCATGATGATCAATGAAGATGTTGATTCCTCTTCCACTCCCAAATCTGATATAGGCTAAAACTTTGTTCTCTATCGCTTCTCTTCTTTTGCCTCTACTGGAAACATTTTTTACCAACAACTTTGTGGACCTTCCTTTCACATGACTTGTTTGTATTACATGGATTTGTATATACTGATTGTTCAGGGGTTACCCATTCAGGTTCCCTGCTCTCATTAGATTCATTTGCTTCCTAGATCTAGGTCTACTTTGAGTTTTAGATCTTCTATTTTCAGCTGGGGTCCTTTAGCATTCCTATTTTGCTATTGTAACTTGTATAAAGACTTCCATTTATCTACTTTGCTCAATCGTGGACAATAATATAATTTCTTTTTTTCTTTCTCCCATCTCGCACATAGCTTGTCCCTTCGTTTCAAAAAGTAAACCTCTTAGGATTGCATAAGCTAGCAAGCACAAGGAGGTAAGTTGGAACAAGAATGGGGTGCATATTTTAAAAAAAAGATAACATGAAATGTTTATTGGATATTTCCCATTGAGCTATCCCTTAATTACAATAATACAGTTGAAGAATTATTCTTACAACAAAAAATACAACCATCAAAAAAGTTATCATATATAAATGATACAAAATAGAAGTATGGAAGAAATAACTATGCACTTGCAGTGGAACTGAATAACTTACCAAGATGTCTTTCATCTCCAAGGTGAAACTCCCAACAGTTGTGCTTTTATTTAACCTCTGCTTCAAATCAAAAATGCATTTACCTCAATGAAAACAAGGGAATTGCATCTTACAAGTAACAAGCGATACAAAAATAATATATTACAATATAAGCCTATAATTGTTGTTAACGGTGGAGTAGCCATGATATGATAACCCATATTCTTCATGAACAGACGTCTAACAGGCTTCCTCCCAAAGGTTACTTAGTAATTTAAAACATGCTGGTCTTTATTATTTAGAGAAATCGTATGTCCAACAAGATTGGGACTTCATACCATTTCTAAAAAAATTGAAATGAAAAAGGTATAAAGGATAAAAGAAATAAGTACTTCTTAACTACCACAACAAACATCAAGCAAACTTTCTATTTGAAAATCAAATTGGCTAATGATTTTGATATCTCCCTTGCCATCCATGCTCTACATCAAGAATGAACTATGGGACCAACAACATTGTGCTTGCAGAATATGGTAAAGACAACAGCCCAATAGAAGTTTTTTAACAAATATAGATTAAATGAAAGCAGATTATCATTGCATTGAATCAAGCAATTTGTTTTGGAGCTCATACAAAGAGTATAGAATTGTACATTACATAAATTTTACCATTTAGAATCTAGATTATCATCTACTTTTCATTTGTGATGTTATCATGTTCTGATATAGGAAAGCTTAGGAGAGTTAGACTACACCTTAAAGATGGCATCCCAATAGAAGTTTTTTAACAAATAGAGATTAAATGAAAGCAGATTATCGTTGCATTGAATCAAGCAATTTGTTTTGGAGCTCATACAAAGAGTATAGAATTGTACATTACATAAATTTTAAGGTTTAGAATCTAGATTATCATCTACTTTTCATTTGTGATGTTATCATGTTCTGATATAGGAAAGCTTAGGAGAGTTAGACTACACCTTAAAGATGGCATCCACTGGATGAAGGCTTGCCTTTTTATAAGTAAAAGGAAAGATATATTACAGTGTGGCCTCTGCCACTAAAAATGTATATATGCCCTTGCATCATTCTGGTCTTTTTGACTCGGATACACATTCAAAATGTATGTGAAAAATCTCCAAAATGCTACCCCATCTGCCAAAACTTCGCAACTACAAGATATTAAGAATTTACACCGAGCCATTTTCAAAATATTTAACCACAATTCCTTGCCACATGAATTCCGCAAACTATTTCTAATTGGGTTTTAAAACCGCGATAGCATACTTGATGCATGAGCATCCGGGTTCTAAAGCAATCTTGCATCACTCAAAAATATTTAAAGTATGTAAATAACAACTTGCGCTATGCCGCACCACTCCTAACCATGTTGTGCAAAAACCCAATGCCTTAGCCTTTTCTTGCGGAAGTCATGGAAGCCTATCCAAGCCGCGAAAGCTTTACTCACCACATACATTTATATTCAACCACACAACATTTTCCATGCCGCGCAAGGTTGTCCATGCCGTGCAAAGCTATCCTTAGCCACAACAAATATTTCTATGCTAAGGGCACCTGCGTAAGCCGTGCAAAGCCTTGCACTTGTCTCTTCACCACTGAACGCAAATTCTTGTGCGATGAAGCCGTGAAGCCTTGTGCATGCCGCCAAAGGCTAGTTGATGCCGCAATACATTGTCGACACCACAAAGTCTTGAATATCTGTAGGACTGCTCCCATTTGCTACAATGATTGGATTTGCGCCTGACAGGATCTCCCATCAACATCAATATAGTTAGAGGGAGACACATGTAGACATCAATCTAGTTAGTGTGTGTGAGTGATTTTTAAATTTTTTTGTTTTCCATACTAGGGGTGCGGGTAGAAAGTAGTTGCAAACATCTTCCAACATTTGAGTTATTAGGTAGAAGGCGTGGATCACAAAATATTGTCAAGAGATTGTGAGGGAAGTATAGATGGCATGTAGAGTGGAGATTGTTGTTAGAGCAAACAAAGCACCTAGGTTAGCAGATTTAGCAGAGATGATGAGAGGAATTCAAGCTCACTTAGAGGCTATGGAGACCATGCAACGTAGAAGAGTTGGCATTGATGAAGATGCAAGTGATGATGAATGCAATGAGAGAGCACCTAAACACTAGGGGGCTGAAGCAGAACATGTTGATGAGAAAGAGGATCAATTCTTGCACGCAATCACAAGGATTGGGAGAAAGACGAAGTTGGATGTTCCAAATTACTCTAGAAGTCTAAATCCAAAAGAGCTCGTCAACTGGATCGCTGAAATGGAAAAGTACTTTGAGTACAAAGGTGTAAAAGACCTTAAGAAGGTAGGATTGGCTTGTACTAAACAAAAAGGTCATGCATCTTTATGATGGGAACATCTGCAGACCAAAAGAGTGCACAGAGGGAAGGATAAGATAAAGAATTGGGAAAGACCGGTCACAAAATTGAAGGCTAAGTTCATGCCTGTAGTCTACCAGTCACATTTGTTCATCAAGTTGAAAAACTAGCACTAGAAAGAGCTGAGAGTAAGGGATTACACCAAGGAGTTCTATCGATTGACAATCAAAGCGGGATGTGGAGGATGACGTAGAAAAGATCTTGAGGTATGTTAATGGGTTGCGTATTTCCATTCAAGATGAGTTCAGTATGATTAGATTGAGATCTATGGAGGAGGCCTATCAATTTGCACTGAATGTGGAAGGAAAGTTGTCTCGTAGGCAACATAGCAATGCACAAGGGAAAGACAAATTCTCGTGCAAAAGTGGAAGTACATGCAATGATGCACAAAATCGTGCGCATAAAGGTGAAGCAAGCCCATCACATGAGCATAGTCATACGCAAAAAGGCGTAGGTAGATCTTCTTTTAGAGGAAGCAGACAAATACGAGGTAGAGGATTTGGCAAACCCTGTTTCCGTCGTGGAGAGACGGGACATCGTATATTTGAGTGTCCACAAGCCACACGAAACAATGGTAGGAGGAACAATGATAGCAATCATGTTGCTTAGCGCGCGGATGTGGAAATTAATGCGTCTAACATCAATGCAAAAAACATAACACAAAGAGGCTCTCATGATGAAGAGGGGGTTACTAAAGCCCGCAAAGGAAGAGAATGTGCCCGCGCAAAGAAAAAGTTATTGAAAACCATTTGCAAATTTGGAGGTAAGTGTTGCAAAATTATTATTGATAGTAGTAGCACAGATAATCTTGTCTCTAACAAGATGGTTGAGAGGCTTGAACTAAAGAGAGTTGCACACCCAAACCCATATAAGGTGTCATGGTTGTTGAAGGGGCATCAATTGCTCAAGAATGAGCAATGTAGAGTGTGTCTCAAGATTCGCTCATATGAAGTTAAAGTCTTGTGCAATATAATGCTCATGGATGTATTCCATGGGTTACTTGACAAACCTTGGCAATATGATAAAAAGGCGGTACATGATGGCCACGCAAATACCTACACATTGGTGAAAGACAGACGGAAGTACATTCTGAATCCATTGAAGGATACAAGTGTCAAGGTGGAGAGGGGTCTACAGATATTACTGAATTTAAGAAAGGAGTTCCTGAGTGTTATAAAAGGGGATAGTGAATGTTTTGCATTCATTCTGAGGCTCATGCAGAAAACAAGGGAAGGTGAAGCCACGCAAAGAAAGGATATCCCGCAAGAAGTGAAGGAGATGTTAGATGAGTACATGGATATCATGTCAAAGGATATTCTAGATTGTTTGCCACCTAAATGCAGTACCAGTCACCAAATGGACTTGATACCAAAGTCTAGTTTACCAAACAAGGTCGCATATAGATTGACACCTATGGAGAATGAGGAGATGAGAAAGCAAGAGCAAGAGATGTTTGAAGGGGTTGATCAGAGAATATATGAGCCCATGCACAAAGTGGAGAATGTGCATTAATTCTAGAGTCATCAACAATATTACTATTCAGTATAGATTTTCATTGTCATGTATTGATTTGATGGACTCCTTGAGTGGAGCGAGATGCTTCGCGAAGATTGATCTGAAGAATGGATACCATCAGATCAAAATCCGAGAAGGAGGTGAATGAAAGAATGCTTTTAAAATGCAAGATGGATTGTATGAATGGTTTCTCATACCATTTGGACTAACCGATGCACCAAGTACATTCATGCGGTTGATGAATGAAGTGTTGAACCCTTTTCAAGGTAAGTTTGTCATTGTTTATCTGGATGGCATTCTTATTTTTTGTAAGACATAGGAAGAGAACTTGGTCCATTTGCAGAAAGTGTTGGAGCGTTTACGAGAAGAGAAGCTACTATGAATCTAAAGAAATGCAATTTCATGAAGAAAGAATAGGTATACTTGGGATTTGTGATGTCTCAAGAAGGATTGAAGATGGATCCTGAGGTGAGAGCTATAGTGGATTGGTTATCACCCAAAAATGTAAAAGAGGCCCAAAGCTTCCATGGAGTAGTAAGCTTCTGTAGAAAGTTCATTAGAGGATTCAGTGAAATTTGCACACCAATCACAAAGGGGATGTGGTGAGACCAAAAGGAGTTTACATGGACTGCAGGCGTACAATATGACTTTCAGAAGCTAAAGAAGAAGGTCATGGAGCAGTCAGTATTCGCCTTTGCTTGATTTCAATAAGGAATTTCAGGTTGATTGTGAGGCGAAAGGAGTAGCCATTGGAGCACTGATGAGTCAAAAGGGAAGACCCATTGCATATTTTAGTGAGAAATTGAATGATGCAAGGAGAAGATATTCAATTTATGATCAAGAGTTTTATGTCATTCTGCAAGCTCTAAAGAAGTGGAGGCATTGTTTGTTCCCCAAGGAGTCTATGTTGTATACGGACCACCACACACTGCAATTCATCAATAGTCAGGTGATGTTGAATAAAAGACGCATGAAATGGGTTGACTTATTGTAGAGTTACTCAGTTGTCTTGAAGCACAAAAGTGGAAAATTAAACAAAATTGCAAATGCACTTAGTAGAAAAAGTCTCTTATTGAGTGAGATGCAAATGGGAGTAGTAGGGTTCGAGGCGATGAAGGAACTCTACGCAGAAGATGAAGTTTTGGGCAACCATAGAGAACATGTGCATAGCCAATGAGAATCGACCGCACGCCATGGTCGGACTACTTGTAGGAAGGGTTGTTATTCAAAGGTACACAATTGCGCGTGCCGCAAGGATCAATGAGGGAGAATTTGATCCTGGATAAACACTACATAGGATTAGTAAGTCACTTTGGGATAGATAAGACCTTGACACAGTTAAGTGAGATATTTTTGGCGACAGATGGCTAAAGATGTGTACAGATATGTACAGAGATGCAAAGTATGTTAATTGGTGTAAGGGAGGAGTCAAAATGCAGAGTTATATCAACCACTTTCGGTATTTGAGAAACCTTGGGAGCATCTATGTATGGATTTTGTTTTGGGATTTGCCTAGAACATAGAAGGGTCGTGTTTCTATCTATGTGGTTGACAAATTCTTTAAAATGGCTCATTTTATTGCTTGTAAGAAAACCATTGATGTTATGCATATTGCTAACTAGTTTTTCAAGGAAGTTGTGAGAATGCATGGATTATCGCGCAACATTGCATTTGACAGATATATTAATTTTGTTGGCCACTTTTGACGAGCACTATGTAAGAAATTGATCACGAGGTTGTAAGTTAGTTTTGCATATCACCAGCAGACGGATGGCCAAACAAAAGTTGTCAACAAAAGCCTTGGCAATTTGCTGAGATATTTGATAGGAAAGAAAGCAAGAACACGGGATTCAGTTCTTGCGCGGGCAAAGTTCGCTTATAATAACTCTATAAATAGAAGCACCATGAAGTCACCTTTCTAGATTGTTTATGGGATAAGTCCCCGAGCAGACGTAGCGCTGCGAGGGTTGCTACAAGAAAGAAGTACGGAAGCTAAAGACTTCGCATAATACATGAAGGAGGTGCACAAGCAAGTGCACAAACAGTCAAAGCAGAGAAATGCGCAGCACAAGAAGCGCACAAACTTGAGGAGAAGACACTCAGAGTTTGAGGTTGGAGACTTAGTTCTCGCACAACTGTGAAAAGAGAGGTTTCCACAAGGAACATATGATAAATTCAAGTGGAAGAAGATTGGACCTTGCAGAATCTTGAAGAAATTGTGGAGAATGTGTATGAGATAGAGTTACCGCAAGGGGTAGACATCTCACCTATCTTCAATATCGCATATCTATGCCCGTATTTTAAGGGGCAGACAAGTGAAGAAGCAGACCACACAAAAGTAGATTGGAGACGCCAAATACTAGAGTTCAGGCATGAGGAAATTGAATGTATTTTGGATGATCGTGTAGTGAAGACAATGCACAGAAAGGAGCATAAGGAATATCTAGTGAAATGGAGAGGCAAAAAAGTCAAAGATGCATCTTGGCTTGTTGAAGCAGAAATTGTTAGACTTGGTCATTCCATTACAGACCTTACCGATTGAGTCGAAGCTCAAGTTTTTTCTTATCTGGGGTGTTTAATGCAAAAGCATCCAGGTTCACAAGCAATCTTGCATCACTCGAAAATATTTAGAGTTAGTAAGTAAAGACCTACATTATGTCACACTACTCCTAACCATACCACACAGAAACCCAATTCCTTAGCCTTTTCTTATGTGGTGTCCCCAGATTTCATCCTGAAATCTGAGACTACCCTATCCGGAAAAAAAAAATCGTACTTTTAAAATAATGGGTCGTTTTGTGTTTTTATTGTCAGAAAGTTCTTGTATTGTGTCAAGATATTCCCAAAGAGCCATAGTAGCCATTTTCGCCGAATATCCAGATGCCCAAAATTGTTATATTCTGTCGTCAGGATTTTCCTGCGGGAAATTTGTATTTAATTATTTTGAGCGCTGTTTGAGGCAATTTGTGCTCTGGTTTAACTCTGTTGTGATCGTATATAGCGTTATTCCCATATACCAGTAGGGTTTTAACCAGGAATGCATTCTGGACTTTGTTTGTAGCTTCTGGCAACGTTTTGTGTTTTCCCCATTTCGTTTTCTGTGAAATTTCTCTAGATCAATTCCTTTGCCGGTTTGGCCTGATTCTTGGCCTGGAGTAGCTGGAGATCACATACGCACGTTGTGCCAGAAGGAAGTCGCCATCAGAGGTCTGGTTCTCTGGGGAAAAGATGAAGTCGTGCACCAAAAAGCTCTTCTGGGCTGGCCGCATTTTTGGAAAAAGAAGAATTGAAGTGGATCATGGGAAAATTATAAGCAACAGGTAGATGGGAATTTTGTACCTGCCTATTAGGGTACCTTTTCCCATGGAAGCAACGCCACTTAAGCGACAATGGGAAAAATCAGAGGCAACATGCGGGCAGGATTTTCTTACCTGCCTTACAGGGTAAAAATTCCCATTGTGGAATAAAAGAAAAATCACTTAAGTGAATCATGGAGATTTTCAAGGCCTGCCTTGAAGGGTAAATAATCCCATTATGAAAGTTAAATGACTTAAGTGAATCATGGGATTTTCAAGGCTGCCTTGCAGGGTAAATAATCTCATTGTCATATGTTTCTTAAAAATAGAATTTTTTATGCCAAAAAGTGCAACCCCTTTGGGGAAGGAAAGGCAGCCTTTAAATTAATTAATTTAATTAATTATTCACCCAATTTTGGCGCCCAGGCTTGTGGAAAAGTCAAC
This sequence comes from Taxus chinensis, assembly GCA_019776745.2. NCBI lineage: Eukaryota > Viridiplantae > Streptophyta > Pinopsida > Cupressales > Taxaceae > Taxus > Taxus chinensis. Next base: position 254,933,042 of record CM034148.1, on the reverse strand, counting down.
AGAGGGTAAAGGACAAAAGGTGGTTGAAAATACACTATTCTAAAATTAAATAAATAATATTTATTTAATGCAGCCCCTTTATGTCAAAAAGTGCGCCCCTTTTGGGAGAGAAATAATACTTTTTAAAGTATTAAATGATTAAATTAATTCATATTTTCAGTGGCTAAGGTCAAAGCATACTGTGGGGCTTGAGTTAACTGGAAGCAGAAGTCTAAAATTAAATATATTTAATTTATTTAATGGCAGCCATAAGCATGCACAAAATAGGCGCCCCATTTGAAGAGTGAAGCTTATTAATTAATTAATTGCCAGTAATAGCAAAGGCATTAATTAATTATAGAATCATAAGGATTATATAAGCAGGGGCTGCTATAAGGATGAATTAATTAATTCACAGGTAGAGAAGTGCAGCCCAGAGGAAAAGTGCGCCCCATTTGGAGAAGATTTTTGCCCAAAAGAAGGTGAAATTAATGTTAAAAGCTTCCAATTTTGGCGCACGGGTTGAAGGAAGTTGATTTGTGTCTGGATAATTGTTTGCATAAGTGATACAGGTGCACAAGTGAAGTTGGTAAATTTCATGCTTGCTTTGCATGCAAATAAAACATCAAATTTCGGGGCAGCAAGCTTGAATTATGCAGATTTTTATGATTAGAATCCACTGTTCATGTTCCGGTTGCCATCTTTGTCTGAATTAATTGCAGGAATTCGTTACAGGTGCTTTACAAAAGAAAAGGAGCTTTAATCAATGCCCAATACATTGAATATATCCTCCGAATCTGAAGAATTATCCAGATCTGCACCAGTTTTGAAGAATTCCGGCCGAATAAGAAAAATAATTGTTCAGACAAAGATAGACAAAGCCATGGCAAAGAGGGACGAAAAGGAAAGCACAATAGAGTTATGCATCACTTCCAAATTTGCAGACATAGGAGACACAGATCTAGGTCCGGAACCTTTTTCCGAATTAATTGATAGATCCGAAGCAGGAAAGACTTCACTCATGCGTGCAGTTAAAAGCAGTGGAATTATTCGAGCTGCAGTCTTTCCATACACAGCCCAGTTGCCAGAGTTCGTTATGGAGTGTGCTAGGTCTTACCATCCTTCATCCAGATCAGTGCGAGATGCTACGGGGAAAACAATAATTCGGTTGGACGCAGAGTTCATCAATTATTGTTTGAAGATTTCGGTGCGAAAGGTGGTGACTTCTATCAGCATACAAGATGCCAGCAGCAGGTGGGAGAAGCATAGAGTTGACTACGTGAACATAATGAACAGCAGATACATGAAGAAGCCCAGATCTCCTTCCAAGTTCCCAAGAACTCTTCCGCGGTCCAATCTACTACAAGAGGTAGATGATATTGCCAAATTGTTATGCAGATTAAATGGTGAGGCAAACGCTCACACTTTCCGTACATGGATGTATGCTTTCATCAAGACCATTGAAGTCAACAAGGTTGATTCCATAATCAATTGGTCGAAAATCATTAGCAACAACATTGGTGAGCAACTCCGAAACGTGAAGCGTACTTTCAGCTTCAAAATGACTTCCTATTTGATATATGCAACAGCTTCACAAGGCATCTTCTCCAAGCTAGATAGATGTGGCATTCTTTCTAAGGACCCCATTTTCGAGTGCTACCCACAACTTACTGTATCTGCGTCCAAGAAAGATTTCAAAGTGGTCAACGATGGATTCTTTTATAAATTCATTTGCAGGTTGGACAAGGACCTAAAGGCCAACAGGGTGAGCAAGGAAGCGTGGGAAGCCGTATCCAGAATTGGCAGTCTATTCATTCAGTTTGCAGATTTCACATACCTCAGGGTTACCGGCTTTTCTGGAGAACCGGTTAAGTTGCCCAGATATCCGAATCATAGATTGGTCACCATGGAACTGAGCAGACAACTTGTGGAAATACACGACCTTCAGTCGAAACGGCACAAGTCTACGGGCTTCTTCCCGATCACTGTGGGACATTATAACTGCCAGAGCATTCATAAGGCCCGAGGATTGGAAGCGAAAATGTTATCAGAGTATGAGCAAGAGTTCTTCCTAGCACGGCTAAACTTCAATCCATTTGGAGTAGCCAGGAAGACGATCTCCCAGGAGTACGCACATGTGCCTTCATTAGAGGATTTCTGGATGAAGTGCAAAAGTGAGTACGAGGTTAGAAAGAAGGATTTCAGCAAGCTATCAGCACGGCAAGTGTTCGACTTTGGACTAGCACGGATACCTGCGGATCTTAAAGATGATGGGAATGTGTTACTTGACACTTACCATCAAATGGGAGAAGATAGAGCCGTACTTTAGGATAACGTAGGGGACTGCCATACGATTGAGGAAAGGTCTGGCGCTAATCTGGCGAACACTTCAAACTGGTTGTTGACGAAGGGATACTGCCATGATGAAGCATTGATGAATCAATCACGGGCAACTTCGGCATAGGAGATTCCCTCAAGCGGAAGCACGGAGGAGAAAGCAGCAGAAGGCCTGAGAAGATGAAAGTGCACAGAAGATCTCAATCAAAGGAGAAGATCACTTCCACGGCTATGACTTTAGTTCCGGCTTCTCCAACATCCAGTACTTCACCGACTGTTGCACCTCAGCAGGACACTTCCATGCCTCCACTGAATCTGGCAACATTCATCTTCTCTCCCTAGCCACTCCTTTCAGCACCTGTTCCAAAAAAGACGTTGAAGTTGCAGATGGCAGAGTTCAAAAGAGCTTTGTCCTTGGATGATTCAGAAAATGGCAGCCATAACACTGTAGCAGTTTCTGATGGAGAGGAAACAGAGCAGGAGATAGTAGTGCACTCAGCAACTTCTCATTCTCCGAGAAGTAACTTCTCAGAATGGTTGGCTTCGCAGTTGGTTCTAAAAGCTAGAGTGGAAATGAACTTGGAGGAACACGACTTGCAGCTACTCCAAAGTCTAGGCGGAAAAGACAAAAGACCTAAAGTTGCTAAGGTAACTTCAAGGTTGATCATTGAGGAGTCGGGACAAAAGTTTGCTGAGATGTCAGTTCCGACGGAAGGGAAGGAGGATGAGCTCACGGCAGAGGACGTAATAGTAACCAGAGTACCCATCGGTCAAGCCACCACAGAAGGATTGAAGCAGGATACACAGACATTGATAGATGCTCTATTCCTTAGGCTTGACAGAGAAAAGGCGAAGAAAGACGAGCTTCAGAAGCAGGTATCTCAGTTGTGCGAGATCATAGCCAAGGTTGCTAAATCTTCCACTCAGCCCATTTCAGCTTAGCAGTAGTGAGTGATCATCTTATGCAGGAGATGGAAGATGCAAGAAATCAGGTGAAAGCTATTGACGAATGGAAGAATTTGATTATTCGTCAAGCTTTTGTCCAACTTTGAGAGATGTCAGCGCGCCTGAAGGTTATGAATGATGTAGCAAATTAGCTGAAGCAACTGGTGACGAGTATAGTAGATATGAACACAGTTGCTGAGAGTAACCTGAGTACTTTGGCCGAAATCAATAAGCTGCTGGGAGAAGTGTTGGTTGCAGAACAGATTGTACCGAACGGATCAGTTGAGAAGGGGAAGCAGCTGGAGTTTGTAGTATCTTTCCGTTTGGAGATCTGCAGAGTTTTGCTGAAGAGGATGCAAGCACTTGAGAGTAAGACATCGTCTTTACCAGACAGTATCATTGCTTTCACTGAGGAGGAAGTGGTCGGAAATGTTACTTCATACATACGGATCATTCCTAGCAGAGTGCCTAATTCCCTGGAAGGGTCTCTTCTGATGGTATAAGGGAGAATTGATGAAGCTACTAAGCCTTTCACGATGAATTCCATTAGCAGACTAGTGGCACTGCAGGCGGATATTGCAAGGTTCGGGCCGAGCTTGGAGGATGTGGAAGCGTGTATCAAGGTGTTGAACAAAGGATTGTTGCAATTCAGGAGAAAAAAGGAAGCGGTGGCTAAAACAGATGGGAAGATGCTGAATTACATGTTCGACAAGTATATCCAGTATCAGAACAAAAAGAAGACATAAATGTTACAGCTGGCTTGACTTCTTCTATTCTTTCTTCTTCTATTTTCCACGTTCCTGGATGAAATTGTAAAACTTTAAAGTTATTGGTTTTGAAACCATTACTTAAAGTTATGTGGAACAATTCTATTAGTTAAGTGATACATGTGTCACTTAAGGAGAAGTTAGTGGAGGATGATTGCCAAATGTCATCTTTACTTGTTTATGTTTCAGTTCAGTTGAGTTTCCCATTTGTACTTTCCCTTCTACATTCTATAAGTAGAAGAAGAACCTCCAGGTTAATGATGAGAATTTGTAAGCAGCATTCTTGTGTTCCAGACTTTGTGCTGAAACCCTTGAGAGCCACTTGAAGCAAAGGAATATACAGGAGCAGATTTCCGAAGAACTTTGTGTCACGGTGTATTTTGTTTCTAGCTTTATATCTTAGATCTTTGAATAAACTTTGTGTTATTTTAGATCTAGATCTAGAGCTACCTTTGCTTATAATTCTGTGTTGATATCTATTGGTTTCTTCTATGTGCATGCAATCAACTCTGTTATCTATTGATTGGGATGCACATCTTCCCCATTTCTTCTCCGTGTTTATATAATTCCCTTCTTCTATAAATATTTCCTTTTTTAAAATAGTTGCTTACTTGTTGCAGAACTGTACAGCTATGGTTCATGAGCTAAATAGTTAAAGTAAAACCCCATATAGATACTAGCATACTTTAATTGAAAAATCTGACATGGGAGCCTCACCGATAAGTGAGGGAGATTTATCTCATGACTGCCTAGGTTTTATGCTATGCAGAAAATCTAGCCAACAAAACTTTAAGTAGCCTTTTTTAATCCGCAAAGGGACTTAAATATTTAATTGCACAATACTGATACAGTCTAACCACGTCAAACATATGGTCCATTTGAAAAGTCACCGGGAAGATGAAGAGTTGTCTTCTCTTACTATAAATTGCTAGCCTTGGATCCTCATTTGAGCGTCTTCTTAGACTTTTGCATTTATTTTTTGTCCACATTCATGCAGAGAGATATCCTTGGTGAAGAGAGCAAAGAGATAGAAAAAATCTATTCCGCATTTCTCCCTATTCTAAAATGTCTTTCATTCTTATGCTTATGTACAATTTCTGCTTGACCGCATCAATACAAGAAGTATTTTCCAATGCAATGAAGCTGACAAAAGGGTTTATTGGTATCTTGTGTTCATTAAATTTTATTTGGTCTTGTTGTTGTTATGTCACGATTTGGTTCTTCTTAATATCTAAGTGCCATGTTATGAACACTGTCTAACTGGTGTATGTAAGTCTTTGCATTTTCTACTTATAACTTTAATTTCCCTTATCTAACATTCTCACTCCCTTTCCCAAGCATCTCCTAGAAACATTCATCCAATTAGCAGGCATATCTACAAGGATTTTGATCACAGGGTTCCATGGCCAAGGACCAACCGAATGATTTGATTAAGCTTGATCCAATGAAGGAAAACTTAGTGGAAAGATCAATGGAGATTTGAGGCATCACGCATGCATATACGACGAGTTGCATCTGGTTACTTGTAAAGGGATCTTTTGATTCCCATATCGTTGGCAAAAAGTCACTACTGAATTTTATCCCCATAGAAGGGAGTTGTGAGCATGCAAGGCATCTATCTATCCATCCATTGGAGGAATAAAATCTAGGCTTTCTATTGCGTGAACCGTTGCCAACATCATGTCACAAATGTAATTCTTTAGTAGCAATCCGATTTGCTAAAACCGACATATGACATCGGATAGATCATAGGATTGGAATTCTTACAAGACATTAAACAAGAACCTGTAGACTTCTAGTACTAGAATTATTAGAGGAATTATAGTAGCATATTATCATCCACACTTGTCCTGGGCCACATTTGATGCTGGACATTGTGACCCACCATTCAATAATCAATTCCTATACATCATATTTATCTAGCTATCTTAGTATCTATCTTGTTAAAGGTTCCTCCATCGTTTATCATTGCTATCAATTTAATATTAGCTTAATTTTTTATAAGGTGAGCTGACATCCTTTGAGGAAGCCCTTCATTGGGATTCCCAAAATCATCCTTTACCAAGTAGCTCGCTTCAAGACTGAATTTCCATACTAATCTAGTCTTGTTCCAGTGCTGAGCAATTTTGAGATGCAGTTTACTCACAACTTATCTAGTACAATTGCTGATTACGGTATACACTTTCTACCAATCTGAGCTCTCAACTAAATCTATTAAACATCAAGCATTAGCATCTATATCTAGACAGGTTCACTACATTAAACTAACCACCATCAGAGCTATGGCAGACCAATTGCCAGACCTTTCTTGGCTATCATGTTAGGCATTGGACTCAAACACAAGTAGAAAGGTATATGAACATGCTCTGAATAGAGGTTGATTATGACCTAGCTATGTCATGAGTATCTCTAATGGAGTGACTTGAAGTTTTCAAGTTCAGTAAGTCTATGAAATATTGTTGTCAAGGTTGTATAGGGAGCAAGATGATAGGCCATTTATAACATAAAAAAATCATCATAGCACCTATTACATGGATTATAATATCGTTCAATAGATCACATTAGAAGCTTACAACACGAATTTTGTAGGAGGCAAAGTATGAATGGTAACCCTCTTACAGGATCATTACGTACATAACAAATTGCAGCACTAGGAATCTTATCATATGTTTCAAGTGTGAAATGAGCCTAAGAGTGTTCTCTAGTTTCTCATAGGTAGGATACATGGTTATGACATGTTTAACTAATGATCATTACCTTCAATGGATTCCTGCATACTTATAATAATAACACTGTTGACAATTTTTTAGATAACTCAGCATTCAACATCGTGCGCATTGATGTACATATGCCTCCCATAATCCCTAGGAGTGGTATACATATATAGGAGTCAGGGCAGAATTGGTGCAATGATTGGAGTCCAAACCCAATGGAGCCACTCGTCTATAAAACATTAATTGAATTGCCCCCACTCCTAATACAATTCTTTTGCAAGATCACTAGTTCATAAGTGTGTGTCGATTGAGAAAATCAGGATGAATCTCTAGGTGCATGACAGATAGAAGTCATGAGATCTATTCCCCCAGTTGAATAAGTGATCACTGATTCATTTTTGTAATAAAATAGGATGGGATAAAGATGATAAAAAACATCGTCTAATACTAACAGGCTCGCCTAGGATAAAGTTGGAACTGCTAGCGATGCTAAAACCGTAGCTGAAATAGGTGCAATGACAGTAGTCAGGGAGGCCAAAGGGTGCAGTGCTCAAAATGTCTGAAGAGGAAGGGGAAGTGCTCCTTCTCCCAACTGTCCCAACTCCTGCTGAAGTTTCAGGGCTTGAGCTACCATGACATTTGCGTTGTTATACTGTTTGGTGTAATTTGCCTCGCATTTCGCTTCCTTGGCTTTTAAATGCATTTCCCACTCTGCTTCTTTGTTCTTGTGTCCAATGAACTTCAACACGAGCATAGTAGCTTTGGTCAACTTCTCTCCAAGATTCTTGTCGCCCTTGTTCTTTACCACTTTTTCCTCCATCTCTGATAGCCAAAGTTGATTTTCATATTCTGCCTTTATCGTCTTCCATTACACAACTTCATCCTTCAATCTTTGGATCTCCACATGCAAGTTTAAGCAGGTCTCCTCAACTTGTTTGTGGACTATTTCTTCCAAGGCATGTTGTCTTCTCAGATTCTCAAACTACTCCCGAAGCTGCATCCTTCGATTCTCTACTATATGTGCCATGACCAAAATTCAATCTTATTGTTTATTAGGCAGGCTAATTCGTTAAGTGCAGGCTGAAGAGCTGCATCCTCCACTAATTCAATTAACACCTTGCCCATCTTGAGCTCTTTTTGGTACACATCACTCCACAATGATGTGTGTTATTCATAATGGCATGCCATCTCATATGTGCGGTGCTCAAAATCAAAACTTATTAGCTCCTCCAATATCTATGTATGAAGTTGGATCAAATTCTTCTGAATGGGAATCCATGTACTAGTGCTTGGTTTCTCCTCTTTCTTCTCAAAACAAAAAAAAGTGGCATCAAGTGCCATCTATAGTCCCATCCCTATATGCTCAGCACGAATGATCCATGTGGCAGTCTCTAGCTCCATATGTGCCTCAGACTCTTATTGTCTAGATCAAATTCTCCTGAATAGAAATCCATGTAATGGCATTTGATGTCCCCTCTTTATGCTAAGATAATTAGGTGACAACAAGAACCATTTGATGCCCCATCCCTATATGCTCAGCCTAAGTGGTTTGTGTGGTGTTCTCCTACTTTTTATGTGCCTCAAACTCATAGTTCAATTGCCTCTAAAACAGGCATTACTGCACCAACTTGGATATGCCTCTTCATAGCATCTTGCAATTGCTTCTAAGACTCAAAGCCACATTCATTCAATCATCCTCATGGTGGTTTGAACGCGCCATCACCTCCTCCAAGTGGTATTGTTCTCTGATGTCATGCTTGGGAGTGTGTCCACATCTATCGCCTCCCTAGAGTTCGGACGAACATGTGCAGCCGACTCCCTCCCCTCATATTGGTGTTCATGCTCATGCACATGATCTTCACTCTTTATCATGTGTTCCCTTACTCGCTCCAAACCCTTCTATAGCCAGCAATCCACTCACAATACCTTGTTTTGACCCACACGATAACGACCATGAGAGTGAAATTGTGGATTTCCACCTTCATAAAGAATATTATCCAAGTGGGGTTGAAGCCTTGGATTTTCCTAGGGAACTTTTCCAGTTGATTTCCGAAAAGACCAAAAGATTACAGCACTTTGTATACACATTTTTTCACTTTACTGACTTTTGTTCTTCGCAGGCATCATTGGCACATTAGCTTCCCCAAAGTGGTGTCCTCAGGGATACTGCCAGGAGCAGAGAGTAACCTTAAATGGTTGTGTATCCTTCGGGTTGCATTGGGTTGACCAACAATGGTTCTTATGAGAGCGTTTTGATGTGCAGTCCAATTAAATCATATATTTTACATGTTGTCACACCCTTAACAATCGTCTTTTACAGTCTCCTTGCAATATCTCCTTGTGTTCACTTTTACACCTATTTTCAACACACTTACACCTTTGTTATCCTCTTCAGCAATCCAAACTCTCCTCCTATCAATTTGACCTACTTTGTTGGCTTTCCCATGCCTGCATTTCCTCTCAGTTGGCTTCAACCGTGGTCGATGTTGTCTATTAAGCGGATTTCCCTTGCCAACAGCATGGACCATGGTCAATGCCATTTGGTTAATGATTTGCCACACCTGACAACATCGACCATGGAGATTCCCCTTGCCGATGGCATGGACCATGGTCATTGTCGTCTAGTTAATGAGTCGTCACATCCGATAGCACAAATCATTAATGTTATCATTAGGCTATTTATACTAGGTAATTGAGCGCTCATTCCACATATCATCCATCACACATTCGATTTACTAGTGCTCGCCAAACTGCCCTAAAGCTTAGAAAATCTTGAGGTTGGTCATATTTGTCATCTTTAGAGTCCACACTTGGAGCATTGGGTACTTAGGATCTACAAGGATAGGAGTTGCACTTGCAATGGTCTACCAAGCCTTTGGAGTCATTGGAGTCTTCAATCAAGGGTGTTCCTAGGTTTATTATTCATATGTGGTCCCGCACATCAACTGTCTCTTGTAAGGTGTTGTCAACTCCAAAGGAAGTTAATGCACCAATGGTGCCTTCATGTAGGTAAGTATTTCTAACCTCTTGCTCCTTTACTTTCATTTCAGATTTGGAATTTGTGGATGTGTTCATGCATAGATTAGGATGGGGTAGCATATTCTTCTTTATTGCATTATTTATCTATCAATTCTTACCTTATAATTCTTGCACAACCCTTGATCTTGCTTTGCAATCTCTTGGACCTTGCTTATAATCCTCATAACTCTTGCCTAGCAAGAGCAACCTCTTGGATCTCTCATCTTATTACTACCGTGATTATAATCCTATTTACAACCTCATCATCATCATATTACAATCAGAAGCTAGCTAGAAGCCACTACCCTATTCTAGGTCTAGGCTTTGGAACCCTATATGAAATGTCCCTCTTTCCAGAATGACATTATCGAAGACCTTAGCCTATTTTGTCTACCTGACGGCTAAAAGGTGAACACAAGGGTGACTTAAGTCACAATAAATTATTATAAAGTGCCCAAAAAAAAAAAATAATAATAGGGCACTTATATTAATTTATTTGACTTAATTATAAAGTGAAAATAGAAAAGAGAGAAAAGCACTTATTAAAATTGTATTTTTAAAGGGAAAAGTGCGACTAGCCTTGTGGCAATTAAAAATAGTAAAGAATGTAAAAAGCTCATGGGTTTAATGTATTCCCTCAAGGAAATTGCAACTTTCTCTAGGAGAGGAAAATGGAGGGAGAAAAGCATTTAATGCTGAAGGAGCTGATTCGTTTGTAAAAGGGTTACTTTGGGTCACTTTTTCCTTTATAGGAACAAGTCGACTTGAGGTAGAGGCGTGCTTTTGTTTATTAAAAATTCTACGAACTACTTGTGTAAGCTGAATATTGCAGTTGCAATTCTGAGGAAGAAAACCCTCAAGGAAAAGAGTGAAAGGGGAATGAAAACTCTCCTTTGGACTCATCTTTTGTATTGGAGACTCGAGTCAAATCTAGTTGTTGAACCATCATATTTTTGTACCAGCTGGAGCGACCCGGTTGTGGGTAGATTTTGGCATATTTGAAGGCTCTAAAAATCAGTTCTGGGTACCTGCTGTGGGGAGCTGAGTTTCAGATATTTATTTTAATATTTTTAGAGCAACTCATGGGGTTCCAAACCCTCTTTTCACTGCTGTAATCAAGGACAGATCTGCAGTATTCTATCAATGAAAATCAGTCTTTGTGGAGCTTAAAATTGGTATTTCTCTTTGCCATAATTTTTCTTAAATCGTTACTGCCCTAAAAATCAGAAATCAGTCCTGTTTAGCATCTCTTATGGTATTTTTCTTCCATGGTACCAGTCGCCATTTCTAGGTATTTATTTGCAGGAGTATAAGTGATTTAGAAGGATATACAGTTCAGTCTAGGGTCTAATTTGGGTTTAATAAAATCTGCATATTAGTTGGGAGAGGAAAAATGATCTAATGTTGTCTGATTGGTATGATTTTCATATAAAACCCTAGTCACATTTTCCTTGTAAAAATCAGATCTGCCATAATAAATTCTGAGATATCTTTCATAAGTTAATTCTTCAGCAAGGGAATTGCCTAAAATCCTTCTAGGGCAAGAATTTTCCCATTTGGGGACATTACACTATACTCTTATAGAGTGTGGAGTAACACCTTTCTAATTCCACATAACATGTCTACATCAATTTACAATCTACGGTGTGCATATTTAGTGTGACCCTCTTTGATATCCTAGTCTAAAATACCCCCGTTATAGAGCGACAAAAGCAATTGTTATTGAGCCACTCTTTATTTGCATACACACTTGTCCTGTCATGATGAAAGGCTCTCAATTTACTCTACTTTTCTCTTGACTTGAATCACCTGCTCTTTATTTGCATACACACTTGTCCTCTCATGATGAAGGGCCCTCAATTTACTCTATTTAGCTCTTGACTTGACTTGCTCATTTTCTCCCGAAGAAGGGCCCTCAATTTACTTTTCTCTTGAAGTCGATCTTCACTTCACTCATTACTAGACAGACTACTACACTTTTCCATTTAGTCTCTCCTACCAACAAGAGGGCATTTATGCTCTCGTTGAATGAATCCCTCTCCCTATCAATAAAATACTCTCCCATTGATCGAGACCTGGATTCGATCAAGTGGATAGTGATGGATGTGCCTCTCCCAAGTCCATCTTGCCCTCATCTAGGTTGTACTCAACTAAACTCCCAAAGTCCTCCTTCGGAGAAATATTTATGCTCAAACTTGGGACTGGAGTAGTCCACGAAAATAGCTAGGTAGGAGTGGTTTGTGAAGATAGTGAAGTCATAGGATTGTTAGGAGGTAATTAGCAAAGTTAGGCCCAATGTACTCCTTCAAAATTTAACCATTAAGATGTGTGATATTGTCTCCTCATCTAAATCATCTATATCATTTCCCTCTTCATACTAGGAATCAGGCTCATCTCCATTGCCCGGCCCTCTCGTCATAGGTTCCTCATAAGATTCTTTGTTATAGGAATTGACTTTGAACTCCTTTGGCAAGTCAGAATCCTCTCCCATAGAAGTCTCTTGTTGGGCCTCCTCTATGTGTAAGTCTAGATGTAATTTCACATACTTCTCTCCAAGCCTTTCTTTTTGTACAAATCTCTCTTGTCTCATCTCTAACAACATTGCGTGTGCGTCAATTTTGGGTCAGCCTCTAAGATTGCATTCCTCTCATCGTAGGTTGACCTCAATTCAATGTCCTCTATTTTTCTCGAAAGCATCTTATCATGTCCCTTTTTGGAGACGAGTGGATTTGATGATCTTATCCCGTTATTCCTCATGGGACTAAGGATTGGAGCAAGACGAACAATTCTGAAGATATTTGATACCAGTTTAGAGAGTATTTTTATTTTTATTTTTATCATGCATCCCTCTTGGGAAGCCAAGCGCTCCAATAGAGGGACTTAATAAATTAATTAGTTAGTTAATTTGGTGAGCATGTACGCTCAAGTTGTAATAGATTATTAAAATACTTTATGAGGTCGGTCATTATTGTATTGTTAGCACCCCTTGTGATATAAAAGGAGGTTGTTTGGCCATTGATCATTATGTGAATTCTATTATCTCTTTGGAAAGATTGCTTGTGAAGCATCTCTCTTTCTCTCTGCTAAGGACGAAAATCCTTGGAGAGTCTTGTGTGAGGACGAAAACCTTCACCTAATCTAGGGAATACTTCAACACAGGAGTCTCCTCCCCCTTGAGGGATCTTTTACTGCTGTAATCTTTATTTTCAGCCCTAGGTGAATTTCCTTAAGGTGCTATTTGGCCAACAATTGAAGGATCTTTGCCCTACTTCTGAATGTGTGTGCATAATTGTGCTTATTTAGAGGTGAAGTGGCCTACTTTGTGGAGTATTTTTGCATGTTTATAGCTTGTTCTAAGCAGAGCGATCCACCCATGAGGAGCATTTCAGTACTACCTTGCAATAATTTCATGATTATGAGGTTGGAATAATATTCTTCATATTTTTAAAGGCCAGGTTTTGAAGCTTCTTTAATTGTGGTGGTGTTTTGCTATTTTTCCAAGCTCGTGGAAGGTAATTACAGTTCTGGAATAATTAATTAATATTTGCAGTTTGAGGGTTTCAACTAAAAATCGGATCTCTTACTTCCAAGATTACAAAAATCAGTTTTCTTGCATGATATGATTGCTGGTAATTTATAATAATTTTGGAGACTTTCTAATAGAATTTTCAGCAGTGTTTGAAGGCTCAAAAGTGAGCTTGAAGTCTCATGAGGGGTCGCTGCCCTAGGAGAAGGTTTTCTGGCAGCAAGGGTTTCTACATGTTTATTTCAGTCACTAACAATCCTGCTAAAAATCTGAAAAGTGTTGTTTATTCTCAGCTTTGCATAGTTTTCTGAGAGTCCCCAAAAAGGGACATTACACTTCTCCTGCACTGGAGGTTGAGGACATCGATCTCCGAGAATTCCCATCCAACACTAAGAGTAATTAAGGCTCTCTCAATAGTTTAGAGAAGTATTGTTTGCTTCTCCCTTCTCCTATCAACAAAATTCCCTAATTGTGCACAACATTGTACACTAGAGAAAGGACATGAAGGGTCATGTAAAACCACTTTGAACAATGAGCAAGTGCATCTTTTATTTTCATTAACACGTAGTCCAACCAATTGTACACCACCCTGCCTTCTAGTCCCTACATGTAAGGAATGATCCATAGTGGTAGGTCAAAATTCTTTGTTTCGCTTATTAACCTACAGCCAATGTGCTCTTTGAGGCTCTTCAACGCATCAATTTTTAGGTGCACTATTTATATTCATCTACTTTTTTTGTATTGATCGAACCTCCTCCAATGCCTTCTGGTCTTTTTTTCATGTGTCTCCTCCCAAGATCCTTCGTACTCTTCAAGGCTATTGTCCTTGCATGAACTCCTTCTATTCCTCCCTTATCACCTTCTTGTTCTACAACTTATGTTCTGTGCAAAGTAGTTCTAGTACTCTATGAATGAATTCAGGCTCAAAGGATACTTTTACACTTTGACTTTCGGCCAAGAAATTGGATTTGATTTTACTCCTAGTGTAGGAGGATTGGCAAGTGTTAGTTTACTCTCAGGCTTGGTTGTGGTCACGAGATATAGGTCCTTGTGAACCATTACTCAATGGGTCAATGTAGATTGACTCAAAACTATGTAATTGGATCCTTAAAAATGTATTTTGACGCACTACATACACACTACTTGGATTAAAACAAAGAGTCGAGGAGCTCCACGATGAATGGTATACAAGGCACGATACTTGTTGAATAATTGCAACTGGGTTGCCAAGCCGAAGGAAATTGATTGTGTTGTGGAGGAAACTTGATGGTTAAGCATGCTAGAGTCAAAGTAGTAATGGGATTGATGACCTCTCGTGAAGTCTCAGTGTTGCACCCCTGTGAGCATCACCTAGATGCAATGGGTGCCAAGTGGACCGTTCGTACTCATGAGAGAGTTGAGTTCATAAACCACTACTCATGAAATATGAGTCTTGTAGATTGAGTCAAAAGTACGCAGTTGAATTACGAAAAATTATATTACATAATTATGCAATGTGGAACCACTACTTGTATAAAAATGAAAAAGCTAGCATGCTCCCCAGTGAATGGTTCATAAGGCACCATACTGATGAAAATTTTGCAAATGGGGTAACTAGCTAAGCATGATTGATTGTGGGAGAAACTTCATGGTTAAGTGTGCTTGAATCGGTGTAGCACTGGGATAGGTGACCTTTCAGGAAGTCCCAATGTTTCACCCCTATGAGCATCACATATATGCGATGAGTGTCAAATGAACAATTCAAGCTCTCAAAAGATGGGCTCTTGTGAACCACTACTCCTGAAATGTGGGCAAATGTAAATTGACTGAAAAGTGAAAACTATGTAGCTAAATACCAAAAAAAAAAACATATTACACAATGATTCAGTGTGGAAACACTGCTTGTATAAAAATATATATAAAAAGTTAAATAGAAAAGTCAACAACCTATATAGGATAACGTGGAAAAGTGCCCTTATTTGCACAATGGGTCTCATATCCCAAGTTCAGTTGTTCATTTGTTGGCTAGGCCTGTACATGAAAATTCACCATTATATATATATTTATATATACCTAGAGCCTGTAAGCATGTTCTGTCCATAAATTAGGGTTTTGGTCAATCCTCCGGGACTGCATGCTTTACAATTATCTCTCAAAGTTGATACTGTTTCCACATTTAGCAAGGTTTTCAAATGTCTTTACAGTTCCAAGCCTCTAGCTAATTTTGCAGATAGACAAACATTTCATTAAAAAATGTACCTGCTGAACCAAGGGCTCCAGACCTGCAAGTAAGCTCTTGAGCTCCCAATCTGCTTCCAACTTAGCGTTCTTTAGGAAAGATTTTCCCCCTTGGGAGGATGGAGACACATTCACTATATTGAAAGAAAATTCCCGACCCTGGATCCATAAACAATAAAATTCTAGACTGTTTGCTGGAAAACCCCTAATTTAATGCGCGAGAGGTGAACTGAATGTACTTACATTAATTGAGAAAAAGGTGTGGAAAGCGGTCATTTCCTCATTAAGCGGAAGCAATGTTGGTTCCATGGCTGAGAAAATGAAGTCTCGGCAAATGATAGATCAATATGACTCTGAGTTTAACATTTCATAAGGTAAACGAATTAATTGTATTTAAGACCATGCCCGTGGCCTGCACAGCGGGAGATCAGTTTTGAAAACTCAAGCGCGGTTGATTGAGAAGTTTTGGCGAATAAAAGTTGGTTTTATTCATATTTTGTTATTGGAACCTGTATTTTTATGGGCAGGGATATTTATTCCCCTCTTTCCAAGAGATTTTCAATTACCCTTTGTTCACAAGCAAGATGGAAACAATCCCTTAAATTGAATTGAAAGATTTTAATTGTCCTACTAACATAGCATAGAATTAGTAGTTGGGTGGAGGAAAGAGGAAAGGGAGCAAAAGGGAAAGTGGGCTTCATACTCAAACACTCAACTATTGATCATTGTGGCACACTTAAACACGTAGTTAAAAAAATTGGAATAAAAAAGGGAATGTGTGTTATTGCTTTGTAGACTTCAAAAAAGTATTTGACACGGTAAAGGAGCAAACTATGGAGTAGAATGGAGGAACTGGGGGTCCCAATGCACTACAACGCAACTGCTCATAGATTATATGAGCAAGTCAAAGCTATAATCAAAATGCGAGAAGGCTCTCTGCATATTTTGGGAGTGATATAGGTGTCAAACAAGGATACCCTCTATCCCTGATTCTATTTAGACTATACATTAACAAACTAGAAGATTAGATTAAAAAAATTGGTGGGGAAGGGGTCCACTTGGCCAAATATGTAATGAAACACTTGTTTTATGTCGATTCATCTTCATCTTCATTTAGCAAAAATACTTCAAGATTTAAAAGAGCATCTATTGGCCTTAGAGCTCTTTTGTAAAGAAGTGGGGATACAGGTGAACATTGTCTATCCCTTATTCTATTTAGACTATACATTAACAAACTAGAAGATTAGATAAACAATTTTGGTGGGGAACGGGTCCACTTGGCCAAATATGTAATGAAACACTTGTTTTATGTCGATTCATCTTCATCTTTATTTGGCAAAAATACTTCAAGATTTGAAAGAGCATATGTTGGCCTTAGAGCTCTTTTGTAAAGAAGTGGGGATACAAGTGAACATTGGCAAACCCAAAATTATGATATTGTCAATGAAAAGGAAGAAAAAACATTTGGACTTTTAGTTTGCAAGGAAGCCTCTAAAAGTGGTGTTAGAATACATGTATCCCATCCTCGACCACCATAACAAGCTCAATTGGGATACCTATAGATTGAAAAGAATACAAGGATGTTGGAAAGCTATTTATACACTCCAAAACAGATGAAGGGTTGTTGAATTGTGGGATTATAAGACCATCAAGGTCTTTTTTAGATTACTAGTTACATCATTGGTGGTGTATGGTTGTGAGGTCTGGACTAGCGGAACAACGCGTTTGAGATGGAGGTAACTAGAAAAGATCCAGAGAGGCTAATCATAAATAATTTTAAAACTGAGGCCGATTCCCTATGAAATTATCCTATGACCAAGTTACAATACTACTTGAAAAAAATAGAAAACATGAAGACCACTAGGTGGCCTAGTGCCACAAATGACGAAGAGTTGCATAGACAGAAGAACATGTGAATGAAACATAAGTGCAAATGCATGAGCAAATAGGGCATAAACCTAAGAAAATGCCTAAACCTTGGCAAAGACATAAAACATTATGTAAATGAAAAGCTCTAAATGGTGATGCGGAGGAAGAAAACAAGCAGGAAACGACAACACTACATTTTAGATCTCAACTTGGCTTATGAACCTGGCGAAAAAGCATACATAGGGGTTGAAATTAAATGGAGGGAAAAGATCCTCATTGTTCAATTAAGGACCATCTCCCATTGGCTCAAATGTGAAATTGGCGTATGGATGACACTTAAGGAACAATGGGAAGAGAGGGTTCGTATTTTATGCACCATAGAGGCAGTCGAAATGGAGGATCATTTCATCCTTAAATGTTCATAGTACACAGACATTTTAGACATGTATGTGAAAACAATAAGAGTTGGCTTCATGGTAGAAATATTTAAGATTTTTAAGGAAAACAAAATTAATAAGTTAGGGAAGATGTTATCTCAATTCAACAAAAGGAGGAGTGCCTTTTACAAAACACCATTGGGACAACAAATCTTCGAGAAATGGAGTAATCGTAGTTGTTGGTCTCACAGACTATTTGTTCTTGTGGTCATAATTACAATCACTTCGTTTCATTAGTAGCCCCCTTGCAATGTACTGTAGCCTTCAATTTTTTCCATAAGGAAAGTAACTAGCAATTGTACACAAAGGTCCAATGGTCATGTTGATAGGGCGGAAGTAGAAGTGAAGGGTTAACACATTAAAAATCTAGATATAAAATTACAAACTTTACAAATATTCAATCCAATCTTCTACCTTTCGGTGGTTACCCTCCACTTGTAGCCAATAATGCCCCTATTCTCTATGACATTACAAACATGCATTTCCATCTAATGGAAATTTTAGATCAAAAAATAGAGATATCTTGGACATGTAGTGGAGTGGACAAAAACTTAGATCAATGCATTGATGTAGTTAAATTGATATTATTATACAACAAGAGAAAACATAAAATTCCATGGTATGACACGCCATTTCCATCATAACATGGCAATTTGGGTGAAACTAAACAATAAATTCAAAATAGGTGCCTAGAAATAAATATATCTCGTCATTTCATAGTTAAATAAAATTAAGACATATATATTAGTTATATTTATATTAGCATAGATCTAAAACTAAAATTGATAAAGGCCCACGAGGGTTGACTCAAGCGGATAGGACAAACAACTTAGGTCGTCCAAGTCTTGAGTTGGACATCAATTTAAAGATGGCATGTGGAGTGGGGCATTTGTGCATTGCTCAAGGTTATAGTGGACTCACCATGTGATTTAGAGATTGCAACAAGAATGGTTTTTCAACACAAATCTAGCACTCAAATAATCTTTCACTGAGAACTCCTTGTGCTATGATTGTTTTAGCAATGCACAACCTTTGGTTTGGTGGTATGAATCTAGAAACACGATAACAAACACAAAACAAGAGCACCGCATAATATAATATGAAGGCTTGATAATATAAATGAAATATAACCAACAATTTTATTGTTAACAATATATTTTTATAATCTCGCCCAAGAACTACTTCAAGTGTTACCAACACCACTCACTTTCCAACAATATTTTCAAGGGAAGCTTCACAAATATGTGTCTTGATAGCTTTTTTGACATGCCTACACAATGATATAGAACCTTTACTACTTGCATATACTAATCTTTGCAACCTTCATATGTGCTAAATAAGGGGGTGGCCTCTGAATTTATATCACTTTAGAGCTTATACACCCTATCTCTATGCTAGGATAAGAAATATCTTATATCCAATCATATTACATATCTCAAATCTTATCTTTATATGTAGGTTTATCCCTTAGGATAGGATAAACCTTATCATTTACAAATGCGATTCCACCTTATCTAGACTTTATCTCTAAATATAAATAATTTATTCAAAATATTTTTGACATCACTCCTTTTTCATTATTACAAATATAATATTTCTAATTTATGACCATATAAACCTACTTACCATGACCTTTGACACTTTGACATTATCATGATCATTTACAAATATTTACTTTTTACCATTGTCACTTTCACAACATCCCCTAATGTACTTTGGTTGTTACCATAGAATATTTACTAGTTACATTTACCTTGTGCACCGTAAGTTATTGTTGGGTAGCGTTAACTTTTAATGGACGTTACCACTAACTACACTTAACAACATGCCATTAACAATATATACATCAATGAAACATGAATTAAAGAGGAAAATTCTAGTGTCGACAAGCCATTGGGTACCTCTACACCTTCCTTGATAACATAAAATAAAAACTAAAAAAGTGAATGGATAAATTTAATAGAGATATGTGAATTAGATATATATATATATATATTTAATATTTGTCTTAAATGCAATTTTTTATAACCAACGTCTTAAACACCCATTTCTTTATTTACACCAATATTCATATTGTTCATTAAAAAAACTTCACCAAGTCAAAAAATATTCCTTAACTTGCATTACAATTTTTTGACATGGTAGTAGTTTCCTGAATTCTTAAATCCATGTTTTATATTAATCTCACAAAACTTTGCAACAATTTTTTCCTGTCATTTTTTAGGAGTACTTTATAAATACTCGTTATTAGAAATATGAATAAACTTCCAAACAAACTTGTATTAGTTACCACAATAGCAAAGACTTTCAAAGTTGGTCTCGTTTCAAATATTATGAGGAGGAGATAAATCATTTGTGGTGGGAGTACAATGTAATTATATTAATTAACTAAAATATTGATTGTTCATGTATATTGTGACCTCTTTGAACCTAGAAGAAACAAAACTTGAATCAATATATTAGACATGCCAAAGTGAGTATTTGATGATGGAAGTGGAAGGAAAAGAAAGATAGTGTGGCCTAAAGGCAAATCAGTGTTGGTTTACCTCATCATCTGCATGCCTAGCTAGGCATTTAAACCCCCTTAATATCCATCTTCTTACTTCATTAATACTTAATTGCTATAAAGAGGGATCTTGGGGATGTTGCAGAAGAGTAAAACCTAGTTGTGGATAGAAGAGTGGTGGTGAAGAAGTGAGTGGTTATAGAAGGAAGGGTGGTGGTGAAGAAGTGAGTTGTTACAGAAGGAAGGGTGGTGGTGAAGAAGTGGGTTGTTACAGATGGGTGGTGGTGAAGAAGCGGGTTGCTGCAGAAGGAAGGGTGGTAGTTATAGATGAAGGGAGAGAAAGGGTTAGTGGTTAGTGAGAGGATTTGATTTCTTTTTTTAAAGAGATTGAGGCTATTAGTGGCCAAAGTATGGACATGACTATATGGAATTGGATCTTTGTGGAAAAATAGAATTACAACTTGATGAGTATTGGTTTGGGAGAGAAAAATGTAAGAACTATCTTGGATCCAAGGGTTGGGATAGTGTATATGTTATGTGTTGGATGTGAAGGTGAGGCTACATGGGGAACTTGCGATAAAGGTGTAGAATTAGAGGAGTAAGTGGAAAGGGAATTTGTCTCTTCATATTTGGGATATGTGAAATAAATTAGGCTTACTTGTGGTCCAATCGATTTGGGACTAGCAAATCTTGAGGCTAAGGTTGTTTTGGTTAAATTTCCATTAAGGGTTTGGAAATGAAAAATGTTGGAAATTTAACTAAAAGAGAATTGGTCTCAGGTTGATTTGGGAAGCATAAGGTATATTTTGAAAGGTTGGTTTATGGTCAAAATGATCATAAAATGAGGAAAGGAGTAGAATTTTGAATAGGTAGATGTGGAAAAGGATTAATGGGGGCATGATGGTTCAACCTTGAAAAGAATATTTTGTGAAATTTGGCTCATTTGTGCCATCTCAAGAGATTTGGTGAGACTTTATGCCTTGCCTCTAGAATAGTGGAACTTCAAAGTGCTTGAAATTATTGGGATCTCTTTGGGATTATTTTGTGAGGTTGATCTAAGATCTATGAGTCAAAAGGGGATTTATGTTAGGATTGAGATAAGAGTGGTGCAATCAACTCTAAATCTTAAAAAAATTGTCTTGCATTTGGGTATTAAGGTGTTTATCTAACTAGTGGAATTTAAAACACAAATGAGGAAGTTTTTTTGTGTATTAAGGATGAACAC
Source organism: Taxus chinensis (assembly GCA_019776745.2). Classification (NCBI taxonomy): domain Eukaryota; kingdom Viridiplantae; phylum Streptophyta; class Pinopsida; order Cupressales; family Taxaceae; genus Taxus; species Taxus chinensis. The sequence goes on along the minus strand of CM034148.1, from coordinate 254,911,502 downwards.
CTAGATAAAATTTGTAAACTTAAACCTAAGGTGGTGGGGCGAGAGGGTGGGTTAGGACAACATGGTATGTTATAGAAGAGGAAACATGGGAAGTTTGGGTTTCAGGTAGGGGCCTCAAGTGTAAATGGAAGTATGATTAATGCCAAGGGATTTGGATCTTGAGATTGGGAGTGTGGGGTGATAAATACCTTTGTGGGGGAATCTAGATGATATTCATGGGTTAAAGGAAGGGTTGGATTATGAAACGAGTTGTCAAAAAGTTTTTTCGGAGTCCTAAGTGGGGCTTGGATTTCTCCACGAGTGGGTGACGAGTGATGAGGGTACTTCTCATCAAATAAATTATGGGGTGCATAGGGATGTGATGGATCATAATTTGGTAGAAATGAGATATGCCATGTTATTGAGTTGTAATATAAATGGGGGGATGTTGGAATGAGCGTAAAAGACTCACTTTTTTTGTCATGCCCCCTTTGTGATGGATGTTGGAACCCCTAGGGTTAATGGAATAGCCATGAAATACTCACCTCTCTCTTTTGTTGTGCCCCTTTATACAATGGATGTTGGTTCCCCTACGGATGATGAAAGGGTAGGAAGGATTCTTATGTCATGCCTCTTCATGCAATGGATGTTGGTTCCCCTAAGTCTATGAATTTCCCGTTAATGTCATGGACATTTAAATTTACTCCATCTCATAAACTAGGCTTATACCAAAAGAAAGGTATTGCAGTTTGAGGAAGTGAGAGAAAAAGTCGGGAATGAAGAAACTCATGAAGTCATCTTTGGAAGCTATGAAATTTGCACACAATACAGGGTGGTTGATTTGTTCTCAAAGAGCAAAAGAAATGTATTTTTTTATTTTCACTAGAGCTATTATATGGTAACACCCATGAAAGAGGATGGTGATGGGTTATGTACAACTCTAGTTGGTTCAATGTATTTTTCATAGGTGGTTGGGTATGTTTGGTTGTTTTATTTATTTATTTATTTTGATTACATGTGTTTATTATGCAATGATGTCATCAAATGATTTGCGGTTTTTATTAGGATTTGTGGTAATGGAGGTTGGATCAAGCGATGGCGGGTGTTTACACCCTTTTTAAGATTATTTTATCAATGTTATGTTTTTATGAAATACACAACAATAAAAAAGAATGTAAGGTTTGGAGACTAGGAGCTATTATGATAAATTGACTTCCAACATTAATTGTAAAAAATCATAATAACGTATTAGTTTTTTCAATGTATGTATACATGCTCAAAATAAAAAAGAAAGAGAGAGGGGGGAGGGAGAGAGAGAGTTGGATATACAGAGTTATACAAGACGAATTTGGGAATATAAATCAAAGAATATGGAATTGTAGAGACTAGTAAATCCTCACTACTAAAACTGTGACTTGAAACCCTCCTGGTACAGGACCATACAGTCTGGTCAAGATGTAAAATCTAGCCCTTCCCCTTTTGTATGATCTTGGACACCTTCAAAATTGGACTATGTGACGTTCTAGGTCCTTTGGTGGCCTGGGATTTTACTTCATTATCAAACCTAGTTTTTGCACAATCTCAATATTATTTGTAATCAGTTGAATCACTCTAAAACCCTTATTGTGGTTAGAAGACCATGTGAGAAGATTAGTATTTGGGTTAAGGTGCACCTCGTGCAGTGCCTACATCAACACTACTCTAAAGAAGCCTTGAACCACACATATTTTTCTACCTAGCATGTGATATCTATATGGATACAAGTGGTTGGAAAATTAAACCCATTCAATCATGCTTGATTGTACGAACCACACATATTTCTCCTCCTAGCATGTGATATCTATGTGGATGCAACTGGTTGGAAATTTAAACCCATTCGATCATTCTTGATTGTATTATGCTCTTACTAAGACTAGGAAATATGAAATTGGTGTGTTTGGATGTAAGGGAAGGTAGACTCCTTGACCTAGTTGAGTGCTTCATAACTATGGTAGTAGCCACCATAATGGACATGCATCAACTTTTGGAAGATTTAGGGAGCTTTGAGTTCAAAATCCCTTTTCTAGTTTTTTGAGTGGTCTTTTTTGGCTGGGCGCATGGAATTACTATGTAACACCAACTTTTGATGCGCCCCCTTTAAAGCCTTTGGCAAGCATATTTTCCAGTGTCAACACACTTTTTGGTGCGCCTTGTATGTTGAGTCTTCTCTGTGTGCGCCAAGGCGCACTGTGCCTTCATCACATCTTTTATTTTGTTGCGCCCACTTTTCGGTGCACCAAAGGGCGCTCCATAATCTAATGACATCACAAATTTTGGTGCGCCAAAGGCATGCTTAGTTTCATGCTGGCAGATGCTTGCTGCCTTCCCATGTCGACAGTAACTTTGGTGCGCCCTTTCCAAAGTTGGTGTGGCGCATTTATGACTTGCTCACCTATATATATGTTTTTGCGCCACCCAAAATGTCATTGTCTCCAGTCGCAGAGCATGATTATTTTCTCTGAGCCTAAATGCGTTGTGGACCCATTGCGCGATTTTCACTATTTAATCCAGGTAAGAGGTTCCTTTCTCTTTTCGTCGCGTTTTGCGTTTTTGGTTCTTGGTGCGCTTGCGTGGTCTGGTTTTAGTTTGGAGGTATTGAAAATATCCCAATAAATGATATGGTGTAGCCGTGAAAGCAGAGTTGGAAAATGTGTCATTTCAGAACCATATAGCGTCAGTCAAGACCACTAGCCTTGCGCCCTCTTTGGCACATCAACCTTCCTTGTTGCATCGCATATCCGCCCCTTCGGCGCACCATCTATGCAACACCAGCTTTATCCACGCTAAGTACAAGGCTTTGAAGGCGCAAGCGCATTCCCCATTACAACTGCATCATGTTGTGTAAAACCCTTTTGTGCACCGTGTCAAACTACCTTGGGCACACAAAATGTTCATGCAACCAAAATCCATGCGCCTCTTGGTGCATCCTGTCTCTATGCAACACGATGATGCACCCTTTTCAAAAATGTAAGTATTCTATGCGCCATGCGCCTTTGGTGCCAGATTTAACCTTTGCAACACTACTTTTCTCATGCGCCTTACCTATTTAGCCCTGTAAGCTGTAGTTTTCATGCGTCATGCGCCCTGAGCCTCAAAATCTCTAACTCTTTCTTCTACTAACATTTTCAATGGAAGATCAAATGGCTAATACAACCTTTTCAGATTGGGTCTCGCTTCTTCTTCATGCAGACCAGCAACTGTTCGAAATAACATATGTCAACATCAAGCAAGACCTATCGAAGTCCAAAGGAAAGGCCAAACTAACGGAAGAAGAGATGAAATACAAATATCAAGAGGATGCCCGAGTCCCAGGCCGAGTGTAAGGACATCAGAGAAGAATTGGGACATATTGATATGGAGGAATTCTGGGCTAGAACTCAGAAATTCACAAGGAGTCCATGGATGGACAAACTGATAGGCAGTGCCCTGCACTTCACTGGTGGAATCCCAGTCAGTGCCGTTGAATTCTTGATGGTGATTGCCCAATGTTACAACAAAAGACACAAGGTGTGTCAAACAGCAAGGGTAGTCATTAACCTCACTGTCACTTTGAATACTCGGCATACCTCACCACAGGCACTTTGTGGCCATCAGTCAAACAGATTTTAAGGCATGGGATGACAATGCAGATCACCAACTAATGAATGAAGTTTACTTGAAAAACAAAAAGGTAGTAACACCGGTGGCCCCAAATCATCCACCGCAGTGACTTCTCAGAGGAGCTCAGCGACACCAATTACGTTCCTGAGTAGGGTCTTTCGGCCTTTCTAACACCCATTATTTCCATAAATATGATGCGGTACTTAGATACCATGAACAAGAATACGCCTGATAGCACTTTTGCTGGGGAGAAATTATAAGCAGCACAATCTCTGAGCAGCTACAACAATTTAAAACAACAGGGACATTCATATGAACTTCTATGTACGCTACAGCATCGGAGAGGGGACTATCCAGGCCTTAGTTTGGCTCAGGTCAAGAAATACGAGTACTACTCTGGAGAATAGCATCTCTTCACAAAAGTTAACGATGTGTTTTTCTATCACATCATCTACCTATTGAGGCTGAATATGAATTATGGTCGCACGACCAAAGGCATAGTAGCAGCCACTGAGAAATGGGGGGCCTTGTTCACCTAGTTTCCACATTCACCTATTTAAGGGCTGCCAACTTTTTAGGAGAGCCAACCAGGCTACTAAGGTAACCTGGACCTAAACTGATTCTGCTGGAGCTGTCAAGGTAGCTGATCACATACCACGAGAAATGCCTAAAAAGAAAGAAAGGTGGAACTCCTTTTTGGGCCCATGCTCTACCCACCACAAGGCGAAGAAAATGTTCGCAGAGATGGAGTTACTCAATTTGAAACATGACTTTCTAGCCAGGCCTACCTTTGACCCAAGGAGTTGTCTGCCAAGGGAGAAACTTGATCCAATCCACGTCCCTCAGATCGCATTTTTGACGTCATCCATGAGGTAGAGCTCAGGAGAAAGGATCATTCTCGCCTAGCCCTTGGCAGAAATCATCCAATATGGGATAGCCATTGTCCCCAAAGGCTTCCAAACTACGGAAGATGAAGTAGACAAGGTATATGCTAACACAGATGGGGACAATTGGCCCTTTCTAGCCATTGATAGAACTAAGGCCCCTCAGACAATTGATGAGAGGGTTAAGGAGACTTTGCGTAGGATAGCGCATTGGTGCCGGATGAACGGACTAATCTACCTCGGGGTTGATTTCATAACCTCCCCGTTGGGTAACGCACCTCCACGGTCCAAACAGCAGCCTAAAGGCAAGGGAAGAGGTGTAGAAGGTGAATCCAGCACCACTCTGGAAGAAGCATCCTACCTTCCGCGGCACCCCGAGCAGGTAATAACTCGTTCGCCAGAGAAAGAAACAGAGGAGGAAGTTCCAATAGGCCCATCCACTCAGGATGTTGGCATTGCCACAACAACCGAGGTCCCCTTCCGTCTTCTTCTTCTCTTCCTTCCCCTCCTCGAGAAACTCAGGTGAAAATCCCTTTGGTCGTGTCCTCTCCCCCTTCTTCTTCTACTGTTCCCCCTCGCCTCTTCATCTATCTTCTCTTCCCTCGCTGATCTGTCCTCCTCCATTTCTTCCCTCGTCTCTGAGCTCCCTTCCCTTCCTATTTCTTCCACAGGTCAGTTTCCCTTCCTTCCGTGGGTGCTTCTTCGGCTATTCTCTCAATGCCGCCCGCCTCGTGTCTCCACGTTTTTCCCCTCTACTACTACAGCTGTCCCCCTCCTACCATAGCTCAGCCTGGATCTCTCAACATAAGTCAGCAAAAGAGGAAAGTTCCCATCGTTCCGATGGACTCTTCTGTGATCCCATCTAAGGGGGCGAAGAAGCAGAAGCCTGTCACGCGCTTCTCTCAAAGTCCTGTAGGAGAAAGAGTTATGGAAATCGCATACCCCAATCCCCTCAAAGAGAAAAATGATCTATCTCCGACAAAACTATGACCCAAGTCACAATGGGGACATCTTCTGAAAGTCTTCAGGGGGAGGCATTGACGCCCTCTGCAAGAAGCTTAAAGAGATAAAGGAAGAGAAAAGGCAACTGAAGGAGCAAAACAAATATCTGCTCCAAGCCTTACAGAAGATGGGTAGTGCGCCTCCCACAACTGCCCGCCGATACTTCTAAGCTTCTCAGCAGGAAAAATTAATGAGTATGCCAAATAGCAGGGTATGGCCGTTTCCGCTTGGAGGATCCAAATCCTCAAAGACAACGAAAAAGTGATCGCCGAGTTCTTCGACTTGTACCTGAAATTAAGAGCGAATAAAGAGCTCTAAGCGTTAGCAGGGCCCATATCAGAAGAGTTGGAACATGCTATGCAGCACGAGGCCTTCCAAAAAAAATTTTGACTGTTCAGTCGAAGATCTGGTCAAGTTTGGCATCTTCGGGCATCCAAGGGCCCTCAACAAAATCATGTCCACTCTAGACTACCGGGTGGATCAGCTAGAATTTATTCTAGAAAAAATTGACAAAGTCAAGGAAGAAGCCCTGAATGCGATGCTCCAAATGGAACATTGTTCTTAATATGTCCCAGGGTTACTTACTCCTTCCTTCACTTTAAGGAAAGCTGATGAAACCACCCGGATCTTCAAGGAGATCGCTTCTCAAGGAACAGGGCCAGAGGTCACATTTGACACAGAATCTATCAACAACCTGTTGGCCTGAGGGACTTCATTGGGTTCCTCATTGAGGCAGAAAAAGGACTATTCCAAACTCCCAGAGAAACTCATAGATGAGCAGGAGACTTGTGAGGTGATAAGTGATAGGCACATCCTTCCCAGGATCAACTAGGGCCAATAATCAACAAGTTCATGGAATACCGCTCTTAGTTCCATATCTCGTCACCTGAGGAGCAACAAAAGTAGTCCACCCCCCTTTCGGCCACAACGAATAGATGCTAGCTTCTTCTTCTCCTTCTTCTCTTTCTCTTCTTCGTCTTTCTTTTTGGAAATATCTAGAGTATGTTGATACAAATGATGATGTCATCCATGTTGCATCATGGGATGATGTCATCCATCAAGTTGTAAAAATTCAACATTTTTAGATATTTTGTAAATATCTTTGTAAATAGTTGTTAGCTCCTTTTTGCCTTATTTTCTCTTCTTCTTCTATAAATACTAATACTTGTAGTACTGGGGACATGGGTGGATATCTTTCAGACGAAAAATAGAAGTGAAGAAAAAAGACTAGCTTTCTTGTAACAGAAGAAAACAGTAATGCAAATATTGAGACTTTGTACTGAATAGCTGTGTTATGCATCACTTTCTTAAAATTTTGTAATGAAGGCCCCAAGCATTATTTGTTGATGTTGGCCAACACTGTCTCCATAATCACTTACAATCCCTCCATCAAGCCACTAGTGGTTCTAAACCCCTTAGAACAAAAAAGATTTGAATATATTATCATAAATATATCAAAATAAAAAATAAAAAGCAAATTCATAAAGTGAGTGTCTACATTTTCCCCACCTTTACGTATGAAATGAAAATTACATGCTTAAAGGAAAATATACCTAAGTGTATATATACACTTTGTATTTGTTCAAAGTAGCACAACACTTACTCCCACTCTATTTCTTACCAAGGGATTTTTTCTAGTATCTCTATGGGGGCTATGGGTGCCTAGTTTGCAGTAGAGAAATGTTGCAACTATAATCAAATGCATCTTTGTTGGGATGTTCTTCCTCAAATTATATTTAATTCATTCTATAAATTATTGGTTGGCATAAGAGAAATCCATGAATATAAAAAATATCTCTTTGGGGTTTTTTCTAGTATCTCTAAGGGGGTTATGGGTGCCTAGTTCGTAGTAGAGAATAAATTATTGGTTGGCATAAGAGAAATCCATGAATATAAAAAATATCTCTTTGGGGTTTTTTCTAGTATCTCTAAGGGGGTTATGGGTGCCTAGTTCGTAGTATAGAAATTTTGCAACTAGAATCAAATGCATCTTTGTTGGGTCTATAAATTATTGGTTGGCATAAGAGAAATCCATGACTTATACCTACCTTCTACATACCATCCTCCATGGATAACTTGTTATAATCACTCCTACATATTAGCTAGTTTGTTTTCACATATTGTCCTTCAAGTAGTAATTCACTTTCACGCACACACAATATATCTCAATAAGAAACATGACTAGTATGTTGGTAGGTGATGTTCATATCTTGTTGAAAATCCTATTTTAATATATCTCTTGTCCCGTGATACATGTCTCTTAGTTAATCACTTGCTCGCTAACAATCTTATACAAACCATGTCAATACATTACACACCTACTTCACTTTCATTATTACATACATGTCACTTGTATTCCATTTCACCTAGACAAAACATTTGGGGACACCTGCTACCTTCTGTATAACTTTTATATAACCACCACTTCTCATATATGTTAACCTACAACCATGTTCACTAATAACTATTGGGTTGGGAAAACATTTCTCTCATACTCTCTAATGCATATCCACTCTTGTATTTGTCACTTATCATGTTTTTGCCTACACATGGTTAGGGAAACATTGTCCTTGCTTCAATCATATTTCCTTTACCACAATCAGTTTCTATATTTCATCAATTACCACCTTTTGTCACATGTTATGTTGGGGAAACATGCGGCTCAAAATATTTCACTTGAGGGGGGATACTATACCAAAGCCTTCTTATCAATATCATGACACTCAATCAAAATATATCTTAGTTAATTGACCAAATAGTCTATACCTTGAAAAATAAACCTTTCAACCCCTTCATAAAATCCAATTGAAGTGTCCCATTAATCAGATTTCCAAGTTCATGTCTATCTAGTCAACTATATAAGTCCACATGCGCAACAACCATTGTCATAAGGTTAAATGAGCTTCATCTCGTCTTTAGTTTTTACGTTGTATCCTACATGCTACAAAATGCAACCCAAAAAGGGAAAATGTAGACATTAGAAAATGTATTTCTAAGGTCACATCATTTATAAAAATACAAAAATAATATAAAACATAATAATCAATAAAAAACAAATAATCCCATAAAATAACTAAAAATATAAAGTAAAGCTAATTAAAGACATGTCACCTATTCAATTATCCTCACCCACTCAAATTTAATCTCATCACATATCTCTATGTACTTTGAACCCATATCTATCCCAATACTCTATGCAGGAAAAATCTATAAAATAACAATCGCCCCCCGACTTGGCTCCTCCTGGTCTATCGGATTTTGGAAAACTTGTGCTCTTATTCACATATGCTTTACTTACATGTTTTTTTGAAGGAGAAATAATACCATCTTGGATAGTTGAACCTTTCTACATAAGTTCCATATTTCTATATTTTCAACATAGGTGACAATCCCAAAAGTGGCTAGTTTGTGAGTACTCTACAACAATGCATGTGACTAAGCTACAACTAGAGATAACATATAATTAGTCAACACACCATCAAAAATCAACAATATTCCATGAATAAACCTTACACCACGACTTGGTCCCATTGAGCCCTCAAATAGGTACACCATTTCATTTATCATTGTATGTTAAGTACATGTTATTTTATCAACCTTTAAAAGGTTAGGGATCTGATTGATGAATGCCCCCTAACCATAAAAAATACTAACATTTACCCCTAGTTTTATGATTATAAATTTAGATTTGAAGAGCTTAGTCTACTTTATTCATGGAAATAACCTCATGATCATCCCTCACACATAAAATTATTATAATAAACCCATATTTTTAGTAGCATGATCTAAGCTTGATTTATTTGATATTTATAATACTTTGCAGGGTAGCTCATATCTCGATGTACATGGAAATTCATCAAAGAACAATAGAAAGTGTTTTTTTTTCATATGTTGTAGTTGTAAGTGCCTTGGTTGATATGTATGAAAAATGTGGAAGTATGTAGAACACATGTGAACTATTTGAAAAATGCATGAGCAGAGGGATGTCATCTCATGGAATGCAATGATTGTAGGATATTCTTAAAATAAGGTTATTAAATATGCCTTGAATTTTTTAAAGAAAATACATCTATAAAGTGTAAATCCAAACTCCTTAACCTTTACCAACATCCTCTCAACATATTCCAAATTAGGAGCTTTAAAATTGGGTGTGGACATCGATAAAATAATTATGGAAAAGGGATTTTGACATATGTTGCAATTAGGAATGTCTTGGTAAATATATATGCAAAATTTGAAAGTATATACAAGGCATGATAATTATTTTATAAAATAACTTAAATAAATGTGGTCTCATGGACTATTATGATGGGAAAATATGAACAAAATGGATTTGTTAAAAAGTCCCTATAAAAATTTAAGACAATGCAATTGGAAGGTGTAAATCCAAACTCCACAACCTCTGCCAACATACTCCCAACTTGTGTAAAAATGGGAGCTTTAGAGAAGGGTATGGACATATGTCAAACTATAATGGAAATCAAATTTTTGTTAGATTTCGTAGTTACAAATGACCTAATAGACATGTATGTAAAATATGGAAGCATATATAAGGCACATGAACTGTTTGACAACAGACCTCAAAATAATGTAGTTTTATGGATCAATACGATTAAAAGATATGTAAAAAATGGCGTTCTTGATGAGGATTTAATAATTTTTTAATTAATTCCCCAAAGAAATATGGTCTCATGGACCATGACAATTATAGGATATGCACAAAATGGTTTTGTTGAAAATGGCTTAGTAAATTTTATGTGAATACAATTGGTAGGGGTAAAGTCAGACTCCAAAAGCTTTTTGAGCATCCTCCTAACTTATTTTGAATTGAGAGCCTTGCAACATAGAATAGACACCCATCAAAGTATTATTAAAAGGGGATTCTTGTCATATATTGTTGTTGTGAATCCCCTTCTAGATATATACAAAAGGTGAAAGTATGCACAAGGCACAAAAACTATTTAACAAAATGCCTCAAAAAATGTGGTCTCATAGAATGTAATGGTTGTAGGATATGCAAAAAGTGGGTTTTACGAGGATTATCTCAAACTATTTATACAACTAGAGCACTCTAGAGCACACCTTGACCATATAATATTTTTTTTTGTTTTATTAGCCTGTAACCATGTAGGTTTAGTGGACGAGGGTTATAAATACTTCAATAGTAGGAGTAACTTTTATTTCAACATGCTTACAATTGATCATTATGTGTAAATGGGTTATGTTCTTGTTTGTGTGAGCTATCTTAAGGAAAATTTAAACTTGTCATTAAAATTACTATAATATATTTTGTTATTTTCATAATCATTGCACCTCCTTTAGGCATAATTGTGTCACCTTAACTATCATGTATATGTTGAATCAATCATATCAACCAACATCTTCATCTTTGGTATAAATATTTCATTTATCATGTCAAAACTTTATGATATAAATATATGAATAAAATAATGTAATGGTAATAACTAATCATGAGTACCAATCATTAATAAACACACAAATTTATTAATATCATAACAATTAACTAGTCACATACTACTTATTAATAAACACACAAATATATTAATACCATAGAAATTAACTAATCCCTCAAAAATATTACATGTCTATGGACTAAACAAAATGTTTGACGGTATTTATTTTCTTACGATGCTTCCGAACAACCATTGTATATTTTTGCTTGGGGAATAATGTCATGGATTGACAAAAGTTGATTCTCATGTATTTTTTGCTTGTTAAGTTTAGCATCCCATTCCAAAATCACAAATTTATGGAGTAATAAAATAAAATTGTGTTAATAAATTTTACCACAAATAATTGATAAAAATTGACAATGGTGATAGACAATTTTTCCATTATATAATATCACTTTATAGTTTAAAAACTTTTTATATAATAATACTTCATATTTTAAAAAAAACACACCCCAGTATTTATTTACACCCTTATGGAAATTGCTAGTATAACATCTATTAAATGTAATTAAATATACTATTTTATATTTTTAAAAAGATATTTTTTATAATAATAAAATATTTCACATTAAAAAAAGTCACACTCCATACAATGCACTTTACACTTTTATTGTTATTGCTAGTATAAGATTTGTTGAATACACTTAAATATGTTTAATTTCAACTATGCTTTCTTGTGTGGGAATAAGACGCTAGTGGCACTCGTGCCTCATATCCTATAACAATCACCTTATTCAATAAATCAAATACTTTTAACCAATCAAAGTTATTAATTTATATCATCCCCCCTAGCCTCAAGCCACAAACTCTAATGATGAAACCCAAGCTGCAATAATGAAAAATATGAAGAAGAGAGAACAAGCCTTGGGCAACAAAGAAGGTGAGGTGGCGGAGGTTCTATCCAATTTGAGAATTGGTGAGTCTTCCAAGGGGAAGAGTATCAATGAAGACAAATCCATAGACATCAACATGGAAGCACGATCGGCTAACATGGAGGTGTTCATCGATACCCTACTCAAGGTCACAAAAGATTTGGTGCAAGAAATGCAAGAATGCCAAAGGAAAGCAACCATTTAGGAAAAAAGGATTAATGACATAAAAGAAGAGCTCATTATGCAAGAACAAAGGGTGGCCATCATCCAGGATCGAGTCTCTGAACTTTTGAATAGTGGTTCTCCCATAGAAAGAATGTGCTTGGTCCTTAGCAGCTCAGACGAGGAGGAAGAGGTTATGGACTATTCAAATGAGGATGACAACCAAGAGACTAAAGACTTACAGAATCCAGGCCCCAGTTCCATAACCATAAGTAGGAAGAAGGAGAAATGTTAGTTGAATTCAGGTTGACTGTTGTTTTGTTTTGGGTTTTTTGTGTTCTTGCTCCTTTGGAAATTTATCATTTTTGTATTAAAAAAACATACTGAAGGTGTTTTGTGCTTTGTCTCTCTCTAGGATTTCGTTTTGCCCAAGCTTTTTTGTCTAGTTCTGGACCTAGATCCTTTGTGGACTTTTTTCCACCCTAGTTTCTTTTGTTTTGCATTGCACCGTGGGTTTGGGTCCCCTTCAAAACCAATCTATTTACCTAATAAAAAAATCTATTACTTTATTGTAAATATTTTCATTTCTGATGTGAGATATAAATTTAACAATTTTCTATTAAAACAAATCCAATTTTTTAATTTACTTATTCTTTTATTTGCCACTTTTTAGTGATTAAGTAAATTTAAGACTTCATCACGATATAACTTGTTTATAATTTTTTTGCCTATAAATTATAAAGTTGATATATGTACTATATTTTATGTTAGATATGACACGTTCACCTAAATAAAACAATCGACAATATCTTATTGGGATCTAATTTTTTAATGCAAAATATATTAAAAAAACTTACATTGACAGTTATTAATTATACCATTATTTATGTTAGATGTGATAGGTTTACTTTAATGATATGTTTGACTATATCTTATTGGGCTACACTTTTTTAATAATTTTTATAATAAAAAATTAATTAGTTAGTTGCAAGTACATGGAATTCTCATTTTTACACTTGTAATTTTCCTCTAACTAATTTAGAATTCTAATCAATTTTATGATGCAAGAACTTGCCACATTGTGACTCTTGATTAATTTTATTATAATTTAATGAAAATTATTTTGTTTAAAAGGAACGATACCCAGACCATACCAAGCCAAGAACACAGATGCCAATCAAACACCACGATCCATAAGATGAAAGTAAGTCACTAGAATAACTTTACATAAACCTTTGCAAACAAATGAACAACAATATCATATGTTATTATGGAACTAAATGAAATACAATGAGAATGGGCCTTGCTTATATAGGCAAGGAATAACAATCTAAGAACCAGTCAAGGTCATAGATCAAGCCATAAATCATGGAAAGAACTAGTTAAGTCCATAGATTTAGGAGAGAACTAGACATCAAGGATCTAGTCAATACCATAGATCAATGAAATAACTAGTCAATACCATAGATCAAGGAAAGAACTATACCTAACAACTAGATAATATCCCTCTAATATCTAAATAAATAAAAATAAATATCCACACACATAAGTGGGTGAGGATAAATACAATAAAGGTAAATAAAGTACCTAGGTGAACATGAGATAAGGTAAATATCTACTCTAACACCCCCCCTCAAGTGAAGCTAGGGGCCAAAATAGAAGTGGCATGTCCACAGTATGAGTCCCGACAACTAGGCCTGATGAGGTACTCATGTACAATATATCCATGAAGAAATATCGAACCAAAAGAAGGAAAGAATCCTGCTAGAAGGAAAGAGAAAGAAGAAGGAAGATGTTCTCACGAACACCCCCCAAGAACAACTTCTGAAACCCCAAGCATTCCACACAACTCAAGGTAGCGAGGTGATGCAAAAGGCTTTGTAAAGATGTCTATAACCTGTTGTTGAGTCAGAATGTACTCTAAGCAAAGAACTCCATCCTGAATGTGCCGACAAATGAAGTGGATGTGTATCTCAATATGTTTGGTCTGCTGGTGCTCAACTGGGTTACGAGAAATGTGAATTGCACTTTGGTTGTCACACCAAAGTACAATTGGTGAATCCTATGGGAATCCAAACTCTGTCAATAACTGGCAAAGCCAAAGAATCTGCTGACTCACTGTAACTGTTGCCCTGTACTCTGCCTCTGAAGATGAAAGTGCAATAACCTGTTGCTTTTTACACACCCAAGCAACTGGAGAATAACCAAGACAAAAAAGATAGCCAAAAGTGGAGTTCCTGTCATCAATAGAACTTACCCAATCTGAATATGTATACCCAACCAAATGAGTAGAACCCCTAGTGTAGTGTAGGCCAAAGTGGAAAGTGTCTTATAAATAGTGCAAAATCCTTTTAGCAGTCTGTTAATGACTACTATGAGGAGAATGTGCAAACCGAGATACGAGCCTCACTGCAAATGAAATATTAGGGCGAGTATGGATCAAGAACATGAGACTCCCAACCAACTACCTATATAATGTAGGATCACAAAGTGGTGTGGTACATGTGGAAGTAAGAGTAACTCCATACTGAAAAGGAGATGGACTTGGCTTGCAATCAGCCATATCAAAACGCCTAAGAAGATCATGGGTGTACTCTTTTTGACTCAAATGAATCCCTAAATCTATTTGAGAAATATGCAAACTAAGGAAATAATGAAATAGCCCAAGATCTGTCATGTCAAACTGTGTAGAAAGATCCCTCTGAATACTCTGAATGTGGGAAGAAGAGTTGATAATAAGTAAAAAATCATCAACATACAAGACAAGTATCACAATATCCTCACCAACATGTTGGAGATACACTGTATGATTGGAGTGGTAATGAACAAAACCAGTAGATAGAAGAAAAGAATCCATCTTCTCATACCAAGCTCGAGGGGCTTGTTTCAGACCATAGAGAGACCGTCGGACCCTACAAACAAGAGATGAATCCTTAAAAAATCTAGCCTGCTGCTCTATGTATATTTCCTCTTATAGATCTCCATGTAATAAGGCACTCTTCATGTTCATCTGGTATACAGGCCACCCCTGTGATGCAACAATAACAAGTATAAGGTGGAAAAAATCCATCTTGGCAACGGGTGCAAAAGTCTTAGAGTAATCAATACCTTGAACTTGTGAAAAAATCTTTGCAACAAGACGAACCTTATACTTGTCAATGGACCCATCAGCTGCATATTTGGTTTGGCATACCCACTTACACCTAACCATCTTTCTTGCTTTAGGAAGAGATACCAAATCCCAAGTATGATTCTTCATCAAAGAAGAATACTCAGTTGCCATCACATCATCCCACTCCTGTATCCTATGAGCTTTTGAAAAATATCGTGGATCCTCAGAAACTACCTAACACAAAAATCCATAACCTATAGAATGTGTGTGATTATGCCTAGTGGGTGGAAGATCATCTATGAAAGGTGTTGCCTCAGAAACTGTACTACGAGCCCACTTAGGCATAGTGACAACATAAGTGGGAATAATATCCTAAACGACATCTATAACCTCCTCATCAATCTCCTCAAAGAAAGGATACTCAAGATGAGATGAAGAAGAAGAAGGAGGCATGGAAGAAGATGAATAATCATGAGGAGTGAAACATTCATCAAACTAAACATGTGCTCAAAAAAGAACATCATGTGTATCAAGATCTAAAATACGATAAGCTCTCATGTCCTCGTAATACCATACAAAGATCAAGGGTTTACTCTTCTTATCCAAAGCTTTCCTTTTCTTCTTTGGCACAAAGGCCCAAGCATGGCTCCCAGAGACTCAAAAAAAAGTGACATCTGGCTTAGTGTTGGACCAAGCTTCCTCTAGAGTCAAATGCTTAAGTGCTTTATGTGGTGTGTGATTCTAAATGTAGTTAGCACAATTAACTGCTTCTGCCCAATAAATAGGAGGTATATCTTTAGAATGCATCATACAGTTAGCCATTTCCTTCAAAGTTCTATTCTTCCTTTTTGCTGAGTCATTATGTTGTGGAGTATGAAGAACATAATGCTGGTGAATAATGCCTTGAGTTTCCAAAAAGTCAGAAAACTCATTGCTGAAGTACTCCCCCATTATCAGTACAAAGGTTCTTTATGCTACTAGAAGATTGTTTCTCGACCAAAGCCTTGAAGAATTTGAAGTGTGAAAAAACATCACTTTTTTACTTGAGAAAATAAACCCAAGTACGCCTTGAGAAATTATCAATAAACGTAAGTGCATACTTAGCTCCATTAAAAGATGGCGTAGGAAAAATCATCAAGTCACTATGCACAAGCTCAAGTGTTGAAGAAGCTCTCTTAGACAAATTCTTAGGAAAAGGATCTTGGTGTTGTTTTCCTAATGCACAACCGTGACAAAATCCCTCAAGACAAGAAACTCTAAGAAGACCATCTACCATACCATGAGTGCTCAACTCCTTCAAATATCTGTAATTGAGATGTCGAAATCTTTCATGCCAAATCTTACTCTCTGAATCTACATGAGAAACCAATCCTATCCCTATAGAAGAAGTGTCATCAAAACCCTCCAACTGATACAGTTTAGAATTATAAACAATAATACACTGAGTGTCCAATGAATGAGGCTCCAAAAAAGTTCATACTTCTGCTCCATGTGGTGTAAAAGTCACTATTTTTCCTTGACTAGAATGAAAAATTTGATATACAAAAAGTAAATTTGTAGTGATGTTAGGAACATATAGTGCATCTTGGATACTACCACCATCAAGTTGTATATCACCTTTTCCTTTAACAAAAAGAAAGGAAGAATCTCCAACCTCAAATTTGGAAGTAGAACTCAAACCTAGAGAAACAAAAGACTCCTTGGAAGAAGTCATGTGATGAGAAGCACCATAATCCATAACCCAACTATCTGCAAGTGGTGATTGAGATCTCCCAACAACATTAAGTGCTTTTCCAGGATGATTAGAAGGAGGTGGCGTGGAGATAGAAATTTTGTGTTTCTTGACTGCATCCTCTAAGGCTTGCATTCGCTTATAACACCTATGTTCTTCATGATTACTACCCCCACAAAAAGAGCATGAACAACTAGAATTATTCTTGGATTTAGAATATTCCTTGGGTTTTGAGTTGTTTTCTTTGGGTTTAGGAGAATTTTGAGATGGAGAAGGTGTGGATTTGGTTTTATTGTTTGGTTTTCCCTTGCCCTTAGGATTAGATGCAACTAATGCCTTTTGAGAGGTGGAAGACTCAAGGTGAGACAATTTGGATTCTTCCATAATAAGTCTTTCACAAAATGTTTCTAAGTTAGGCATTTTGAATGTGTCACCTAAGGGATCAATACTAGAGAAAAAGGTAGAAGCAACAAATTGAAATTGTCCTTTCAACTTGGATAGAATCAAGTAAACACACTCTTCATCTTTCTTATCTCTTCCACTCCCCTTCAATTGTGTCAACAAATACTTGAACTTGGTAAGATAGTCTCTAATTGTTGGAAAATATTAAGGATTAAGAGAGTTGATCTCAATTTCAAGTTGCATGGCTCTCATATGATCCACCTTACCAAATAAATCCTTCAATTTCTCCCATATTTTGAAAGGAGAGTCACACTTTTCTAAATGAAACAAAATAATGTCACTTACATAAGTTCCTATCAAACCCATACACTCATCAAATTTGCACTGGTATTGAAATTTCTCATATTCTCTAGTGAACAATGGTTGTTCTGAAGAAGTTAAAGCCCATAATCCTTTCTGCTTAATTATTATTTCCATTATTGGTTTCCATGTGTGGTAATTATGTGTTGTTAATGGCTCAACATGATCTAATGCAGAAGTAGATAAAGACACCATCCTCAAAAAATCACCAAAAGAAATTCAAGAACCAAGCAATGCAAAAAGACCCCCAAACAATGCAACAAGATCCCCCTCGGATTGTGGCACTTTATAATTAAAGTGTGATTCTCAAAATAAATATTTCCAATAGAAATAGCATAAAAAAACAAGCACTTTTGCAAAAAAAACGACACTCAAAACCAAGTTACCGATCAAAAGATACAAGTTTTTCAATATTATGCTCTACTATTTATTTTAGTTGCCACTAAAATAGAATAAAATGCTCTTACCTTCACCACACAAATAAAATTAAAGGGGGCTGGAGTTAAGCACCTCACAAGCTTTAAGCCCTCATATGACCATACCATATGACCTAGGGCTAAGGATTTCAATGGGTGTTATTCAATACCATAGATCAAGGAAAGAACTAGTCAATACCATAGATCAAGGAAAGAACTATACCTAACAACTAGATAATATCCCTCTAATATCTAAATAAATAAAAAGAAATATCCACACACATAAGTGGGTGAGGATAAATACAATAAAGGTAAATAAATTACCTAGGTGAACATGAGCTAAGGTAAATACCTACTCTAACATTGTTAACATTGCATGACATGACTAATTTTGAAGATGTTATTATAGTTTTAATATTTTTTTAAATTATAGAAATGGGGAATCGATTATCATTGGATGCATGTGCTTTTATATTAAAATGTCATTAAAAAATAAATACTAAAAATTTAAGCAATGTGTCTGGTGCGATTAAAGTCATTGAATTATTAATTATTATAGACACTTCAATTTTGTCTTAACATTTTGACAGCATCAGTTTTAGTATACTTTGACATATTTGGGTAATTGATATATATTTGACTCTTGAAAACACTTTCCCTCAATTAGTTTACCCATCCAATATCTTAGCCACTCTCATCTATCAGTCATACTTATTCAATTTTAATTTATTTTTTACATGAACACCTTCATAATCCTAGAAAAACATTCTCTAATCACTATAGCCATATGTTTCCACCTCTTGGATAATATCGGCAACCTCAAACAATGTCATTGACCAACAATGTCCCGCTACGTCAACAAGGTCAATGAACCTCTCATGGATAGTTTGTAAATTTAGGAAATTTAATTAGGTCAACTTAGACATGTTTCATGGGCCGTTTCTGGATGAAAATTAACAAAGAGTCTCCCATATATATAAATGACCCCTAAAGTCATTCCTTACCTCACGTGTGTTGAAGATTATTATACAAAGGAATAGGAATATATTTAGTCTTCAAAGAGAAACCCTATATTAGTGTACTGTGCCAAATTTAAATACTAAGAGTTCGAATCACATGATATCAAGTTACAAAGTATAGAGGAATGATTACATCTATACGATTTATGGTTTTACACATTCATACATACACATAGGTAGGAGAACTATGTGTAGATTGAGCCCTTTTTAACGTATTAGTACATACAAAATGCTCAATCATCATAATGGTTTACTAAGCTCATTCTAACTAAAAATGATAACCCCTTTTAAATGTATTTATATATAATCAATGAAACTCGAATGTGTCATAAATGTAGTGGGATTAGGATGAATCTTAAGAATTCAGCACTTTGTAACCCATGTAGGAGTCATAGTATATACCATAGGAGATCTAGGCGAAAGCTTGTGAGGAAGATACCTACTAGAGGTAACATGAGTAATAAGATCTTAGGAGGATTCCTGCAAGGGATATACCCACTAAAGCTAACATGGGTAATCAAATACCCAGGAGGATTCATGCAAGGGATATACCCATTAAAGATAACATGTGTAATATGAGACATATGATGATTCTTGCAAGGGATAGACCTATTAGGGATAACATGTGTAATAGGATACCTAGGAGGAATCCTACAAGGTATAGACCCAATAGGGCTAACGTGTGTAAGTTTAACAAACTTAGTATAACAACACTCACTTTCTTACTTAGGATGCTAGGTATTGGGACGTCATATGGGATACCATTAACCATAAAGACTTGTTAATTGTAGATAAATTTGACACATTGGTGCAAGGTGGATGGTATAACCTTAAGAGCACACATCCAAGGGAAACGTAGACATCTATCACATGAAATGATCTAGACAACAACCTAGGTGGCAATTCTAGTGGGGAAATTTCTAGGAGTCATAACTTTTACACCATAGCTCTGATTGATTCCTTTCAAAATGTGTCAGAAATCTTAGAACATGTAAAATATGGTGAAAGTGTGCAACAATTTTTTTGGAAAAGTTTTACCCCCAAAATCCACTTCTAAAGGCCTCAAATTGTAATTTTTGTAGTGATGTCTAAAAATAGTAATTTCGTAATTTTTTTGCATATTTAATTCACGGAAGGTGAATCGCCTTGTCTCCCTTGAGATTTTTGACCTTCCACATTCTTCTATATGTCTCTTCATATTTCTAAAAGTAGTATATAAGTAGATTTAACCCATAAGGGGAAGAAACACATCTCCCCATGGATATAACTATTGTAATCACAATCTTCTGAGAAATATACATATTTTCTTAGAAATAGTTTTGAGCAATATACACATATTTTCAGAGATTAATTTTTTGTTTACATCTGGCACAATTGTTATTTTGTCCTTTAATCCAAAAACCCCTGAGTTTTAGATCGATTAAAGCTTCTAAATGGGAATTTGGAATAAGAAGTTTGTATCAAACAACTAGAAGGATTCATGTTATTACATAATAAGTATTATGTATGCAAGCAAAAGAAAACTCTTTATGGACTGAAACAAGCTCCCAAAGCCTAGTATTTAAGACTAGACAAGTATCTATAGTAGCAAGGTTTCAATAAGGAAATTGTTGATAGCAATCTATACATCAAAATTGAAGGTGAGAATCAATTGATTGTTGTTGTGTATGTTGATGATATCATTTTTTGAGGAATTAGTGACAAGATGTGTCAAGAGATTTGTTGTTGAAATGAAAAAGGAGTTTGAAATGTCCATGCTTGGCGAGTTATCATTCTTTCTTGGTTTGAAAAATTCTCAATCAGACAAAGGTATATTTATTTCACAAACTAAGTATGTTAAAGAGATGTTGAAGAAGTTTAAAAAGCAAGATTGCAAACCAGTTAGTACTTCTATGGTCATAAGTTACAATTTGAGAAAGGATGATGAGTCTCCTAAAGCAAATCAAACTCTTTATAGATTAATGATTGAAAGTTTATTGTATGTAATGACATCAAGACTAGATATGATGTGAACAGTAGGTTTGGTAGCATGTTTTTAAGCTGCTCCAAAAGAAACTCATGTGCAAGAGATCAAAATAATATTCAAATATCTGAAAGGAATGTTAGATTATGGATTTTGGTATCCTAGGGATGAAATTTTCACTCTAAAAGAGTATACAGATGCAAATTGGGTTGGTTGTGTTGATGATAGAAAGAGCACAAGTGGAGGAACATTATTTTTGGGAAATAGCTTGGTATCCTGGTTAAGTAAGAAGAAAGTTTCTATTTCTTTATCTAAAACTGAGGCATAGTACATTGCAGTGGTTCCATAATGCACACAATTTTTATGGATGAAACAAACATTAAAGGACATCAAGGTAGAGTTTGAATTTCCAATTTCCATACTTTGTGATAACACTACTGCAATAAAAATATCAAAGAATATAGTTATGCACTCTAAAACAAAACACTTTCCGATAAAGTATTCTTGAGAGAGCAAGTTGTAGAACAATAGGTTAATTAGAATATATTGTCACAAAATAACATATTACAAACATTTTCCCAAAACCTCTTCCAAAAGAAACATTTGAATATCTCAAACAAAAATTGGCATTCATATCTCTCTCATGCAATCACTAAAGGTGAAGCTTCAATAAAGAGGGAGGCAATTACCATATTATATGTTATCTCCATAGTATAAACATGCATAAAGAGAAGAAAACATGATAGTTGGTGTCTATTGATCATACTATAGAGGAAATATGAGCGGCATCAGAAAACCTTATTCCGGAACTGCCTCAAATTTTGTTGTAATAGTAGAGTTTGTAAAGTTCATCTCAACATTGGGTTCTAAAGAAGACTAGGTTGAATCTTGTAGACACCCTAAAAATACATACTTATTTCTAGCCTATCCTCAGTTATTCACATCCCCATTAGAATTAATCATTTAAATTAACTAATTCATACTTTGAGTATTCATCCCTTTAAGATTTAATTAAAAAAAATATATCACATTCCTTTAGAATTAATGACATTAATTCTATCATGCTTACATCTCTTTAGAATTAATTAAATTAAGTCGAATTATGATTAACCTATACTCATGTGACTTTGGGATAATTTATTTAATTAAATGGTTAATTTCCTACTCATCCTCCACTTCACTATCTTATTCAACCCCGCTCAATTTCACTTCTAAAATCCTACAAAGGTGGAAGCAGAAAAGTTACACGTAAAATCCTAAAAAAAATTCCACCCCTCAATGGATATTCATTCTATTTGAATTGTTATAACCTCCTCCAATACTATTTTAAGAGCATGCATTCATGACTTCATTAACAATATTCAACCACTCCATGCCCTTTCCTGCAGTTATAAATAATAGGCTATATCCTTCAAAAATAATCCTTGGAAGATTTGTGTAAATTACAGCCAAACTTTGCCAAATTGTCCATTCAAATATGCACCATTGTGTCCAATTTTTTTGTAGCATTATCATTCATTCATTTGGAGATTAATTTTAGAGCATCCACAGTTCAAAGACCACAAGAAATTCAATAAGTGTTTGTGCACTTCAGTAATTTCACAATCATCAAGGTTGCAAGAGGAGCTTGGAGAAATGTTTGCTATTGATTATTTACTTATCTTTCATTTTGTTCAAGTTTTTTCTGTATACAAATATGAATGGGATAGATATAGAAAACATGTGATAGATCGGGTCAGAAGAAAAGAGATGGTAACTGCAATAATGATGAAACTTGCAACAAGGAAGAGGCCATTGACAAAGATCAAGATAGGGACCGGACTCATGGAAAAAATCATGACAAAGACCACAATGTGAAGAAATCAAAAGCACTTGAAATCAATATGATTTTAATATAAGTCATTTAATTAATACCATTCCTAATACCAAAGAGGATCTATTTTCTTACAACATTGATTGGGCTATATATATGACAATCACAAATTTCCATGAGAGAATGAGACTATGGATCTCAATGCAGATCAATCAATTTCTAGGTGAGAAGGAATCAATATTGTTAGATTTTACTGTTTCTTACATCAAGGAGCATGAAAATACAGTTCATATGCGAAACTCTTGGAATCTACACTAATTGTTAGGAAATATAATTTATTAGTGCTCCATTTGTAAGTAAGTTGTTTGGTTGTTGACCGAACTCACGTAAATAGGATTATAGAGAGATTCAAGGAGTTGGTTCAAACAATATAATCCTTAAATATAGGAGGTACATTTCCTATATATATGTAACAGGTCTTTGGATGAATAATATGAGAAGTACGAATCAGTTTTGTTGTGTCATTCTATTGTTGTTCATTTTCAGATGTGAGATGGAAGAATTGAGTTTTTGATCATTAGAAAAGGGGAAACGTTACCATTATTTATTTCCCCGAGCGATGTTATTGTTTTTGCGAGAAGTCTTTTAGTTTGTTGTTGACGTCAATAATTTTATGAGTGCAGCGAATTGTGCAGGAATCTTAAATATTTCTGTAACTGTTCATTATCATTTGTGATTTGCATCAACATATTTGGGTTGGTAGCTTCAAAGGATGTGAGCTAAGTCGACTCTAGAGAATCTTCACGACTCCACAACTTGCATATTACCGCGAACTATATTTCATTTGGCATTTTATCCAAGAATTTGGCGTCTTGTATTTGTTTCTCACTGTAACACTAGTCATTCATATTTCAATATCACGATTATGATATGTGCATGCACCATTGGTCGAACCGTTTTCAGGGATATGCATTCTCATCTCTTAATATAATATTTCACATCAAAGAATTGGATCCTCAACACTGGCAGAAATTTACAATTGTTATCAGGTCATTCCTAGATTCTTGTTTTAGGATAAGAATTCACCATCAACCCTAAATTTGCAGTCGAACTTCCACGACAACGTACCTCTCCTATAGTTCACAGTGGTACTAAAAAATGATAGAATCCTCTGGGTGGCGAATCTGGTTAGTTGATATCCATACTCAATCGATCCAATTCCTCCTCTCCTCAATGGCGATATAAGACTACATGACAGATGCATGAGACTCCTGGCTCGTACTTTACACGACCACTCAAGCTGCCATGAACAATGGTATTTGTTGAGTAGTCGGTCCAAAGTCGAGTCATACTTTCTCTTTTGATTAGCTTATGTTTTAAAAATCTAACGTGTCAAATTAGTCTTTTAATAGTTTTGTAGAGTTTTGTCACAGGTATAGTTTTATTTTTTAAGTTTTTTAAATTTTGGTCTTTATAATTAGAGAAGTTTATATAGTTAAAATAGTCTTCATTAAAGTCATTGAGTCCATCTCCATAAATTTCAAAACCAATATTTCATTATATTTTCTTAAAATAAAGAGTCTTGATTCATTAGTCGTGTCCTTAATAGGGTCCTCTAAAAATTTAATAAAAGGTATTTTTTTTGTCAATAGTTATTGTTTTTTAGAGTAAATTTTTATGTCAAAAGTGTGTCCTCCAAAATTGAAAAGAGTCACAAAATTGTCATAAAAGAGTTACATAGGTGATTTTAGGGTTATTATTATTTTCCTCTTCTTAAAGTCAAAATTCATTGTCAAGTTATTAATAAAGTGTGTCAAGAGTACCAAAGTAAAATATCTCTCTTGTACGGATGTATTTTCGGGCGAACCCAACGTCCGATAAATATGTTAAAATTATGGGAGAAAATTATCTTCTCAAAATCAACATGCAAAGTTTGAGCTTCCAATTCAAATTCAGTTAAGCTAAGCAATGACAACTGGAGGATGGAGGCAACAAAGTAAGGAGGTCATTCAACAACCTCTCGTCAGTTGCCAACAATGGGGCCGCTTCATTTGTGGTGACATTTGTGTAGTGTGTGCTTATCAATTCTATAGTGTGTTTCTTTGCAGTGTTCCTATTGCATTATGTGTATTGTGTATACTGGAAAACGATCGTATAGGATGGCAGAGAATTGTAGTGATCCTTTGTCTTCCATACTTTGTTGGAAGATGAGTGGTCAGTGAATACATTCATTGGCAATGGTGATCATGTGCAGCAAGATCCAAACAACAAGATCTGACCAGTAGGATGCAACACGATATAATTTTCCTTTTCTGTCTTCCTATTTGGAATTTCACATTGTGGGGGGAATAATAACCAATGTTCCATTCCCATTCTGTGCCAAAACGACTAAAGTCAAGGGTAGCTTCTAGTGGCAGTGGCGGTTTCCTATGTTGTTCGAGATCGAGTGGCAGTGATTAACAACAGTGGCTGTAACTAAGAACATTACGATTCTTAGAGGTGGAAATGTGAAATCTTTCTAGTATGTGTTCTATTATTCAGTTTGGTGAGTTGTGTTTCCTATGTTATTCCTTGCAGTGTGATATTGATGAGGGATAAAAATATTACTTGGCACATCATGATGTGGTTTGTGGTAAACCACTTAAAAACCACCAGTATCGGTTTGTGGTCAGCCGGTGTAAAACCATCCATCGTGTCTATGATTGTCTTGTGAAAATTACCTAATCATTAAAGTAGGTGCAAGTACAAAGATAGGTTTTCCCCATGTTCACACGAATGGGGGGAATGTTAGGAAATATCATTTATTAGTGCTCCATTTGTAAGTAAGTTGTTTGGTTGTTGAACGAACTCATGTAAATAGGATTATAGAGAGATTCAAGGAGTTGGTTCAAACAATATAATCCTTAAATATAGGAGGTACATTTCCTATATATGTAACCGGTCCTAGGTGAATAATATGAGAAGTACAAATCAATTTTGTTGTGTCATTCTATTGTTGTTCTATTACTAATCTATTAAGAGAAGCATCAATTTAGGGGGAGTTGACACTAAAGGGGAGCTTCTCAAATATAACATAGAAAAAGGATCAACATTAATATTATTTTCCCCTTTTTTCCATTGATGTCAAAGGGGGAGAGTTACAGAAAGGGGGAGGATTGGGAAAATTACAACAAAGGGGGGCAATATACTCTTCAAGAACGTGGTCAATTCTATAAAATATTATAGGTTTCCATCAATGAAAAAGGGTATATTGTTGAATTTATTTTTATTAATGTCAAAGGATATCATCTGGATCTCAGAGTGCAGATGGCCCGAAGCTCACCTAGAATGTTGCTCGTCTGGAGCTAGAAGTATAAATGGCCTAGAGTTGAGCTCATGGCAGTATTTCTCATTAGGGGCTCACAATACATTTGGTCTAGAGATCTATATATGTTTGTTCCAGATCTCAGGATATAAATGGTCCGAAGCTCACCTAGAATGTTGTTTGTTTAGAGTCAGGAGTATAAATGGTCCAAGCTTAGTCACCAAAGCTCACTCAAAATGTGTTATGTCTAGAGTACATGGTTTGTTTGGTCTAGAGCTAGTTATATTAAGTTGACTCTTGTTCTAGCTTTGCATTAGTATTTGAATCCCCTATTTTCATGTTTCAATTCAAACTATGGCTAACTCTCCCCTATTTTGACAACCCTCCTTATTTTGGTATTTAACTTATAGGATGACTAATGCTTGATGTAAAAGAATATTTGTATGTCAAAGAGATGGTATAAAAGAAGATATAGTTAAAAATGAAGATGTGTGCTTGTGGGGAGTAATAGTGAATTACTGAAAGGAGAAGAGAGGAGTGAATAATGAAGACACATTTCTAAGCCTCAAGCACATTTTAAAGTATGGAGTACAAATCATAATGAAGACATATCAAGAATAAAGAAGAGAGGAGATAATGTGTGAGAGCACACAAACGAATGTGAATAGGAGCAAGTGGAACATGTGTGTGGATCAACACTGTAAAAAATATCATTAAAGCTTAAAGTAGAGTCTAGAAGGTGAAAAGAAGAAAAAAATGGATTATTCAAAGAAGATTTTTGTAAAGCAGATTTATCTAATACATCCAATGAAGAAGTGTATTTGGGGATTGGTGTTTCCAGTGATTCAGTGCTCATAAATTAGTTGAGTTTGTGCTTGGAATTGGGCATTGGTATCTCTAGTGAATGGGTGCTCATGAATTGGTGCAGTTGGTGCTCAACATTGGGGATCTATGTCTCTAGTAGGTTGGTGCCTAATTTTTTTTTTAAAGTAATTAATTTTGTGATAGTATTTAGACAATAGATTCAAGCAGTCTTTTCTCTATGTTTTTCTCCCTAAAGGGTATCCACATAAACCCTATCTTTCATAATTATTGGATCTTGTATGTGTTGAACCTTGGTCATTGGTGTTGTCCTTGATGTCAAGTTGAATTAATGTAAAATGTTTGAAGTTGTGAAGTGAGGGTCAATCAGAGGCATGAAGGTTTATTTGTATTGCCTTCACAATGATGGTTAGAGCTCACAAAGAGGATTCAAGTTGTTTCTAAGATGGTTTCAGGATGCTACAAGCTTGGTCAGTGAGGTAGGTTTCCAATGGAGGTGTGGAGAAGTTTGGTGTGATCAGATTTGGTGTCCCATGGGTCAAAAATGATGTGTTTAGGATGTGTAAAAGCTCATAGGGTGATCATTAGTCCATGTGGTGCAAGTCACAATTGAAACTAGCTCATTTAGGCCTAGTTTTAGAGCATAATGAAGTGTATGGGAATAAAAAAGGTCATGAAAAGCCTAAGTAAGCATGGTAGGAGCCTAGGACCATTTCCAAGAGCATTTGTGAGCATTTATAAGGTATAATTTATCCTTTGGAGGCAAGATTCAATTTTTCACCAAAATTGCCTTTGAGAACTAGTAGTGAAAGTTGAGGTAAATGAGATTGGTCAAGGTTGTACCAATATATTTATGGGAAAAAAACTATGGAGCATGTAGAGGATTTGTTTTGGGTTCTCTGTGTTGAATTTCATCAAATTTTGAAATGGAAATTTGAAGTTATTATAATTTTACTAAAAGTGGTTTCTTAAGGAATACAAACTGAGCACCCTATATTCTTAGCATCCATGAAAATTTTTGAAGCCTTATTTAGATAAATCATAGGAATTTTTGAAGAGCACTCCAAGACTTAAATTTTGCAAAATTTTTGAGGGATATTGGATAAGATACAAAGAATTTCTATTCTTTTTTCTAACAGTGTTTTTTGTCTCTCTAGGTCTCCTTCTTGAAGCGATAGGCATACAATGACTCCTTTAGACTCCAAAGCAATTGGAAATGTCATAAAAACTCCCTAAAAGTGTATAAGGTATCTTCTAAGTCAAAATTATGGGATTGGTGTTCCCCATGGTTGAATTTCCGTACATGCATGATATTGTTTTGAAACTTTTTAGGTATATAGTGCAAATCTGAAGGTGTCAAGCCGAATCCCCTGCTGCTAAGAGGGTATGAGAGGTATTTGTTGTCACGTGGATCATGCACCCATGAAATCTTCAGATGTTTTAGTGATACATAGGAACATCCCCAAGGTGTGGGACCTTGTCTCCTTGGGATGAACCTTCGGAGAAGTTCAATTTCCTCTAAACTAAGTGCATCTAATGTAAGATTAGAATGCAAAAAAAGCTACAGTGCTATAGAGTAAACTAAACTAAAAAAATTTCAAGAGAAAAGGGAAGAAGATAAATAAAAATGTACTGAAGTAAGGTGATGTACCAAAAGTTTAATGAATAAATAGATCCACTCCAGTTGCACAAAGTACTTCCACAAAACAATATATGACATGAACAACTTCTTATTCTCTTATTTAGCAAAAGCCTTCTGAGTATAAAACTTAAAGACAACAGAATGGATTCTATATTTTCCATAGCCAAGATAAAGAAAGATGATTGACATACATGAAAGATAAACCATGACATACAAGAAATTAAAAGCACTCACAAGTATTGGATAAGTTACTGAAATGCACAACACAAAAAATAGTCGAACGAAAAATATTGTTTCTGTATATTACTAAGTCTAGAACTTGTATATGAAAACTCCCAGAATGACAAATCCTCCTTACAAAATAAGATCTAAAAGTCTTGGATTACAAAATGCATTCTTATATTTATAGATTAGGAGGGTTGAGAAATTGTAGCTACTCCTCTTAATCATTACATGTTAAAAATAGAATGTAGTTACATTAAGGAAACAATCTCCCATGAAAATAAGAAAGTGGGTGTGCAGGTTTGACTAAGTAAAACTTGTAACTCGAAATAGTGCTATAGCTTGGAGACTGTACAAAAATGGCAGCCAAGTTCAGCTAGGGCTAGCTCCACCCTTCCCTTGATCTAATTCTTCTCCTCCTTCTTTGACAACTATTTTGTGCTTGTAGTCCAGAAATCATTTGATGATTTCCTGAACCTCCTTATCATCTAGTCTACATGCATAGTGATTCAGGACCTCATCCAATTTAGCTACCTTAACTAATTTCCCTGGTAACCTTTTGGTCCGATTTATGAATTTCTTGAGTTAACTCAAGAAATTTCGGTATGGCACCAATTTATGAATAGACTCAAGACCAAATGAATTAGTTACATCATTTTCCTTTTTTACTAGGCTCTTGAATTGGGTGAAAATTTGTTCCGTTGGAAGTGCATCAACATTCCCATCAAGGAACCCACAATGGATGATATCAAATTTATCTGTAATATCATTGAGGCTGTCAACCACCTCTATTATGTTCTCATATAACTTAGAAATGGCCTCTTGTAACATCCAGATTTGAAATTCCATAACTTCACTATATTTAAACAATTTCGAGGCATCATTAATGATCCCCTCTTTTAGAAGTAGATTTGATTCCATATTTCGTACCTCTTTTTAGGCTTTGAGAGTGAGCTCAAAATTATTGCTTTCTTCAGTGAGGACCCCATCCATCATGGAGATAGTATCTTTTTCAGATTAATATTCATTATAAAGGTCAACAAATTTCTTGATCACCTGGTCTCCATTGTGAATCAAGATTTCGATCTATACTCCTACTGGCCAACCTTGCTGTCTAATTTTCTTGACTACGGAGAAGGAGGTATCATCGAATCTTGTAGGTATGACAAGGGAAGTATGAATAGGATGTGTGATCTTATTCAGAATGAAAGTCAACTATTTGACCTTGCTTTTGAGTTCATCCTTGGTTACCTTGTCTTTTTCAAATTTATCTAGGAGATTACTAAGGACAACCTGAATATCCTTTTTGGCTCCTTCATGAGTAGCCTTTCTAAGGGAAAATCATGAGATCTGATAATCTACTGCAGTGATAGTTTCTTTTGTTTTATTGGCAGCCAAGGTTTCTATTTCAATAAATATCTCCCCAGTTTGATCGAATGACAAGCTATAAATGACCCTTGGCCTCTTTTCTTCTCTTCGGGGAGTTAGATCTAAGATACTCAGGTCAACAACATCTCCAATTGAAACCATCTAGTTCTACTTTGGGGTCTATCTCTTTAACCATGCAGGGATAGAAGAAGAAGCTAGTTGTTTAGTTGATGATATAGGCACATTCATCATAATAGTAGATTGGGTAGGTGTTACTAGGGAACTTGTTGTAAGCAATGAGAGTGGCAATGACTTGAAGACAAGTGAAGGTGGAGTGGAAAGGATGGCCATAGACATCAATGAGATGGGGGTAGAAATGGGGGGATTTGTTGAGGAAGAGGAGTCTTAAAAGGAGATCCCATTGGATAGATTTTCTGCACAGCAAAACACCTAGGTAGTCATGAGATAAATCTCCCTCATTTATCGGTGAGGCTCCCGTGTAAGATTTGTCAATAAAGTATGCTAGTATCTATTTTGGGGTTTTACTTTAACCATGCAGCTCATGAACCATAACTGTATAGTTTTGTAGCAAGTAAGCAACTGTTTAAAGAAAGGGAAATATCTAAAGAAGAAGGAAGTAATAAAAACACGGGAAAGAAAGAGGGAAGATGTGCAACCCAATCAATAGATTACATAGTTGATTACATAAACATAGACATGACCAATAGATATTAACACTCAAAATTTTAAACAAAGGCAACTTTCAAATTTAGATCTAAGATAACACAAAGTTTATAAATAGATCTAAGACAATAAACTAGAAACAATGCACCGTCGACACAAAGTTCTTTGGAAATCTGCTTCTTTCTATTCCTTTTCTTCAAATAGCTATCAGGGGCTTCAGTACAAAGTCTAGAACACAAGAATGTTGCTTACAAATTATAATCCTTAACCCAAAGGTTCTTTCTCTACTTATAGAATGTAGAAGGGAAAATACAAATGGGAAACTTACCTAAACTAGAACATAAACAAGAAGTAAAGATAACATCTGGCAGTCATCTTTCTCTAATTCCTCTTCAAGTGACATGCATCCAGATCCATAGTCAAACTTATACACATCTGTCACTTAACTAATAGAATCGTTCCACATAACTTAAAGTAATGGTTTCAAAACCAATAACTTTAAAGTTTTACAATTATATCCGAGAACGTGAAAAATAGAAGAAAGAGTAGAAGAAGAAAGATTCGCCAGCTGTAACATCTACATCTTCTTTTTGTTTTGATATTGAATATACTTGTTGAACATGTAATTCAGCAACTTCCCATCTATCTTAGCCACAGCTTCCTTTTCTGTCCTGAATTGTAGCAAGCCTTCGTTCAATACCCTGATGCATGCTTCCACATCCTCCAAGCTAGGCCCGAACTTCTTAATATTTGTCTGTAGCGTCACCAACTTACTGATGGAATCCATCATGAAATGCCTAACAGCTCCAATTCTCCCTCGCACCATTAGAAGAGATCCCTCTAGGGAATCAGGCACTTTGCTAGGAATGATCCTTGTTTACGAAGAAACATTTCCGACCACTTCCTCATTAGTGAAAGTAATGACATTGTCTGGTAAAGATGATGCCATACTCTCGAGTGCCTGCATCCTTTTCAACATAATTCTACAGATATCCAAATGGAAAGATACTGCAAACTCAAATTACTTCCCCTTCTCAACTGATCCATTAGGCACAATCCGTTCCGCAACTAACACCTCTCTCGGTAGCTTATTTATTTCGACCAAAGTACTCAGGTTACTCTCAGCAATTGTGTTCATATCTATCATGCTTGTCACCAGTTGCTTCAGTTGATTTGATGCATCTTTCATAACGTTTATACGGGATGGCACTTCTCTGAGTTGTACAAAAGCTTGGAGAATGATTAGACTCTTCCATTCGTCGATAGCTTTAACCTGATTACTTGCATCTTTCACTTCCTACATTAGATGATCACTCACCTGCTTTTGTACTAAAATTAGCTGAATGGAAGATTTGGTAGCCTTGGCAATGATCTTGCACAACTGAGATACCTGCTTCTAAAGTTCAACTTTCTCTGCCTTTTCTTTGTCAAGCCTAAAGAATAGAGCATCTATCAATGTCTGTGTGTCCTGCTTCAATCCTTCTGTGGTGGCTTGACCTATGAGTACTCTGGTCACTGTTATATATTTTTCCATGAGCTCATCCTCCTTCTTCCATTCTGCCGAAACCTGGCATCTCAGTGAAATTATGCCTTGACTCCTCAATGATCAACCTTAAAGTTACCTTAGGAACTTTAGGTTTTCTGTCTTTTCCACCTAGATTAAAGAGCAACTGCAAGTTGTGTTCCTCCAAGTTGATTTCTTCTCTAGCCTCTGGAACCAACTGTAAAGCCAACCATTATGAGAAATTACTTCTCAGAGAATGAGAAGTTACCGAGTGTACCATTATTTAGCGCTCTAACTCCTCACCATCTGAAACTGCTACAGTGTTGTGGTTGTCATCCTCTAAATTATCCAAAGACAAAGCTCTTTCAAATTTTGCCATCTGTAGCCTCAACGTTTCTTTAGGAAGAGGTGCTGAATGGAGTGGCTGAGGAGAAAAGATGAATATTGCCGGATTCAATAGCAGAATGGTAGTATCCTACTGAGGTGTGATAGTCGGTGAAGTACTTGATGTTGGAGAAGTTGAAAGTAACACCATAACAGTAGAAGTGATCTTCTCCTTCAAATGAGACCTTATGTGTACTTTAATCTTTTCAGGCCTTCTACAACTTTCTCCTTCATGCTTCCTCTTGAGGGAATCTCCTATGCCAAAGTTACATGTGATCTGATTCATCAATGCTTCATCGAGGCAATATCCCTTCGTCAGCAACCAGTTTGAAGTATTAAGCAGAACACAGTGACAGACCTTTCCTTGATCATATGGTAACCACCTACGCTCTCCTAAAGTACAACTCTATCTCCTACCATCCGATGGTATGTGTCAAGTAACACAAGCCCATCATCTTTAAGATCCACAGGTATCCATGCTAATCCAAAGTCAAAAACTTGCCGCGCTGATAACTTGTTGAAATCTTTCTTTCTAACCTCGTACTCCGCTTCTGCACTTCATCCAGAAATCTTCCAATGAAGGCACATGTGCGTACTCCTGGGAGATTGTCTTCCTTGCCACTCCAAATGGATTGAAGTTCACCCGTGCTAGGAAGAACTCTTGCTCATCCTCAGAGAACATCTTTGCTTTAATTTCTGAGGCTTTATGAATGCTCTGGTAGCTGTAATAGCCCATTGTGATCAGGAAGAAGCCTGTGGACTTATGCCATTTCAACTGTAGGTCATGCATCTCCACGAGTTATCTACTCAGCTCCATGATGACCAATCTATCACTTAGATATCTGGGCAACTTAACTAGTTCTCCTGAAAAGCCGGTGACCCTGAGGTATGTAAAGTCTGAAAACTGGATGAAGATACTACCAATCTTGAACACTGATTCCTATGCTTCGTTGCTTACCCTGTTGAGTCTTCAGAGTCTTTGTCTAGCCTGCAGATGAAATCCGTAGAAGAAGTCCATTGTTGGCCAACTTATAATATTTATCGCATGCAGGTACAGTAAGCTGTGGGTAGCACGCGAAAATGGGGTCCTTGGAAATCACACCACATCTATCCAGCTTGGAAAAGACACCGTGTGAAGCTGCAGCATATACCAAGTACGAAGTCATCTTGAAGCGGAAAGTACACTTCACGTTTTGAAGTTGTTCACTGATGTTGTCACTAATAATTTCCGACCAATTGATTATAGAATCAACCTTGTTGATTTCAATGGACCTGATGAAAGCATACATCGATGTACGGAAAGTGTAGGCATCCGCTTCGCCATTCATCCTGCATAGCAATTTGACGACATCATCTACTTCCTGCACCAAATTGGACCGTGGAAGAGTTCTCGGGAACTTTGAAGGGGATCTAGGCTTCTTCATGAACCGGCTGTTCATTATGCTCACGCAATCAACTTTATGCTTTTCCCATCTGTTGCCAACATCCTGTATGCTAATAGTATTCACCACCTGTCTTGCTGGAATTTTCAAACAATAATTGATGAACTATGTGTCCAGCCAAATTATTGTCTTCCTCGCAACATCTCGGACTGATATGGATAATGGACGGTAAGACCGAGCACATTCCATGACAAATTCTAGGAACTGGGATGTGAATGGAAATACTGCAGCTCGAATGATTCCTCTGCTTTTGACTACACGCATGAGGGAAGTCTTTCCAGCTCTAGATATGTCAATCAATTCAGAAAGAGGTTCTGGACCTAAATCTATATCTCCAATGTCAGCAAACTTAGAAGTGATGCATGACTCTGCTAAGCTTTCTTTTTCATCTCGCTTTGCCATTGCCGTATCTGTTTTTATCTGAGTAATTTTTTTTCTCTTTATTTGGCCGGAATTCTTTACAACTGGTGGAGATCTAGAGATTTCTTTAGATTTGGAGGATATGTTCAATGTATTGGACATTGGTTTAAGCTCCCTTTCTCTTATAAAAGCACCTATAATGAATTCCTGCGGTTAATTCAGACAAAGATGGCAACCGGAACATGAACACTTGATTTTAATTATAAAAACCTGCATATATCAAGTCTATTGCCCCAAAAATTGATGTTTTGTTTGTATGCAAAGCAAGCATAAATTTTATCTACTTCACCTAAGCACTTGTACCACTATGCAGACACAAATCAAGCTCCTTCGAACCTAGGTGCCAAACTTTGAAGCCTTCTAGCAGTAAAAATACCTTCTTATGTGTAAAATTTCTCCTTAATTGGGTGCCAAAATTGCCTGGGCTGCACTTCCTTGCTAAAAAATTAATTAAATCATCATTGTGGTAGCCCCTTCTTATATAACTCCACCATTCTGTAATTAATAATTGCATATCTTATTCCTGGCAATTAATTAATTAATTAACATGCTTTTCTCTTTAATTTGAGCGCCTATTTTGTGCATGCTCATGACTGCCATTAAATAAATTAAATTTATTTAATTTTAGCTTTCTACTTCCAGTCCACTTTGACTTCATAGTGTGCTTTGACCTCATCCACTAAAAATAGGAATTAATTACATCAATTAATACTTTAAAAAGTATTATTCCTCCTCAATATGGGTCACACTTTTTGACATGAAGGGGACTGCATTAAATAAATTATATTTGTTTAATTTTAGAATTCTATTTCTAAATTCCCTTATGCTCTTCTTCTTTGTTGACTTTTCTCCATGTTTGGGCGCCAAATTTGGAAAAGAATTTAATTAATTAATGCCATTAAAGCCGCCCCTCTATTCCAAAAGGGGTTGCACTTTTTGACATGGCCCACTTCTATTTTTAAAAGTCAATTTTCAATGGGATTATTCACCCTGCACCGCAGCTCCAAAAATCCCATGATGCACTTAAGCTGTTTGACTTTTTATAATGAGATTATTTACCCTGAAAGGCAGGTAAGAAATTCCCATTAATGCCTTATGTGATTTTCTTTTATTTCACCCTTTGGTCTCTATCTTGGAGGAGCATGAAGAGGATGATGACATTACCCTAGCGGAATGCCTTACAAAGATGAAAGAGGGAAAAACTACCCCCAAGGGGGATGGAATTGACAGAGATTATAAGGAGGGTGCTGTTGGAGAAGCCTGTGCTTCTAAGAAGAATGAGTGTGTGGGTGATCCCACTATTTTCGAAGAGTGGAACAGAAATATGGTGTACTTAGAGGGGTTCCTCAAAGCTATGGAGGAAACGAATGCAGGGCAAAGGGAATCCATCTTGAATATCATAAATATTTTGAAGAAGATGGTTTCAGACCAAGTTCAGACTAAAAATCGGATGCAGGAGCTAAAGACTCAGGTCAAAGTGCTTCTGGACAGAGTGGAGAAGATCGAAGGAGAAAAGAAAAGGAGGAGATAGAACCTCTGTATCACCAGCTCAGAGGAAGATTAGACGGTGGCTCTTTCTAGTTTCTTGTTTGGTGTGTTGTTGGTTGTGGTCCTCTGGTGGTTTTTCTGTCTCACTTGGTGGGTTTGTAGTTTCCTATACTTTTTGCGGACTATGGGCGAACTGTGATGCCCTGTTTTTTCAATGTCATTTTTTGTCCTTTTTTGGGTCCTGATCCTGCGTTGTAAGAGTTAAGCATGTTTAACTCATTTTTATGGGACCTTTAAATTTGGATGTGCCTTTCTTTTTTTTCTCTCTTGGGCTTTGTTTTCTTTATCTTTCGGTTGTATGGGGTTCCTGATCCCTTCAAAATCTATTTTTTTACCTAATCTAATAAAAAAAATTCTTTTATTTCACAATGAGAATTTTCACCCTGTAAAGCAGGTGAGAAATTCCCGTGTGCCTGTTGTCTCTAATTTTCCCATTGTGACTTAAGTGGCATTGCTTCCATGCAAAAAATACCCTGCTTGGCAGGTAGAAAATTCCCACCTGCTTGCTAATACCAAAAATCCCATTGTAGCTTAAAACCTTCTTTTCCAGGTGAAAATTCGACCTGCCCAAAAGAAGCTTGTTGGTGCATGACTTCATCTTTTCAGAGAGAACCATACCTCTTGTGGAAAATTCCTTCTGGCATAACATCCATAGGTGATCTCCAAATACTCCATGTAATAAATTAGATTAAATTGACAAAGGAATTGACCTAGAGAAATTTCATAGAAAACAAAATAGGAAAACACCAAAAACGTAAAACGTTGCTAGAAGTCACAGATAAAGCCCAAGATTCATTCCTAGTTAAAACTCTACTGGTACATGAGAATATTGACATGTAAGACCACAAAAAGGTTAAACCGGAGCACAATTGGCGTCAAACGGGGCTCAGAATAATTAAATACAAATTTTCTGCAAGAAAACCCCAGCGACAGAATATAACGATTTTAGACATCTAGGTATTTGGCGAAATTGGCTCTATGGGATTATCTCGACACAAAACAGACACTTTCTAGCAATAAAAACACAAAACGACCCATTATTTTAAAAGTATGAAAATTTTTACATAGGGTAGTCCCAAATTTCAGGGTGAAATATGGGGACACTAGATCCTAAAGCCAGAACATCTCTGGATGAAAGAGGAGAAGAGGAGAATACTTGTACCATGGAAGGGGATGAAATGAGGAGTGTAGGAGAAATGGGAATAGAATAAATGGAATATGTGGCGAAAGGAAGAGTAAGAGGTGGAGGGGAAGGAGGAATTGTGAATAGTGAAGAGGGAAGAGGTGGAGAAGATGGTGTCTGTAACATTTGGGAATTTATGGGAGAAACACTAAGGTCAATGACCTTTGTGGATGAACTTTGGAGGATGTAACTTCTATTGAGGGAACTCTGGAAGAAGATCCTGGACCCCTGTAAATAATAGTAATTTTGCGAGGTTTTGGAGTAGGTTTGGGAGTATATATTCTTCCTTTTGAAGGGGTGGAATGGCCCACCGGGGGTTGTACTTGAACTATCTCAACAAAAATATCATCTAAAACATTTGGCATGATTCCCAATGATATTAACCACTAATAGGTCCAGTTGAGAATATGACCCACTCTTTCTTTTGGACTGCTATGTTCCTCGAGCGACCAATCAATCCACGATAAGGGTTGATTTCTTACATTGTTCTAATCATTAATGGGATCCAAAACCTATTCATCATCATGAAGACCCTCCAAGACATCTGCAATTCCATACTGGGCCACTTCAAAATCCCTTTCCTCGATTGTAACTTCGTCTCTGTTATTAATCCAAATATCCTCCAATTGAAGTGTATGAGCACTGGCCAACCCATTTCCTCCAAGTTTTTCCCAATAATCAAAACTGACATGGGGTTGAAAGGTCTTCAAATTCATCTGCTGCATCTCCCCTTAAACATTATTTTCCTTGTATGTGCAAACACAAGTATACCTTCCCCGTACTATAGGAAATTGGGCTCCAATTTTATGTCTATCATGTTGGATCTTATGAAAATGTAACAGTTGCCAAACTAACTCCATCAAGACCCATTTATTTGTGGGGAACCTTGGTAACTTGTAGGGAGCACCTGAGAATCCTACCACCCTAAGATACATGAATGTTGGGAATTGCAAGTATATGCCTCCCCATTCTCTAACCACTTTTCAGGCATTATCTAAAATTCTTCGATTGTATAACTCTTTGTCAAAGAAGTACAAGATAACAACAAAAAATGCATCATTGACTCTTCTGAAATGCTTCACCCCTTCCTTCATTTTAAATTGGTGATAGATGTCATAAATTTGAGCTGAGTTCTTTGATCCCACTGGTGACAAACTTGGGTAATTCCTCATACCCGCAGTTGTGTATATAAGATAGGAAGTCATAAAGAAATTTCCAGAGGTTAGAACATCTGATAGTTGGAAATTGATGGCACCACTGATATGTTCTACCCATCAGATAAGATCACTATTCTTTCAGATAGTGGCAATGTATAAATACATCCACTCTTGGAAATACTTAGAAGAAGGGAGTCCCGTAACTCTACTCAACAAGGTGATGATGTCATTCACTTCCTAAATAAAATCTGATTGGGGAATAGTCTTAGGGACCCTAGACAATGAAGGTTTAGATTTTTCCATATAGCTCTTGTTAAGGACCCTAGTACAAGTATCAGTCTCCAATTCCTAGTGCTCAAGAGAGGACTCTGAGGAAATTTTGGCATATTCCTTGACATCAGGAAGTTTCAACAAGTCTTCAAAATAGTCACTATCCAACTTTGATCACGACCATCCCCTCATCATCTCTCACTATTTGGGAGTCTTTGTCATAGTGTGTGGTAACAACGAGCACAAACTCTGGACATTGCATTGATGGAGGGAAAGCAATGGCCAAAGCAAGTCCACTATCAAAAATTCCTTGCATCCATGCCTTTTTGTTTGGAGCTCTAACCCTTTCCCAAAATTCAGACAGGTCAATATGCCCAAGATCTGTATCTCCAATATTGTCCACATCTGATGTGATGCTTGAAGGGGGAGCTACCCCTTGAAAACTATATTTCATCCTTTCTTTTCCCTTTGAAGATGATCTAGACATTTTCCTTGGAGAAATCCCTAAAATCTCTACTCTGAAATGAAAAGTGAAGGTTGGGGGTGGAAATTCACCCTTGCAATGCACCCCTGAACTACACTTCTGACATGTAGTTAAGTGACCTTGAGTTCCAACGGTATAGGAGGTTAGAACCTTGTAATTGCATCTTGCACTTCTATACTATACTTCTACTCTTGTAGTTCCACCACGAACCTCTGACTGACACTGTTCTACTACACTTCTTGACCTAGGTTCCAAACTACATGTGCTTGTGAATCTTTGACTTCCGACGACAGAAGTCGAGCCTTGTTTCACAGCCTTGAATCTTTGAAATGGTTCCTCCACCAATTTCTCCTTCACCTTTCCAAAAATGGATCCTATTTGAAGCCTAATCTTCAGAAACAACAGAAACCCATGAAAGTGAAAGAGACATAAAACAAGTAAGTCCATAACACAAGGATAAAACCCCAAAAAACAACACAAAAAAGAGAATGTGAAGGGCACCCATGAAGCCAGATAAAAATGACAAGAAAAACCCTAAAAATGAAACCAAAAAAACTTATAAAAGATAACTTGTAAACTTACCTAAATACCAGATAAGAAAATCATGAAAAATTCTCAAAAATCCACCTAAGAAGTACGGTCAGAGTTCAGAGGGGCATCAACAGGTTAGTGTACCAAATTATTAGGTGAAAATGACAAGTAAAACTTTCCCTTAAATAGGAAAGTAAAAATAAATTACCTGTGGAGTTGGTACTCATGAGTAGTTGGAATTAAATGGTGACCTATACTGTCAGATCAAAAGTTGGAAGTTCGTGTGCAGTTTGCATGCAAATTGCACTTTGGGTTTCAAGTTCTGAAATGCCTTTGAAATGGTCGGGGAGTGGAAGTCAGAAGTCCATGAGCATTTTGCATGCAAAATGCACTTTGGGTTCCGAGTTCCAAACTGCAATTAAGAAAATAGATTTCGGAACTCGACATGGAGTTTGCATGCAAACTGCAGTTTGAGTTCCAACTTTCGATTTCCGTGTTTTACTATATGGGGGGTTTCAAAATTCAATGGTTTTTACTATTATGATAGTTTTGGGTTTCAGAACTCAATGTGTAGTTTGCATGCAAATTACATGTTGACTTCCAAAATTTGAAATCTGATGAAATTTCAACACTTAGGTAATTTTTGACAATTTTTGGGAAAAAATAAAACTTGGTATAAGGCAAAACTTTACAAGAAAATTTTCAAAAGTCCTCTTGGCAAGGGAAACTTGGAAAGTTAACATTTTTGGTGACATTCCAAGATTGCTTTCCTACTAAGCATTAGTCCAGTAGCCTTATACAATCCATTGGGCACATGAATTCTTTAACCCCAAGAATATACATAACTAAAAAACAACTAGAAACAAACAAAATAAAACAAGAAAACAAAAACAAAACAAGAAAGAAAATGTGCAGAGCACTTGGAGGAAGGGAAACTAGACTAATATTGTACATGGTGAAACCTTCCTCAATAGTAAGCTTTGAGGTGTATCCCATTAACTGGATGGGCAGTGCTTCTCCATCAAGCTTTGATAGGAAAAATGAATTTTCCTCTTTGCAACCTGTGATCATGTATGGCCTGCTCTAGAGGGCATAAAATTTTGCATGCATCCCTAGCTTGGCCCTGTCTACATCCCACTTGAGGACCAAATCTCCTTCCTAAAAATTCCTTAGAGTTACTTTCTTGTCAAAAATTTTCTTGGTTTGAGCTTGGTGTAACTCCAAAGTCTTCATAGCCTTATTTCGTGTTTCTTCCAATTCCATCAACTCAGCGAACCATACTGTCATAGGATCACTTTCCATTACTTCTAACTGATGTGCTAGCTCCAAAGATGGAAATTCCAAAGAGAGACGAAGCTTTTCCTCCCTACCATACACTAACATAAAAGGAGAATTCCCAATGGCCCTCTTTGGCGTTATCATATATTCCCATGGGGCAGTCTTCAGTTGTGTGTGCCAAGTTTTTCGGTTGCTCTCCATTGTCCTTTTGATAATCCATATCAAATTCTTATTACTAGGACTCAACCAAACCATTACCTTGGATAATAGTTAGATGAAGTTTTCAAATAAACACCATTCTTGACAACCCACTCACTGAGCTTCATACCTACGAAAGCCTTGGCATTATCTGAGATAACAATGAAAGGAATGCCAAACCTTGTCATAATTCCTTCAAGAAAATCCAGGACGGATTTCTCATTGTCTTCCTTTAATGCTACTGCCTCTGTCCATCAAGTGAAATAATCAGTCGTAGTTAACACCCACTTATGACCATCACTAGATGGTGGATTTATCATTCTAATAAACTCTA
This sequence comes from Taxus chinensis, assembly GCA_019776745.2. Lineage (NCBI taxonomy): Eukaryota > Viridiplantae > Streptophyta > Pinopsida > Cupressales > Taxaceae > Taxus > Taxus chinensis. Next base: position 254,869,898 of record CM034148.1, on the reverse strand, counting down.
GGCCCCATTGCACGAAAGGTAGATCTATTTAGATTAGATGGAGAGGGAGGGAAGCTAACCTTTGCTTCCCTGTGAAAAAGGCACATTCTTTACATCTTCTTACCCATATATGGGCATCTTTGAACAGGTTTGACCAATACTATCCAACCCTCATGATCTTCGTAGTAGTTTTCCTTCCCTAGTAATGACCTCCTGACAATCCATTATGGAATTCCTCCAATATTCTATCAACTTGTTCTAGGCCTATACACCTGAGAAGAACCCCATTTAAATCCCTTCAAAAGATTATGTTATCTACGAGGGCATAGGGAATGGATTGAAGCCGGAAACTCCGTCTATGAGTTTTGTCTAGGTTGGGAGGATATTCCCCTGATAGTAAAAAATTATTCATGTTGAAAATCCAATCAACATGAGTGTGAGTTTCTTCTTGATGGTGATTATATAACACATTGTCACCTCCTTCTCTCTCTTCCAAATCAACAGCAAGGTGTTGACACAGACCTTTTCCCTTTACTAATTTGGTCACCTTTATATGAACATCATATTCCATGACCTTGGTAATCCATCCAACTCACTTTTCATTCATGTCCTTATTTAATAAGAAATATTTGACCCCTGGATGTGATAACATCAACTGGATCATGTTATTGGAGAGCATATGTTTGAACTTCTTCAGTTCCTGGATGACGGTGAAAACCTATTTCTCGACAAAAGAATATTTGAGTTCATAATCTTTGAGAGATTGGATGAAGAAGGAAATTGGTTGTTCCATCATATCATTATTTTGTTGAGTAAGGATCCTTGAAATACTTTTTGACCCCGAAAAGGCATAAAGAATGAAATCCTTTTCATAATTGGGATTTACCAATGTGGGAGCCTGTGAAATGGCCATCTTGATAGCTTCAAAACTATCCTTACCTTCCTTAGTCCAGCTGAAAGGTATGTTCTTCTTTAACATGGTTGTAAGTGGTTTAGCCAAGGTGGAAAATTGAGGTATAAACCTCCTTACGAAATTTATGGTCCCCAATAATATCTTGAGACCCTTCTTATGGCTTGGAAGAGAAAGGGATAAAATGACATGAATTATCTCTAGGTCAATTGAAATTCCATCCACCGAAACAATATGTCCTAACAAATTCCCTTCATGAACTACAAAAATACATTTTTTGGGTTCAAGGAGACCCCAAATTCTCTACACCTTTTCAAAAAAAATTTCAATGGTCCATGTGATCCTGTGCATGTTTGGAATACACAATTATATCATCTAGGTAAATGAAGATCATATCGTTTATAAGCCCCTTAAAGGCCATGTCCATAGCTCGTTGGAAAGTAGTGTCGGCGTTGGACAATCCAAATGACATTTTATTGTAGGCATATGTGCCCCACTTGGTAGTAAAATCCATCTTGAACTGATCAACCTCCTTGACCAATATCTGATTATAGCCCGAATATCCATTGAGAAGTGAAAACCTTTATGCACCTACCACTGTTTGGAGAATCTATTCCATAGATGGAAGAGGGTAATGATCTTTCAAGGAAGCCCGATTAAGATCTCTGAAGTCCACACATAGTCTGATTTCCCCATTTTTCTTCCTAACTGAAACCAAATTGGCCACCCAGGAGGAGTGCTTAATTGGGAAAATAATAATAGATTCGATGAGCTTCAAAAGCTCCTTCTTCATAAGTGGTTTGATCTTAGGATTGACCAGTCTCTACTTTTGCCTAACTGGCTTAGCATTTGGGTCAAGTTCAATAGTGTGTTGTGCTAACCCTAGATCAAAACCCCTGAGATCTTCGTAACTCCAAGAAAAAATCATTATATTCTTGGAAAAGACCAATAAAGGCTTGTCTTTCATCTGGTGTACACACTTTCCCAATCTTCAAAAATCTATCTTCTGTAACTTGAACTTGTTCAAAATCATCTTCCTTAATGACCATGTTGGTCTTTTGTCTTTTGAGTTGGTCATCTGAATTGAAGATTGAATCAAGAGTGACTAGACATTTTGGAAATTTATTACCCTTCAATTGTATGATTTGATCACTATAAGATTCTTGTAACTTGGACTGCTTTTTGATGAGAATTCAACCTCTTCTTGTAGAAAGAGGATAATCTGATGGTCAGTATTGAAGACTTTCCAATTACTTGCATTGTTTGGTACATCTGGTCTTACAACCCATCTTCACAACCTCTCACTCTTCCTTCATGACATCAATGGATATCGTACTGGGATCCCACCATTGCAAGTCTATTTGCATCTTGATTTTTCTTCCTAGGAACTACATGAATACTGAAGGCTTCAAAATATTAAATCAGATCCCACACCCTATTTTTGTAGGATCTTAACAAATTGTTCTTTGTTGTGCTCTGAGCCCTAACCTGATGCACAACAAGCTCACTATCCCTAAAATCAGTTAATGCCTTATTCTCTTTTTCTGAGCTAATTGGATTCCCTGTACCAAAGCTTCGTATTCAGATACATTATTAGTGCAACTAAACTGAAGTCAAAAAGATGAGAAATATTTCTTACCTTGTGGGGAAATCAACATAACACCAACACCGACCCCATTTTTTCTTCTTGACCCATCAAAGAAGAGTTGCCACAATCTGTCAAGGTCATCTTGAGATTTGAAAAGATTAGGTATCATAGTTCCTTCTTCATGGATACAATAAGTTCCTAACCATATCTTTTCTAGTTCCAAGTATTTTTCATATGGATCAAACTGATGTTTCATGCCCCAATCATCAAGTAAAATATCAGGAACTTCTTCAACAGGAGTGGTAGACTCATGATCCACAACCTCTTCTTCTTGATCATGTATGGTGTAATTCCCATTGATGGCATTAGGAGTATAAGGTTCAACATGATTTTGGAAAATTGGATCTTCCCTTATAGTTACTTTAGTCCCATATCTGGTCCTGAGGAGCATGTGTGACCAATCAACAAACAAATACCCACCCATCTTAGTTGTGAAATCCTGAGAGAGACATATAGTGAAGAAGGATGGAAGGTCAATAACTGATATGTACCGCATGATTGACAAGCTTGGGCATGCATGAATAATAAGATTTAGATCCTTTATAATCCTGATAGTTTGAACCGATATACCATCCAACTGAACAACCACCCTTGCTAATGGTGTATATTGAATACCCAACACATGTGTAATCTGTTTAGGCATTACAAAACTTCTGGCACCAGAGTTGATCATGCAGTTATGTACCAAATGCTTTCCAATGATTAGGGAAATGTAGAAGGGTGGTGGCTTACTAGACTTAGCAACATTTCTTCCTTCAGGTTGGCATAAGTTAGTAGAGGTAGATGATCCACACTTTAGCTACTTCATTCGGTGTACTGAAAATTTTCAACACTTCTTGGAGTAAGTTCCTCTACGAAGGGATGGAAAGAACCTCCCACATGATGACATTCAAGTTCGTTTTCTTCATCTGTTCAACAATACTGAAAGGGATACTTCCTACCTTACTAGCGTTTCTTAGTGCAACTGCATCTTCTTTTGGAAAATGAGTGTTTGACACTGTAACGTTGGATGGAATTTCTTTCCTTGCAACCTGACTAACATGTGAACCTGATGATTTCCTTTCCATGTCTTTACATATAGCTTCCTATAAACGAGATTGGGAAGTAGATGCCTGATCATATTTTGGCGGTTTGGATCTCTATTTCCCTCTTTTTGATCAAGTATTAGAAGCTACTACTGTAGGTTCTATGTTGAATCCACAAAAATATTCCTCTTTCCAATTCAATAAGGTCACCTCTCTTGATGTTTGAGGTTGATTAGCATCTTCTTGTGAAGGAACCTCTGCTGGTTGTTCTGTAGGTGCAAATATGCTCTGAACCATAAGTTCTTGACTAAGCACCCCATTGGGGCACATATTTTGATTGTGAGGCTGAGAGCATGGGTAACACCATTCATAGTCCTGAACCAAAGTTATTTTGCACTGGGAAGAGGGCTCTTGAGGAACTAACAGTAGGGGGGATCTTAGTGTTTAAAGTCTTGACATTAGCAACCTGATTTTGAACTTGGGTGTTGCTTTTGAAGGGCTACCTGTTAGGCTGATATTGTTGATTTTGGGGTTGGTAGGGATGATTATATTGGGACTATTGTCTCTTGAAGGCAACCAATTCATTTCCAAAACTCTGAAGTAATGATTTAACCTCATAGAGGTCATTTGAAGGAGGAGGTATAAGCTGAGTTGGTTAGGTTAGACACTTGAGGGAGAGGAACAATGGTTGGATGATTAGTGGGAAATTTAGGATACATAGGCATTGGTGGCCTTGGATCTATTTTCCTAGCTTGGATAAGGTAATTTTAAGGTCACATGGCAATGTCATAGGCATATGACATTGTTGTTTTCCCATTGATTGGATCATGATTGCAACATCAATGTTCTGTTGGGTTTCAGATTAGCACTTAGGATGAAACCACAGTCAGGGGACAAGTAAGTCCCTCCTCTTTAATGGGAGAGGTTCCCTTATTGAAAGCAGGGGCAAAACCTATGTACAAATGCACAGTCTTTCATTTAGTGGTGGTTTCCCGATATCCTGAAATGTGTTTTAAGCCTAGAAAGTTATCAATACATGAGGATAAAAGAATTTGAAGAGAGGAGGTAGGTAAAAGAAGATAATACTTTCAGGGAAAAGAGATGGTAGAGAAAACCCTTATACGTATTGTGCAAATGAGATATAGAATAGAACCATCCACGTTTATAACAGACATAATTCACAGACTCAAAGTTTCTTGAAATTGTACAAACTAGAACACAAAGTTTCCAAGCACGCAAGGATTAGATGATTCACAAATTAGAACCAGAAAGAAAGAGAAAGCAGAAGAAAAAGGGAAAAACCTTTGTATCGATTTCTTCCAACTCGAAATTACAATTCCAAAATAATCAAAATTTTAACCCGTATAATGACTTTGAAAGCCCATAATATAGATCGCAAGAGACGGTTACAACTTCCTCAAACGATAAAGAAATAGTTACAACTTATTCTAATCGTTCGTGCCCCTTCAAATTCTTGATTCGTAGAGAAAAGTTAATGGCGGAAGAACAGGTTCAAAAATATACAGCCGTTACATTAGTTTTCTAGTTAAAACCTGGGCCATTCAATTTGCTTTTACAACTTCAAATTTGGGCCACCCACGTGGGAGAAATTGACTGGAGTGGGCCTGCGAACACCTAGACTATCTACCTTCTATTTAGCGGGGCTGTATATCTGACCCTAGACGCGTGGCAAGCCAACACTCATTTGGAACTTGCCTCTAGATTTTATCTTTAAAGTTGCGCCAGGATGACATGTGGAGGCCTCTACCGATTCTTTAAACTTAGCTTGATATGGGGTCTGTTCCTGTTTGACTCATGTTGACCCCTAGACACGTGGAGAGCTGGTGCTGATTTGAGTTTCTGCTTTGGAAGCGCCTTTTGAAATTGTGCCAAGCTGACGCATGGCTCCTTCCACCGGGCTTAGAATTTTCAACAACTAACTTTGTCTCTCTATTGACCCTGGACATGTGGTGATCTGGTGCTCATTTGGAAACCGACCTTTTGGTTTTACTTCTGAAATCTCACCGTTGAGGCACGTGGAGGCCTCCGCTGACCCGCCCATACTTAGTTAATTTTAACTATCGGCTCTGTCCCTTTTTGGACCTAGGACATGTGGAGGACCAGCGCAAGTTTGAGAACTACCCCCATCTTTGACTCTTGAAGCTGCGCCAATGAGGCACGTGATGTCATCCACTGAACCTTCCATACTTAGCCAATTTTAGCTTATTCTATTTCATTTTGAACTCGGGACACGCGGAAGGCCTGCGCTTATTTGAGGACTTGTCCCTTAGGACCCTACCCCTGGAGTTGTGCCATTTGGACACGTGGAGGCTTCCACTGAACCTCAAAATATGGTCAGACCACATCCAATCAAAGATATACACGTATTACGTGTGGACTTTGGGACAAAAATTAACGGGGAAAATAAGCCTGCCATTCCCGACTGCGGGAAGAAAAATAAAAAGAAGGGAAAAGACTCCACTGTTACACCTAATTTTAAACTGTTCTCCATGAATGGGAAAATTACAAACAATACCAGGCCTGACGCGACTCAATACTCCAAGGAACAAACTCAAAATTTTCGAAAACTGACTCCAAAAGAGGGGAATTTTGGGGCTCAACAACAGATGGCTCTTTCTGGGGATGACTTGGCTTGGAACAGAGACACAAGGCAAGATCAATAACTACAAATAACTCTAGGGAAAAGAGGACCAGTGCCTTATCCATTGGGCAAAGGAGTCGAAAGAAAAACCAATACAAGGCAACACACACAACAAGGAACAGGAAAGAAAACAAGCCAAAACTGGGAAAGACCCAAAACAAAACACGAAAGAACGACCAAAGCCAAAACACTGTACAAAATACATAAAAGGACTTCCTAGTCACCTAGGACTTGAACAACTTAAAATATTTCCCACTATAAGGAACTGGGAGAGGAGAACCATCCATGTAATCCAGATAAAAAGAGTTTTCTCCATTAAAATGTCTGATTCTAAAAGGACCAAGCCAAAGAGAATCAAACTTACCATGACTTCCTCGTGGCTCATGTCTTTTGTCCCAAAGTAACACAATGTCTCCCATTTGGAAAACTCTGGGTTTGGCTTTCTTTTCGAACAAAGCCTTCACTTTCAACTGATGAGTAGTTATCTTGTCCACTACTTGCAATCTGTCTTCATCGAGCTTCTGAAGGTACAAAATTCTCTTATCCAAAGAGCTACTGAAACTTGAATCTTCAATGGTTTTCATCAGATGCAAGGTAAGAAATTCCACCATGACTGGTAGTTGAGCCTCTACACCATACACCACTTGGAAAGGGGACATTCCAATTTCTCTCTTGGGCATAATTCTATCAGCCCAAAGTGCATCATATAGCTTCTTATGCCAATTTCTCTACGAATCATTTACAAGCTTTCTAACTATAGTTATCAGATTCCTATTTTTCGATTCTTCTTGTCCATTCCCTTGGGGGTAGTAATCTGAAGAGTGAGCAAGGGAGATCCCATATCCATAGCAGAAGTCCATCATCTTAGCAGAAGAAAAGTTAGAAGCATTGTTCATCACAATCTTGTTTGGGATCCCAAACCTGATCAATATGTTTTCCTTAATGAAGTTGCAAACTACCTCAGAGGTAGTGCTCTTGACTGGGATGGCTTCCACCCACTTGGTGAAGTAATCTGTGGTAGTCAACACATGAGTATGTCCAGCACTGGAAGATGGATTGAGTGCTCTAATGAAGTCTAAACCCCATTGTTGAAATGGCTCTTCAATCACTACAGGCTTGAGAGGCAAAACAACCAACTGGGTCTTCCAACAAACATTTGGCATGCTTCACATTTACCAACCCATTTTGATGCATCTCTCAATAAATTGGGCCAATAATAACCAACACAAAGTATTTTATGAGCTGTTACAGCAGAGGAGAAATGACCTCCACAAGCCTGGTCATGAAAAGTAGAGAACAACTTCTTTTGTTGTTCCTTGTCTACACACTTCAAAAACCTTCCATCTATGCCTCGTTTGAACAAAGCATTTTCCCATAGCACATATTATGCAGACCTCAGTTTGATGGCTCTCTTCTCTTTGGCACTCAAGTGAGATGGACATTCTCCATAGGTCAGAAAGTGAGCAATGTCAGCATACCATACATTCGTCGAGATGAGGAACAAAACAACAGGGGCATCAACCTCATCTTTAGATAACTCCTTGGCAACTCCCTTAGCAATGAGTGCACACAGGCCCTTACCCCGAACTAGCTTTGTTGGCCTGATATCAAGATCATACTCTTGCACCTTTGCAACCCAATTACCTCTCTTGGTTCCAAATTCTTGCTGAGTAAGAATGGATTTGATTATTGTATCAGGCACCAACACCACAGAATGAGAATTAAGAATGTAAAACCTAAACTACTTGACAACTTTGACAACTGCAAAATCATGTTTCTCCATCATGGTGTACTTCAGCTCATGAGTTTTCAAGACATAACTCATGAATGCAATTGGGAGCTCATGATCTTCAGCATTCTTTTGGGCTAACACAACAGCTAAGGTATTTTCAGTGGCATAACAATAGATAATGAAATCTCTGTTAAAGTCTGGGCACACCAAGGTTGGAGTCTTTGCAATAGCCTGTTTAATGTCTTCAAATGATTTCTTCCCTTCAGAGGACCAACCAAAAGTTTGCTTCCCTTGCATCATGTGAGAAATGCTCATAGTAAGTTCTACAAAATCAGGGATGAATCTCCTCAAGAAATTGATCTTACCAAAGAATGAATGGACACCTTTCTTACTTGATGGAAGAGGAATTTTCTGGATGGCCCGAACTCTTTTAGGATCAATCTTAATCCCTTCCTTTGAAAAAATGTGTCCCAACAACTTTCCTTCTATGACAAAAAACATAGAATTCTTAGGATTTAAATAAATCCCATGCTCTCTACACTTCTGCAATACTGTTTCGAGGTGTTGGATGTGATCTTTTCTTGCTTTAGAAAACACTGTCAAGTCATCCAAATACACAACAATGCATTTCCCTTTCAAACTACCAAAAGCCAAGTCCATGGCCCTCTGGAAAGTAGCACCAAAATTGATGAGACCAAATGGCATCCTCTTGTATGCAAAGGTGCCCCAAGGAGTAGTAAAGGTAGTCTTGTGTTGATCAACAGTATTCACCTCTACTTGATTGTACCCCGAGAATCCATCCAACATAGATAACATCTCTGAGCCTGTAACAACTTGTAATACTTGGTCCATCATGGGGAGAGGGTAGTTGTCCTTCAAAGAACCTTGATTTAGATTTCTGAAGTCCACACAGATCCGGATCTCACCATTATTCTTCCTGACAGGCACTATATTAGCAATCCACGTTGAATGGTGGATGGGGAAGATGATCCTAGCCTTCAGAAGCTTTTGTATTTCTTGAAAAATTGTATCAGCTATCTTTGGATTATAATATTGCCTTTGCTTCTGTTTGAAAGGTTTGATCCCAGGCTTAAGAGGAATGAAATGTTGCATTTCTTTAGGCTGAAAAGCCTTAAGATCATCATAAGAATAAGCCAGAACATCAACATACCTCTTCAACAAATTCACCACCTTATTTTTCTCTTCATGAGTGCAACATTTTCCAATGTTGACCATTTTGGGATCATCAAGACTCCCAATATTCACTTTCTTAGTCTCAGCAGATTGTTAGGCTCCTTGGGAAACTTTAGACTTCATATATCTATCATGTTTATCAAAAAGATCCTCCAAACTCACCAGCCCTTTAGGGATTTTGTTTCCTTTTAGTTTGATGCATCCATCTTGATCCATCTCTTCTTTGACACCCTCTTCATTTGATGACACACACTCTCTAGGAAGATTGTCACTTCCTTTAAAGTACAACTGATCAAAGTTGTCTTTGAGCTCCAAGAAAGAAATCAAATGCTGGTCATCATTAAAAACTTTCCAATTATTTACATTGTCAGGCACATTGGGTCTATGGATCATCTCAATGGTGAATTTTTCTTGAGGAAAATCAGGATGAGGAATTAACAAGGACCCCAAAATAGCTAGAGAGTCAGCCCTAGTGTTCCTTTCCCTTGGCATAGCTTCAATGGAAAAAGCATCAAGGAATTCAATGGAATCCCAGACCAGATTCCTATAGTGTTTCAACCTTCTGTTCTTTACTTGATAAAGGTATCTAACTTGTTTTACAATTAGCTCTGGCATCTCCACGAGAAAGAAGGTTCTTCACTCCCATTTCCTTCGCCATGCTCAACCCAAGAATGAGGGCCTCATACTCAACAGTATTATTGGTATTTTCAAACTGAAACTTGAAGGAGAAAGGATGAACCTTACCCTCAGGAGAAATGAGCACTACACCAGCTCTAGAACCAGCTGAAGAGAAGCTCCCATTAAACTCCAAAGTCCACACACCATTAGGGTCAAGCAACACTCCCTTTGACAAACTTGTCTCCTCTTGTGACATGATCATGTAGCTCCCATGCCCAATGTCTTCATACAGTATTTATGCTTTAGGATCATATATCTTTTGCACAATATACTCTACTTGTTGCTCAGGAAGTAACTTCTTCATCTTCCCATTGAAAGGGATTAAGGTATGTGACCAATCCATTTGAATTTCCCCTCCTACCTCCTTGTAGAAATTTCTACTCAGCAACAACCCATATGAAGGAGGAATATCAGGCTACCAAAATGGTGGCTAAGACCCTTTTCTCTGGAAAAGCAGCAAAAGCTACTTGTGCATCTTTAATTCTGCCAACCAAAGGTACTTTCTTACTCTCCATGGAATAACAAGAGCCATAAGTGTGGGTTAGGGTTAGACCCAAAGCATGGGCCACTTTTGCAGGCATTACATTATCTGAAGCTCCTAAATCTATGACACAATTACTGAGTTTATGGCCAAGCTATGAGAAGGGTCACATAGAATGATTCAATTTTCTCATTAGGGGACGTGAATATAGCCACAAGGATTGATTGAGGTGAGAAAGAGGGAGTGGGTAAAAGGCCTTTGGAAGAATGGGCTGAGGGTTATAGATTTGGAATTTACAAAGTTAACCATTTTGGCAAAGGCTTTAGGATGGGTTTGATAGAATTCTACCTCAGAAATCTGAATCTCGGTCTTCTTAAGATGGTCTATAATATCAAAATATCTAGATGTGGATGGGGAATTACTACTAGGAGTAGGAGGAGCTTTTGATCTATCAATATTATAATTTTTTGGACAATAATTCTTAGAAGCAGAAGTAGAGGAAGAAGGACTAGCAGAGATTACCTTTTGAGTGGAAGTAGTAGGAATAGGAGCTCCTCTTTTTGCAACCACCGGAATGGTAATGGGGTACTCCTTGGATATTTTTGTAGGTTGCACCACTTTTTCCTTTTTTTTGGTCTGCTCCTAGGTCATAACAGCATATGACTCACTGTTCATCTCAGCCACTAGATCATCATAGTCATCTTCATCATCTACACCTTTAGTGGTGAGGAAATGAACCTAAGAATCACCAGGCTCCTCCAGATATTCATCATTTTCCTTCTCTTATTCATCATAGAATCCATTTTGTTCCTCATCATTAGGATCAAGAACCTCACAAGTAGCATTGACAGGCACCTTGAGGGGCGAACCTTCAATGGAAAATTTATTCTAAGGAGAAGGCAGGAAGTTCCTAGGCTGAAAATTCTTCCTTGAAACATCTTGATATGGAGCATGTTGAGCCAATTGTTTCTTGATGGTAATAAGGTCATTAGCAAGATTTTGCACCAAATGATATGCACTACCTCTAGAAGAAGGAGAAGAAGAAGATGCTTTGGATTTGAAAGAATCCCTTTTCAGCTTGTCAGACATGATCAAATCATCATCCACATTGACAACCAATATCTGATCAGCATCCAAAGTTGCAAGATTTTCTCTCCTCATGGCATAGCTCACTTCCGGTAATTGAGCATTCAAGAAGAAACACTTATGAATCTGATCAATAGTTCTAGTATTTACTGGAATTTTGTTAATCAACTTGTTGAACTTTGCCACAAATTCTCTCATTGGCTCTTGTGACTCCTTCTTGATTTGAGAAATCTGAGCTAACAAAGCATGCACATCTTCAACAGGTTTGAAACACTGCTCAAACTGAGTTGTCATAGTATCCCAATCAGTGATGGTCCTAGCAGGAAGATGGTAAAACCAATCTGCAGCATTGTCTCGCAAGGTCTCCACAAACAGCCTAACAGAAGACATCTTCATGTTCAACTCCCAACACCCCACATGTAATAGTGAAGGATGTAATGTGTTCGTCAGGGTGCACTTTGCCATCACCTTTAAATTTGGGAAAATTCTTCCTATTACTCCTAGGTAACTCATGCAATGGTTGAGGAAGAGCCAGAGGCCTAACTCTTTGTCCCCAAGGTTGAGGTGCTGTCATCCTTGGAAAGATTGCTTGAAATGGAACTGAGACACCAACAAGAATTAGGGCACAGAGATTAGGGATAAGTTGGGGTTGAGGAATGCTACTACAAGAAGCTTTTTCTTCAATAGGAGGTGTGCTCGTGGAACGAGCTCTTCTATTCCTTCTTACTGGAGGAAGTTGAAAACCTTGTTGATCTAAGAGTTGAAATTAGGGATCTTCAATTTTAAGAGGCCTTCTACCACGATTATATCTTAGATTCACCAGATCAAAGGAATGATCAAATTAGTTATTCTTTTTAGAAAGGAAATTCGTTGAACAAATTCCATAGCGGAGTTGTAAAAAATTGTTGGGTTTCAGATTAGCACTTAGGATGAAACCACAGTCAGGGGACAAGCAAGTCCCTCCTCTTTAATGGGAGAGGTTACCTTATTGAAAGCAGGGGCAAAACCTATGTACAAATGCATAGTATTTCATTCAGTGGTTGTTTCCTGATATCTTGAAATGTGTTTTAAGCCTGGAAAGTTTTCAATACATGAGGATAGAAGACTTTGAAGAGAGGAGGGATGCAGAAGAAGAAAATAATTTTAGGGAAAAGAGATGGTAGAGAAAACCCTTATACGTATTTTTCAAATGAGATACAGAATAGAAATCCATCCACAGTTGAAAAGTTCTGGAAATTATACAAACTAGAACACAAAGTTTTCAAGCACGCAAGGATTAGATGATTCACATATCAGAACCAGAAAGAAAGATAAATCAAAAGAATAGGGGAGAAAATTTTGTATTGATTTACTCCAATTCGAAATTACAGTTCCAAAATAATAAAAATTCCAACCCATACAATGACTTTGAAAGCCCATAATATAGTTTTCACAAGAGACGGTTATAACTTCCTCAAACAAGCAAGAAATAGTTATAACTTATTCTAATCATTCGCACCCCTTCAAATTCTTGATTCACAGAGAAACGTTAATGGCAGAAGAATAGGTTCAAAAATATACGACTGTTACATTAGTTTGCTAGTTAAAACCTAGGCCGTTTGATTTGATTTTACAACTTAAAATTTGGGTCACCCACATGGGAGAAATTGACTGGAGTGGGCCTGCGAACACCTATTGCATTCTTTTTACCTTTGAAGCAAGCGCCAGGATGACACATAGAGAGCTCTGCTCCCTTTATACTTAGCCTATTCAGGTCTTATTCCGCACTTGACTTATGTTGACCCCAAGACACGTGGAGGGTTGATGCTCATTCGAGTTTTTATTTTGGAAGCACCCCTTAAAATTATGCCGAGCTGACGTGTGTCTCCTTCCACTGGGGTTAGACTTTTCAATGGCCAACTTTGTCTCTCTATTGACACTTGACATGTGGTGATCTGGCACTCATTTAGAAACCCGCCTTTTGGTTTCACTTCTAAAATCACGCCGTTGAGGCACGTGGAGGTCTTTGCCAACCCACCCATACCTAGTTAATTTTAACTATCATCTCTGTCCATTTTTGGACCTAGGACACATGGAGGACCAGCGCAAGTTTGAGAACCACCCCCATCTTTGACTCTTGAAGTTGCGCTGATGAGGCACATGGCGCGGTCCACTGAAACTTCAATACTTAGTCCGATTTTAGCTTATTCTGTCTTCATTTTGAACTTGGGACACGCGGAAGGCCCGCGCTTATTTGAGGAGTGTCCCTTGGATCCTGCCCCTAGAAGTTGCACCATTTGGACATGTGGGGGCCTCCTGTTGAACTCTTGAAAAATGACCAAACTGCATCCAATCAAAGATATACACGTATTACCCATGGACTCTGGGGCAAAAATTAACAGGGAAAATACGCCTGCCATTCCTGATTGTGGGAAGAAAAATAAAAAGAAGGGAAAAGACTCCACTGTTACACATGATTTCAAACCATTCTCCAAGAACTGGAAAAATTACAAACAATACTAGTCCTGATGTGACTCAATACTCCAAAGAACATGCTCAATTTTTTTGAAAAATGACTCCAAAAGAGGGGAATTTTGGAGCCGATCACATGTTCAAAGCTCTCAAGTAGTACAAGAAAGCTTTGTTTAGGGAAGGATTGATGAACACTGGAATCCTATTCCATATCTTGTGGAATTGGAAGTTGAAATCCCCCATGAAGTCTTGAGGAGCTCCCTTTATAGTATTTAATTGTTCCATGAGTGAAAAATGGTCACTCTTGTCCTCAGACTGTTTACAAATATTTAATCCCAACTCATCCCAATTTCATATAGTGCCAGGTGGTAAACCAAAAAACCATTGAAGTGATTTTCCTTTAAGAGAATCAGTGTGGAGTTTGACTACTACATCATCTTCCATAATATTGTGAAATGAACAAATATTAGCCACATCTTGAATGTGCTCAATGGGAGTGGTGCTCGTCTCACCCGTGTAAAAAGGTACACTTTCGAGGGCTGCTGTAGGTATGTCATCACGTTGAGTGAGCACTAGAGGGATGCCACCATTAAAAGTAGGAAAAACATGGTTGCTTACCGCCATTATAGTGAGTGGTTGATTTATCCTTAGAAAGGGAAATATTCTATATGAAGGTGCTAAATGTACTCTATAAGATGATGATGAAGCTCTACCATTTCTTCGCTTTAGAAGGGACAATGATAGTTCAATATTCCATCGGTTTTCTTTATTTGAAGAATCTCTCATTTAAATTATTCGCATAAGTGCATGCACTAGATCCTGAAACTCAGAGGTATGGAGTCACTAGGTACCTTTGATGACTACAAATGCTAAGAGTAGTACTAACTCTTAGCATCGTCCCACTAGGCGTGCCAAAAAATGTTGTCACTTGGATGATGCACCTGAAAAATATTTAGATGATCTAGTGATACATGGGAACATACCCAAGGTGTGAGACCTTGGCTCCTTGGGATGAACCTCCAGAGAAGGCCGACTTCCTCTAAACTAAGTGCATCTAATGTAATATTAGACTGCAAAAAAATCTATAGTGATATAGAGTAAACTAAACTAAAAAAATTTCCAGAGAAAAGGGAAGAAGATAACTAAAAATGTACTAAAGTAAGGTTTTGCACCAAAATTTTAATGAACAAATAGATCTGCTCCAATTTCATAGAGTACTACCACAAAACAATATATGACATGCACAACTTCTTATTCTCTTATTTAGCAAGAGCCTTATGAATATTAAAATTAAAGACAATAGAAGGGATTCTATATTTTCCACAATTGAGATAAGTAAGTTTACAAAACACATCTTACAATTTAACTAAAGAAAGATGATTGACATGAAGGAATGATAGACCATCTCATACAAGGAATTTAAATCACTCACAAGTATTGGATAAGTTACTGAAATACACAACACACCAAATAGTTGAAGGAAAAATATTATTTTTGTATATTACTGAGGCTACAACTTGTGTATGAAAAATCCCAAAATGGCAGAGCCTCCTTACAAATAAGATCTAAAAATTCTTGATTACAAATGCATTCCTATATTTATAGATTAGGAGGGTTGAGAAATTTTATCTACTCCTCTTAATCATTACATTGCAAAAATAGAATGCAGTTACACTAGGAAACACTCTCCCACAAAAATAACGAAGTAGTTGTGTAGGTTTGACTAAGTCAAACCTAAAACTCAAAGCACTGCTGTAACTTGGAGACTGTACAAAAATGGTAGCCGAGTTAAGCTAGGACTGGATCCACCATTCTCTTGATTTGATTCTTCTCCTCACTCTTTGAAAACTACATTGTGTCTGTAGTCCAGAAATTGTTTGATGATTTCCTAAACTTCCTTTTCATTTTGTCCACATGCATAGCAATTCAAGACCATGGCAACTTATTCATCTTCCTTAACAAATTTCCCTAATAACCTTTTGGTTCCAATTTATGACTTTATTTATCTAACTCAAGAAATTTTGGTATGACACCAACTTGTGAATATACTCACGACCAAAATACTTGGTTACATCATTGTCCTCATTTACCAGACTCTTGAATTGGGAAACAATTTGTTCAAATGGAAGTGAATTGACATTATCATCAAGAAACCTACACTAGATGATATCAAATTCATCTGTAATGTCATCGAGGTCATCAAATGCCTCTACTCTGTTCTAATCTAAATTAGATATTTCCTCTTGCAACATCTAGATCTAAAACTCTATGGATTCACTATACTCAGACAATTTTGAGGCATCATCAATGATCCCTTCCTTTAGAGGTAGATCGGATTCCATGTTTTGTACCTCTTTCTAGGATTCAAGAGTGATCTTGAAATTATCGCTTTCTTTAGTGAGAAATCCATCCATCTTAGAGACAGTATCTTTTTTAAAGTATAATTCATTATAAAGGTCAACATATTCCTTGCTGACTTTCTCTCCATCATGAATCAAGCTTTTGATCTATGCTCCTACTACCTGACCTTGCTAACTAATTTTATCAACTACAGAGAAGGAGTTGTCATTGAATCTCATAGGTATGGAAAGGACAGTTGTATGAATAGGCTATGTGATCTTATTCAGAATTGCAGTTAACTATTCGAGATTGATTTTGAGTTCATCTTTGGTTACCTTGTCTTTGTGAAACTTATCCAGAATATTACTAAGGGAAACCTAAACATCCTTCTTAGCTCCTTCATGAGTATCCTTTCTAAGGTAAAACCATGAGATATGATAATCTTTTGTGGTAATAGTTTCTTTGGTTTTATTGACAGTAGCCAGGGTTTCTATTTCAACAAATCTCTCTCCAGTTTGATCGACCGACATGTTAGAAATGACCCTTGGCCTCTTTTCTTGTCTTTAGGGAGTTAAATCTAGGATAATTAGGTCAAAAACATCTCAATTATAACCTTCTTGTTCTAATTTTGGGTCTGCATGTTCAACTATGTAGGGCTAGAAGAAGAATCTATTTGTTTATGTGATGACATAAGCACATTTATCATAATAGCATATTTCGAAGGTGTTACTAGGGAACTTTTTGTAAGAACCAAGATTAATAATTATGTGGTGACAAGTGAAGGTGGAGTTGAAAGGATGGCCACATGAATTGATGAGATGGGGGTGGAAATGGGGGGAATTTGTTGGGGAAGATTATTCCTAAAAGGAAATGTTAAAGCCAAAATAGCTCTAGATGAAAGATAAGGAAGAGAGGCGAATACTTGTGTCATGGAAAGGTATGAAGTGAGGAGTGTAAGAAAAATGGGAAAAAAAATAATGGAATATGTGGCCAAAGGAAAAGTGAGAGGTGGAGGGGAAGGAGGAACTAAGAACGGTGAAAAGGGAAGAGGTGGAGAAGATGGTGTCTGTAACATTTGGGAATTTATGGGAGAAACACTAAGGTCAATGACCTTTGTGGATGGACACTTTGGAAGATGCAACTTCTATTGAGAGAACTCCTAGAAGAAGATCATAGACCCTTACAAACAACAATAATTTTGTGAGATTTTGATGGTAGTTTTGAGAGAATATCTTCTTCCTTTTGAAGGGGTGGAATGGCCCACTGGGGGTTGTACTTGAAATATCTCGACAAGGAAGCTGGATCTGGACACTTTTGGCATGATTCTCAATGATATTAGCCACTCGATAAGTCTGGTTGAGAATAGGACCCGCTCATTCTTTGGAACTACTGCATTTCTTGAGCGACCAATCAATCCATAGAAAGGGTTGATTTCTTACATTGTTATGATCGTAAATGGGATCTAAAACCTGTTCATTATCATGAATGCCCTCTGGTACATATGAAATTCCATACTGGGCCAATTCTCAAAGAGTTAACCTTTCAAAATATGTTTCCCAGATCGTGACTTCATCTCTGCAGTTAATCTAAATATCCTCCAATTGAGGTGTATGAGCACGGGTCGGCTCGTGTCCTCCAAGTTTGTTCCAATAATAAAAAATGCAATGGGGGTGAAAGGTCCTCAAAGTCATTTGTCTAAATATCCCATTCAACATTATTTTCCTTTGTATGTGGAAGCACAAGTATACCTTCCCAGTACTATAGGAAATTTGGCTCTAGTTTTGTGTAGAATCATGTTAGATGTTATGAAAATGTAATAGTTTCCGAAACTAACTCCATTAAGATCCATTTATATGTGGGGCACCTTTGTAACTTGTAGGGAGCACATGAAAATCCTACCACCCTAAGATATGTGAATATTGGGAATTGTAAGTATATACCTCACCATTCTTTGACCACTTTCCAGGAATAATCCAAAATTCTTCAATTGTATAAATCTTTGTCAAATAAGTACAATATACTAAAAATGCATCATTAAATCTTCTGAAATGATTCACCCCTTCCTTTATTATAATTTGGGAGTATAAGTCATAAATTTGATAGTTGAGTTCCTTGATCCCACTAGTGATAGACCTAGGTAATTCCTCATAACATGCATCCCCATGTATACAAGATAGGAATTCATAAAAAAAAATACAAATGTCTAGAACATACTGATATTTTGAAATCACATGACAGCAATGATATGTTCTGACCCATCGGATAAGATCATCATTATTTCAAATAGTGGCAATGCATAAATTCATTGACTCTTAGAAATCCTTAGAATAAGGGGAGTCCCATAACTCTTCTCAATAAGATGATGATGTCATTCACTTCCTAAATAAAATATAATCGGCGAATAGTCTTAGGGACCATAAATAATGAATTTTTATATGTTTCCAAATAGATCTTGTTAAGGACCCTAGTACAAGTATCAGTCTCTAATTCCAAATGCTCAAGAGCAAACTCTGGGGAATTTTTGGCATATTCCTTGACATTGGGAAGTTTCAGCAAGTCTTCAAAATAGTCACTATCTAGTTTGATAATGACCATCCTGTCATCATCCCTCACCATTCAAGACTCTTTGTCATAGTGTGTAGTGGCAACAAGCACAAAATATCAACATTGCATTGATGGAGGGAAAGCAGTGACCAGAGTAAGTCCACTATCAAAATTTCCTTGCATCTATACCTTTTGTATTTAGATCCCTAACCCTTTCCCATAATTCGGACAAGTTAATATGCCCAAGATTTGTATCTCCAATATTGTTGCATGTTTGATGTGATGCTTGAAGGGGGAGTTACCCCTTGAAAACTATATTTCATCCTTTCTTTTACCTTTGAAGACGCTCTAGACATTTGCCCTTGGAGAAATCCTCTAAATATTTACTACTAAAATGAAAATCAGAGGTTAGGAGTGGAAATTCATACTTGTAATGTACCCCTGCACTTCCAATGTGTAGTTGCACCACTGAGTACTGATAGTGGAGGTTAAACCTTGTAATGCAGTATCTGTACTTCTGCAATGTACTTTTGCTTTGCAGTTCCATGCCATGAAACTACTGACGGGACCGTTGTTCTACTATACTTCCAACCCATATGTTCCGAACTGTAATGTTCCTGTGAGTCTTCAGACTTACGATGACAGTGGAAATTGAGTCATGTTTTCGTAGCCTTGAATCCCCAAAATGATTCCTCCATGTACTAATTTTTCCTTCACCTTTCTGAAAATTGAATATTTGAAACCTAGGCTTCAAAAGCAAGAGAAACACTGAAAGTGAAAGATCCATAAAACAAGTAAGATCACAACACAAGGTTAACACCTCTAATAAAGTGACACAAGGGAGAAAACGTGAAGGGAATCCATGTAGCCAGATAAAAAAAGACATGAAAAACCTTAAAAACAGAAACCAAAAGAACTAGTAAAAGATATCTTGCAAACTTAATTAATTACCAGATAAGAAAATTATGAAATATGTTTAAAATATCCACCTAAGAAGTATGGTTTGAAGTTCATAGGGGCATCAGACAAGTTAGTGGTACCACATTTTCAGTTGAAAATGATAAGTAAAAATCACCCTTAAATAGGAAAGTAAAAATTAATTAATACGGAGTTTGTACATGCAGGTAGTTGGCATTAAATGATGACCTACCAATAGAGGTCAGAAAGTCAGAAGTCTATGTGCAGTTTGCATGCAAACTGCACCTACGGGTTTCTCGAGTTCTAAAATGCCCTCTGAAACGGTAGAGGGGAAGAAATTCAGAAGTCTGTGTGTAGTTTGCATACAGAACTGCACTTCAGGTTTCAAGTTCTGAACCGCAATTGAGAAAAAAAAATTTGGAACTCGGCATGTAGTTTGCATGCAAATTGTAGTTTGAGTTTCAGACTTCTCAATTTCCAAATGTTTTACTATATGGGGTGGGTTTTTGGGTTTTGGAAATCAATGTGTAATTTGCATACAAATTGCATGTTGACTTCTGAAATCCGAAATCTGATGAAATTTCAACACTTAGGCAATTTTCGACAATTTTTAGGAAAAAACAATACTTGGTATAAGGCAAAAATTTGCAAGAAAAATTTCAAAAGTCCTCTTGGCAAGGGAAAATTGGAAAGTTAACAATATTCTTGGAGCTCATGAATATATTTGAACAAGTTTTGTGTTTTTGTTAGTGTGCATTCTAGCAAAATTCTCTCTCTACCATTGAAAGGCTTCTCAAGCTAAACTTGTCACTGTGCTTAAAAAAGGAAATTGTGAGTATACATGATGGTGAGATGAGACATTAGTGTGAGAATATTCTTTAGGTTTCATACAACTTGTTGAAATCTTGGATTTGGCTCAGTAAGGTGATGTGAAGGCTTAACTTCCATGACTCAACAACTGAATTATAGGTCTATCAAAGAAGACTAAAACTCAAAGTTGCTTGTGAATTTCTCCCTATAAATATTGGATTCAAGATTTTGCAAGCTATGCAAAGTTATCTCTTTAAGTGATTCCTCTATGGATGGTCATGAGTTTGAAAATAGGTTAGGTAGAAGACTCAAAATCAACACTGCTCACTAGTGCCTTGAGAAACAGTGCACACAGTCCTGAAATTGCTTAATTTTCATAACAAGATTGTTTTAGTTGGTGAATGTTTTAGAGTGATAAGTTTCTAAAGGAACGTATCCTTCTCAGAAAAAATCTCTAGAAGCTTTAGAAATATGTATCCATAGACACAACTTCTTTCTTATTGAATATTGGGCGTGTTCACTCGTGAAAATCAAGAAGCATTGTATTCTTGATGATAAATCATGAAGATATTCAGCCATAAAATGAAATCAAGGGTATGAACCTGCAAGATGAAACTCCTATTAAGTCCCCTGCAAGTGTGTTGACATAAGATAAAAGAATAAGTATGTTAAATGGCCTCAAACACATGACAAGAGTTTTGAGACTACAAACCCTCATTATGCACTACTCCTAAAAGGACAAGAATGTCTAATCTTCTTGGCACAATATTAGATATCATGTGGATCCTGAAGCTCTAAAAATGTCTTCTTCCCTCTTGAAGCAATTTTCCTGAAGTCATATCTAGCTAAGAAGTGTGAAATTTGTCCTAAAAGTGAAGATGTAACTCAACTCTGAGAAAATAGTGTGTTTGTCTTGACTCAATGCTTAGATCACAAAGAAGCTAAAAGTTCCATGTCTCTCTACTCAGTGTAGACAACAAAATGATTTCAACTCATCCCCCAAGCTATGAAGGGAGTTGATCTTGATGCCTCATGGCTATAGCTGGTCATGTTTGTTTCAAGTATGTGATCTTAATGCTTCATGCCTATAAAATCAAACTGTATGGTACCTAACTAAAGAAGAAGAAATTTCATAGTGTAACATAGTGAAATTCAAATGTTTGTTTGTGTGAAGAACGTCTACAACCTTTTTTTGACAAGCCCAAATCTCAAAGCATCTAGTTCAGAGATGTATTCTTTGTCTTCAACCACATAGTACTCTCATAGTTGGTTGAATGTCGTTGAGGGTTAAAATGGAAAAGGTTAATGTTTTGTAAGGGGTTATAAGGATTTCTTAGAAGATGTTGTAACATTCCATTTGATTGAGGAGTTAACTTCTAAGCTACAAGACAAAAGTTTCTTGTTGGAAGAATATGAATTAGGTAATTCCATGCGTTACAAAACATGGAGAAGAGAATATTGTCAGGGAGAACAAAGAGTCAGTAAGTCCAAAAGCCTTATTTATCCATAATTCAATCTCAAATAATATTCAAGAGTATGCGGACCATAAATATTTAATTGAAGTTTGTAAGATGCACTTATGAATCCTTAAAGTAGGTTAAAAATACAAGTCAATGCATATCCTTGTACAAGAAGTTAAGGGAGTTTGGTGAAGAGACAAGGAAAGTGAAGAGCAAAAGTCATTGGAGTTGAATTTGAAATTTTCTTGTACATATGATCAAGTGAGCAACTTGAAGAGTCATGATATGGAAGGTCAAATGTTATGTGAGGAGTTTACCTTGTTTCTTAAAAATATTATTTTTTTCTTATGAAGTTTGAGTTGAACCATGAAGGGTTGCTAAGATATAATTAGGCCTAAGAGAACTTTGTGTAGGAGAGAGGTCATGTTGGGTAAAGAAAGTGAGGTGAAGTTAGTTTGGAGTGCAATTGAAATTTGAGAGGACCATTTTCATGGAGTAAAGAGCTTGGCTCAATGTTGAAACCATCCTTAAAGACCTGATATTAGTTGTATAAGTAAAAGCACAGATTGATGTATTGAGAGAGGAGTGCAAATGAAGTAATGAACTGAAACAAAGATCATAATGTGTTGATGTAAGAAAATATGTCGAGGGTGATAAAAAATTCTATCTTCAAAGTCTGAGTTATTACTCAACAATTTGGTAGTGGGTGCTTCCTTACAAGTAGGTGCTTACAAATCAGTCAAGTGGGTGCTTGGTATTGTATTCAAGTGGGTTCTTGATTTTAAATTGAAGTAGCTGTTTAAAATTGGAGTTAGAGCTTCAGGGTGAGTGGGTGCTCACCATTTGGTGAGAGTATTGTAATTTTTACTGGAAAATTGTCCTTGATATTGTTTTGATTTCTCCTTTTAGTGGGTTTTCTCCCTTTTGGGTTTCCTACATTAAATCTTGTCTCCCCCATGTGTTCATGTGTGTTTTGTTATCTCTCTCTATATCTCATGGTTGAATGGTCATGATACATCATAGTCAAGATTTTTTAATTGTCGATTATTGAATTTTTTTAGATTGTTTAAGAATTTTAAATAAGCACTGATTCAACCCCCCTCTTAGTGCCTAGAATTCTTAACACT
The DNA here is from genome assembly GCA_019776745.2 of Taxus chinensis. Taxonomy (NCBI): domain Eukaryota; kingdom Viridiplantae; phylum Streptophyta; class Pinopsida; order Cupressales; family Taxaceae; genus Taxus; species Taxus chinensis. The sequence goes on along the minus strand of CM034148.1, from coordinate 254,846,853 downwards.
ATGATTGTTGTTATTGTGAATGTTAAAGTTTTAAATAAGTAAAATATTGTATAATAATAATTCACCCCCTCACAATATTAGTGTGTGCTCTTCAAAAATGATTTCCTTGTAAATCATACCCAATTATGTGAAAATCACAAGTTCCATGTAAACTTAGCATAATAAAGGAATTATTATGTTTTTTATTAATTAAATTAATTTCATAGTGGATATTATATTAATAACCTCATTAATAAGATTCCATTTCCATAAATGGCACAATGTTTTATAGAATTATATAGAAAAAACTCCCTTACTTTACACTCAATATTCTATTTAGATATCAAACAATATTACAACTGTAAAGTTTTATTGGAGCATGCTTTAGAATATATATTTTTTAAAAACCCATGTATTGGGCAAAGTTGATGTCACATACTAACTTATGATCTTCAAAATTTTCTCCAAGTTAACTTTCATTACCCTATTTGAGTAGTTAAAGTTATGGATTAATGGCCTCATGTCCTTTATCAGGTATCTTAATGAAGCCACTTTGCCAATTTTTATTTCATATCCATGTCCGTATGATGTTATCCATAACAATATCTTCTTTAATTTCATCTAAGATGGTCCATGTTTTATTTGGCCTTAAACAATCCTGATACAATGTTGCACCTTCTCCTCTCCTTGTAGGTTTCCAATATTGAACCCTCACCTTTTTAGTGACATTATTGCTTACCCATTTAAGGAAAATATCTCAATATTCTCTCCCCATCCATATCTTTTCATTATGGTTTCTGGGTCGTATAAGAAGCACATGTCCCTTGAACACATCCTTAAATAGATTGAATTCATGTTTAGATATTCCACAAACAGGACCAACATAAATATCATTATTACAAGTGGGGGATGTTGACTAATGTAGTCTTCTCTGTGAAATGTGTGGCTCACATTATTTTGTCATATATTTCTTTTTCTTTTACTGTTTCTGGATAAAAACAAACATTTGACATCCTGCTATAATTTACAAAGGGACTATCCAAAGCACTTTTTTTTTCCAATATGTTATCTTTGGAAGCCAATATTCATTACCTTTATTTATTGCACTTTTTCCCCAATGTTCAATATATGCTTTTGTTCCCTTTTTTAGATATTCCATTTCTTTGAGTTATTTGAAAGGTGTCAAAGGAGGTTTCCCTTCCAGAAATTTTGTTTCACCATTATCCTTTGTATTCCATAGTTGGATTAGAAGAAACCAATTCAAATCCTTTACTATTGCTTTTTACTCCATCACTGGTATGCCATCCATGACATGGAATCTGAACATATCAGGTTTGTTGAGACCCACTATCTTATGGTTTCCATCCAACAAGAATGACCCCAAAAATTCCTTGAAATTGTATACTTCCTCAATAAGGTAAGGAGTGAATGTACTTGACCCTTCTTGGCATGTTTTGTAGGAATCTAAAATATGTCGCAAAGAAAATGTGTCTACTTTATATAATGATATTGTTAATCTTCCAAAAAGCTCATCTATATCCTCATAAGCATGTCCCACTAGAAGGAAGCTTAGATACATAATGTTGAATACCTTTTTTGTTGACAACATTGTTAGAAAATTGAACACTGAGAGGGGGGTGAATCAGTTTTCAATTCAACCTTTTGTCATATTTTTTAAACTAAGCGATAACACACAGACTGAAATGGCAATCACAAATAAGAGAGAGACAAGATTTTTAATTGGGAAACCCAAATTAGGAAAAAACCCACTGAAAAAAAGGACTATATGCACAATGCTTACAAATGTGTTGAGCTACAACTCAACTGATGAAGCTACAACTTCAAATCAAGCTACCACTTGATCAATCAACAAGCTACAACTTGCTTAGAAAGTAAAAACTTTCAGATTATACTGAGCTACAACTTAGCAATTTCACAAAATTGATCACTCTGTAATTTTGGTTGCCCAAGCACTTGATTGTGATCCTAAATTTGCAAACTACCCTTCTCAAATTACCTATAATTTCATCAAGAATTCAACTATCTGTCCACATGCTATCTTATTATTTGATGCACTCACCTACTCTTCTTGGATTACTAGCTCAAAGTCCTGCTTGATCCTCAAGATTCAACTATCACACATGCTCATAGAGGTCACTTTCATAACTAAAGTCTTCAATTCCCTTCAAAACATGTCGTCTCAGTCTGAAAAAAATATTATATCTCTCACTGTACTCTTTGAATTGGACTGGTTCACTCAGGTCATTCTATTGCACATTTTTACACACATGTTGCATTTCAGGTTTGAAAGTCATATATACTCTCACTAAATTCTTTTTTTTTCTTATGCTCACACTTTCATCAACTCATCACACTTTCAACAACATACTACATAAAAAAATAGAACTTCCATAAACTAATTTACTTGCACGAGCTCCAATTCCAAGAATGTCAACTCTTCAACTTCTATTATCTTGACTTTTATGACTCTTGGACTTCTACATACACTCCATACTAATTTTGTAACTGTTACATTTTCCTATTTTTCAAAGAAATCATCAACACATAGTCAAAACCTTTCCAAATTCATGTCTTTCTACCACTCTCACACACATTGGTTTGAGTTCTCTCATTTAGGGAACTTAGACTTTTCATCTTCAATATTTTAGTGGTATAGGTTCTTTGAACTTTCTCACTTGTCTTTTTCCATGAAGCAACTTTTCACCTTCTTCTTTGAGATGAATAAGGGGAGAAGAGGAGTTTGAAACATTTCGCAACCTTTGAGCTTCTTCATTTTTCTATTCTCTTCAAGCAGGATTGGTATAGAATTCTTCCACTTCATAGTAAGATAAACCACTGTCATGAAATTTTACATTTCCAAAAAAAATTGAAATCACACAAAGCATGCTTATGCCCATCCTCATCATCTACAAGATTTGAATGGAAGTTTTGGAGCTCACACACAGAATATTTTGCATTTTCTAACCATACCCTGTCTGCACAGTTCATGGGAAAGTACTTGTGAATCCACTGTCATCAAATTTAGAGTCCTCAACATGAAATATAGACAATACTTGAAGAATTAAGCCATGTATAGGATTATAGAAGAGTTGTAGTAGGTTTTATGATGATTCAACAAAAATATTTGCAATAAAAACTCAAAAACCAACCCTGCACACTATTTATATGAAGTTCTTCACAAAATGCCAACAAAATCTTAGCCAATCCTTTGTGAATTCAAGATATTCCTTTTGCAACATGCTAGTATATAATCCACAAATAAATCTTCAAAAATCAGGAATTTTCACTAGTTAATTCGCGAGTTTCAAAGATTTTCTTTCTATAAACCCTAGTTCCAGGGTTTAAGGCACTGTAGTAACTCGAGAGGCATAAAAAACTTATTTCTCTCTCATATTTTGATGAAATTTGAATATTCAAGATGCCGTGTTCATGTGGGAGTGATATCCATATATTCTAAGTGATCAATAGGTTTGAATCAACTCAATTTATACCCAGAGCTTCTAACATCCAACACCGTTACTTCAATAGACTATTAGAGTATCTCTTACTTAGCACATATAGGAGCTTTAGGCATCATGCTGAGACTTGGTTTGACCTAAGTGATCCATGAGGTTTCCTTGATATCCTTAGAACCACTGACTCCACATTTGAAGACAACAATTCATTCTTAGCACACATATTTCATCTAGCTCATAAGGTTATAGTCAACATTGTGACTGTCAACAAATGCATAGAAACTGTCTTTTTTTATTTGTTGTGGATTACATATGTGAAACATTACACTTGTCATCTAGAATTCAAGTAGTACATGATGATCCTATTCAAATACTTGAGGAGAGATTTCAACAATAATCCCTTCAGGCATACCCTTGAGAATGGTTTTCTTGGCAAGGTATCATAGGAAAGGGTGGAAACAAAAGTTTTGTGCTTTAAAACTTACTAAAAGGATCAACCATGAATTCCAAAAATTGAACAATGGCCATTTGAAGAGAGAAAGACCAAATTTCCATTACAAACAACCATTTTGAGCACTGTATCCTAATTATACCTTTAGATCACATGATTAAATGAGACTGTCCTTGCAAGACTGAGATGGATTGGCTTGAAGAAAGGGGCTTGAAGTTCATGCTAACAACCACTATGGCATGGAGAAGACCTCATTGATATTTGAACATATTTACCACTTCACAAACTTGATAAGAAAACAAAAGTAACACATTTCAACTCAATACTTCAAGAAACAGACCTGAGAAAAGAGGAAACCCGCTAGTAGAATGTTCATAACTTCTCTAATAATTATCCATTTTTCCTGAAACATTTTTACACAATTCAGTATTGTATTTCTATGCAATGATTAATTCTATGATTTATCCAAAGAAGGCTCCATATTTTTTCTTTGGTGCTAAGAAGACAGGCAACTCATTTTATACTTCCTAAAGAACCGGTTTTAGAAAAGCTTACACAACTATCACATACCTCTTTAGAATTTGATGAAATTTGACATGGATCACAAAAAATCACCCCTTTACATGATCCATGATTTTATTTGTCACAAATATGCATGTACATATCAGACCTGTCTCATTTGCATCAACTTACACTGTCAGTCCTTAAGGCCAACTTTGGCGAGTTTTTGAAATCTTTTTCTAGAAGCTAAAAAAATCTTTTTTATTGCTCACACATTCCCTATACAACATTCCTAGGCTCCTCCCATGCTTATATTGTCTTTTCATGACCTACGCCAAACTTCCACACCTCATCAGGCTCTAGAAACAAGCCAGTTTGAATTGAGACTTCCACCAAATGACCTGGAACTCAATCTACGAGCTCTTTCCCATGCTTACATAATCATATATGACTTGTAGAATCTCTAAGCCAAGTATGCCGACCTACACTCTTCCTTCAATGATCAACCACCTCACTTTTTGAGCTTGTAGCACCCTAAATCCACTTTGAAAAAAACCTAAAGCCTCTAGAAACCAACTTGAATCACTGAGCACCACTGATAAACACCTACCTGCATGCCATTTCACTCTTAATTTTCCATCAATTTTATGTGACATAAATGACAACACCAACCAATGAACAAGGTTCAACAAACATTGATGAAAATACAAATAAGGTATGACTCTTCTTATCACTCGAAGAATTATCCAGTTACAAGTAGAGTATTTGTGGTTTCTTTTTGAATGAAGTACTCATACTAGTAACACTAATTGATTTAGAATGGTCAAATATTTCTTTATAACCTTCACATTTTTTATGCACATCATTGTGTAATATTACATCATGTAGTGGTTTTTTGGATGATCTACAACTCTACAATAAATATCCATACTCATCAATTACAGGTTCTTCAAGCTTTCTGAGACACAAAGCTAATGATGTGATTGTGTAATTTTCTCCGCGTTCAAAAAATGGTAGGCCAAAATGACTGAAACCCCATGTCTCATGTCCATGTGTGAGCATACCAATCAAAGTAACTGATAGGTTCATGACATTACTTATTGACTTTCCTTTTTTACCCATCCTTGGTATGGAAGTTTTCATTTTGTCCATTTTATCATGAACAATTCTCAAGAATCCATGAGGATTTTATTCTTATTGTAATTTTTGGGAATAGTAAGTTGCATGAAAAATTTGAATGTATTCATTATGTCATATTTAATCCTCTTCAAATTTTGAGTGTGATTCTAGGCATGTCGTGGCTCTACGTTTTTTGTACACATCTATGCACTCATCATATTTGGAAAAGAAGACATTTTTTGCAATAGAAACATGTTGAAATATTTTGGTCATCACATTGTTGAAGTTTAGTTGTGATAGTGGAGGAAGTTTCAATAATTCAAGCTCCTCGTTACACTTTTTTCGCAATAAATTATGGGTATAAAATGCAAGAAGAAACCTTTGAGGAAATTTTACTCCATAATTTCCTATAGACCGAGTCAGACATGGAGAGATATCTTAATTTCTATTAAAAATTCTTGATATGCAAGTAATTTTTGTGACAATAATTGAGATTTCTTTCTCTTTTCTAGCATTACCATTCACTGCATCCGTATCACCACTTATTAGTCATATTTATGACTATAGAAGGTACTCTTTGGGTACCCATAAAATTTTCACCATGCATACTGACAAACATCCATCCCATAAAATTTCATTCTACACACCTACATAGATTGATTGCCCACATTAAAGATGGCATTTTCTAATAATGCATCAAACACAAAATTATTTTTTTTGATTTCATTCAACGCTCTAGTTTTGCGCCATAGATTTTGAACTCTAACTGAAGCAAGAGGATTTTTTTGGAGAATATTAGATTTGTAACAATGAAATTTCACATTTTCCACTTCATCCATAAATATTGACCATTTTCTATCCTTATCAGATTTTTGATTTGATGGATTGGCTAGAGGGGCATCCAATTTCTGACTTTTTTAGCATTATAAGATCTTCTTATCACTTTTTTTGAATGATTATGATTAGTAGAATCAAAATAAATTGGATAAACAGACTGAGGTTTTCAATCTTCGAATGTATCCCACATAATGACCTCAATATCTTTTAGGACTTCTTTAAATCTAATATCCATATGAGAACCGTTTATGTTGGCTAATTGCCTAACATGCCAATATATGGGATATCCTTTAGATAGTGATAATCCTTTGCAAAGAGGGTTGAATAGTCTATTAATATGTACATCAAAGTTATTGGCATCCAATATCTTACAATGTACCATGTCTCCTTCAAGTACATTGGTAATTGTTCCCTATACACCATCGTTTCTCACATATGAGTAGAAATGGATTAATTTAGTAACAAATCTATTGAAATTCAAATTGTGTTCCCCACTTTGTACAAGGTACATACCATATAATTGATCACTCCCTTGCTTAACCATATTGACACTTCTTGTTTCATGGAAAATAAAATGTTTTATTGGCCAAACTATTAATTTATTAGGTGATAACAAGTTTGAGCAATCAGAACAAAAATTTACAAAATTTTCTATCCATACACCAAAATTCAAAGGACCCAACATCTCTGCATTAATTTTATGATCTTCTAGCACATGAGTTATAAAACCCATGGCTATGTCATCATCTTTACTAGAATATTTTTGTTTGAGAATGATATTTTCTACTAAAAAATAAGTTCTATCTTTAAGAGTTGTATTGATGGTGATTTTACTGTTATCATTGCAATATCTATATCTTATAACATTCTAATACTCCAAGCCACTCAAAATTTGATCACTACAAATAAGGGGAATCGATGAAACTGCATGCTTTGATATTTCAATCTCTTCCTAAGCAATGTATCTTGTATTCTTGACATCTTCCAAGGTTTCAAATTCATCAACTGAAAAAGGTAATTTTACTCTTCCATCCAATACTGTGTCAACATTGACAACAACAAATCCTTTTCCAACATCTCTACAATGTAGTGTCTTCCTACTTGGATATACTCTTCCCTTTGTAACTTTGGTACCTTTTGAGAAAACTCCCACATGATCATCCTCTACAAATGTAAGAGACATCGATGCCATAACAACATAAAAAAAAAGTTCGTAAGATGAAAGAAAATCTGTAAAATCATATCAGATAAAGAAATTATTATTTTTTGTCTATGTATAACCATAAAAAATATGTATACAAATAACACATGAGTTGCAAATTATGCTAGAGAGGACAACAATTTTAAGTTTGTTGAAGTTTTATTTTGTGGTGAAATGTATGTTATTTGAAATTGTTTTTCTCTAAAGATGGTAGAAAATTCAGTGCATATTTATTGAGATGTAACAAAATCATCAAGTACAATCATATCCATAAATAAAAATTTAGAAAATAATATAGCTAGCATCGTGAAAAAGTAAACTCCACAAACAAATTGATTCATTGCAACCAAAATGCACTAAAAATCATTCATAAATTTTAATTACTTTCAATCCTTACACATTAGGCCTTCATGTTTGCATAAAAATAAAACAAAAACAAGCTTACTATAATATGGTTTGTGAGAATTTTAAAGAAATATAATCATGGGACATATAAACCTGAACGCTTATCATTATATCTAGTTTAATAATCATTTGGAATCTATGATATAATTAGATTCTTGTCAATTTATGTTTTATTCATGGGGATATGAAATGCTAGACATTAGGAGAAAGTTAAAAACTAGAGTTTGAGAGTTATCGTCAAACTTTTGTTGCACGCTGTTACCGTAGTAGGGAAATAGATGGAAATAATATTTTCCATTTTGTATAAATTTAGTTGCATGTTGTTATAAGTAGATGTAAATCCTTTTAAAGGAACTGATTAACAAGCAAGTTTATTCTTACCTTTATTCCATACTAATTATTATATATATAGGGTTTGAGTCTATCATGTTTAGGGTGGTTGTGATATTTACTTCTCCAAGCATGATGTGTTTAGGATTTTGGTGATTTTTTCTTCTCCAAATATTTTCATGTTATAGTCATGTCGGGTTTGGGTCTGTTGTGTTTAGGGTGGCTGCGAATTTTACTCCTCTAGACATTTTGTGTTTATTGGGTGATTTTTATTGTATCTTATGTTTAGAGTTTTTTTTTTTTTGTGTTAGGGTGGTAATAATTTTACTACTCTAGTGTTGTCATGTAAAATGTGCAACATGAAAAATTGAAATTTTTCAACATCACAACTTAGCCAATAATTGAAAATTATGTTTCCTGTTCACTACATACATCCTTCCTCTGGCTAGCCTGACCTCAGTACTACCATCACCCAAGATCAAAGGAAATTAATAACATGATTATTTAGTGTTGTTTTAATGTTAAGGGAAGGGTGCCTGATGTGATTAGTGATCTCATTGAGATTTGATGAAAGATAACTTCCTTCGAGAGGCCTAAAAAGTCCATTCTTGGACCATTCTACAGCTGGTAAACATCCTCTGGAAGTGTAAAAGGAAAATATAAATCATATGAGGGTGATATTGGAGGATATATAAGGCTATCCAGAGTTAATTTAGGAAATTTTAGGGAAGGAAATTTGATTCAAGAACAATCAGTTCAACATCGGGTAATTTTAGGGTATAGGGAATGAAAGCTCAAACAATGTGAAAGATGACCTTCTTCAGATGATTCCAGGATTTCTAAAAGGAGTTAAGAAGCAAACAAAATATCATCAAAAATCTCTTGGAATCCTCTGCAAGGTATGAAAATATTAAATTTGTCTCCAAGGCTCAGATGTTTCTTGAGATAATTCAAAACTTTGTAGCTGCCCCTCTTAGTTCAAGATGGAATAGGTCCTAAAATTCAAAGTTTAGGAAGAATTATTACTCAATAATAGCTCCAATGATCTTATCAAGTGTTTTGGAGTAAAAAATAATAATTTTTAATCTTAAAACACTGTCCTAAGATTCTGAGGTGAAAACATCAGTTCAAGTATCCGAATTTGGACATACAAAGAAAAATACACTTTCTTAATTTGACTAAGTCACATTTTAGACACTCTTGTGTCCCCTATGTCCCCTAGGGGACAAAGGGGAAAATAAAGTGTGACCCCAATCACTATCCTAAGTCATGCTTTAAAATCCTAGATGCCTCAGTTGTCCGCTTTGTCCCCATGGTGCAAGGGGACACCAAAGTGCGATCTACCTCTTTCTCCCATGTTGGACTTAGGACACCAGGTGTCCCCTCTATCCCCTCTACCCCTGAGGAATAAGGGGAAAATTAAAATGTAACCCACTTAATTCATATGACCCCTAGTCACCATGTAACCATCTTCAATCACTCTGGAGTTCACTTTCAGTCCCTCACTCTCCCAAGTTACACTATTTTCCTCCTACTATCCCAACTATCCCCTAGGGGATAGAGGGGAAAAAATGGACATATATTTTTTACCTGACCTCTCCATTACATTTTTTCCAACTTTTTTCAGGATGGCATGGTCAAATGTGAGCCAAAAAACAAATTAAAATAAGATTAACTCCATCACTCTCCAAAACTTTCCATTTTCGAACAAATTGTTGTGATTTCCCTTTCAACCTCCATTAATGATTAGAAATGCTACAAAAAAATTGAAAAAAAATGATTTTTGATTCTATGGAGATCTGGCTGATGAAAAACCCTGAAAAATGGAGCAGAGAGTCTTGGAGTAAAACCCATAATTTCAACTTTGTATTAACCCATAATTGGAGCAAAGAGTCTTGGAGTAAAACCCATAATTAAAACCCATATATTTTTTACCTCATATATTTTTTACCTGACCTCTCCATTGCATTTTTTCCCAACTTTTTTCAGGATGGCATGGTCAAATGTGAGCCAAAAAACACATGAAAATAAGATTAACTCCATCTCGCTCCAAAACTTTACATTTTCAAACAAATTGTTGTGATTTCCCTTTCAACCTCTATTAATGATTAGAAATGCTACAAAAAATTGAAAAAAAATGATTTTTGATTCTATAGAGATCTGGCTGGTGAAAAACCCTGAAAATTGGAGCAGAGAGTCTTGGAGTAAAACCCATAATTTCAAGACTGGTTTTGATGCAACCTTACACATGTAAGTGCACTTTCTAAAAATAAAAATTATATAGAGTTGGGAATGTCTAAAAATAGTAAGTTTTAAAAGCTGGCAAATTCTTGGCATCCACAACACTCTGAATGAACCAAAAACATCAGAAGGTGAAAAATGTGAAAATTTGCTAAAAATAGCAGTCCTAGATAGGCCCTGCTAAAAATAGTAAGTATTGTAATTGAGCTTAGAAATTTTTGGAAACTCCCATTTTACGTATATCATTTCTTTTTTCCATCATTTTAAGGTTGATAAGTTGTATCATCACCTAATTAGGAAAGAAGACCCCCACATGATCCTAAAACATCAATTCTGAAGTAATTTCTACATGACACCGTTTGATGTAAGAAACTAGATGATTCAAATCATCCAAATTGTGGCAGGGGAGCCATCTTGATTGAATCTATTAATAAAAGGACATCATATGAATCACATTATGACAAGGAAAAAATCAAGGTGTCAATGTGTGTGAAATATAGTCACTTAGACAATGGGTGAAATTAGGAACATCATGAGGTTTGTGAAGGATTTGAAACATCAAGAACTTCATTGATATCCAAGTCATCAAGAGAATGGTCATTAAGATAATATTGAGAGATGATCACCATGAGTAATTTTTACATTCATCTCAAACCCACAAACAATGCACATCTCATGCTTTGTAATGTGCTCACATATTTCAAGTTAGGAAGGTGACATTCACATTTCTTCAATGTAGTTTAGAGGTCGAGAACATAGAACTCATTCTTAAACATTCCTTCATGTTCCATTTAGGGATGAATCCTACTATCTGGAGGAGGGAACCTATTTACACGAGGATAAATTGAGTATAAAAGGTATTCATGTACCATAAGTATGTTTCCACCCACATGACATATTGGTCAAGAAAGTGAATTGTGAAGGGTTCATCATGTTCAAAGGTGAAATGTGAATCTCAAGGAGTGGGGTGATGATCATCATATCCTGACTCTGCCATTGTGTTCAAAGCTCTTCAAGACACAAGTTAGGATTAGCTAATCAAGATATCGAGGCATCCAAAACCATTATGTGTGTAGGATTAAGAAGTCATATATTTCCATGAGAACACATGTATGAGCATCCTATAGTTGATTCCATTTTGGAAATATTTTGGAGACATGAAGGGTAAGGGGATGATATTCTTTTGGAGTACCATGTTTGCAAGAATGAGAAACCATCTCACTTTCACCTATTGCAATTCACATAGTAGTGTTCTTAAACACTCATTCAGCACCTAGTAGTGTGATCACACCTCAAAGGAAGAATCATGTACAATCACCTCATTTCAATTCAAGGGATGGCCATAGGACATGAATCTTATTCAGGGAGAAATCCTTCTATTTTCAAGGTGAAGACCTCTCTCAGTAAGTAACATGAAATCACAAAAAGGTTTGAGGATCGTAGAATTAGTTCTTGGTCACAAAGGTAAATTATGAAATCCTAGAGAAGAAATAAAGTGATCCTCATATTCTAACTCCTTCCTTATAATTAGAAGAGATCATCATGTTTCCTATCACAATGCATATCTCATAATAGTGTTTCTAAGAACCTATTTGATACTTTGGAATGTTTCCATATATCTCAAAAGAAGGAGATTACAAACATAATACTTCAAACATAAAAGTTCTTCACTGGAAAAGGATTCATCTTCATCAGATTGGTCAACACTTTTGTCTCTCTCTCTCTCTCTCTACATACTATAATTCTTTACTAAAAAATGTAAATTTTCCCTATTTTGTCTAACTCACTTAAGCGACTTTCAATTTAACATTGTAAGAGTCCTTTTTCATTAATAAGAAAAAATACTCACTTTCATTTCCTAGGACTATGAAAGGTCATAAGTGATGAGGAAAGGTGAAATTTCATGTGGGGGGAGGTGAAAATACATGTTGTAGTGTTATAAATTGGATTGGCTTACCCATTCAAAAATGTTGGCAATTGTGGATTGTTGTATTTTGTTGAGATTTGTATCACTACTACATCAAGAAATAAGAGCTACATTTACTCTATGTCCTTTTCTATGTTCTTATATCCTATCTACTCTCCAACTTTGCAAGCATGGTTATCTTGTATAACCAAAAAAGAAACTTTGTGTCCTTGATTAATGAACTTACAAAAACTTTATGTCTCTAGATTGTTAGTCTTGCTGATTGCTTATATTGTTGTGTTCTTCTAATTAAATATGGACCTACTCTGGTTACTATTGGTGAGAATATGATAGTTCTTAACTCACAACATCATCCCTCCCTCCTTGTTTCACCTACTTCCCTTTACCTCCCCTCACTAAAAATTCCTCCCTTGTACTATGTACAAGCAATTTTCCATAGGTTTAGTGGAGTAATCCTATGTGATCCCTTGTCTAACGGACCACACCTATTTTTAGTTAGGTTACATTTGATAAACGGAAGAGCCCTCATACCTAAAAAGGAGGGGCTTATCCCTATGACTGTTGGTGAAAACCGATAATTTGTACTACAACAAATTATTTCACCGACATCCAGTTATGTCGTGTCTCACTAAAAAATTTCCATTTCAAAGTGTTCATTTGTTGTGTGTTATTCTCCTAGCAAACCTACCTCACAAGTATTATTTTATTTTGGTTGGGACCCTATGTGATTTCATATTAATATCTCATGTATTTTTTAAAAATTAAAATGCAGGAAGTAATGTATCCACATTTAATGTATTTCTCTCTTGTGTTTCTTCTTCCTACATGTAAATGTCTATAATTACTTTTTGTATTATTTAAATTAGAATGAGAAACGTACTGTGTCAACATACTACATCTATCTTGGTAGTTTTTATTTGCTTTTGATTTATTCGCAAACTATAATCTATAATAAAGGTTGTTATAGTGATGGGGGAATTTAGTCTTTAGTTTGTTGGTATTGTTGATTTCTTACATTGTTGTGTTCTTATGATTAAATGTGTACCTAGTTTGGTTACTGTTAGTGAGAATCTGATAGTGCTTTCTCACAACATTAACCCTCTCTCCTTATTTCTCCTACTCCCCTTTACCCCCTTCACAATAAATTCCTCCCTTGTACACAGTGTAATAATTTTTCCATAGGTTTAGTGGAGTAATCCTATGTGATCCCTTGTCTACGACCACCCACTATTTTTAGTTAGTTTACATTTGATAACGAGAGCCTCCTCATACCTAAAAAGGAGGGGCTTATCCCTATGACTGTTGGTGAAAACCGATAATTTGTACTACAACAAATTATTTCACCGACATCCAGTTATGTCGTGTCTCACTAAAAAATTTCCATTTCAAAGTGTTCATTTGTTGTGTGTTATTCTCCTAGCAAACCTACCTCACAATGTATTATTTTATTTTGTTTTGACCCTATGTGGATTTCATATTAATTTCTTCATGTATTATTTAAAAATTAAAATGAGGAAGGTAATGTATTCCAACATTTATGTATTTCTCTCTTGTGTTTCTTCCCTAACATGTAGATGTCATATAAATTACTTTTTGTATTATTTAAATTAGAATGAGAAATGTAATGTAGTCCAACATATACATCTATCTTGGTATTTTTTATTTCTTGTGATTTCTTTTCAAACTATAATCTATAATAAAGGTTGTTATAGTGATGGGGGGAGATTTCAAATATAAGATAGATCTTTTATCAACATTTTTCCACAAAATAATTAACCACATGCAAAAAATTTCAGGAGCTAGAAGTATGAATGGTCTAGAGTTGAAAGTATGGATTATTTGAAGTTGGAAGTATGAATGGTCTGGAGCAGGAAGTATAAATGGTTTAGAGCTGGAAGTATGAATGGTATTGAGCTAGAAGTATGGATTGTAAACAATATAATGATGAAGAGTCACATACTAGAACCCTTACCATTGTGTTTAGTTTAATCATCATTTGGAATCCATAGTATCAAGTTTAATCATCATTTGGAATCAATGTTATAATTGGATTCTTATCAATTTATATTTTAATTGTGAGGATTTGGAACCCTAAATATTGGGAGAAAGCTAGAAATAGGGTTTGCATTTCTATCAAACTTTTGTTGCATGTCATTATAGAGATCTGGAAGTCCTTTAGGAGGAGGTAGTTAACGTCTAATTTTCTTCTTATCTTCTTTGAACCCTACTAATTATTAGATAGAGAAGCACTTATGGGTTGAACATGATAAGTTATAAACTATATGTATGCACCACTATAGAAATATTTTGGCATATACATGATGTTCCGATTTTGGCATACCTTGGCATATACACCACTATTCTTTCTCATGTATTGGCTATATGAGAATGTTTTGAAAAGGAAGATGCCCATTCAGATATGGGTAATATAGAGGAACAATGAAGGTTACTTTTTTATTTTGTATGGGACTAGGTATAGAATAAAGGTAAAATATGTGTTAATAAATACATACATTTATGTTGTATTAATAAGTTTTATGTATCATAATAACAAAAAATAAGTTTGACCATTATGATATATTTTCTTTACAGGGTAGTACCTGTAGGTGAAATAATTTTTTGTGAGGAAAAATTAGTGGATTTTCACCAATGTTTCATGATTAAGTCCCTCTTGGTAATGGGTAGGTTCCCATTTATTGAATATAGAAAAAAAAATATCAGGTGGCTATGAAGCTGGGGATCACATAGGAATACTCCACTAGAATTGTGGAAAATTTCTTACACCTAGTGCAAGGGATGATTTTTCTTAGAGAGGGAGAGAAGGTAGATGGGAGTAAAAATTCTGTGGAAGGAGGGTTAAGTTCATGGATAAGCACTTAAAAATTTCCACAACATTAACCAAAATAGTTCCACACTCAATTATAAGAACTCAACTTCAAGAATAAGATAAGACTAACAAATCACAAACAATGATTTTTATTGATTAATTGATCAAATACACTAACACCTTCCTTGGTTTTATAATATTATCATGTCTACAAAGTTGATCATGCAAAGAAATGGAGGAAAAATAGACAAATGAAATAGAAGAATCCAATCTCTTGCTTGTATCTTAGTAGTGCAATAGCTATCTACTTCGAGATGCACAATTGAAAACCCCTTGGAATGGAGGAGCCATTCCAATTTATAGCTTTACAAAAGAATTTTCATCTATCCCCCCACATGAATTCTCACTTGCTCTTATCACTTGTGAACATTTATATTCCTAGGAAATAAAAGTGAGTCCCTTTTCATCAATTAATGATAAATCATTACAATGTTAGACAATAGGTCACATGTAAGTGAATAACATGAAATAGTGACAAGTACCCCCATTAATGAAGAATTAGAATATGAGAGAGAAAAAGGAGGGAGAAGGAAGAGAGGAGATGATAATTTTGAAGGAGATAAAGTATCCACTGATGAAGAGCCATCTACTGATGAACTCAGTGGGAATGTACATGGAAAAATTTATTCATCTTTGAACTTCTTGATAAAATGTATTGCTGTGGGTACCACTTTCTTTGCTTGAGGGATATGAATGAAGATCAAAGCCTCAATCCAAGTTTCAGAAGTAATGTCAATTTTTTTTCACTGATTGAACCAAGTATGATGATCTTTAGTAGTATTGGAAATTGCACACTTGATTTCTGCGAGAGACTTCAAGGTGTCCTCGTTGAACAAGAAGGGGTCTCTTGTTTCTTTTTTGACCAATTCCTCAAATGACTTCAAAATATCTTCTGCTGATGAATTCTCACTCACGGGAGGTGCTCCAAGCCTCTGCACTCCATTGCTTATATTTTATTAAATTTTTGAAGTGATCTCTTCAAGAGAATCAAACTCCTTGAGAGCTTTATTTATTGTTTCATTTTGGGAAACCAAATGGGGGAAAAATTATCAATTATGGAATTGAATACATTTCTACCCACTAATAAAAATGAGTCAATATTACCCATTTTAGTCACCAATGGAAGAAATTGGTCCCAAATGAGCCTTTTCCTTCTCGATTTTATCCACCTTCGTAGCAGTGGTAAGAAAAAAACATGAATAGTGAAAGGATTTTAGGAAACAATGTTTTTCCCTTTTCAAGAATCATATCAACCCATTGATCATTGGCTCTTCCCTGCATGGAATGACCTTGAGAATTTTTGATTTCTATAGGGTTAAAGCTATTGATAGGAGTAACATCTTCAAGTGGGAGAGATAGGGTCACACCAGGGTCCATAAACGAATGCGCATAAGAAGTGAGGGTTTTTACATTCTCCTCCAACTGCTCAATTTTCTGTTTATACTCCCCATTATGGGAAGCAAACGAGTAACAAAATCTTTTAACAAATATACATCTCCCTCATGTGTTGATTGACCCAAAAGAATTTTCATTATTTCATAGTCTTCTTGAGTCATATCCTATACAAATTTTACCACTTTTGGTTAGGAAACTTCTACACATTGATTGTCAGAAACATAATTGAGAAAGTGAGAAGTTACATGTACTTTCTTACCTCATTTGGCCTTCACGATATTTGAGATGGCTTCAAAGTTTGGTACCATTACCTATTGCACTATCCTCATCTCAGTTCCAATAAATTCTTAGATCTATGGGAAGATCCCCATTATTATAGGTTTAACACTAGGATGATGGCACTTTTGGGTTCACGATGAGGAACCACATCCTACACTTGATGAGTTGACTTGGTGGCTGAGGACGAGACACTTGACAACTGATGAAGAACTAAATGTTACGAAGGATAAATTCCCCTTGTTAAGCTTGTGATTCCTACTAGTAGGTGCTTAACTCTAGCCCCCTTTGATTTAATTTGTGTGGTGAAGGGAAGAGAATTTAATTTTTTTACTAGTGCAAAATGAAATAAATAGTAGAGCATAAACTCGAAAAGCTTGTATTTTTTGAGTGCCGCTTTTTGGAAAAGTTCTTGTTTTTTCATGCTTGTTCCATTGGAACTGTTTATTTTGATAAATGCACTAAAATTATAGTGCCATATTGTAACAAGCACTCAATTATAAAATGCCAAATCTAGGAGGGTCTTGTTGCATTATCAATTTTTGCATTTTTTTGGTGATTTTTGAGAATGATGTCTTTATCTACTTTTGAACTAGATCAAGTTGAGCCATTAACAACACATAATTACCACAGATGGAAACCAATAATGGAAACAATTGTTAAATGGAAAGGATTATGGCCTTTAAATTCTTCAGAACAACCAATGTTCACTATAGAATATGATAAATTTTAGTACCAATACAAGTTTGATGAGTGTGTGCGTTTGATATGAACTTATGTAAGTGATAGTATTTTATTTCATTTGGAAAAATGTGACTCTCCTTTCAAAATATGAGAGAAATTAGAGGGTTTATTTGGTAAGGTGGATCACATGTGAGCCATGCAACTTGAAATTGAGATCTCCTCTCTTAAGCCTAAATATTTTTCATAAATTATAGACTATCTTACTAAGTTCAAGCATTTTTTGACATAATTGAAGGGGAATGGAAGAGATAAGAAAGATGAAGAGTGTGTTTAATTAATTTTATTCAAGTTGAGAGGTCCATTCCAAATATTTTCTTCTACATTTTTCTTTAGCATGGATGTTGTTGGTCATCAAAATTACACCCGCATCTCGGATCAAAAAGAGATGAGTCGTTTGAGACAAAAATGGAACCCTCTCCAAGTTGCAAGACCTTACGCACTTAAGACAGATCTCCGGAGAAGGCTGGTTCCTCTATTTATTTTTACTCCTACTGCTACTCCTAGTGTTGAAAGGGAAAACTAAGCTAATAATGCCAAGGCACCAGGGATAGAAGGATAACATGAAAGGAAACTACACTAAAAGGTGATAGAACCAGAAAAAGAGGGATGGACACTATCTGTACTTGAGTGAAAATGAAGGGGAATGTGTGAAAGAAGGCTAGGCACGTGTAACACAACTAAAACATATTTACCAGATCAGTTTCATGGAACATAACTAAATAAGGAATTATAAGGGACTTAGAATGACACAACGAGCACACAATGCAAAAGAAAAGGAGAGAAGAAGGAATAAAAACACATTAGGAAAAAAATAGTCACAAAACAATACTTCTATTACTTGCAAAAATGCATATAGCTGTTACAATGGTGAAAGAGGCCAATATCCACTTGCATGAGCCAAATCTAGAGGTCTGCAACTCAAAATACAGAAAATATGAAATTCTTCACAAAAACGTAAGGATCCCAAATTTCCAACCTTAATAATGAGCCAAACTCTTACATTTATAGATGAATCAATGAAAGGAGAAGAGAAGGAGGGAAAACCCAAATTTGAAATACAACTACCAACAAGAAGGATTCAATACTTGTAAATCCACCTGAAAATCTATGAAATATGTTTCCCCAAGTATGTTTGGCATGTTGGAGAAGGAAGGATAGCATATCATATCAAATTAGGTGGTTGGAGCAATTAGATTTGTTCATTAATGCCCATAAATACATTTTCCCATTTATCACCTACGAGATCCGCCAAGAATTTAAATTTGAATGTCTAGCACTATATCCTATGTCAACAGCTATCGGTCGAGACTAGGCGCGTGCCAATTAGAGCTATATAGAAAAAAATATGGCTATCAGAAGATGTCAGAGCTGTCTGGGCACACAAGACACATGGCACACATAGATTGACTGAAGAAATCAGCCAACTGTTCATCTGATTTGTCATTTCTGCCATGTGTCATTCATTGGCTAGTTTTCTGGATTTGGTGCCCTGTTGGTGTGCTTTGATAGGTTGCATGTTACACACTTAAATCTAAAAAAATGACGTGGCGTGGAAAGGCACAAAGGAGGGCGCAAAAAATATGCATGTGGAAGAATGAGGCACAGGAAGGGGGCAGAAGGAAGGCATGCACAACACACGTAGGGAAATGAGGAAAACTGGTGAGTTGAGAATACATAGTCAAGGCACAATTATTACAAGGTAATGTGTGAGGCATGAGGAAGGGGAACGTGGGGATGTTAAGGACGACCAATTTTGGAGCAACTGTTAGGCGTGCATACATGATGGATGCAATGTTGAGAGGAAAGTGGAAGTGCAGGAAATGTGTGCAAGGGGAAGATGGAACAAAGGAAAATGAAGGGAAGAAGGGGAAGCATGTAAGGAAATGCAACCAAGGGAATGTGCCAAGTGAACTTGAGCACATGCAACCTTGCAATGAAGAGCTCAGATCCAGAAAGTGTATACAAGTTACCCAAATAACTAGGAGAGTTATTTGGGTAACAGTTTTGGAAAATTTTGGGGCCATCTGCCTGTTAGATGAAGGAGATTAGTAGCCTGAAGCATCCATTGGGCATGGAGTCTATTATTTAATCATGAAATTCTGATCTGAAGCTTTGAAGAACTACCCCTGAAGTCACTTGAAGGATCATTTCTTGACTCTATTCCAAATCCTGCAAACTGCTGAAAATTTGTCAATCCTGGAAGCAAAAGAAGAGCGCGCACAAGAAGCACACGAGAAGAAAGAACTATGTACAAACAAACAAATGTGCATGTTACACACTTGGGGAATTGAAACTACTCTAATATATACAAAATGATGTAGCAAACTTAATGGAAGGGTTTGAGATAGATCCCATTTATTGGGATTTGTAGTGCACCTCCATCAAGATGAGTTAACTTGAAAGAGTTAGCCTCTTTATACGAACTGATGATGTATGGGCCACTCCAAAGTGCATCAAACTTTGAATGGCACCCTGGTTTAGCTCTGTCAGCATCCCATTTCAAAACCAAGTCCCCAACTTTGAAATTTTGAGGCCTGGCCTTTCTGTCAAACCATTTCTTTATTGTTTGTTGATGTTGTTCTAGCCTGATCATTGTAGAGTTTCTTGATTCTTCAAGATTAACCAGCTTTGCCATTCTAATTTCTCTCTGGTCTGCACTTTCTAGCTACAGTTGTTGGGCAAGCGCTAATGAGTTCAACTCTAGTGTCAAAGGAAGGCTATCCTTTTTACCATAGACAAACTTGTAAGGAAAAGTTCCTACTGCTTTTTTAATTGTGATTCTATTTTCCCAGAGCACGTGTGAGACCCTTTTATGCCACTATTTTTGGCTGATGTTCATCGTGCACTTCATGATCCTGATCAGGTTCTTGTTTGTTGATCCTACCAAGCCATTTCCCTGGTGGTAATAGTTGGAAGAAGTCTTCAGATAGATGCCCAATTTAGAGCCCAATCAGTGATTTTAGTCCAAGGAAGGCTTTTACATTATCAGAGATAATGGTTTGAGGAACACCAAACCTTGTGACTATACCTTTAAGAAAGTCAAGGATGAATGACTTGGTTGATTCCTTGAGCATGAAAACTTCTATCCATCTGGTGAAGTAGGCCATAGATGTCAGCACCCACTTGTGTCTAACGCTTGAAGGTGGATTGATCATGCCTATGAAGTCGAGACCCCATTACACAAAAGGCTGATCCGCTTGGATTGGTCGGAGGGGAAGTGTTTACAATATTTTCTTTCCTGTAAAGAAAGTGCATTCCTTGCATTTTGTGACCCACTTGTGTGCATCTACAAACAGGGTAGGCCAAAAGATTCCTGCCATTATGATCTTCATCGCTGTAGTTTTGGTAGAAAAGTGTCCACTAGAAAAACCATCATGGAATTCTGCCAACACTTTTTCAGTCTGCACACCATTGATACATCTTAACAACATGCCATCAAGATTCTTCTTGAAGAGAAGTCCATTAATCAAAACATAAGGGATAGATTGTAACCTCAGATGTCTTCTTTTTTTCCTTGTTTAAGCCAGGAGGGTATGCGCCCTCAAAAATGAATGTGATCATGTCCTTCATCCAGTTCCATGCACCATGATCCATATTATTCTCAAGTTTTTCATGTGGGAGACCCTCATCTAGAAATAATGAAGTCTCAGGCTCATTCTATGCATCCTCAACAATCTACTTGCAGAGCATGCTACCTCTTACCAGTTTTTTGGTTTTGATAGTCACATCATATTCCATGATTTTGGTCACCCGTCGTGCTCTCTTTTCACTGATCTATACTCCCATGATGAAGTATTTGATAGAATATTGGGGGACTAACACCCTGATATGATTTGTGACGAGCATAATTTTGAATTTCTTGAGCACACACATGATGGCGAAGACCTACTTCTCCATGTGACTATATTTTAATTCATAATCCTTGAGAATCTGGCTAAAGAAGAGCCACTGGTTGTTCTAGCCCTTGTTCTTTTCTTGTGTTAGGAAAATAGCAACACTTGCATCAACGCCATAAGAATAAAGGATGAAATCCTTGGAATAATCCGAGTTGATGAGTGTTGGCTCGTAAGAAATTTCTTGCTTGATCTTGTTGAATATTTCTCTTCATTTTGTTGTCCATATGAAGGCTATATCCTTCTTGAGCATCAAGGTGATGTGATGAATTAGACCTGCAAAGTTAGGAATAAATCACCTAACAAAATTGATCTTACCGAGGAAGGACTACAAGGCCTTTTTGTGCACTGGCAGGGAAAGAGCCAGGATGGCTGAAATGTGCTCAGGATCAATTGTGATGCCATCCTTTGAAACCACATGGCCCAAAATCTTGTCTTGTGCCACAAAAAAATTACACTTCTTGGGGTTAAGAGACACCCCATACTTTTTTCACCTCTCAAATACTTTCTCCAGGTGCGTCATATGATCCTCACTTTGCTTTAAGAAGACTATTATGTCATCAAGGTAAACTAAGATGATCTCATTGATGTATCCTTTGAAGGAAATGTCCATGACATGCTAAAATGTTTCACCTACATTTGATAGACCAAAGGGCATCTTATGATATGCATATGTTCCCCACTTGGTTGTAAATGCTGTTTTGAATTGATCTTCTTCCTTGACCAGGATCTGATTGAAACTTGAATACCCATCTAACATTGAGAATCTTTGTACGCTGACCATGGTTTGTAGAATCTAATCCATTGAAGGCAAATGATAATGATCCTTTAGGGATGCCTTGTTTAAATCTCTGAAATCAACACAAAGTTTGATTTCACCGTTCTTCTTGCACACTGGAACTAGATTCGTGACCCAAGTAGAGTACTTGATGGGAAAAATAATCTTTGCCTCAATGAGTTTAGATAATTCCTTTCTCATGAGGGGCTCTATCTTTGGATTGACTGGTCACTGCTTATGTCTTACGAGCTTGATACCAAGATCAAGGTTAATAGAGTGTTGAGCAACACCCAGATCAAAATCCTTGAGGTCTTCATACTCCCATAAGAAGATATCACTGTATTTTTGATAGAGAGAGATGAAGGTCTATTTTCATTATGCACGCAAGCTATTACTGAGCAGCAATTCCTTTCTTTCACAATAGTGACTGGGGAGTAGTCTTCTTACATGAGCACATATACTCTTCACCTTTGAACTCATCATCAAGGCTAAATTTTTTCTCTAAGGTGACCAGCCCTTTAGGCAACTTATTTTTCTTAAGTTGAATTATTTGGTCACCATAGTTGTCATGCAAATCAAATTGCATACTTGATGAGAACTCAATTTCATTTTGAATGAACTGGATGATTTACGTGTCACTATCAAACACTTACCAGCTGGTATTGTTGTCTAGAATGGATGGTATGATCACCATCTTAATTTTCTGAGTGTTTCCTTTGACAAAGTCCTCAGCAAGAGAGAATTGCAAACCAAGCGCAAGCATTTGATCAGCTTCCTTATTCATTTAGTGCGGTACTATCTATAGGCTTAGAGCATCAAATCTCTCAAGGAGGTCCCAAAATATGTGTTTATAATCTTTGAGAAGCTTATTGTTTTCTTGGCACTTGTTTGTGACTTGGTGGATAACCGATTCAATATCTCCAAAGATCTATAGTGCCTTAATCTTATTCTTTTTAGTAATAAGCAAACCATACACCAACTCCTCATACTCTGCCACATAGTTAGAACATGTGAAATACAACCTATGTGAGTGAAGAAAAATCTCTCATCTTTAGGGGAAATGAGAATGACTCCTACTCCCACTCCATTTCTCTTCTAGATCCATTAAAGTATAATTTTTATAAACCAGGTTCAACTTGGTATTTCTTGAGCGCAGCGTGAGAAACACAACTTCTTCTTCATAAATGCAGTAAGTACCAAGCCTAGTTTCATAAGCTTCCAACTCTTCAGCATATGGGTCAAATTTATGGTGCCTCTCTGCCCACTCATCAAGTACTAGATTAGGAATAGAAGGTGGAAGAGGCTGCTCTTTCAGGAATTGAAGCTTGTTCTTCTTGGATTAAACAGTTGGCTTAGAGAGGGGATGAGACATATGACTCTACATGATAGGAAAATATTGGCTCAACTTGTATGGTAAACCAGGTACCATACCTTGTCTTGAGTAACATATGAGACCAATCAAAAGACAAGTAACCACCCACTTTAGCAGTAAAATCTCTTGACAAACATAAGGAAAACAAAGGGGGTAGATCAATGATTGACACATCTTGAGTTATTGTTATACTTTGACATGCATGGAGGGTTAACTCAAGATCCTTGATGATTCCTAGGGTAGTGACAGTTGAACCATTGAGTTGCAGGACTCCTTTAGACAAGGGGCTATACTTAAGACCTAGGACATCAACTATCTTCTTAGGCATGATAGAAGTACTAGCACCTGAGTCAATCATACAGTTATGGACAAGATGTTTTCCTATGATCAAAGACATATAGAAGGGTGGGGTTTTAACAACTTTACTTACTTTCTTCTCCTCTTCTTGGAAGATGTTGATAGAAGTGAGTGCTTATGTATAGCTAGATCAGTGCCTAGGAGATGCGCTAGAGCTTCATGTAACAAGTCACACTAGGATGGAATGGTTAGGGCATCCCACATTGTGACATTTATATTTGTCTTCTTCATCTGGTCCACAATGTTGAATAAAACCCATTGACTTTTGCATTTGAGGAACAACAAAATCCTTTCTTGGTTGCTCAGGTATAGAAGTAGGAACCTTAGCTAGCACATAGAGGCTTGACCTACCAAAGGAGGGGCACACGCCACTTCTCAGAGGATCTTTGCACAAGACCTCTTTTGTAGGGACTTGAGAAATTTTATTACTAGATATCTTAGCTTTTCTTTATGATTTTGAGGGTCTTCTTGTGTTGCTGGGAATTGTGACCTGCGCGTCAGACTCAAGCATTCTCTTCTTGTATCTTGTGTTGTCCGCAACTTGGGTGCACTATCTATTTGTTTCATCTATAACTTGGTTGATTGCAAAAAATTCATGAGTGCCAAAGAACATCAAATTTTCCTCTAGAGGAGATTATGACCTTTCTTAGTTATCTACTTCTGGTACACTTGTTGAATGCTGACATCTGGAAGCATTTCTAAATCACATAGGCTTGCACACACACATCATTAGCATAGTGATACTGGTTATGAGGTATATTACAAGGAAAGTACCATTTAGATCCCTGTGCCATATTGTTTTGGACTAGGACAAGTGCCTGATTTGTGCTGGGCACTGGAAGAGGTTGTAGGAGGAATAAATTGCAAAGGCAAGTGCACACTAGCATGTCACCTATCATTTTTCTTGGTTTTTTCCATTATCTTTGGTTTCCATACTAATTCCACCAAGGTTGATTGCTCTTGCCTTGCACCTGATTAGAATTGCCTCTATAGGCTTGTGCCTGTTGTTTCTTCTAATGATATGACCTTGTTTGACAAGTTTCTAATTAGGGTCTTCAATTATTCATCTTATTTCTGTTGTGTAGGAGAGTAGGATGTGGATGCATCTAGTTGCATGCTATGCACTTGGAACTAGAGCAATACAGAAGGCTGGGGTGCTGGAGACATTTCTGGGAACATGGGTGCGGGAGGCCTAGGAGCCAACTTTCCAGCCTGAATGAGACTATTTTCTACCCTTATTACAATGTTGAATGCAACAGGTAAAGTTCTACCTCCCATGGATTGAATCATGACAGAAATATCACTATTCAAAGCCTTTAGATAGTACAAGAAAGCATGCTGGGCTATAGGCCTTACCACTTGAGGAATTCTATCCTAAGTCTTCTGGAACCTTATGTTGAAACCATTCATCTATTTGTTGGGTGCCCTCACTTTGTTGTAGTCAGTTACTCCACCAGTGATAAATGATCTGATTTATCTTCAAAATAATTACAAAGAGTTGTTCCAAGCTCATCCTAGGTAGTAATAGATGCAAGTCTCAGGCCACAGTACCATTGAAGTTATTTACCTTTAAAAGAGGTTGCAAGAAAGCCTGACATCTACATCATCATGTTGAATCAATAGACAGAACATACATTTTCTACATATTGAATATGTTCAATAGGGGTGACTTGATTTTCTCCCATGTGAAGTATGGAATACTTTTGAGCGCGACCACCGGACATATCATGCTGGGCATTGAGATTGAGCGGGCTTCCTCCAGTGAAGTTAGTGAAGTTCCTTAGAGGATGAGGAGGTTTAAGTGCCATGATAGGGAACATTTTATCTATTCTGAGGAGGAGTAGAATGTGTGCACGACACGCTAGAGATGGGGATGTGCACATGCAGTAGATTGGGACTGTGTGTGTTTCTTGGGGATAGCTGGAGGTACTCAAAGGATCCTTCAGTTGCAACACTTTTTTGTATGAACTCTTCTCATGAAAGGCACTTTGGACTACTAAAACATAGGAGCTCTAGAAATGTTGGGAGTCACCATATGTGTTGAAACAAGCCTCCAAAGGATATAAATACTAAGTTAACACACCATAACTTAACAATATGAAATTTAATATTTCATTTTTTGTCCCACCGGGTGTGCCAAAAATTGTTGGCTATCAAACTTGCACCTGCGTCTCAGATCTGGAAGAGCCGAGTCATTTGAGACAACAATGGAACTGTCTCCAAGTTGTGGGACCTTGCATGCTTGAGATGGATCTCCAGAGAAGGCCGGTTCCTCTATCTATTTCTATTGCTACTACTACTCCTAGTGCTGAAAGGGAAAAGTAAGCTAATAATGCCAAGGGATTAAGGATAGAATGATAACATGAAAGGAAACTACACCAAAAGGTGATAACACTAGAAAAAGAGGGATGAACACTATCTGTTCTTAAGTGAAAATGAAGGGGAATGCGTGAAAGAAGGCTAGGCATGTGTAAAATGACTAAATCTTATTTACTAGATTAGTTTCATGGAACACAACTAAATAAGGAACTGCAAGGGACGTAGAATGACACAACGAGACATGCAATGTAAAATAAAAGGAAAGAAGAAATAATACAAACATGCTTAAGATATAGAATAGTAAAAAAATGATGCTTCCATTACTTCCAGAAATACACAGAGTTGTTACATTGGTTAAAGAGGCCGATATCCACATGCATGAGCCATATCTAGAGGTCTGCGAATCAAAATATAGAAAAGATGAAATCCTTCGCAAAAACGTAAGGATCCAAAATTTCCAACCTTAATAATGAGCCCAAATCTTACATTTATAGATGAATCCATGGAAGAATAAGAGAAGGAGAAAACCTGGATTTGAAATACAACCACCAACAAGAAGCATTTAATATATGTAAATTCACCTGTAAATCTATCAAATACATTTCCCCAAGTCTATTTGGCATGTTGGAGAAGGAAGGAGGATAGATCATATCAAATCGGGTGGTTGGAGTAATCAGATCTGCTCATTAATGCCCAGAAATTTGTTTTCCCATTTCTCACCTACTAGATCCACTAAACATTTGAATTTGAATGTCTAGCACTGTAGCCTATGTCAACAACTATTAGTTGAGACTAGGCGTGTGCCAATTAGAGATCTATAGCAAAAGATATGGTTATTAGAAGATGTTAGAGCCGTCTGGGCACACAAGACACGTGGCACACATGGATTGAATGAAGAAATCAGCCAATTGTTTATCTAATTTGTCAATTTTGCCATGTGTCATTCATTGGCTGGTTGTTAGGATTCAACGCCTTGTTGGTGTGCTTTAATAGGTTGCGTGTTGCACACTCAAGTCTAAAAAAATGACATGGCACAGAAGGGAACAAAAATATGTGTGTGGAAGAATGAGGCACAAGAAGGAGGTAGAAGGAAGGCACATGCAACGTGCGCTGTGAAATGAGGAAAAATGGTGAGCTAAGAATGCACAGTCAAGGCACAATTATTACAAGGCAATGTGAGAGGCATGAGGAAGGGGTGTGTGAGGATACCAAATGACAACCAATTTTAGAGAAAGTGCTAGGCGTGCACGTGTAGGATGGATGCAATGTTGAGAGGAAAGCGGAAGCGTAGGGAATGCACGTAAGGGGAAGATGGAACAAAGGAAAAGGAAGGGAAGAAGGGGAAGCATGCGTAAGGGTGCGTGAAAGGAAAATAAGGGAGGCGTGCAAGGAAATGCAACCAAGGGAATGTGCCAAGTGAACTTAAGCATGTGCAACCTTTCAATGAAGAGCTCAGAGCCATAAAGTGTATATAAGTTACCCAAATAACTTGGAGAGTTATTTGGATAATAGATGCCTTAGGTGACACATTAAAAATGCCTAACTTAGAAACATTTTGTGAAAGACTTACTATGGAAGAATCCAAATTTTCCAACTTCGAGTCTTCCACCTCTCAAAAGGCATTAGTAACATATAATCCTAAGGGCAAGGGAAAACCAAAAGGTAAAACAAAATTCACCCCTTCTCCATCTCAAAGTTCTCCTAAACCTAAAGAAAAAAAATATAAACCCAAGGAGTCTTCTAAATACAAGAATAAGTCTAACCTTTCATGCTCTTTGTGTGGGGGTTTTGGTTATGAAGAACATAGGTGTTACAAGATAATGCAAGAATTAGAGGATGTAATCAAGAAACAAAAAATATCTACTCCACTCCACCTCCTTCTAATTAGCATGGAAAAGCACTTAATGTTGTTAGGAGATATCCATCACCACTTGTAGATAATTTGGTTATAGATTCTTGTGCTTCTCATCACATGACTTATTCCAAGGAGTATTTTTTATCTCTAGGTTTGAGTTCTACTTAGAAAATTGAACTTGGATATTCTTCCTTTCTTTATGTTAATGGAAAAGGTGATATACACCTTGATGGTGGTAATATCTAAGATGCACTGTATGTTCCTAACATCACTAAAAATTTACTTTTTGTATATCAAATTTGTCATTCTGGTCAAGGTAAAACAATTATTTTTACACCACATGGGGTAGAAGTGCAAAATTTGTTAGAGCCTCATTCAATTATTGCTTAAGGTATTGTTGATCATGGTTCTATACTATATCACTTTGAGGGTTTTGATGAAACTTTATCTATAGGAACAAGATTATTTTCTCATGCAGATTCAGAGAGTAAGCTTTGGCATGAGATATTTGGTCATATCAATTACTTAAAGGAGTTGAAAACTTATTGTATGGTTGATTGTCTTCCTAGAGTTTCTTGTCTTGAGGGAGTTTTCCTTGGTTGTGCATTATGGAAACAACACCAAGATCCATTCCCTAAGAATTTGTCCAAGAGATATTTTTCACCACTTGAACTTGTGCATAGTGAATTGATGGTTTTTCCTACCCTCTCTTTCAATGGAGCTAAGTATGCACTTACCTTTATTGATAATTTCAAGAGGTGTACTTGGGTTTATTTTCTCAAGTACAAAAGTGATGTTTTTTCACACTTCAAATTCTTCAAGGTTTTGGTTGAGAAAAAATCTTCTAGTTTCATAAATAACCTTCATACTAATAATAGGGGGAGTACTTCAGCAATGCGTTTTCTGAATTATTGGCAACTCATGACATTATTCACTAATATTTTGTTCCTCATAATAGACAATATAATGGCTTAGCAGAATGGAAGAATCAAACTTTGAAGGAAATGGCTAACTATATGATGCATTCTAGAGGTTTACCTCCTATCTACTAGGTAGAAGCAGTTAATTGTGCTAACTACATTCAAAATGACACACCACACATAACACTTGAGCATTTGAATCTAGGGGAAGCTTGTTCTAATACTAAGCCCGATGTCTCATTTTTTCATAGTCTTTGGGAGCCATGCTTGGGAATTTTTGCTAAAGAAGAAAATGAAATCCTTGGATAAGAAGAATAAACCCTTGATCTTTGTAGGTTATTGTGAGGAGATGAGAAATTATCAAATTCTATATCCTAATACTCATGAGGTTATTTTTTGAACACATGTTCAATTTGATGAGTGATTCAGACCTCATGATTATTATTCTTCTTCCAGGCCTACTTCTTATTATTTATCTCATCTTGAGGATCCTTTCTTTGAGGAGGTTGATGAGGAGGTTATAGATGTCGATGAGGATCCTATTCCCACCGATATTGTCACTATGCCTAAGTGGGCTTGTACGAAAATTTTCTGAGGAAACATATTTCATACAAGATATTCCACCCACTAGGAATCATCACACATATTCTACAGGTTCTGGACTTTTGGGTTAGGAATTTTTGAGGATCTACAATATTTTTCATAGGTTCATGTGAAACATGAGTGGGATGATGTGATGATAGTTGAGTATTCTTCTTTAATGAAGAATCATACTTGGGATTTGGCATCTCTTCCTAAAGGAAATAACATGGTTAGGTGTAAGTGGGTATACCGAACCAAATATGCAACTGATGGGTTTATTGAAAAGTATAAGGATCGTCTTGTTGCAAAGGGTTTTTCACAAGTTTAAGGTATTGATTACTCTAATAATTTTACACTAGTTGACAAGATATATCTTGTACGCCTTGTACTTGATATTGATGCATCACAGTGGAGGCCCGTATACTAGATTGAAATGAGGAGTGCTTTCTTACATGGAGATTTACAAGAGGAAATATACATGGAGCAACCTATTATATTTGTTTAGGATTCTTATTTTTTGTAGACTCCGAAGGTATCTCTATAATATCAAATAAGCGCTTAGGGCTTGGTATGATAATATGAATTATTTTCTTCTATCTACTGGTTTTCTTCATTGCCACTCTGATCCTATAGTATATCTCCAACATGTTGGTGAGGAAATTATGATTCTTGTCTTGTATGTTGATGATCCGTTACTTGCTAGGAGCTCTTCTCCCAACCTTCAAACTATTCAGAGGGCTCTTTCTACATAGTTTGACATGACCAATCTTGGGTTATTTCATTATTTCCTTGGTTATCATATTTCTTAGATAGATTCAGTGATTCATTTGAGTCAGGAAAATTACACGAATGATCTTCTTCAACATTTTGATATGGCTGATTGTAAGCCATGTCCATATCCTTTTTTAGTCTGGGGTTACTCTTACTTCCATATGTACCACTCCACTTTGTGATCCTACATTGTATAGGTAGTTTTTTGGAAGTCTCATGTATTTGACCCATAATTTCCTTGATATTTCATTTTTAGTAGGGCTTGTATCTCAGTTCACACATTCTCCTGATAGTAGTCACTAACAAGGTTACTAAATGAATTTTGTGCTATTTGTAGGGAACTTCCCACTTTATACTACACTACACTAGGGGTTCTACTTAGTTGGTTAGATATAGAGATTCAGATTGGGTGGTTTTATTGATGAAAGACGTTCCACTTCTGGATTTCTTTTTTATCTTGGTTCTTCTACAGTTACTTAGACATGCAAAAAGCAACAAGATATTGCACATTCATCCTTCAGAGGTAGAGTACAAGGCACCAGTTACAGTGAGTCAACAAATTATTTAGCTTAGACAATTTTTAATAGAGTTTGGATTCCCACAGGATTCATCGACTGTACTTTGGTGTGAAAACCAAATTACAATTCACATTTCTCACAACCCTGTTTAGCACCAATGGACCAAGCATATTGAGATACACATACACTTCAATCGTCAACACATTCAGGATGGATTTATTTTCTCAGAGTACATTCTGACTCAGCAGAAGGTTGTGTACATCTTTACAAAGCTTTTTACATCACCTCGCTACCTTGAATTTCATGGCATGCTTGGGGTTTCATAAGTTGTTCTTTGGGGGTGTTAGTGATAGTATCTTCCTCCTCCTTCTTCTTTCTCTTTCCTTTTAGTAGGATTCTTTCCTACTTTTGGTTCGATATTTATTTATGGATATATTGTACATGAGTACCTAATCAAGCCCATTTACCAGGACTCATACTATGGATATGCCACTTTTATGTTAGGCCCCTAGCTTTATTTGAGGGGGGTTGTTAGAGTACGTATTTATCTTAGCTCATGTTCACCTAGGTAATTTATTTACCTTTATTATATTTATCCTCACCCACTTATGTGTGTGGATATTTATTTTATCTTATTTAGATATTAGGAAGATATTATCTAGTTGTTAGGTATAGTTCTTTCCTTGATCTATGGTATTGAATAGATACTTGCTGACTAGTTCTTTCCTTGATTTATGGCTTGATCTACGACCTTGACTGGTTTTTAGATTGTTATTCCTTGCCTATATAAGAAAGACCCATTCTCATTTTATTTTAATGATTTCCATAATAATATATGATATTGTTGTTTATTTGTTTGCAAAGGTTTTATTAAAGTTATTCTGGTGAAATGATTTCAAATTATTGAGCATGGTGTTTAATTAGCATCTGAGTTATTTGTGGCTTGGTACGATCAGTTATCATTTAGGATTAATAATGTCATCCTTCTCCATGCCATCATTAGAAACATAAATATTGAGAATGATAAAAGAATAACCATTAATTTATAAAATATTCCACATGAAACGATTTTAACCTCTGATCATGCCCCGTGGAATAATCAAACAATTCTCGAAAAATCAATGAGAGAAAGAAATAGAAACACCACCTCTTCCTTCCATATGTGAAGATTTAACATACTTATAATCAGGAGCAATACACATTAAAATTCATTTGGAGCATAAAACTAGTAACCTTAACTTCTTGTAAATAAACTATATCTATGTTAATCTAATAATTTGACCCAATTATTTTTTCATAGAGTATTTTATTTCAGACTAGCATGAGACCTTGCACATTCCATGAGAAATCAGTCAAAGTAAGCCCCCTGGTTGTCTTAAAAATCATCCCTAGAATGAAAATAGACTAAGGGAGGAAAAGGAATCTATTAGAAAGGTGCAAAGAACTGGTCTGAATTTTGTTTCCAACTTGAATGGAGGGGATTGCCCTATTTTCACCTTACGCCCCAATAGACACCCCATTAGGTGGACTAGGGAAAGCTGGAACAGAAAAATAGGTTGACTCAATAGTCCCATTTCACTTAGATTTTTTGTAAGGAGAAAATATGAATCTTTGCGGGTTGAGATACAGGAGTGTTGGGGTTTCTTAGATTGGATACATCTCAGGATTATTAGTCAGTGTTGGTTATGGGTTGGTAGAAGATAAGGTCATTGCAAGAGTGGGTTTTTACCCACACACCTTCTTACTACCAATGATAGTCTAAGTGTTACCGTAGTATGATATTTAGGTTAGGGGCCAAGGGAGTTGGAAGTTTTTTTATCACATGCACAATAAGAGGATAGTCACAGAATGCATGGTCTTGTGATATTAAAACCTAAAAGGGTGTTAGGATGGTTAAAATGAAATTTTTTAGGTGGACCCAACATGGATGTTGATATGGTCCCAGATTATCACTTATGAAAGATCAATCTCAACACAAACCTACTTGGTTTGAGTGGTAAGCGGATGAAGAAATGTGGAATCCAATTTGACAAATAATTTTGCTAATGGGTTATACTCTTCACCTCATTGCAAAAATAAAAAAGATTGCATGGAGTAAGATTCCAGGAAATCACCACCCTGATAGCTATTTGGATCCAAAGAAACACCTATTGGAGGGGTTAAAATAAGGTGTCCAATGTGAAGGCCTCACAAGGCGATACAACCAAGTACCCATTCATGTGACGAAAATAAAGCTTGGTCAAGATAATAACCATACTGTAATTGCTTGTAATCTGCAACACTATAAGACAATATTAGATGAGGTTGTGGATACAGTACAATACTTGGAGAATTTTAATGGTTCTACCCTGATCTATCCTTAATCAGGAAGGATTTGCATAGGGGATACACATAGGCTAGGACCAATATTGTACCTTAAAGGATAATTGTGGCCTCCTTCTACTTAACCACACGCTCAATAAAATTTTCAACTATAACATACTCTAGAAATGGTCCTATGAGGGTCCTACATTTTTAGGTAAAGATATATGTGAGACATGACTATCTCCCAATCTTGGATACTCAATAAATAGGGTCCAAATATGTTCCATACTTAGGATCTAAACTTCATCTTTCCACAAATACCATTATGAGGATTAATAAGGAGACCGCTATCAACAAGGGGCAGGTTAAGTACCTGAAATTTGGAACTAAAATTATAGAGGGGAGTATATAAAATGCTATATTACTATAGGATATTTGAATCAACCCATGACCTCTTAAGGTGTCCAAATAATAACTTATCTTTTAGGCTTTGTTTATAATTTGATCATTTTTTCAACTGTATTTTTCCAAACACTGCTATAACAAAATGTTGCCCATTAGGCATTTTTAGCCTGAATTTCTTACTAATATTCCAGAGGGTATGTTCAAATGTCGAAATTACTAATTTCCCACCTTTGGGCCTTACTATTATTTTATCTTTTTGTATTTCATAGCACCTCATATTTTTACAAACTAGACTTATTTTGAAACTTTCCCATCATTTTCACCTAAACTGACTGCTCAAAGTGCCTATATTTTGTGCCCCGAGATCTCCTACTCCAAATTGCACCTGATCCTTTATCAAGATTCCTAAATCTCTTAGGGCTCATTCTAGCCTCTTTTGTTTTTTAAATTTCTCCTAGTCAGAAAAAAACATAGGGCATTGATTAATAATGCAGCTGTAATCATCCCTATAAATATAAAGTTATGGAGACCATAATGAGGGTCCTAATGTCACAACTAATATCATTCCATTTATAGTTTCATCCATTGCATCACTTGCATCCATTAGTGCCATGAATTAAGGATATGAGATCTACATCAACACAACAACATAGGGGGAGGGATTCTAATCTATTCCATGCACACAATGCTATTAAATTTTCTATATTTATTATTATTCAAGATAAAATAGTGTTGTATTAAGATTTTATATTACCCTACTAACTCTGGTTTGATTCTAGGTTAAAAAAAAGTTTAACCTAGGTTAAGATCACTGGTGAAAATGGGAAAATGTACTAGAAATACATACGGAAAATGGGGACAATGGGGCATATTTAATTTTTCCTTGGATCAGGATTGATACTTAGTGGCAGCCTTACAAAGGTCATTACATCATTATTCAGCACATTCAGCACAGCTTGGTAAATCTAGTGTGACAGACAGAGAGGGTTGCAAGCCTATCTTGTGACCATAACAAAACTAGTTTTTGAGCCTTTGGACAGAGGTACTAGGGCACCTATTTCTCAGACCAGGGAGTGAGGGTTGTCCTTATGTGTACCCTCCCAAGAGCCTCTTGTCTACTTAGATCTTCCAAATCGGGCCACATGAGACTTATGAGTGATCGTTCCTACTCCTGGAATTCACGTCAAACTTGCGACAGGATCAGGGTGCAAATAGCTTAGTCATTTCCTTTCACATATAATAGGGGCACAATCAGGTGTTTTATTGCGCCTTGGTTATATTTAATTATTTGCCTATTTTATACTTCTGTCCCGTAATAGTCATTTAAAACACTTTAGTTTCTTCTCTATTAGATTACTTATCATTATGTATTGGGGCTCAAATATTATATAATTTTAGTTAATCCAAGAATTCACCTTTTGAGTTATCTTAAATAGTATTTCTATGTTAGAACAATATTCTAGTGGTCAACTCTAATTTTCTCATATCTAGGACAGTTAAACATTATATATTTTTGTCCTTTGTTTTCCGCTAGCTCTTGACTCAGTCTCTTGGGTGATCAACAATTGGGAAATCTTCTCAATTCAATCTTGCCCAAGATTTGAATGCACTACTATATTTTTCCTAACTTGCATGTTCCCCTCTTTGAGTTCAATCTAGAGATTAGAGGTATTACATTTAATTTTCATGTTTATTCCCTAGAGCATGGAAAACTTCAATGCTTTGGAAATCATTGTAATATCTCATGGCCCACATTTTACACCTGAATCATTTTCATCTCACTTGTATCCATATTGGAGAACAAATTACCTACCTCACTTGTAGGCTATTTGAATATAGAGCTAATATTGCTTCTTATGCCTTTGGTAAATAAAGAGATCTCATCCAAAGGTGACTCACCAATCTCAAATTTGATTTTTGTAAGCTTTAACATACTCTTGTCTTCATTTAAGATCTATCTCTCATCAACTCATATGGCTCTCGTCCTTCACTTCTTACCTTCCATTGCCACTACATGTTCATATGTCCTAACATTACTTAAGTAGAGATGAAAATGTCATTTCCAAGGTAGGTTGGCTAGGGGAGATATTTTTAAGATCACTTTCTATAAAAAAGATGTCTACATTAAAGGACCATAGTAAAAATGCCCGATGGTTTAAATTTTAAATATGATTGTGGTCAATTATTTTACATTGTAAACCTCTCTCTAGGTAGCTAGAATATAGAATGAACAATAAGAATAATCATATTATTAAGTTCTTAGTACATATACTTCTAATATTTAATATGGAAGAGATATAAGATGGCTTAGATTCCAATTTGTGATGAAAGTTGACCTAGTACAACTACGATCTCATTTGTGACAAGTCATCGTAGGATAATCTAAAAATCATGAAATGGAAATTGATTTTTTCCTTTTGTTCCAACCATACAAAGATAATGCCTATGCTTACAGCCCTTGCATGGCTACCCATGCATTAGAAGATTATGATTATATACCCATCTTGAAAGGACAAAGGGCAAAGGAAAATTGATATCATGACTTGTAAAGTGACTATCCATCTACTTGTACTTGATCACATTGATCTTGTGGGAAAATTGTAACACTTGAGAATGTATTAAATCAGAAGATGACATGTAAATAGTATCCATTCACATCCATATTACTTGAACGTGGATAGACTCAATCCTATCATGAGTTAATTTTCTTATGATCTTTTTGTAGTAATTAACATAGACTCTAAATGTGTTGTAACTTGTTAGGGTTTTTATCATAGTGAAAGAAAGGATGCAGTAAAAAATATGGTGTATGAAGCATTGTAGAGACCTTGAAATAACCTTGTATTGAAGCAAAAGATCATTGAAATGGAAAAGAAACTGACATGTACACAAGATAAACTCGCTGAAAATGCGTTGTGAGTATGATAAAATTATATTCCTCCTCAAATGGCATAACCATATCAACTTTAAATTAACAATACCATGTACTATAATGCCCACTATTTTGGAATTAATTAAATTAATTCCAAAACCTCTTAGGTAGTATAATTAAACATTCTATTTATTTAAATACTATTAATTATCTAGCCAAACACACAATAAATAAATAAATAAATTAGTTATTTAATTCCACTTATTCTATTTAACTACACTTGAAATCCACTTCCCCATTCCACTTGGAGTCCACTTCTATATTCCTAGAAAGGTGGGGGCAATTAGGTTATACGTGTAATTCAATCTTCCAGATGTAACTTCTTCCATTCCAAATGTCTATTACCCCTTCAAATATGCAAATCTACAGATTTAGTTTACTTTCTATTCCATGTAATTACCATTATTAACCTAAAGCTTAGTCAAACTCTTATCCACCTTTCATGGCCTTACCCTCAGCTATAAAAGTAGGATATTTACTTTGAAAACTCATCCCTAGAATATTATGCAAATTATAGCCAAATTCTTCTGAATTTATTTCTTGCATCCTTGTGAATCCAAGCTCATAGCATTAAATCCACTTTGGAGTGTCATATCAAGAGCATCAACATTTAAACATATTAAAGATTTAGCAAGCCTAAGTGCTTAAATAATCTTCTTGAGGTTTGCAAGAGGAAGTTAAAGAGAGGTATTGCTGCATTTATTTCTTTTATCTTTCATTTATTTGGTAATTTTCCTTTCTCACATTCTGGCATGTCTAGTGGGACTCTCACATTTAATTTATCATTTTTATTTTACTATTTTGTAATATAACTTTAATTGTGTGTTCTTTGTCTTCTTTCAAACTTGCTGTCAACAATTTAGGTCCTCAAGTGAAGTACAAAAGCTAAAAAACCAAAAAAACTAGCTTCTAGGTAATTTTTTCTCACATTTAAATATTTCTAGAATTGTATGCACTAGCATTCTTGATCTCTTCACTAACGTACATATCTCCACACTAGCATACAAGTGTGTGTGTTATCATTCCAATTGTCTATGCTAGCATGCATGTGTGTGTGCTACCGTTCCAGGTGCTTGTGTTTCCATCCAAGTGCATTCATTTCCATATAAATGTGTGTTTCCGTTCAAGTGCTTGTGTCTTTGTTCAACTATGTGCATTTCCATTAACTTGCATGTACTAGCATTCATTACCCTTTGCTAGCATCCTCTTGCATGTGTCAACATTTGGTTTTTTATTTATTTTTAACTTTTTTGTTTTTGTAGGTCCTTTGTAATGCTAGCGCATCCATCTACATGTGCTAACATCCTCTATAACGATAGCACACCCAAAGTGTACGCGTTAGTGTACTACTATATGTGCTAGCGTAAATTGTCTGTGTTGTGTCAAATTTATACTTTTTCCAGCATACTGTTTATTTCTAACCACTGTTTTAGACTACTTTTACATTCTATTTTTGTATATCTATTATTGTTAGTTATTTCAAGTAATATTAAGGGAATTAAAATTTTATTTTCTTAATCACGAAAGGATCACACATATGCTCTTTCCTCACACATTCTAAGTGATATTAGAAACTAGAAACATGATCATTTCTTAGGTTATTTTGGGAATTAATCTTTTATTTTCTTTATCAAAATAAGCTCAATGCGTATGCTCTTTCCTCACACTTCTTAAGTGATCTTGTAAATCAGAAACATGGGCTTGCTTATTTCGTCTTGTCCTCTCCACCCTAAGAAAACATATATGATCCTTGTTTACATGACCAAGTCTAAAGGATAATATTCTTAAAAAAATCAAACTACTAAGTGAAGGTTACCTTGAACGATGTTTAAAAATATTCTTCTAAGTGCAGGTTTCCTTGGTCAAAGAACAATGGTTAAAACAATGTCATTTTAAATCAAGATAAGAATAAACAATTAATGTTGTATTTGCAGGTCCGAATGAAAATGCTAATCCCCATACACTTAATTGTGGGAAGTGATTTGAATCAAGCCATAAAACTCATTGTGAGGATTACCACAGGAACCCCAATGTAGTCATTAAATTGAGGGAACTGGATGATGAAACGGGTGCCCCCAACCTACCTGACTAGTATGCCTGTGAGATTAGAGTTATGAATTTCCAGTATTGGTGACCCCAGTGTTATTCATTTGAGATAATATATTTTCTCATTGTTTCAAAGGGGGTAAAGTAAAGATGACAATAAAAAATAGCACCACACTCACTCTGGTGTACTATTGACACCTAGTTGAGAGAACCACCTAGGAAGATACACACCGACCAATCCAATCTAAGGTAGAGGCCAAAAAATCCATTAAACAAAGATATTGTTTTCACTTTTTCTTTTCTTTCTTTTTATTTTAGTGAGTTGTGTTCCACACTCGTATCTTACATTTTCACTTTCATCTCTTTTTCTATCTTTCCTAAATACTCCTTATTTGGGTTCACTTTCATATCTATTTTTCCTTCAAAAATACTCCTTATTTGGGTTCATTTTCATATCTTGTTTATATTTCCAAATACTCTTTATTTGGATTAATCTTCATATCTTCACTATTTTCCCAAATAATCCTTATTTGGGCTCATTTTCACCTCTTTCTAAAAAATATCCAAATTTTTCTTATTTGGATTTATTTTCATATATTTTCTTATCATCCTTTTCCTTCATTAGAAATCATTCACTATCCCTTATACTTTTTCAAATCTTCTCTTGGATCATCCATCCTTTCCAAAACTTCTTCTTCATTTGAAATCATTGTCTCACTCTTTTCATTTACCAAATATCCCATATTTTTATTCTATCATCATTTTTTCTTCACGATCTTTATATAATCTTTTATTTGGGTCCTATTTTTTCATTTTTCCCAAAATCCTTATATTCCTTATTTGGATTTGTTGTCATCTCTTTCCAAATGTTCCTAATTTGGAATCTCTTTTCATATATCTTATTTGATCTCACATCTTTGGAATTTCATTCTCTTTGTGAAACTTCCATTCACCTCTTATTTCTTATCAAAATCATCAACATTCTCCTTCGGCTTCTTATCAT
This sequence comes from Taxus chinensis, assembly GCA_019776745.2. Taxonomy (NCBI): domain Eukaryota; kingdom Viridiplantae; phylum Streptophyta; class Pinopsida; order Cupressales; family Taxaceae; genus Taxus; species Taxus chinensis. Next base: position 254,807,029 of record CM034148.1, on the reverse strand, counting down.
CTTAAGTTTTATACTATCTCATTCTAATCCTAAATCTTTGGATCACATTTTTGCAAAGTTTGGGATTTTTCACTCCTTTTCAACATCAAGTCTCAAGTTTTGGATACCCACGTACTCACTTGAGCATTATAATCTTGAAAAATTACGTCTTGACATCTTTATATTTGTGTTATCACACCCAAGACCATTTCATATCCTCTTCCCTTTTAGCATTCACTTTGCTAGAGGTTGAGTATGTTTAATATCCTCTTCCCTTCTAGCATTCATTTCCTAGAGGTTGAGTACCTTTCATCACCTCTTCCCTTATAGAATTCACTTTTCTAGAGGTTGAGTATGCTTGAAACATTTCACACATCACCTCATTCCCTTCTAGCATTCACTTTTCTATAGAGTTCAGAATAGAGTACGTTAAAATTATCTCATCTCCTCTTCCATTCTAGCATTCACTTTCTAGAGCTTGAGTACACGTTTAAGAATGTTTACCGCTTGTCATCCTATCCTTCATTGTAGATGACTCCATTCATCTTCTTTTCCAGAGGTTGAGCTCTTTCAAACCAAATTTCTCAAAATGCAGCCCTGCTGAAGCTTTCATTTTATCATTCACTTTTCTAGAGGATGAGTATCATTCAATCAAATCAGACCTATCTTCCATCTTAGTATTCACTTTGCTAAGGGTTGATTTATCTTCGAACTTAATCACTACGCTCTCTGTCCATATTAAAATTCACTTCGTTAAGAGCCAAATTACCTTTTGCCATAATTGGTTGAGCTCTTTCTCCAAAACCTCCTTTCTTTTATCAAATTTTCTAGCGGTAACATTCGATCACAGAATCTTCCATCTATAGTCCTTTTGGAAGAGGTGAAAGAAAACCTTTCAAAAACTCTAATGATGATCTTCGAACTTAATCACTACGCTCTCTTCCATATTAAAATTCATGAGGATCACCTTGACGGTCATGAAAATGACGCTTCTCTTGAAATAAAAAAAAAATGTTGAAAACATTTTATGACAAAACAAATACCAATTTTTTCTTCGTCTCCTTGAGATGGGTATAAAATTACCTTTCAAATTTGACGAGGATTTCTCAGTAAATCTAAACCCAAAAAGGATAAAACATCCTCATTTAATAGAAGTAATGAAATTCTTACACATAAAATGATTGAAATAACTTTAAATTCAAATACAACAATGGATCTAGAACAAGTAATAAGAACGACAAGGAAAAAGGAAAATATAATGATTTAGGCCTCAATCCCAATCAAGCTCTAATTGATCAAATCAATGTTATGGTAAAACAAATTATCCTCATATATTCAAAAGTCACTAGTTTCACAACCAAGAAAGAATAAAATAAAAGTGACAAGTCATCTAAGATGCATAATGCACCCATTAAAGAGGATAAAAATCTTGCAAATGATAATTTGTCATTTTCACACAAAATAGTTTGCCATTTGCTAAGGAATGGAAAATGATATAGGGTATGCGACACCACCAAAAATAATTTAATTTTGATGAATTATATCCTTACCCCTTTGTTAAGGATATCTTCTGTGTACCCTTTCTGAAATCATTTAAAACACTCAAGTTTGATAAATACATGGGAAAAAACGACCCAAGAGAGCACATTAAGGAGTTCTTCATGGCATACTAGGAAGTGACATATATTGACATCTTCTTATTGCATCTCTTTCCACGTAGTCTAGGAAGAAAAGCCTTGGATTGGTTCCTACACCTTCTCAAGGGCTCTATAACCACTTTCTCGGACCTCTCAGAGAAGGTCATTAAACATTTTTCCTTTGATCTAGACTTTGAAATCACCATGATGGATTTGTGTAATGCCAAACAATGTTCAAACGAAATATTTGCACAATTCCTATAATGATGGCATGGAAATGTTAGAACTTAATGTTAATTGCTTATAAACATTAGTTTATAATTAAAGAATCAAGAATATTTATGTTCTTTATTATTTAATATAAAATAAGTGTGTTTATGTTAATTGATTATTATTAATCAATATATTAAATCGGGTTGCCTTTTTATAAGGTCACTTTCCGTCAGTTAATAGGTTCATGAACCATGGGGTCAGATAAATATGATCTTGGATCATTGTAAACTAATTCATGTGTGGATTGGTGGAGAGAAGTGAGGAGGGAGATTCACTAGACTATGTAATTGTTTTTCAAATAATGGAATATCTCTTTTCACCATGGTTTTTACACCTCAAGGGTTTTCCACGTAAATTTGTGTCATTGTGTGTTATTTATTTATTTATTGAATGATCAAATGTTTTATACTAATGTTTGGTGCAAATATTTATTAATGTGGTTAGTAAAATCCTCGTCATAACAGGAATTACTAGTTGATTCCCATGCTCTATCCTAGAAAAACAAATAGTGAGAATATTTGTTTTTGATGCATAGCCTAATCACCTTTTGACAACCCAAAATGTTAGTTTTAACACCAAAACTCAAAACTCTCCTTAAAGGCTTCATATTAGTTCTTTCCTTTAACTCAAGAACCTAAAAGACATTTTTTTAATTTTTAACCTTATTTCACCTAACCAAAGCTTATCCCCTATTCTTAGACGTTGGAAAAAACCAAAACAACCATTAACAACTTCCAAATTAAATGAAAACGTTCAACTTGTCACCTTCTCCAAGACTGTCCCTGTCTAGGCTTCTTAAGCAATCAATCTTGGTGGTTTCATAGTTAGAAACATCTAAAATGATTCAAAACAAGGTAAAAATTGATTCCAATACCATTTATGCCCCCCGAGGTGTATGCCAAATATGGTATTCCCAATCTCAATCTATGCCCTCTTTCTAACACCCAGTCTTCTCCTTAAATCTAAACTTCTAGTAGCCCTGTGAAACTAATTTCCTCTGTATAACTTGTGATATAAGGAACTTTAAAAAACATGATCCACTTTTAGAATAGCCATTTGGGCCAAGTTTAAAGATAGCTTATTTAATAATTTCTTGTAATTTAGACCTGTATAGTCCATAATTTAGGTCTATTTTAGGCCTTCACTACCCTAGATTCCCTCGATTACAAATTTAGATTTTGTAGTGCATTCTCAAGAACTGAAAAAATTAAAATAATTTTATACTCCCTCACCATATGATCCATAATGAATTTCAAGGTTAGACTCCACTCCTTTATCTCTATTTTGCTATTTAACTTCTCAAAGTGCTCACTATGTTATAATAGTCTTCTTAGTCCTTAAGTATTAGAGACAAACCAAATCAAATAAGTATTTTATCCCTCAAAACCTTCAACTTATGTTTGGTTGGGCATATCAAGTCATACCTAATACATTTTAACCAATGTTCCCACCTACATTGCCTTTTATTGTTCTTGATAATCTTGTTCTAGGTTCGTTAATGCACACTTGCATGTTACCTTTATAACTGTCGTACACAATAGATGCTTGGAGATTAATACAAATCCAAATATTCATAAATCCACTTGAGAGAATGGTTATGAATGTTACTTACAATTATATTCCTTGAAATAGGGATTTGTTCACTAAACTCCATCTTTTGTTTCAAACCCTAAGAGGGTTTCTCACAAGCCTGAGAGAGTGGTGTTTTGTCTTAAAATGAAAATAAATTGATTTCAAACCTTGAATCATTTCCGAGTGACTTATTTAAAATTATTTCATGTTTATTCCTACCTAGTAGTTTCAAAATATCTCTAATCTTCGAAGATGGCTATAAACTCCACTACTCTGCCTCTGAGAACATGGTTCTTCTATCTATAACAATTTGCACAAAGAAAGTAATCTTCAACTTACCTTGTAGACCACTGCTAAAATGAAATAGACATATAGAACTTCACTAATACTCCCTTAAATATATTCTTTAACCTTTATACAAGACTCTCTCTCACAAATATTAGCAAACTTGATCTTGAAAGACCTCCCACTTGATTGTTACATGTTTATAGACTGTATTCAAGCTTATATACACACATGAAATCATAAATCCTCACAATCTTAAATGAAAACTCATAGAATATTTTTTCTTACCATGTATAAACTTTACCTAAATAGCATGCACAGGTGCATTAACCAAAAAAATGCTCAAAAACCATGAAACACCATTACAAGAACTGTGTATACACAAAATTCTTCCTTTAACTCCTTGGATCTTCTTTCTTATTTACATGACCATTAGAATGATGGCTAAAATAAGTTACAAAGATACTTATATATTCTCTCTTAAGCCTTTCTAAAAAAATCTTGGCTTCTAAACCCTTGAAATTACATGTTTAACATTGATTATAGCATCCAAGACCCAACTTGGACTTAAGAAATTAAGACCAAAGACCTAGGATCAAATTATGACTTGAATATGACCTCAATATGACTTACATAATCTTATTACAAGTTTGGATGCTCCAAGATATCATTAAAACACCAATTTCAAGCCAAAATTGCCTCCAAGATTCAAATTGGTAGTTTTGGAGGGAAACTGTCAAATTCAAATTTGTGAAGGTCTTATTAAAAAATAACATTCCTAGAAGACCCTAGATAACATCCTAGACCTATTAACACACTGGGAAATCCAAAATTGGTGTTACTAACCCTATTTACAAACTAGGAGTGACGCTCTTGCATCATACTCCTAAGGGAAAAGAAAATTTTCCCCATACTTTGTGCTAGCCTTATTTCTTCTTCTTATTTCTTTCTCTATTTCCAATTGAAGATAATCCTTTGAAAGTAGCTCTTGACTACATACCATTCATGATTTACCTCTCTCATCTATTCTTCATCTTCTACCAACTGGTTCTCCTTTGAAATTTTCAAATTCTTGATCAAAATGATGCTCTTAAGTCTGTATATGGTCCTTTTCACTTCACGTCTGAGTATTGATGCAACCTAGAATTTATAGTAAATGACCCTGGTGCACTGAAACTTCACTCAACTATAGCTGAGTGCTCACCTGAAGCATGTAAAGGTGCCAAGTCCCTCTTTAGAATTATTTGTGCAAAATATTAGCATCATGATGTTTAAACACATTCAAATTCATAACCAGTAATAAAAAATCCCATAGTGCATAAACCAGATCTAGATGTTAGATTATATGGAAGATGAACTAAATAATGACTATAACAAGATTTACCATACAATAACTAGATTCAGTCATGTTTAATACCATTATCCATCCAATATTATCCATTCCATTAATAGTGTAAAAACACATAAGCTTCATACATTGTTATAGTATCTCAATGAGTCATGCGTGCAACAAAACCAACAACATAACTCTACAATAATTCACACACATACATACAAAACCATGTAAATCAATAAATATATATAGGGGTGGGGACTTACCCTTCACCGCCCATGCACTTCTCAAAATAGGTCACATGCTAATAATATCCACGTGCCTTTGAAATAAGATACACAACATGCAAGTGCTCTAACAATAGATTTCCTATAGTTAACTCTGAGTATAAATCCTATTATTATCTCAAACTACGCATGGTGCTCAGCTGTCACTTGTTCCTAAAATACCATTGTGTGGACTGCAAGTCTTCATGTCTTTGTGTGCTCCACACGCTATCGCCAAAAATAGCTCTTATCCAAAAAAAAGGCTAAGTCGCGAACTCAGTATTGTGGCACACGCTTATTCCGCTACTCTCCTATGCCTCCAAATGTGCCTTGCCCCAACGCGCACATCTCCATATGACTTCATCTTAAAGCAATATGTTATCTACTCAATATTACCCCACACTAAGATACATTGTCGCCTTGAAAATTGATAATGACTTCTTATTTCTCCAATAATAAAGAATAAAGAATGAATGTAGAATTGTACAAAAGAATGCATTCTATTTTGCAGTACCCTCTTCCTCGGGTATGGCTAACTCTGGATATTCATTTTTGAATTCAGCTTCAAAGGTCTGCCATTCACTTAACATGATTCCTGTCTTCTTTAGGATATTTGTTATGATGACATCCATTTCATCCTGAGTGATCTTTTCCTTCTCATTTTACAGTACTTGGACAACATGCGCCATACTTGAGACCATTCCCTCCATGGAGTCCATTTTATGCACTATAATTTTCCCAAGTTCATCGATCCTATCTTTGTGTGGATCTTGGGCTGCTGTAAGGGCCTCACACTTTTGTTTTACTATGGATAACCTCTCTGTGCACCCAAGTGTTTTATCCTTTATTGCCTTCAACACTTCATTATCCTTTGCTATAGTCGTGATTCTTATTATGGCATCCGACACTGCACACATGTTCAAAGATTGATCCACTTTCTTCAGCTCATCTATGAATGTTTGGAGCAAGGCCTCAAAACTTGAAATTTTCCTAACAATAGTAGCCCTTGCTCTTGTTGTTTCTTCTATAGGATCTTTTGGTGTGGCCATAACAATGGGCTCTTCACTCAAAACTAGACCCACTAGACTGTGCAAATAATGCATTACAGAGGGAAACTTATGAGGAACTTTAGACTCCAAATGAGGCCTTATTTTAAGAATATGATCACCAATTTCCTTAGCCATGCTAACAAAGGCCTCATTATTTTCCTCTTCTTGTTCCTTCTCTGTATTTAAGTGCTTTATTTTTGCAGTCTTATCCTTGTTATCTTCAAGTAGCGCTTGAGTGGTGGCGGCCTTATCAATGTTCCTCGATGCCACTTCAGTAGATACCTTGACCAAGGCATTGATTACTTTCTCATCAAACATTACCGAAGGCTTTAAATTCATGTGCCTAATATGCGGTTGCTTCTTTACCTGACACGAGACACATGACTCCTTGGGCACATTAAAATCTAGTTCATCCATGTGTGTCTGCATGGACCAGGACAACTATTTTCTAGTCTGGGCATTGGCCTTTTCTGGGTCCATTAACTCCAAGCCATATAAATCATTTGGCACTACTATGCTTTGGAACCTAGCATAAATGATCTTTCTGGTGTCCTCTATGTACCCCATAGTCGGAGTCACATAGTCCTCACATTCTTTTCCTTTCTTTTCCTTCTTTCCCTTTGGAACCCAGGCGCTAGAATCTACAGTGGGTCCTTCACTTTCCTATGTGGAGTGAGGCATGCCAGATGGCTCGCTCATATCCTCTTCTATCTCACTTGAATCCCTCTTCATCATTTTTCATTTCCTCATCATGAGGCTCCTTTGTATTTTTGGGCTACAGTGGGGTTCCTGGCGTGCTTTCACCGGACTCATCCTATTCATCCTCTTTGAGTTTTAAATTTCCCCTCCTCTTCTTTTCAGGTACTTATTTTTGAGGGGAGATCTGAGGTGATCTATGTGGAGGTTGTGATGTCCCCACACTTTGAGTCCTTGCCCTTCTAAACACCCTTTTAAATTGGTGTTCCTCATTTATTGGGTTTGCATCTAAGGCTGGCAAATCTGTTTATAATTCTTCCTCTTCTTATTGCTTCTTGGGAGGATTAAACTCATAATTAATTTCCTTAGTGTTTGAGGGCTGCCTCTTTCCCTTGCGCACTAAACCACCACTAGCCTCATGTTCAACTTCTTAGTCTTCTTCTAATGGTGAAGTGGGATTTTCAGCCTCCAGGCTCCCAACTATATGTTTCCCCTTTGGCAGGCCTGGTAGCATACATTCATTTTTGACATACTTACCATTTTCTAGCCTAGGCTTAAGCTGGATATAAATTAGCACGGCCCCATTGTCACCAATGGATAAAAGTTACAAGCCTCATGGTTATATCATCTGATATGAACCTCTCAATATAAGCATAAGTTACCTGGGTATGTGTAAGTCTTCCTCAAGGTATGGTAGTCACAGTCTACCTTGTCTGCATTGTAGATTAACCTGTGTGCATCGACAAACCTATGAACTACCACCCTGGAAGAACCACGCTGTAAAGGCATAAGGGAGTTTACACCAAGGACTCCATGTCCAATCCTTCATTACAAAACGCACAATGCAAAAGTGTTGGTACACAACAAATTGTATCGAATTCCCAACTACTAATGACAACTCCTTAGGAAGTCTCCACTCCTTTTCGAAGGCTGCGTGAAGTATGTCATACCACATCTATGCCCTTTGCCTGAACAGGCCACTCATAGATCCCTCACATAAATAATTCTCAAACCTATCTACTAGAGACTTATTCTCTTCAGGATACTCCCAAATCTTGTTCTTTGGCCCATCAGGTTACTCCAATTTCAACAAAAACAAGAGATAGAAAAATGGCCACCAAAGCTTATCTTCTCACCTTTGCGAACTTCTTCAATGATGGTATCTGCTATGTATCATGCCAAGTTATAAACTTCTCCTTATGATATATTCTTAGCAATGTGTAGCCACATGGTGTTCACTTGTGACCATCTCCCCTGATACTTTAACTTGGTGAGTAAGTGCATGACTGCCTGTACCATAGGGTACTTCCTTAACTTGTAAATATCCATTCTGCGTGGACCCTTTGAGTAAGATAGCTCCTTGCGGGTTACCAAAATAACTTCTTTATCAAATAAGTCACTGGTAATCTCTATCCCTGTTCCCTTCAAACCTGACAGGACTGCAATTAAGGGCATGATGTGATCCTCATCCGCCGCCCCCAACAAAATAAAATAAGTCCTCGTGGACTCTACTCATAAGCCATTGGTATAGTTTCTTTGGTTTTCCAAAGTAAGGGAGTTCATAGAGCTACAAGACCCCTACTTTATTCAACAATTTCTCTCCAGACATCATCATAAATAGACATGTCATTGAATGTGCACTTGTTTGTCTTTCTGCTTAACAACACATCCAACTCTTCCTTATTGTCAGTCATGTAATGATTGTAGCTGCTTACCTTGCTCTTGCGAATGTGAGAATCCTAGTCACGTCCCACGATTACGTCTTCTGGGTACTGCATTTCTGAAAACTTACTTTCAGAGGAGTCCTAGATCTCCACCTCGGTTTCTACCTTCTTCTTCTCCTTTGTTCCTGCTCCAGGTGCTTTCCTTTGGTGCCATGGTAAAACAAGGTGGTGCCTTTTTACTTCTTGTCGAGAAAACTCCCATGCCCTAGCTTGAAACTGTGAGTGAAACTTTTAAATCACATGCCCTAGCTTCTTCTGAAACCCTGAGCGCCCTATTTCGTCCTCTATTCCCTATGTCTCTTCTTCACTCAAACCCTTCTCTAATGGGGATGCAAGCCAATTTTGTGCACAAATCCACTCTCCTTGCCTGGTTTTAAATCTCTTTGTACCTCAATCGCATCTCACACACTCGGTCACAAATAAACTCGCTTGAAAATGTGTAATCACAAAGGTAAAAATGAACCCACATCATGTTCTTATATAGATTTTGAAAAACTTAATCACATTTATTGACTCCTCCACCTACCACCGATCCTCTCATTAATTGAACATTTTACCACATTTTGCACATGATACACCTACATGCCACAACCATAACCCTTCCAACCATGCCTTTCTACCTTTTGGCCATAGACCTCCTTTCACGTGCTTCCATGTGCCAAAGTACCTTGCCACTGTTCCTTCCCTTAAGTAGTTTCCATGGCCACAACTTACCTCATGTTATACTGGGCATTTATTTTTTTCAACTATGATCTTCTTTTAGGAGTAATTTTCTTTCTAGCAACACCTTTCCATACCATCCGCACTTTCCAACAAGAGAAACCACTTACACATGTATTTTCTTATGCATACCCATCTTTGAATGAAAACCACCCCACACTAAGGGTATGTACAATCCTCTGAGAATAAAAACACTTCAGATTACAATCAGCTTCTGGCGCGCAAGCACTGCTTATTACACAAAACACTGAACTAAATTGACAAAGCATAATGACAAGGAAGGAAACACATTAAAGGAAATACAGTAAGGGAAATCTAATCTAAATGGAAATACTACCTTATTACAAACACCAAGAAGGATTATTTATAGTAGGGCTTCAACCTACTCCTGTTGAAGTAATCAGGTAACTATATTCCATCAAGCACTTTTAACTGGAAAACACCTAATTCAAGTATATGAGTGATAACATATGGTCCCAACCAGTGCACCTTAAGCTTGCCTGGGTGGCACATAAAATTTGAATCATAAATAAGTACCATCTACCCAACCTCAAGCTTCTTTTCCTTGATGTGCCTGTCATGCCATGCCTTCTTCCTAGACTTTTTGCTTGCTTATCTGGACTCCAACGTGCTATGACACACAAAGCATGAATTCCATCTACTTTTGCGCCATACACCAGATGTACCTTATTCAACTTGTTGTTCTAATTATTTCTTCCAATGATTACTTCATCAAAGCCTAGACCATCCCGCAGGGTGATGCATTGATACAAAAATAAGGTAACATGAATTCCATGGGAAGAACTGTAATTAGTAGTAGCTTCTGTACGCCATACACCAACTGAAAGGGTTGTTTCCTTATTCAATCGTTTATAGGTTAAGTTCATAAATATATGCCCAAAGTACAACATAAAAGGTTTATCATCTTAACAGTTTGTCCTTCGTCAACATCACAAATAGGATTTTCAAAGTCTAGCTCAATATCTTGTTGAAAGCCTCAAGAGGTAGTCCCCATTTTCTCTGAGGGTGATAAGGTGTTGTCTTGTGGTGTGCGACCATAAATTCATCCAATAATATCCTGATTATCGTATTCAGGAAATGAGTGCCCCTATCACTTGTTAAACTTAAAGGACATCCATACCTGCTAAGAATATTTTCCCACAAGAACCTTGATGTTGTAGCCACTGTACAATCCTTTGTAGGTGCTGCTTCCGCCCACCTTGTAAGATAATATGTACAAGTGATGATGTAGCGTGATCCAGTTCTATGCGTGGCTGGGGAAATAGGACCCACAAAGTCTATTACCCATTTTTCAAAAGGCTCTGCACTAGTAATGGGCCTCAAAAGGAATTTCATCTCTCTGCCTAGGTTTTCCAAGGCACTACAGTGATCACACACCTTACAATACTCCTTGCAATCCTTGTACAATATTTTTCACTATAAACTAACGAGTAGAATCTTGCATGTGGTGGCATCACCTGCATAATGTCCACCTGTAATACTGCCATGATCCTACTCCATGATTGTCATGCGCTCATGCTCCAGTACAAACTGGCGCAATACTTCATCTCGACCTAGTTTGTATAAGTCACCACTGATAATGATGAAAGGTGTGGTGTGAATTGTAAGTTACTTCTTTTCTAATATTTTCATTCCTTCCGGCACCACACCTGTGCGTAAAAAGACAACAATATCCTCTAATTCCAAGGGTGCATGGTTTAACCTATATAACTATGCATCCAACATTGTATCTTCAATAATTTGCATGTCCTCTCCTGATTGAATCCTTGATAAGTGGTCTGGGCCAAGATTTCTTTTTCCTGGTTTTACCACAACTATAAAGTCAAACTCTTAGAATAATAGAACCCATCGACATATGCATCCCTTTAAAACGGGCTTGTTTACCAAGTATTTCAATGCCATGTGATCTGTATAGAACACAAAATGTGTTACTAACAAGTACTTTATGAAATTATGAATCACATAGACCATCAACAAAGCTTCGTGCTTCGTAGTTGTATAATTATGTTCTGCAAGAGTCAACTTTCTACTAGTAAAACAAATAGGATGATCAAAATAGCTTCTCCAGGCTAAACTAGAACTCCACCAATGGCTATGCTAGAGGCATCCACATATACGTGAAAAAAGATATTCCAAGAAGGAAAATGTAAAATAGGTGTCATAGTAAGCCTTCTCCTTCATTGCTTCAAATGCATGCTACTATGGTTCTCCCCAAAAGAACTTCCCTTTTCCTTTTAATAACTCCTCCAAGAGTGCGAAAATCTTAGCATATCCTTTGATAAATTTTCTGTAATACTCTATGTGTGGCCCAAGAATCCACGCACCTCACTCTAACTGGTGGGTTCCTCCAAGCCTAAAATTACTGCAACCTTAGTTGGATCTATTAAGAAATCCTTTTTACAGATGATATGCCCTAACAGAGTTCCAAAAGGTGTAGCAAGTATGCACTTATTGATATTTAAAGAGATTCTTAACTGTTTGCACCTCTTAAAGATTAACTGCAAAGTGTTCACAATGATCCTTGATAAGCCCATACACAGTCCAATCATCCAAGTAAACCTACAAGAATTTGTGAATAAAATCCTAGAATGCTTGAGCCACAATGCGCAAAAATACTACAAGCATGTTCTTCAATCCAAAGGGCATCACTGTGTATGCAAAACTTCCCCATTTAGTGGTGAAAGTTGTCTTCTTTTGATCCTCTTAGCAATTATTACTTGATGATACAAAGAGAATTCATCTGTAAAAGAGTAAATTTCGTGCCCTACAACGCCTTCCAATATTTCCTTAGCGAATGGTGTAGAGAATGGATCAATTACACATGCAACATTCAACTCCCTATAGTCCATACAAATCCTGATTCTTCCATATTTTTTTATGTTGATTACCATAGGGCTAACCCACTCCAATTCCTCTACGGGATCTATAATACCAGATTCCAACATCTTGTATATTTCTTCTTCAACTTTTACGCACAGGTTAGGGTTCATCCTATAAGGTATCTTCCTAACTGGGCGCATAACTTCCTTTAACTTAATTTTCATCTCGCCCAAAGATTCATGCACCCCTTTCAACTCATGGGAGCCCCTAGGAAACAAGTCCTTGAAATCACATAACTCAATTATCTTAGCCATTTCAGAGTCAGACCAATAATCTACAATTATGGCCTCCTTAGGTTCAACAGTTGTGCCAATGTTCACTTTCTTCATCTTCATAGGTTCATGGTAGGTGTGTTCCTTCTCATCTACACTATCTAAGACCTCACATGTACTATTTGAATGATCTATGTCTAAATTTTCCACTTCTTCATTATCCACCATATAGACCATATTTCCTTTCTCCTTCTTTAGGAAAGCGTGCTCAAGTAGTTCTACATCTATCTCAACTACTTTGTCAAAACACACTTCTAGATCTGACTCACCAAATAATTCCTGAATGAGTTCTTTAGCCTTTTCACTATTTCCCATGGTCAATTACTTCATAAAATGTAATGCTTCTTTCATAGGAGGTTTAGTGGAGAAGTATTCAAAAGTCTGTATCATTCATGCAATCAAGCCTTGCTAATTTCCAGTCTCCTTGCACAACTCCACATAAACATACCAAGCACGCACGTAGCCTCACAAGGTGAAATAAAGTTTTTGCACCCAAAAAAAAAGGTGGTAAAGTTTCTTGCCACTCTATCTAGAGTCTCTCACACTGCTGAACATGGTGCTGAACATGATTATTACCATGATATTCAGATATTTGAGTAGGTGCATTACTCTTGAGAAACCAGGATGATAGAGAAATTATCACTTCTCTTCATTCTATGAGATTATCCCTATGAACCATCGACCAACGAGTTGTTGTCCAACGTAGGGTATACACTAACATATTCCTTCTGTCCAATTGATCCTTCCACTGTACTTCCATGGCTCACAGGAATACCTCAGGGTTTCCTTCGCCAGTTGCGCTTCTTACACCATGCCCAACCATATCATAAGTGTCATGTGCCCAATTGTCATAGGTGATACTTGTAGTATCATTGATGGAATGTGCATCATACCACTAGATAATTCCTTCCTTAGATGGCTCAAGCGCTTCTAGATCTCGAATGGTGTGCACATAAATTCTTTTCAAGTATTCTTCACTTAAGGGCTCAACATAAGGTGTAGATTTCATGTCTGTTAAAGGGATAATAACTCTCTCTTCTTTGTTCTCAAATATGATATATCCATTATTGAACCATAGATCAAAATTATTTGCATAGCACCAAGGGCACCCAAGTAGAGCTGGGAAGTTGTCTACTTCTACAAATGCTAATACCTCAAAGTCCCCAGTGAACTTGGCCCCTTGTAAATGAAGGCGGCCTAGGATTTACAGTAAATGACCCAGGCACACTGGAACATCACTCATCTAGAGCTGAGCACTCACTCGAAGCATGCAAAGGCACCATGTCCCTCTTTAGAGTTTCTTGTGTAGAATGTTAGCATGATGATGTTTAAACACATTCAGACTTCATATTTAGTAATAAACAATCTCACAATGCATATACTAGATCTATATCTTAGATTATATGGAAGATGAACTAAATAATGACTATAAAAATATTTACCATACAATAACTAGATTCAGTCATGTTTAATACCATTATCTAGCCAATATGATCCATTCCATTAATACTGTAAAAACAAAAAAGCTTCATACATTGTAGTAATATCTCAATGAGTCATGCATGCAAAAAAACCAGCAACATAACTCTACAATAATTCACACACATATATACCAAACTATGTAAATCAATACATATATATAGGGGTGGGGAATTTCCCTTCACTATCCATGCACTTCTCAAAATAGGTCACATGTTAATAATAGCCACGTGCCTTTACAATAAGATGCATAACATGCAAGTGATCTAACAATAGATTTCCTATAGTTAACTCTAAGTAGAAATCCTATTATTAGCGCAAACTATGCATGGCACTCAACTGTCACTTGTACCAAAAATACCATTATGCATGGACTGCAAGTCTTCATGTCTTTGTGTGCTTTGCATACTATCTCCAAAAATAATCCTTATCCACAAAAATTGCTAAGTCCTTGAACTTAGTGTTCTGGCGTGCATGCTTATACCGCACTATTCTCCCACGCCTCCAAATGCACCTTGCCCCAGCACGTGCTTCCTCCATATGCCTTCAACTTAGAGCAATATGTTATATCCTAAACATTACCCCACACTATGATATATTTCCACCCCGGAAATGGGTAATGACTTCTTATTTCTCTAATAATAAAGAATAAAGAATGAATGTAGAATTGTACAAAAGAATGTATTCTATTCTGCAGTACCCTCTTCCTCAGGTCTGACTAACTCTGGATATTCATTTTTGAGTTCAGCCTCAAAGGTCTACCAGTCACTTAGCATGATTCCTGTCTTCTCTAGGGTTGTTGTTATTGTGGCATCCATTTCATCCTGAGTGATCTTTTCTTTCTCATTTTACAGTTCTTGGACAACATGCACCATACATGAGACCATTCCCTCCATGGAGTCCATTTTATGCACTATAAGTTTCCCAAGTTCATCGATCCTATCTTTATGTGGATCTTGGGCTACTGTAAGGGCCTCACACTTTTGTTTTACCAGAGCTGACCTCTCTGCATGCCCAAGTGTTTCATCCTTCATTTCCTTCAACACTTCATTATCCTTTGCTATAGTCCTGATTCTTATTATTGCGTCCGATGCTGCACACATGTTCAAAGATTGACCCCCTTTCTTCATCTCATCTATAAATGTTTGGAGCAAGGCCTCAAAACTTGAAATTTTCCTAACAATAGTAGCCCTTGCTCTTTCTATTTCTTCTATAGGATATTTTGGTGTGGCCATAACAACAGGCTCTTCAATCAAAACTAGACCCACTAGACTGTGCAAATAATGCATTACAGAGGGAAACTTATGAGGAACTTTAGAATCCAAATGAGGCTTTATTTTAAGAATATGATACTTGATTTCCTCAACCATGCTAACAAAAGCCTCATTATTTGCCTCTTCTTGTTCATTCTCTACTTTTAAGTGCTTTATTTTTGTAGTCTTATCCTTGTTATCTTCAAGTATTCCTCGAATGGCGGCCTTATCAATGTTCCTCCATGCTGCTTTAGCAAATACCTTGACCAAGGCATTACTTACTTGCTCATCAGACATTACTGAAGGCTTGAAAATCATGTGCATAATCTATGGTTGCTTCTTTAACCAATGCAAGACATCTGACTCCTCACACACATCAAAATCTAGTTCTTCCATGTGTGTATGCATGGACTAGGACAATTGTTTTCTAGTCCGGGAATTAGCCTTATTTGGGTCTATTAAATCCCAGTCATATAAATCTTGTTACCCTACCATGTTCTGGAACCTGGCACAAATGATCTTACTGGTGTCCTCTACGTACCCCATAGCCGGAGTCACATTGTCCTTACCTACTTTTCCTTTTTTTTCCTTCTTTCCCTTTGGAACTCGGGTGTTAGAATCTATAGTGGGTCCTTCACCTTCATGTGTGGAGTGAGGTGATTCAGATGGCTTGCCCATCTCCTCTTTTGTCTCCTTGGATCCATCTTCATTATCTTTCATTTCCTCATCATGAGGCTCCTCTGTATTTTGGGCTACACAGGGGTTCCTAGCGCGCTTTCACCAGACTCATCCTCTTCATCCTCTTTGAGATTTAAATTTCTCCTCCTCCTCTTCTTAGGTACTTCTTTCTGAGGGGAGATCCAAGGTCATCTGCATGGAGGTTGTGATGGCCCCGTGCTCCGAGTCCTTTTCCTTCTGAACAACCTTTTAAATTGGTGTTCCTCATTTATTGGGTCTGTATTTAAGGCTAGCCTATCTATTTCTAAGTTTTCCTCCTCTTGTTGTTATCATGGAGAAGTAACCTCATGATTACTTTCCTTAGTATTTGAGGGCTACCCCCATCCCCTGCGCACTAAACCATCACTTGTCCTCCCTGTTCATCTTCATCTTCTCCTTCTTCTAATGGTGAAGTGGGATTTTCAGCTATCAGGCTCTCAACTGTATGTTTTCCCTTTGGCGGGTCTGGTAGCATACATTCATTTTGGACATACTTACCATTTTATAACCTAGGCTTAAGCTGGATATAAATAAGCGTAGCCCCAATGTCATGAATGGCCAAACTGAAAGGCCTCATGGTTATATCATCTGATATGAACCTCTCAGTATAAGTAGAATTACCTGGGTATGTGTAAGTCATCCCTCAAGGTATGGTAGTCACAGTCTACCTTGTTTGTATTATAGATTAACTTGCGTGCATCAGAAAACCAGTGAACTTCCGCTTAGAAGAACCGTGCATTGTAACGGTGTAAGGGAGTTTACACCAAGGACTCCATGTCCCATCCTTCATTGCAAAATGTGCAATGCAAAAGTGTTGGTAACACAACAATATGTAGTGACTTCCCAACTACTGATGGCAGCTCCTTAGGAATTCTCCACTCCTCTTCAAAGGCCACACGTGAAGTCTATCATACCACATCTATGCCCTTTTCTTAAACGGGCCACTCATAGATCCCTCACATAAATGCTTCTCAAACCTCTGTGCTAGAGACTTATACTCTACAGGATACTCCCAAATCTTGTTCTTTGGCCCATCGGGAACTCTAATTTCAACAAAAACAAGAGATAGAAAAATGGTGCCAAAGCTTATCTTCTCACCTCTGCATGCTTATTCAATGATGGTATCTGCTATGTATCCCACCAAGTTATAAAATTCTCCATGTGATATCTTCTTAGCAATGTGTAGCCACATGGTGTTCACTTGTGACCATATCTCTTGATCATTAAACTTAGTGTGTAAGTGCGCATCCGCCTGTACCACAAGGTACTTCCTTAACTTGTAAATATCCATTCCGCGTGGACCCTTTGAGTAACCTAGCTCCTTGTGGGTGGCCAAAATAGATTCTTTTTCAAATAAGTCACTAGTAATATCTTTCCCAGTTCCCTTCAAACCTGTTAGGATTGTAATTAAGGGTGCATTGATCCTCATCCACCACCCAAAAAAATAAAAGAAGTCATCGTGGACTCTACTCATAAGCCATTGGTATAGTTTATCTGGTTTTCCAAATTAAGGGAGTTCATAGAGTTGTAACACCCCTACCTTCTTCAAAAACTTCTCTCCAGCATCATCATAAACATTCATGTTGTCATCGATTGTGTAATTTTTTGCCTTTCTACTTAATAATGTGTCCAAATCTTCCTTGTTATCAGTCGTGCGATGATTTTAGTCACTTACCTTGCTCCTACGAATGTGAGAATCCTAGTCACCTTCCATGATTATGCCTTCTGAGTAATGCATTTTTGAGACCCTACTTTTGGGGGCATCCTCGATCTCCACCTTGGTTTCTACCTTCTTCTTCCCCTTTGTTCCTGCTCTAGGTGCTTTCCATGGTGCCATGGTAAGACAAGGTTGCATCTTTTTACTTTTGTTGAGAAAAATCTCATGCCCTAGCTCAAAACCGTGTGCCCTAACTTGAAATCACGTGCCCTATCTATCTTCTCAAACCCTGGCACATCCTATTTCTCCTATCTGCATGCCTCTACTTTGATCAAACCTTTCTCCAATGGGCACATAAACCAATTTCATGCACAAATCCACTCTCCTCGCCTAGTTTTAAAGCTCTTTACACCTCAACGCGTCTCGCACAACTCAGTCACAAACAACTCACTCGAAAAACTCGTAATCGTACAAAGGTAAAAAGGAACTTGCATTACGTTCTTATATAGATTTTGAAAAAGTAATTGCATTTATTACTCCTCCACCTACCACTGATCCTCTCATTAATTGAACATTTTACCACATTTCTACATGATACATCTGCGCGCCACAACCATAACCTTCCAGCACACCTTTTTACCTTTTAACCACAAACCTAATTTCACGTGTTTCTATGCACCAAAGTACCTCACCCCTATGCCTTCCCTTAAGTATTTTCCATGGCCGAAACTTACCTCATGTTATACTAGGCATTTATGTTTTTCAACTATGATCTTCTTTTAGGAGCAATTTTCTTTCAAGCAACACCTTTCCATACCATCCGCAATTTCCAACAAGAGAAACCACCTGCACAAGTATTTTCTAATGCATACACATCTTTGAATGAAAACCACCCCACACCAAGGGTATGTGTATTCCTCTACGCATAAAAACACTTCAGACTGTAATCAGCTTCTGGCGCATAAGCACACTTATTACACAAAACACTGAACTAAATCGACAAAGCATAGTGAGAAAAAAAAGAAAACACATTAAGGGAAATACAGTCAGGAAAATATAATCTAAATGGCAATACTACCTTATTACAAACACCAAGAAGGCTTATTTATAGTAGGGCTTCATCCTACTACCATTGAAGTAACCAGGTAATCGTGTTCCATCAAGCACATCTAACTGGAAATCGCCTGACTCAAGTATATAAGTGATAACATACAATCCCAACCAATGCACCTTAAGCTTGTCTAGGTGGCACAGAAACTTTGAATCATAAAGGAGTACCATCTGCCCAACCTCAAGCTTCTTGTCATTGATGCACCTATTGTGCCATGCCTTCTACCTTTATTTTTCTTGCTTCTAACTCCAAAGTGCTATGACGTGCCTCTCATTCATTGGTATCAACTTTTCAATTATTTCTTCCAATTTTTTCTCATCATCTAGACCTCCCACGGGCGCAATACGTAAAGAAGGTAACATGAATTCCATGGGAAAAACTGCTTATGTGCCATACACCAACTGAAAGGGTGTTTCCTTATTCAACCATTTATAGGTTTTTCTATATGCCCAAAGTACAACAAAGACTTTATCATACCAGTCCGTCCCCAACATCACAAATCTTTGTCAAAGTCTAGCTCAATATCTTGTTGAAAGCCTCAATAGTCCCATTTTCTTAAGGATGATAAGGTGTTGTCTTGTGGTGTGTGACAATAAATTCATCCAATAATATCCTGATTGTCACATTCAAGAAATGAGTGCCCCTATTACTTGTCAAACTCAAAGGACAACCATACCTAGTAAGAATATTTTCCCACTAGAACCTTGCTGCTGTAGTCACTGTACAATCCTTTGTAGGCTCTGCTTCCGCTCACCTTGTAAGATAATATGTACAAGTGATGATGTAGCGCGATATAGATCTATGCGCAGCTGGGGAAATAGGACCCAAAAATTCTATTTACCATTTTTCAAAAGGCTCTGTACTCATAATGGGCCTCAAAGGCATTTCATCTCTCTACCTAGGTTTTCTAAGGCACTAACATCGATCACACACCTTATAATACTCCTTGTAATCCTTGAATAAGGTTTCCCACCATAAACCAATGAGTAGATACTTGTGCATGGTGGCATCACCTACATAATGTCCACCTACAATACCGCCATGAGTGTACTCCATGATTGTCATGTGTTCATGCTCCAACACACACTGATGCAATACTTCATCTCGACCTAAGTTACCATTGATCAACATAAAAGGTGCAGTGTGAATTGTAATTTGTTTCTTTTCCAAGGCTTTCATTCCTTCTGGTGCTACACATGTGTGTAAAAAGAAAACAATATCCTCTAATTCCAAGGGCACGTGGTTTAAATTGTATAATTGTGCATCCGATATTGTATCTTTGATACTCTGTGCATCCTCTCTTGATTGAATCCTTGATAAATTGTCTGAGCCAAAATTGCTTTTACCTAGTTTTACCATGACTGTAAAGCCAAACTCTTGGAATAATAGAACCCATCGGCATATGCATCCTTGTAAAATCAGATTATTTACCAAGTATTTCAATGCCATGTGATATATATAGAACACAAAAGGTGTTGCTAGCAAGTACTATATGAACTTATGCAACACATAGATCATTGATAAAGCTTTGCACTCTGTAGTTGTATAATTCTGTTATGCAAGAGTCAACTTTCTACTATCAAAATAGATAGGATGATCTATAATGCCTTTTCCAGGATGAGCTAGAATTGTGCCAATGGCCATGCCAGAGGCATCCACATGTATGTGAAAGGGGAGATTCCAGGAAGGAAAACATAAAATAGGCGTCATAGTTAGCCTTTCCTTCAGCGCTTAGAATGCACATTATTGCGGATCTCCCCAATAAAACTTCCCTTTACCTTTCAATAACTCCTCCAAGTGTGTGATAATCTTAGCATATCCTTTGATAAATTTTTTGTAATACCTTGTGTGGCCCAAGAATCCACACACCTCACTCTGAGTGGTGGGTTCCTCCAAGCCTAAAATGACTACAACCTTAGCTGGATCTACTAACAAACCCTCCTTACAGATGATATGCCCTAGAAGAGTTCCAAAAGGTGTAGCAAATACACACTTCTTGATATTTAAAGAGATGCTTAATTGTCTACACCTCTCAAACATTAACTAAAAATTGTCACAATGATCCTTGATAAGCCCATACATGGTCCAATCATCCAAGTAAACCTACAATAATTTGTGAATAA
Source organism: Taxus chinensis (assembly GCA_019776745.2). Taxonomy (NCBI): domain Eukaryota; kingdom Viridiplantae; phylum Streptophyta; class Pinopsida; order Cupressales; family Taxaceae; genus Taxus; species Taxus chinensis. The sequence goes on along the minus strand of CM034148.1, from coordinate 254,785,982 downwards.
AATTCTGGAATGCTTGAACCACAATGTGAGAAAATACTACATGTGCGTTCTTCAATCCAAAGGTCATCACTTTGTATGCAAAACTTCCCCATTCAGTGGTGAAAGTTGTCTTCTCTTGATCCTCCTTAGCAATTATTTGCTAATGATACCCAAAATATCCATCTGTAAAAGAGTAAATTTCACACCCTAAAACTCCTTCCAATATTTCCTCAGTGAATGGTGTAGGGAAAGGATCAATCACACATGCAACATTCAACTCCCTATAGTCCACAAAAATCCTAATTATTCCATCTTTCTTTATGCTGATTACCATAGGGCTAACCCACTTTGATTCCTCTATGGGCTCAATAATGCTAGATTCCAATATCTTGTCTATTTCTTCTTTAACCTTTACACGTAGGTTAGGGTTCATCCTGTAAGGTCTCTTCCTAACTGGGTGCACACCTTCCTTTAACTTAATTTTCATCTTGCCCAAAGATTCATCCTCCCCTTTCACCTCATGCTAGCCCCTAGAAAAACAAGTCTCAGAAATCACGTAACAACTCAATTATCTTAGTCACTTTAGAGTCAGACCAATAATCTCCAATTATGGCCTGCATAGGTTCAAGGGCCATGCCAATGTTCACTTTCTTCGTCTTCATAGGTTCATGGTAGGTGTGCGCCTTCTCAACCACACTGTCTAAGGCCTCACATGTACCCTTTGAATGATTTATGTATAACTATTCCACTTCTTCATTATCCACCATATAGACCATATTTGCTTTCTTCTTCTCTAGGAAAGCGCACTCAAGTAGTTCTGCATCTATCTCATCTACTTCGTCAAAATGTGCTTCTAGATCTGACTCACCAAATAACTCTTTAATGATTTATTCAACCTTTACAATATCTCCCATGGTCAATCCCTTCATAAGCTATAATGCCTCTTTCACCAGAGGTTTAGTGGAGAAGTAGTCAAAAGTATGGATCATTCATACAGTCAATTCTTTCCAATTTCTAGTCTCCCTGTGTAGCTCCGCATAAACATACCAAGCATGCATGTTGGCTAGATTTTCTGCATAGCATCAAACCTAGGTAGTCATGAGATAAATCTCCCTCATTTAACTAGTGAGGCTCCCGTGTCAGATTTGTCAATAAAAATGTGTTATTATCTATCAGGGGTTTTACTTTAACCACTTAGTTCATGAACCATAACTATGAAGTTCTGCAGCAAGTAAGCAGCTGTTCAAGAAAGGAAGTATTTTATAGAAGAAGGAAGTAAAGGAAATATAGAGAAGAAATGGGGAATATGTGCATCCCAATTAGTAGATATCAGAGCTAATTGCATGCACATAGAAGAAACTTAATAGATATGAACACACAAAATTATAAAACAAAGACAGCTCTAGATCTAGATCTAAAATAACACAAAGTCTATTAAGAGATATAAGATTAAAAGCAAGAAACATAGTACACCATAACACAAAGTTCTCTGAAAACCTACTCCTTTGTATTCCTTTGCTCCAAGTTGCTCTCAGGGGTTCAACACAAAGTCTAGAACACAAGATTGCTGCTTACAAATTCTGATTGATCAACCCGAAGGTTCTTCCTCTACTTATAGAATGTAGAGGGGCAATTACAAGTTGGAAGCTTTAGTTGAACTGGCACATGTGGAAGTTGGAAAAGAAACAACTGGTAATCTCCCTCCTGGAATTCCTCTTTGCGTGACATGTATGATTTGCAACTGAAAATAGAACCTTCTACTTTGCACTTGCCACCTATCTCCAAGTAGTTGAATTCTTCAAGTAATGGATTTTAAACCAATCACTTAAGTTGTATAATTTAATTGATCACTCAATTACTTTGTCAGAGGAAAGAAGAAGGAAGAGGAAAGCTGACTTCATCCTTTTTCATGTTTGCATACAGCTGATTCAAACTGGATCTGGAAGTAGCTGGAATTGCAAGCAGTTGGAATTGGAAAGGATAGAATTAGAAGCGAGCTGGAATTTTACCTTCGCATTGTCTTCTCTTTTATCCTTTGAAGCTTTTGCAGTTGATTATTTTGCCTTTGATTCTCACCAAACTGGATCTAGGAGTAGTTTGAGCTGGAATTGGAAACGGCTAGAATTGGAAACAACAAGCAAGTTGGATTTGGAAGTGGTTGGAATTTTGCCTTCACCTTGTCTTCTCTTTTATCCTTGAAGCTTTTGCAGTTCTTCTTCTATACATGCATCAATGCAAGTTTGGCCGTAAATAACTCATCATCCTTATTTTTAATTGCATATGAGCAATTAAAAATATTGGAAAGCACTCCGGATGAATGAAAATTCAATGAAGGCTTCAACTGGAAGATGGGAGGAAAATTAAATTCCTTATGTCCACTTCCCTTTGTTGAATTTTCCACAAGCCTGGGTGCCAAAATTGGGTGAATAAATATTAACAAATATTTATTTAATGCATTATTATTCACCCAAGGTGGGTCGCACTTTTTGCATAATAGAATTCTCTTTTAAAGATTTTTTCACAATGGGATTCTTTACCCTGCAAGGCAGCCCCATAAATCCCATGATCCACTTAAGTGATTTGACTTTGAAAATGTGATTATTTACCCTGCAAGGTAGGCAATAAAATCCCATGATTTCACTTAAGTCACTTTTCTTTTATTTCACCATGGGAATTTTTACCCTACAAGGCAGGCAATAAATTTCCGCTTGCCTGCTACCTCTAATTTTCCCACTGCAGCTTAAGTGAATTTTCTATCATGGAAAAAAGTACCCTGCTAGGCAGGTACAAAATTCCCGCCTGCCTGCTGCTTCTATTTTTCCCACTGCAGCTTAAATCCTTTGTTTTCCAAAAAATGTGCCCAACCTTGGAGGGGATTTTCCGTGCACGACTACACTTTTTCCCTGTGATCCAGACCTCCGATGGTGACTTCCTTTGGGCACAACGTGCATATATGTTTTCCAGCTGCTCCAAGCCAAAATTCGGGCTTACCCGGCAAAGGAATTGTTCTAGAGAAATTTCACAAAAAACGAAATGGGACAACACAAAAACACGAAAAATTGTCAAAACTCATAAATAAAGCCCAAAACTTATTCCTTGTTAAAATCCTTCTGATACAAGGGAATAATGATATGTTTGATCATAACAGAGTTAAAACGGAGCGCAAATAGCTTCATACGGGGCTCAAAATAATTAAATACAAATTTCTGGCAGACAAATCCCGATGACAGAATATAACAATTTTGGGCATCTGGGTATTTGGCGAAAAAGGCTAATATGGCTCTTTGGGAATATCTTGACGCAATACAAGAACTTTCAGGCAATAAAAACACAAAACGACCCACTATTTTAAAAGTACTAATTTTTTTTGGATAGGGTAGTCACAAATTTCAGGATGAAATCTGGGTGACACTAGTTGGCTTCGTCTGTGGACATATTTTTCTCTGTCAGAATGACAAAGGGAAAATATGAAATCCCAACATCTCTGGTTTCGTACCTTTTCCTTTGGGCACGGGGTCAAGCAAACAAACACAACACAAAAATAAAAACAAAACAAGGAAAAACAAACAAAGTTTTATTTATATACATACAGGTTTTAACCTGCTTTTTCAGTTCCTGAACAACTTCAGATGTTTCCCATTGAAAGGCAATGGTAACTCAATTCCATACTGGTAGGCAAGGAAGAAAGTATCCATTCATGCAGCTCTTTTGATTGTGAAGGGCCCTTTCTAGAGTGGATCAAATTTGTCGTGTATGCCCTTCGGTTCATGTCTCTTGTCCCTCCAGAGTATCCAATCTCTGATCTTGAACTTCCTTTCCTTGGCCTTCTTGTCAAAGACTCTGGGCAAGTCCTTATCAACTTCATGTGGTGGTGGTTCATCATTTCTTCTCTCCATGGTAGGTAATTCTACATCAAATTTTCTCATTCCCAAACTTATTTGCTGCATTTCTGAGGAAGAACTATCACCATATTCCTTATTCTTCTTTAGGTGCCGATCATGCTTGTTGAAAGTTTCCAAACCCTTGGGTATTTTGTTACCTTTTGGTTGGACTACTCCACTACTGTCATCATAACCTGGATCAGATTTTCCTTTGATTGTTTGTCATGGTGGTGAGTTACTCCCTTCAATATGCAGATGTTTGTTTAGGGAATCTGGGGTGGTAGACCATCTCCACTTTATAGTTTCCTTGTCTGAATATGGATGGTGGTCTATCCAGATTCAATAGTACAGCTGTGACTGCCAAAGAGTCTACCTTGGAGTTTTGATTTATGGGAATGAAGTCAATAGAGAAGGCTGCAAAATCAAATGTGGCAGATAGTACTATATCTTTGTAATGCTCTAGCTTATCTCTTTTGACTTGATTTTACCCTCAAACATGTTTTACCAGAAGTTCAGTATCTCCTTGGGCTTTGAGGAGTTTTATTCCTTTCTTTTTGGCTTGCTCCATTCCTAACAAGCAAGGCTTCATACTCCACCATATTATTGGTGTTCTCGAACATCAGCTTATGGAAGTATGGAAATACCTCACGATCTAGAGATATTAGTAGAGCGCCAAATCTTGATCCAAAAGAACAACATGTGCCTTTAAACTCCAGAGTCCAAACTTTTTCAGCTTCTTTTGTTGGCTCTTGGCTCTGGTTGAAGTTATAGACTCTGGAATTTCTTTATCCATTTCCAAGAAATAGACCCCACGGTCAGATTCCTGAAAAATAATTTGAGATCTAGGATCCTCAGATTTTGTCACCATGTACTTGGATTTCTTTTCCGGCTCTAGCTTATGGTTAAGCCCTTTGATAGGAATATGCGTGTAGGACCAATCCATCTTTACTTCTCCTCCTAGCTCTTTGCAGAAGTTTCTGCTCAGCAACATCCCGTAGGAGACAGGAATATCTGCAACTAGATTGTCATCTTTAATCTTTTATCAGGAAAAGCTGCCAGAACAGCTTGTGCATCTTTGATTTGTCTGATTAAAGGGACTTGTCTCTCCATGGAGTAGCACCTTTTTATGGTCTTTGTCAGGGTAAGCCCAAGAGCATCTGTAACTTTAGCTGGCATGACATTGTCAGACGCACCTGAATCTAAAATGCAGTTGCTTAACTTGAAACCATTAAGCAATAGGGAGACATAGAAAGGTTCTACTCTTTCAGAAGGTGAGGATTTAACAACTGCAGTGTTGTTTTGTGGAGGAGTATCTTTGGGCTTAGGCAAAAGGCCTTTTGATGTATTGGATTGTCCTGGTGATTGTACATATTTGACTAGCCTATTTAACTGCTCAGGAAAATCTCTCAGGTATTCATCTTCTGACATTTGAACTTTAGTTTTCTTGGCATGATCAATAATGTCAAAAGAAGAAATAGATTCAGATACTTGAGCCGCTTTTTGTGGTTGAGATGAAGAACTTGCATGCTTACTTCTAGGAGCTAAGGAAGAAGGTAAAGGGTTTCCCCTTCTTTGCTCGTCATGCTAATGCTTCATCTTGGTGAGTTTGTGATCTTGTAAGTACTGCATATGTATGACCATGATCATCTTCATGAAGTTTCTCATCATCATGTTCAAATTTGTAGTTTAGGTAATTAATGTTGGAGTTGCCAGCAGGACCTACAAAATCATCATCCTCAAGTTGATCAGCGTCAGCTTCTTGGTCTTCTTCATTCATCTCCACATTGTTTCTAGGAGCAGCTTCAATTGCTAATCTTTGGGAACCAGCAATGCGGTTCCAGTTGTTGTTGTTGAAATTCTGAGTAGGGGTAGTATTGTTGCCTTGAGCCATTTGAGCCATTTGTTTCTTCATCTGCATCATCTCATTTGCTAACTTTTGCAGTAGTGAATCAGAAAGTAGTAGCAGAGGATGAACTTTCAGCTCTAGAAGTGTTGCTCTTTATCTTTCCAGCCATGATGAGGTCATCTTCAATTTCAACCGCCATGTTTTGAGCTGCTAACAAATCAGCAGGACGTGCTCTTCGCAGTTGATAGCTTACTTCAGGAAGCAAAGCATTGATGAAGAACACCTTTTGATTCTCATCATTTAGAGAAACAGAAGCTGTAATTTTGTATAATAATCTTTGGAATTTTACAATAAAATCCCGCATGTGCTCATGTGGCTCCTTCTTAAACTGAGTCAGCTGGGTTATCAAAATGCTGAAATCTTCAGCTGGTTTGAATATTTTCAGGAACACATCCCGCATAGTAGCCCAGTTGGTTATGGTGCCAGGAGCTAGCCGGTAGAACCATTCTCCAGCCAAGTCATGCAGAGTCTCTATGAAGAGTCTGACAGATACATCTTCATGTTCGACTGCAAGCACTCCACAGGATATGAAAAATGTAGCCAAGTGGTCATCTGGATTTTTCTTTCCATCTCCAAAGAATTTTGGAAAATTCTTTCTCGTCCCTTTAGGTAGATCATGCATAGGAGGAGTCAGATTCAAAGGTCCAAAGGCTGCACCCCATGGAACAGGTGTTGTAGGGGCAAGTGGTTGATTCTGCATCATGAAAGGAGCACGTCTTCTTTGAGAATAGACTTGATGAATAATTCCAGCTGCCAGATTATGCTGAAGATGATCCGGATATGGATGTGTTTGCACTCTTCTTCTTGGTGAAAGACTAGATCTGCGGCTTCTAACTTGAGGAGGATGATTGAAATTGAATTGCTCCTGCAGTCTGAAGAAATGATCAGTCCTTCCTTGTGCCTTCATGGATCGGGTGAATGGACGTTCAGCCAGGTTGAGATTTGTATGGAAAACACTCTGATCTTCAATAGATAAGCTTTGATCTGCAAAGATAGTTGTTCCCCAGTGGAGTCACCAAAAATTGTTGGCTAGATTTTCTGCATAGCACAAAACCTAGGCAGTCATGAGATAAATCTCCCTCATTTAACCGGTGAGGCTCCCGTGTCAGATTTGTCAATTTAAGTATGTTAATATCTAAATGGGGTTTTACTTTAACTACTCAGTTCATGAACCATAACTAAACAAGTTCTGCAGCAAGTAAGCAGCTGTTTAAAGAAAGGAAAATTTTATAGAAGAAGGAAATTAAAGTAAATACATAGAAGAAATGGGGAAGATGTGCATCCCAATCAGTAGATAGCAGAGCTGATTGCATGCACATAGAAGAAACTTAATAGATATAAACACACATAATTATAAAACAAAGGTAGCTCTAGATCCAGATCTAAAATAACACAAAGTTTATTAAGAGATCTAAGATTAAAAGCAAGAAACACAGTACACCGTGACACAAAGTTCTCCAGAAACCTGCTCCTTTGTATTCCTTTGCTCCAAGTGGCTCTCAGGGGTTCAGCACAAAGTCTAGAACACAAGATTGCTGCTTACAAATTCTGATCTGATTAACCCGAAGGTTCTTCCTCTACTTATAGAATGTAGAGGGGCAATTACAAGTTGGAAGCTTTAGTTGAACTGGCACATGTGGAAGTCGAAAAAAGAAACAACTGGCAATCTTCCTCCTGGAATTCCTCTTTGCATGACATGTATGATTTGCAACTGAAAATAGAACCTTCTATTTTGCACGTGCCACCTATCTCCAAGTAGTTGACTTCTTCAAGTAATGGCTTTTAAACCAATCACTTAAGTTGTATAATTTAATTGATCGCTCAATTACTTTGTCGGAGGAAAGAAGAAGGAAGAGGAAAGCTACACTTTAGTCTTGCAACCGATTCAGCTCACTAGTCTGTACATGTAGCTTGATCTGGAAGCAAACTGGATTCAAGTCAGCTGGAAGCAGCTGGATTCTGGATCTGAGAGTAGCTAGCTAGATCTGGAAATGACTGGATCTGGAAATAACAAGTTGGATCTGGAAAGATCTGGATTTTTCCTCGCCTTGTCTTCTCTTTTATCCTTGAAGCTTTTGCAGTTCTTCTCCAGTACATGCATCAATGCAATGTTTTCCGTAGATAACTCATCATCCTTATTTTTAATTGCATATGAGCAATTAAAAATTCTAGAAAGCACTCTGGATGAATGAAAATTCAATGAAGGCTTCAACTAGAAGATGGGAGCATTTGCACAAGATCTTGGAATGAATTTTCCATGCACTGACTTCTTCATAGGCTACATTTGAAACAAGAGGATGAAGCCTTTGTGCCGAAAGCTTTTGCAACTATGAGATATGGATCTGGATATGGATTTGCATATACATCTGCATCTGCATCTGGATATGGATCTACACCTGCATAACAAACTTTGCAACTGGGATGTGGATGGAAAAGCTGCAACTCGAATAATTCCACTACTTTTAATCTGCACGCATGAGTGAAGTCTTTCCTGCAGGCATGGGTGAAGTCTTTCCTGCTCTGGATCTGTCTATCAATTCAGCAAGAGGTTCCGAGCCTAGATCCGTGTCTCCAATATCTGTAAATTTAGAAGTGATGCATGACTCCTTTGTGCTTTCTTTTTCATCTTTCTTCGCCATAGCTTTGTCTATCTTTGTCTGAACAATTCTTTTTCTTCTTATTTGGCCGGATTTCTTAAATAATGGTGTAGATCTGGATAATCCTTCAAATTCGGAGGAAATATTCAATGTATTGGACATTGATATAAGTTCCTTTTCTTTTGAAAAACACCTGTAATGAATTCCTTAGCACCTGTAACACTTATGCAAACAATTATGCAGACAAAGATCAACCTCCTTCAAAGCATGCACCAAATTTGGAAGCTTTTAGCCTTGTTGCCACCTTGCCTGAGCAAAATCCTTCTTCAAATGCCTTATTTCCACCTTGCCTGAGCAAAATCCTTCTTCAAATGCCTTGTTTCCACCTTGCCTGAGCAAAATCCTTCTTCAAATGGGGGCACACTTTTCCTCTTGGCTGCAATTCTTTACCTGTGAATTAAATAATTCACCCATATGGCTGCCCATGCTTATATAACCCTCACAATTCTATAATTAATAATTTCCCTAACAATTAAAGGTAATTAATTAATTAAAAATCATGCTCTTCTCTTTAAAAATAGCATGTTTAAGGACAACCATCCAATCAATTAAATTAATTCAATTTAATCATCCACACTTCACTTCACTTAAGCTTCACAGTGTGCTTTGACCATAGCCACTGAAAATAGGAATTAATATAATCATTTAATACTTTAAAAAGTATTAATTCCTTCTCAAAAGGGGCTGCATTAAATAAATTAAATTTATTTAATTTTGGAATTCTATTTTTAAATTCCTTATGTCCACTTCCCTTTGTTGACTTTTCCACAAGCCTGGGTGCCAAAATTGGGTGAATAAATATTAACAAATATTTATTTAATGCATTATTATTCACCCAAGGTGGGTCGCACTTTTTTGCATAATAGAATTCTATTTTTAAGAATTTTTCACAATGGGATTCTTTACCCTGCAAGGCAGCCCCGGAAATCCCATGATCCACTTAAGTGATTTGACTTTGACAATGGGATTATTTACCCTGCAAGGCAGGCAATAAAATCCCATGATTTCACTTAAGTCACTTTTCTTTTATTTCACCATGGGAATTTTTACCCTGCAAGGCAGGCAATAAATTCCCGCCTGCCTGCTGCCTCTAATTTTCCCACTGCAGCTTAAGTGAATTTTATATCACGGGAAAAAGTACCCTGCAAGGTAGGCAATAAAATCTCACCTTGCCTGTTGCTTCTATTTTTCCCACTGCAGCTTAAATCCTTTGTTTTCCAAAAATGCACCCAACCCCGCAGGGGCTTTTCTGTGCACGACTTCACCTTTTCCCAGTGAACCAGACCTCCGATGGTGACTTCCTCTGGGCATAATGTGTGTATATGTTTTCCAGCTGCTCTAGGCCAAAAATCGGGCTTACCCAACAAAGGAATTGTTCTAGAGAAATTTCACAGAAAACGAAACGGGACAACACAAAAACACGAAAAATTGCCAAAAGTCACAAATAAAGCCCAAAACTTATTCCAAGTTAAAACCCTTCTGGTACATAGGAATAATGACATGTTCGATCATAACAGAGTTAAAACAGAGCACAAATAGCCTCAAACGGGGCTCAAAATAATTAAATACAAATTTCCCGCAGACAAATCCCGACGACAGAATATAACAATTTTGGGCATCTGGGTATTTGGCGAAAAAGGCTAATATGGCTCTTTAGGAATATCTTAATGCAATACAAGAACTTTCAGGCAATAAAAACATAAAACGACCCATTATTTTAAAAGGACGAAGTTTTTTCGAATAGGGTAGTCACATATTTTAGGATGAAATCTGGGTCAAGGTTATTGCCCATCCTCCTAACACAACGTGGCCTGCTTATGCATGTAACTGTGTTTCTTACTCCATGCCTAAGCATCTCATAAGTGCCATGTGCCCAATTGTAATAGGTGATACTTATAGTAACACTGATGGACTGTGCATCATCCCATTGGAGAATTCCTTCCTTAGATGGCTCAAGTGCTTCCGAATCTTGAATGGTGCACAAATAAATTATTTTTAGGTCTTCTTCACTTAAGTGCTCAACATAAGGTGTAGATTTCCTAGTTGTCAAAGGGATAATAACTCATTATTCCTTTTTATCAAAACTTATATATCCCTTATTGACTGTAGATCAACATTATTTTCATAACACCAAAGGTGCCCAAGTAGAGCTGAGAAGTTGTCTGCTTCTACAAGTGCTAATACCTAAAAGTCCCTAGTGAACTTGGCCCCATGTATAGTAATGGATTCATCCTTAAATAATCCAATTGGCGTGGCCTTAGTTCGATTTTCCATATACAACACATTGGGAGATGGCTATAATGGATGTGTGCCCATATGAACCCATGCATCCAAGGTAAACACATTCATTTCCACACCTGTGTCAATCAAAATATTTCTCAAAAGCCATCCATCTACAAAAACATTCAGAGTGATCTCATTGTCATAATCACAGCTATGGGGAGGGAGATTAACATGCAAAATATGCCATTCAGTCTCAATATCAACACGTGGAGTGTTTCCTTTCAACCAGCTCCCCAGTAATGGAATAATGTTCTCATGACATAGCATCTTTCATACGTCCTTCAGATCATCAACATCTGACTTGAAATTCTCAATTGCCTCTTTTATTCCAACTTCAAAGACTGTTCTTTTAAACACTGTATTTCACCCTGCATATTTCTAAGTACCTCCATGGTTTCCTGATAAACCTCCTTCTGATGTGTGGGGTCTAGGTATTTTGCATGTAAAACCTCCTCCTTAGTGATGGTAGGCTTCTGTTGCAACATTTCTCTGGCATGTGCAGCCTCAACATGTGTAGTAATCGTCACAGGTACTACCTTAGGATCCAGTGCTAACTTCGATATCCATTAGTTTTCCATGTTGTGTTGTATCCTAACCATCCATGTACCCTTGTTCTCCTATTTGTGCTTCTTGATCATATGTTCATATAAGTCCGGACACTCTTCATAGTTATGATTTTTTCCACAAAAAGAAAAATTAATGTTCAGAGGACATTCATACCTGTAATGGTTAGGGGATCCGCTAATATGTTCCATGAGGGACCTCACCTCATCCACCACCATGGCCTCGGCCGCTAAATCCACCACAGTATCCTCGGCCTCTACCATGGCTTCCCTTAAAGTGCCCTTCATTTTGATCATAGCGCCCTTGAGTGTGTTCATGACCAGGTCACTCACCCTTATCCTTAGAGTTATTTGAAACCCCCATCTATCATACACCAATATCAATGACATCATGGATCTGATTAATCAACCTACAATCTTTTGTATTGTGAGTCATGGACTAATTTTTTACAGTAGCATGACATGTTCTTTCTTATTGCATGTTGCAATAATTGACAACGGATTGCATCATGTTCCAAATGGCGTATCTCACATTCCAGTATCAAAGAGTGCACCGATCTGGGAGGAAAAATATCCTTAGTATACCCCTCTACTTCACAATCTATGCACTAAATTCCACTGCATGTCTCATCTGTTGTATTGGTTGATAATTTATCCAATTTCTTTTCCATTACTACGATATGAGCTTCCAAGAATGGGCTCATTCCAGTGTTTATGCTCTTGACTGCCTCTACACACAGAGTTGCTTCAAGTACCTTGCATAGGTCTGTATAAGTCTTATGTGAGAGCACCCTCCTAAAAGGAGTAATCAGGCCTCCGATGAACCACTATGCATGTTGACTTGCATGGATATCATATGATAGTTTAGACAAGAGACTTTTGAAATGAGCATCATATTCCCGGACACTCTCAGTAGCGCCCTACTTGATGTCCTTGAGTGCGCTTATACTTTTCTACTTGAACTCAGGCATATAAAATTCCTTAATGAAAGCATTCCGTAACACTTTATAATCCAAAAAAGTCTGATCAGGGTCAAACTTTCTATACCAACTATGCGGGCATCCCTGCAACGTAGTTGCAAACTGACTGACATTGCACTATGAAGATGTTATTCCTTTTGCGCGCCACAATATCTCACACATACACATGCTCAACATCATCTTCTATTCCCCTATACTCTGGGAGATGAAGTGACATCTCCATGTAAATATTCTGGGGTTGGTGAGGACCGTGCCCACCAGATCTAGAACCTCTTGTGTTACCTTTGCCTCCAGATCCACCAGATCCCGAGTTACCTGTTCCACCTGATCCTCCACTTGTAGAAGGAATTGGACCAGAGGATGCACTACTCTATGTCCCAACAGTGGTGCTAAACTGAACTCCTATAGTTTTCAAAGTTGTGCTACTCCCTGATATGAGTCCAAATTTTTGCGTGCCTGTGTTTTATGCCGATGACGTGCCTAAAAAGGTTCCTCCAACTGGTCCTCGAAATAACAGGGAAGATGTCTTCTCAACCATAAATGCACTTGCTATATGATTCACTTCTGAACTTGCTGATAAGTCAAATCTACCTCTTGCTACTCTATTGTCCAAACTAGCTTGCTGACTATTGATTGCACTAGAAACTTGAAAACCAAGAGCCAGGGCTAGGTTTCTACATAGATTCATATGCACGCCCACAACACAAGTTGTCTTTACTGCTGCGCTCTCATAAGAGGCCGATGAGGGTTCCATGTCATGTTTTCCCAAATGGGGGAGTTCCAAATGCTCTGGCTCCATGTACTCTAGATGAGATCCACATGCTTCATGAGCCATATCTCTCCTCAATACCATCCATTCTACAATCTCATTCTACTTTCCTAAATCCCTCTCGTACACCTCATTATACTTAATAAGCCTTTCTTCTCTTTGCCTCTTTACTGCTAGGTCTTCCATCCTTCACCACACCTGCACCCACCCCTACACATGGTGGGGTTTAGCTAGCCATTGAATTTTCTTCCAAATTCAGGGTTACCAACAAGATTTTGATCGCTAGTGGAATGCCTTGCAAATAGGTTCCCTTGGGATAACGTAAAAACTGAAACTCAGCTACCTCCAAGTAATAATAAGTGGAAATTGAGTACTCCAAAATATAGCTATTCAGAACTCCACAGAACCAATTTTCCACAATGTGCGTCCAAATCAGATCAACATTATGGAAAGCCTGTAATTCTTCTTACGTCTATACAAGTGTGTAAAACCTCCAATTCCTTTTATACGTATGAGTAACCAACCACTCATATAGCTCTATTAGGAAGATAACATAGAAGCTCTCATATAAGCAGTCATACAGATTATTCTCCACCCAAGCACGTGCATCAAAACCATATCCAATGTTGAATCTCTGAGTGAACTCTTCTTCTAGATCTATTATCCACTCCTCAACACTTTCCAAGGTCAACTGGTACGTCTTCATCACGCAACATCATGAAAACAACTGAAAAATAGGTCCCGAAAAAGGAACCAATGATGCAACATAGAATTTACAGTAAATGACCCAGGCGTGCTGGCACATCACTCAGCCGGAGTTGAGTTATCACCCGAAGCGCGTAAAGGTGCTAGGTCCCTCTTTAGAGTTGTTTGTGCATAATGTTAGAAAGATGAATTTTAAACACATTCAGATTCATAACCATTAATAAACAATCCCACAATGAATAAACTAGATCTAGATCTTAGATTATATGGAAGTTGAACTAAATAATGACTATAACAAGATTACCATACAATAACTAGATTCAATCATGTTTAATACCATTATCCAACCAATATTATCCATTCCATTAATGCTGTAAAAACACAAAACCTTCATACACTCTACTAGTATCTCAACAAGTCATGCACGCAACAAAACCAACAACATAACTCTACAATAATTCACACACATACATACCAAACCATGTAAATAAAACACACACACACACACACACACACACACACACACACACACACACACACACACACACACACACACACACACACACACACACAGAGGGGTGAGGACTTTCCCTTCACCGAGCATGCACTTCTAAAAATGGGTCACATGCTAATAATATCCATGCACCTTTACAATAAGATGCACAACATGCCAGTGCTCTAACAATAGATTTCCTATAGTTAACTCTGAGAAGAAATCCTATTATTAGCTCAAACTATGTAGGGCGCTCAACTGTCACTTGTTCCAAAAATACCATTGTGTGGAACACATGTCTTCATGTCTTTATGTGATACACACACTATCTCCAAAAATAGCTCTTATCCACAAAAATGGCTAAGTCCCAAACTCAGTGTTCTGGCATGCGCTTATTCCACTACTCTCTCACGCCTACAAATGCACCTTACCCCAGTGTGCACATCCTCCATATGCCTTTATCTTAAAGAAATATTTTATTTTCTCAACAAGTATGTACATTCATGGTTATGCATAATGTCTTCCCACCCTTCATGATTATTAAACTACAATTTTCACCTTCCTTTTGTATCTTTTGAGTCACCTAATTATTGCATTTTGAAAACATCAAATTTTTCTTAAAACGATCATCCTTATTTAACTGCTTCTTCTATTCCTCAGTTATAAATCCTATATACTCAATATTTAGAGATAAATCAGATTGAGAAAATTGATCTACATCAACTTGCTTGATCTCCTTTTCTATCTCACACTTGTTTTCTTCTTGTTCTTTCACTTTGTTAGCTTCTTGGTATGTATTTATCCCTTTTTCTTGATTGTTTTCTCTTCTTGAAAATTCCAATTACTTCCTTTCCTCACCATGCTTTGTTGTTTGCTCATTTTTTCTTAAATTATATGCTCGTAAGATCTTGTCTAGGTTTCCATCCCTCTTTATATATGCAAATTATTCTTTTCTTTCACCTTATTTACTCAATTCTTCTTGCAAGTTGTCTTCATTTTTTCATGTCCACTCTAACTTCACCATGCTTCTCATTAAGTGACCTACACGTTCATTCTTTTTAGTTGTACCTGCAAAATCAAATCTCAAAGTAGTGTTAGATTTTAAAACAAGAGGATTGCATGCCTCATCCACCTTGCTCATGACCCGTTTTTCTTCTTCTTTAATCTTAACTTCTTCACACAACATTTTGTTTCCTCTTTCCTTTATCCTACTATCTTTATCACCTTTCTCAACTTCAACTAATTTTTCTTTGATTAGACCTTCATGTTGGTCTACAAGTAGTTTAACATGTGCTTCTCTTCTCTTTCTATCATCTCTTTCCCGTTTCACTTCACCATCTTCATCCTGGTGGTCTTCATCTTGTACTGAAACCACCTCAATCTCTCTACATACCTAAGATCCATCACTATCAAAATGAATAGTCAAATCAGTCTTATGAGGCTTAAATATCCTAAATAGTGTCTTCTGCATGCTTCTTTAGTTTCCACTAAACATTTCTTAGATGCCATCATTATGACTATCCCTGCTTGTGGTTCTTGCTCACATTTAACAGGAAAATGTGTATGCCTTTATCCATGTGCTATAATAGTGTAGGTGTTCTTCTTGCCATCATGCACTACTTTCCTATCATACTGACATAGTCTACCCAACAAAACATGACCAACATCTATAGGAACCAAATCACACAAGACCTTATCCTTATATATTCCAATATGAATTTCTATCTGACATTGTTCCCTAACCAAGACATGATATCCTTTCTGCATCCAAGATACTTGATATGGGTTAGGGTGCATTGTAGTTTTCATTCCTAACTTCTCTACCGTTTTAAAAGAAATAAGATTCTTAGTGCTTCCACTATCTATGATCATGTTACAACATTTACCCTTAGATTTACATGTAGTTCTGAAAAAACATCTTCTTTGAGTTATATCATTCACCACCTTACTTGGTTTCAAAAGAAATCTTTTGCATAAAAGAGACTTACCTCTATTTTGAAGAACCTGATTAACATCTCTATCAACCTATTTCATCCTTGCATTCTCCTCATAACACTCATATGCTTTGTGTCTTGCATATCTCTGACACTTATAACACTTTCTTGTAATATGTACCCTATTATTTGTCCCATTTCTCTTCATAAAAATCATATCATTTCTCATTCTTCTCTGATTTTCTTCCATACCTTCCAACTTTCTCAGTATAACCTCCATCATATTTTCTATATTCTCTTCCCAAGATGATCTTCTCTCTTCTCTTACTTGTACCATTTTGCTTCTCTTTTCTCTTTTGTAATGTATCACCCTTTTCTCAACTTTTCCAAGTCTATTTTCGTGCTCTAATACCAAATGATGCAGATCCTAATCACCTTTTGACAACCCACAATCTTAGTTTTAACACCAACACTCAAAACTCTCCTTAAAGGCTTCAAACTAGCACTTTTCTTCGATTCAAAAACCTCAAAGACATGTTTTTTTAACATTATTACATCTAACCAAAGCTTATCCCTTGTTCCTAGACCTTGGACAAAACCAAAACAACCATTAACAAATTCCAAATTAATAAAAAAGTTCAACTTGTCACCTACTCCAAGACTGCCCATGTCCAAGCTTCTCAAGCAATCACTCTTAGTGGTTTCATAGTTAGAAACATCTACAATGATTCACAAAAAGGTAAAATTTTATTTTCTTGTACCCTTTATGCCCCCTGAGGTGTATGTTAAATTTAGTGTTCCCACTCTCAATCTATGCCCACTTTCTAACACCCACTCTTCTCCTTCAATCTAAACTTCTAGTAGCCCTATGAAACTAATTTCCTCTGTATAACTTGTGATAAAAGGACCTTCAAAACAAAATGACCCACTTTTAGAATACCCATTTGGGCCAACCTTCTCTTCTATAGGTTTCAAGATAGATTCTTTAAGGATTTCTCCTAATTCTAACCTCTATAGTCCACAATGTAGGCCTATTTTAGGTCTTCAATGCCCTAGACTCCCTCTATCACAAATTTAGAGTTTGTGGTGCATTCTCATGAATTCAAAGATTAAATATACTTTATTTATCCCTCACCATATCATCCCCAATGAATTTCAAGGTTATAATCCACTCCTTTATCTCTATTTTGCTATTTTAACCTCTCAAAGTGCTCATTGTGTTATAATAGTCTTCTTAGTCCGTAATTGTTAGAGACAAACCAAATCAAATAAGTATTTTATCCCTCAAAACATTCAACTTATGTTTTCTTGGGCATACCTAATGCATTTTAACCAATGTTCCCACTTGCATTGCCTTTTTATGTTCTTGACAATCTTGTTCTAGGTTCACTAATGCACACCTATAGGTTACCTTTATAAATGTCATACACAAAAGATGCTTAGACATTGATACAACTCTAAATATTCATAAATACACTTTAGAGAAGGGTTATGAAGGTTAATTATAAGTTTCATGCCTCGAACTAGTGATTTGTTCACTAAATTCCATCTTTTGTTTCAAACCCTAAAAGGGTTTTTCACAAGCTCGAGAGAGTGGTATTTTATCTTAAAATGAAAATAACTTGATTTCAAACCTTGAATCCTTGCCCAATTACTTATTTAAACTTCTTTCACATTTATTTCTACCCAGTAATGTGTAAAATACCTCCAATCTTTGAAGATGGCTATAAACTCCACTGCTCTGTCTATGAGAATAGGGTTCTCTGATCTATAACAATTTACACAAAGAAAGTAATCTCCAACTTACCTTGTAGACCACTGTTAAAATGAAATATACCTATGGAACTTCAATAATCCTACCTTAAGTATATTCTTCAATCTTTATACAAGAATTTCTCTCACCAATATTGGAAAACTTGATCTTGAAAGACCTCCCACTTGACTGTTACATGTTTATAGACTGTATTCAAGCTTATATACACACATGTAATCATAATTCCTCACAATCAGCAATGAAAAATCATAGAATAAGGTTTCTCACCATGTATAAACTTTACATAAATAACATGCACAAACCAAAAAAATGCTCAAAAACCATGAAACACCATTACAAGAATTGTGTATACACAAAATTCTTCCTTCAAGTCCTTGGAGATTATTTTTTCTTTACATGACCAATCGAATGATAGCTCAAATAAGTTACAAATATACTTATATATTCTCTCTTAGCCTTGATAACAGAATCTTGGCTTCTAGACCTTTCAAATTACATGTTTAGCATTTATTATAACATCCAAACCCCAACTTAGACTTAAGAACTTAAAACCAAAGACCCGGGTTCAAATTATGACTTTAATATGACCTCAATAGGACTTCCATCATCTTATTACATGCTTGGATGCTCCAAGTTCTCATTAAAACACTAATTTCAAGCCAAAATTACCTCCAAGATTCAAATTTGTGAAGGTCTTATTCAAAACTAACATTCCTAAAAGACCCTAGATGACCTCCTAGACCTATCAACACATGAGAAAGCCAAAATATATGTTACTAACCCTATTTACAAACTAGGAGTGATGCTCCTGCATCAATTCCAAACCTCGCCAATAAACTATCCTTTCATATACAAATGCACTGCCTCAATACCTATGAGGAAGTCATAAAAATAACCCCAACTAGAAAAGTCCCTTATCGCCAAAGGTTTAATCAAACCTCATTCAAAAGATAGTGGACATCATAGTCACAATAATAGTGGTCATCATCACGATAAATCTAAGGGCCTTAACAAAAACCGTAATGTTGTAAACAATGGTGTCACATACAATAATAATGTACATAACGTACAGAACAATCAATCTAAACAACATAAAGTGAAAAAATCCACCGTTATTCCCATTAGAGAGTTTCCCCCTTCTTGTGACATAGAAGGAAATCGATTCACACCTTTGAGAGATCCCCTCTCTAGTGTCTTACGCAAACTAGTCAATGCTAACATGGTCACATACCCTATAACGAAACCTTTCGCTGAAGGAGAAATAAAAATAATTTGGTAAAAATTTGACATATATTGTGATCTCCATCACATTGGTGGTCACCCAATGGAAAAATGTAATTAACTCCATAGCTACATTCAAGACCTTATTGATACCGAAGATATCACGGTCGAAGATCCTATATCAAACAAAACACCAAATGATAATCTTAAAGTGTTTTCTAATCCATTCCCCAAAATTGGTACTAACAACAAAACTACTGACAAAGTCCAATCTTCCGATAATGTTGATTTTTAATCAATTATTTTATTTATCAAAGAATTTCATCCCACTATTGCTACCATCACGTGTAAATCTCAAAACAATGTGGTGACCACATGCCAAAAGAAAATATGGGTTTTCGAACAAACATTCCACATCATCCAACAAACCTCACATGTATAACTCTACGACTTTGTCAAATCAGAAGTCGACCTCAAATGCCAAATCTTCTACTATTCCATATGACCTACTAAAATAGTTAGCGACAACACCTGCACATATATCTCTTATGGAGTTAATAAAAAATTCACCTAGCCTTCAAAAAATTCTTACTCACATTCTTCATGAAGCGCGTGTTCCTGCAGACCTTAATGTTCAATAGTTCCAAGCCATGATTGCTAATTTTTATTCCAAAATATCATCTTTTCATTGGGTCCTCAAGATATAATGTAACTAAACCTTCGCAATAATAACTCATTTTACATTGAAGCATACATAACCAATCAAAAATTCAAAATAGTTCTCTTTGATAATGGAGTAGCCCTAAACCTTTTGTTCCATGAAAATGTTACGATGTATTGGTCATACAGAGGAAAACTTGGAAGCCAATGTTATCCCCATTCATGGTTATAACAACAATGAACAACAATCCTCTGATACCATTACCCTTCCCATAAAAGTGGGCCCTCAACTTCTTGAAACCCTCTGTCATGTTGTTGATGTAGAAATGTCATATAATCTCCTTCTAGGTATACCTTGGATACACATGATTCAAGTTTTTCCTTCAACCTTCCATCCATGCATTAAATTCCCATACAACGGAAAAGAATTCACCTTGTTTTCTGATGCCAAACCCTTCGAATACTGTAAAATATTAGAAGGTATAATGCTATTAACGATTGTCCATCTATTGATAGCTTGGTTGAACCCCGTGTTATCCCTATTGCTAGCACTCACATTAAACCTGAAACACTTCTACACTCACACACCTCTATGTCTAATTCAAAACAATCTACATCTAAGACATCCCCTGAATTATAGTTTTCCCCTCAAGGTATTGGCAAGTATACCCTTGGAAACAATTTTCATGTTGGTTAACTCCCATCATCCCCTCATAGTTAGGGGCACCATAATGACCCCCATTTGTGGGAATTTGTAGCTTATTACCTTGGAAATACTCTTTGGAGGCGATATGGATTTTGGGAGGATGAACACATTCAAGGCTCCAATAACTCTTGTCTATACAATGATAAGATGGTTGAATGCTTTGAATCCATAGACTATATCAAGGCATAAAAGATAATGAAAAATATATGTTGGAAAGGTAGAGGACTTGGCACATAAGAACAAGGTAATCTCAAACTTGTCATATCATAATAAAATCTATACCACCATGGTTTAGGATATGAGACCTTTGAAAACATGCATGTAATATTCAATGTCTTGACTAGTGACGAGGACTCAGACTCTGAAGTTGAGACCGGTTCCACACATAACCTCTTTGAGAACCTTTCCAAAACCACTATCTTCCTTGAATAATTATTCATCCATACCCTTGACATTTTCTACCATTCACTCATTGATCAGGATCAATAGTTTCATATTTCCATGGACCTCTTCCAAAATGATGAGGCCATCCAAGAGTTCCTCGGGGCTTGAGACCCTTTTCCCTTGCCAAATCACAAGAGGGGTTTTGATATAAACCTTGACACTACTACATATTTTGGTGAGGAACTTGAGTTCTCTAGTCCACAAGAAAAAAAAGAAACCAATAATAGAAAAAATAAAAACCATATTTCGTATAGTGAAAACTTCTCTGAGGCGCTATACAAAAAGAAAAAATTGAAAAAGAATGAAAAATAATAGGATGCATCACCTAGTGAAAACCTTTATGAGCTGCTAGAGCTAGAAGACTCTAATATGGAAATATACTAAGGTCTACAAAAACTTATGGCATCATTTCAAGAAAATGACACTTCTAAGCTATTTGAGTAGAAGAGACCACCACTATCAACATCGGGACATATGGCCAACGTAAATTGCTACAACTTGGTACTAGCTTGTTAGAAATATAAGTTAAGCTATTCACAAAGATTCTCATTGAATTTCAAGATGTTTTTGCTTAGTATTGCAAATATATGCTAGGATTTGACCCATACCTTGTGGTTCATCACCTTGTGGTGATCCCAGATGCAAAACCTGTTAAGCAAAAAATGTGCAAAATACATCCTCATGTCACTATAATGGTCAAAGAAGAACTTCAGAAACTGCTAAAAGTTGGCTTCATACGGTCCATCACCTATTATGATTGGATATCCAACATGGTACTAGTTGTTAAGAAAAATCCTGGCATTCGCATTTGCATTGAATTTCATGACATTAACAAGGATTTTCCTAAAGATGACTTCCCTTTACCCAATATATACATGATTTTTAATTCCACAACTGGACACAAGATGTTATCTTTGATGGATGGGTTTTCATGGTACAATAAAATTCAGATCGCTGAGGAAGATTTGCACAAAACGACATTCGAAAACCCATGGGGGAATTTTTGTTACAAGGTCATACCTTTTTGCCTTAAGAACATTGGTGCTACATACCATTATGCATTGACTGTCATATTTCATGACCTTCTTCAAAATATCATGGAGGACTATGTTGA
Source organism: Taxus chinensis (assembly GCA_019776745.2). Lineage (NCBI taxonomy): Eukaryota > Viridiplantae > Streptophyta > Pinopsida > Cupressales > Taxaceae > Taxus > Taxus chinensis. Next base: position 254,763,913 of record CM034148.1, on the reverse strand, counting down.
TGACATCCTCTCTATATCCAAAATTAGATTCGAACATCCAAAAATTCTTTGGTGTATCTTCAAATGATTAAGGGAATATAAGATTCACCTTAATCCTAAAAAATGTGTCTTTGGTGTCACTTTTGGTAAATTGCTGCGATTCATTATCTCACAAAGGGGAATTGAAGTGGACCCTACCAAATTCAAAATAATCATGGACATGCCACCTCCGTAGAATCTTCGTTAGTTACAAGGGTTACAAGGTAAGACTCAATATATTCAGTGCTTCATCTCTCAGCTTGCAGTCAAGCTCCATCATTTTAATCAATTACTTTCATATTTCCATGGACCTCTTCCAAAATGATGAGGCCATCCAAGAGTTCCTCGGGGCTTGAGACCCTTTTCCCTTGCCAAATCACAAGAGGGGTTTTGATATAAACCTTGACACTACTACATATTTTGGTGAGGAACTTGAGTTCTCTAGTCCACAAGAAAAAAAATAAACCAATAATAGAAAAAATAAAAATCATATTTCGTATAGTGAAAACTTCTCTGAGGTGCTATACAAAAAGAAAAAAATGAAAAAGAATGAAAAATAATAGGATGCATCACCTAGTGAAAACCTTTATGAGCTGCTAGAGCTAGAAGACTCTAATATGGAAATATAATAAGGTCTACAAAAACTTATGGCATCATTTCAAGAAAAATGACACTTCTAAGCTATTTGAGTAGAAGAGACCACCACTATCAACATCGGGACATATGGCCAACGTAAATTGCTACAACTTGGTACTAGCTTGTTAGAAATATAAGTTAAGCTATTCACAAAGATTCTCATTGAATTTCAAGACGTTTTTGCTTAGTATTGCAAATATATGCTAGGATTTGACCCATACCTTGTGGTTCATCACCTTGTGGTGCGCCCAGATGCAAAACCTGTTAAGCAAAAAATGTGCAAAATACATCCTCATGTCACTATAATGGTCAAAGAATAACTTCAGAAACTGCTAAAAGTTGGCTTCATACGGTCCATCACCTATTATGATTGGATATCCAACATGGTACTAGTTGTTAAGAAAAATCCTGGCATTCACATTTGCATTGAATTTCATGACATTAACAAGGATTTTCCTAAAGATGACTTCCCTTTACCCAATATATACATGATTTTTAATTCCACAACTAGACATGAGATGTTATCTTTGATGGATGGGTTTTCATGGTACAATAAAATTCAGATCGCTGAGGAAGATCTGCACAAAACGACATTCAGAAACCCATGGGGGACTTTTCGTTACAAGGTCATACCTTTTTGCCTTAAGAACATTGGTGCTACATACCATTATGCATTGAATTTCATATTTCATAACCTTCTTCAAAATATCATGGAGGACTATGTTGATGACATCCTCTCTATATCCAAAATTAGATTTGAACATCCAAAAATTCTTCGGTGTATCTTCAAATGATTAAGGGAATATAAGATTCACCTTAATCCTAAAAAATGTGTCTTTGGTGTCACTTTTGGTAAATTGCTGCGATTCATTATCTCACAAAGGGGAATTGAAGTGGAACCTACCAAATTCAAAATAATCATGGACATGCCACCTCCGTAGAATCTTCATTAGTTACAAGGGTTGCAAGGTAAGACTCAATATATTCAGTGCTTCATCTCTTAGCTTGCAGTCAAGTTCCATCATTTTAATCAAATACTTAAAAATGATGTCTAATTCAAATGGAGGTCGGATTCTCATGACTCTTTCACCAAGCTAAAAGAGCACCTATTCACTCCATCGATACTCATGCCACCAATCTAGGAAAAACCTATGTTGTTGTATACTTATGCGAAAAAACATGCCATTAGGGCATTACTTGCACAACCCAATGATAAGGTATAAGAGAAAGTCATGCACTACTTAATCAGAACTCTCCTTGAACATGAAGACAAATACTCATGGGTTAAGAAAGTTTGTTTGGTAGTCGCATTCACTTTCCAAAAGTTGTGATGCTACTTGTTGAATCATACTACAAAACTTATTGCAAAAATCAACCCTATCAAGTATCTACTATCTATACTAGTGGTAACAGGATGAATATCTAGTTGGATCACGTTCTTTAGTGAGTTTGATATTGAATTTGGTAATTAGAAGGTCTGTTGGAAGTGACAATGACAGAGAGGGGGGTGAATCAATCCCCAATAAAACCTTTCTCTTTATATTTCAAACATAAAAAACACATCCTCGTGAAACACATACATTAATGCTTGATCATAACCAAATATAAATCAAAATGAAATATACTTCACCAAAGAAAGGAATCATGCATACATACCAATAAGAACATAAGATATACCAAAAAACTTTATTTATTTATATTCAGATCCCAACAGATCACAATACATCAACATGATACAATCAGGTAATATCAATGTAATCAACTATGTATCTTAAATACACAAGAGTATATTCCTCTTTTTCATAATACTTCAGCTCATAGTCAGACCTAAAAATACTTCCGAGACTTGGTAATGATATCAACATGATTTGAAATTTACATTAAACGCATGAAACTAACTCTTCCCTCCTTCATCAACTTGCCATTACGGAAAATTCACCATCCTTTGCTTCGCTAGATTCCTCCTCATAAAAATACCACCAGATACGAAGCTATAATGTAATTCTAGGGGTTTTGTGATAGGTCCAAGGTGGGTTTTATTTTTAGAAAGATTTCTTCAAAGTAAGAGAAAAGGGTTTCTAAAATATTAGCAACACTTTACCCAAAACATCACTTTTATACATCTCATTCATTCAAATTCAAAATAGGTCAATTTACCTCAACAAAAAAACCTAAATATACCACATAAGAATAAATAGAACATTCACAATTTACCCATATAGGTCAGCCATGCCAAAAATCCTCATCCATGCACCAAAAAACCTCAAAACCCCACCAATGGAATGAGAAAAATCCCCTCATTCCAAAAAAATTCTTATTCAATATCTAAAAATCACCACACACGAGTAATATGTCATTTAAACATCATCCTTGATCTCAATTTACTTTAAACAATCAGATTATTTCATTTAATGGCCCCCCTAGTTCATTACCTGCACAAAATAGTTTCAAACAACTTGAATCTACCTTTGGTCCTCAATACCCCTAAAGATGAACTAAAATATGGAATGTGACAACTAAATGGAAATCCTAAAACCTTTATAACACTTCTAAGAAATTTATACACCTTTACATATCCACGTATTACAACCAAATCAAATTTTTCCTTCACCAAAATAAGCTTCCTAAAAGTCATTTTACAAATGCAACTAGAAAACACCCTTCATAACACATTCAAGACCTAAAAATGGATTAAATGGATGAAAAATTAATCCCTATTCACTTTACAGGTGATATCAAGCATCAATCAATACATTTCATGCACTAACCAACTAAATCTCTTAGCAAAACCAGTTCTATCCTAAAAATCAAGAAACATTCTTACTCACAAAATGACCTGAAAACCTCATAAAATCAAATCATCATGAAACCAAAATTATAAAATTGGAAATATATTTTAATTAAATTTACATAACATATTTTAAATCCTTCCAAATCCAAGTGTAAGGCCTTCAACCAAGTTGATCTGTAAATACTGCATGAAACTACCCCAAAACTGCTCATTGACCAATCAACATAAATGAAGCATACATGAAAATTTAATTGCATAACCATGACCTAAGAAAATAATGGAAAACAATAAAAAATCACATGCATCACATAATGATCATTTATTTTTCAAATCCTTTGGACAACCTTATCCCAAACCAAACTTCAGAAAAAATCCTATTTGAGTTGAGTACACTCATCACAAAAAGCTATACCATACCTTTATGGAAACATGGAGGAGTCCTATTCATGATAAAATTATCATAAATTCACTACTAATACATTTTGGCCACTTAGTAACATTTTATTTCCTACCACTTTTGAGTGAGGGTTTCAAACTCATAAAAAGTTATTTACCTTCTTAACATTCATTTATAAAAATGTGACAATGAAAAGACCTAAATATATTTTTTGAAAAATTCTAGACTAAATTTAGAAACATCCTTGAAATACACAAGGTACCATGCAAAGAACACAATTCAGGGTGAGCATCAAAAGACCCAATTCGAGTTGGAAATGACCTTGTTCTTGACCCTGTTTCATAAAAAAATGATATAACATACAAAATAATCATCATGGAAACCTGAAATTTTTTCCATAGAACCATGACACACCCTAAATACATCTCAAATCATCACCATGTCACATACAAAACTCTCAATCTCTTCTAGCCACTGAGACTTGCATAGCTAGCCCTTAGGGTTTTACACTGTAAAGGCTACCTGGTCAACTGAAATAACACTATAACTCATCATAAAAAATCTCTATAGGATCCTCAAATACCTAGTACGTTACAATACAAATGCATACATGCATCCATGAGATCATAAAGCACCACAAATCAATATTAAACCTTCTAACAGCCATACCTGGTCCAAATGAACACCTGAAACATGGTCACCAACCTGTATCAACACCTTACAACTCATGTGAGTACCAAATCACTCACAAAAAATGCTCTAAATAATTCCAAAATTCTTTTCAAGTCACCAAGAAGATTCAACCACCATGTACTGTCACCTAGGCTAGGTAGGTCACCTGATTAGGCTTATAAGAACAAACAACTCTCATTGAATCAACATGTGTAATAAAGAGCATAAATGAAATTTCATTCTTACATCACTATGAGCATCATATGACTCCACTTCATCATCCAATTTTTCATTAATGATGTTTTTCATCAATGACAACACCTAAACTACAACATGCCAACAATATCCCCCTTTGTCATTGATGGAAAACCACCTAAACTTCTCCCCCTTTTTACATTAATGACAAAGGAATACATGTACCCCCATATTATTCATCTTTCTCATCTTCATAGGATCATATTTTGGTTGGAAACATCAACCAAAGGTCTCATTCTAGCTCACAAACTTGAAATTCCACTCAAAAATATCATTTTACCCATTTTCAAGCATAAAGCACTATGCTCCCCCTGAGATAGAGCACATACAAAACCTCAAAAAATGAAAAAAATCATGAAGAAAAAATCATCATACCTATGGTCTTGAGATAAAATATCACCATCCACCTTCCAAGAATTAAAAACTTTCTATTTCACCTCAAAACATCTATTTTTCCTCAATCATAAGATCAACTGTAGCAGACATATACTTGAAGCATAATCTTCATGAACATGCCATTAATGATGAATATGGTACCAAGAAATCCACCTTTACCTTCATCCTTTAGCAAACTTAGCTTGAGAAGACACAATTTTGGCTCTAGGTATTTTTCTTCTTAGCATTTCTCTATCATTTGAGTACTGATTTCCCTAAACAAACACCTCAGTGCATTATATTCCAACTTTGATGAGCTCAAGAACACCATACACATCATGACCTATGCAATCCACAAAACCCCTGAATTTAAGACATACTCCTCTAGTAGAAAACATAAAAACTTTTATTCTTACCTTGAACTCTTGACTTAGATGAAGGACAAACATTTGAGCACATCCCTAAAGTATTTTTCAGTATTTGACAGTCATATTAGATGAACAATGCATTCATGAAACATAAATTTCTTGTTCGTTTGGAAGAAATTCCTAAATCATACCTTGTATGCCTATGGAAACATCAAAACCTTCTTAGAGAAACAAAAATTCATGCTCCCCCTGAACTGATTTGAATCATACAAAATCATATTTACATATAGAAGCACATGTTTTCACACCATTTATATAATGATACCATTAAAGCATCAACCATACCTCATATCTAGCTTCAAATTTATCAAGAGACTTACCATTTTAGCACATGAAATACTTTAAGAATATCACTGTTATCTCCCCCTGACTAATCAGGATTATGCATACTTGAGAATATTTTAGCCACTTCACACAACACTGTATTAACAAATCATACCTACTAACCTTAGATCCATTAATTTGTCTCAATAAGACTCATATAGTGCAAGACACACCCATAATTTCCATATCTCACTTATCTTAATCACATCCATAGAAAGGAATTAAGACATCATATCCTTCAACATGAGACAATCACCATGCCTTCAACACCTTTAGACCTTTTGGTGTGATAATGAAGCTATGACCATACTTAGTCAACAAGACACACATTTGCTTCCTTTAAGATGACATTCACCTTCTAGATCATATAGACAAGCGAACCATGATTCGAGCCACTTAACATACCATTGAGATTTATTTTTCAAACCTTTCATTCACTATTGTAGGAGATGCATATATTCCATACTCTACCTTTATGACTAAGATCATGTACACATTCACTAGTAATGCTTACCAAACCATGGCTTAATTTCAAGAAGTTTAGGCATTCAACTACTTGTATGACACTCTATGAATGTCAGAAAATAGATTCACCTATTTCCATGAATCAGTTAAGATGACTTAGCTCTTTAGACATTCTCAAACTAGTTTATGTTCAATCATCATAGTAGTCCTATCTAATGCCTTGAGATTCCATACCTGTAGGCATCAATTTGAACATGTGGCAATACACTTTTCTCTCTCATAGTCATACAATTTTTCTTGATATTCACATCCTTAGAAAATATCTTGGCAGCCTTGCAACAATCAACATAGCCTTCATAGCATTCCAAATATACTCATGACCAAATTTGATACTTTGACATACCTCAGAGCACTGATTTGACACTTTATGACATAACTTGAAATTTATACAACTAAGTTGGAGTTCATTACACTTTATTGTAGATATCTCAATAATAAATACCTCTCATAGAATCAAAAAACTTGTCTCATAACTGAGATAGATTCTTTTCATAGTCTTAACATGGTCAACAAGGACCAAGTACTTACCCATAGTCTTCTTGTCCACCCATTGATCATACACAACTCATATATCACTGCACTATTCTCAAGATATCTATAACTTCTTGGAAACACATCATGCACGTGATCAAGGTCAAATGGACTCATTTAAGCTAATTTATTTTCATCATACCTGTATCCATCACTTTACAACACTCATATGAAGACATGATAGATTGCATAACAACTTAGAAGCCCAGTTCTGTAACCTTGTCAAAAATTAGTAGAATGTCAACACTCTTAATGTTAGCAAAATGCAGCAGAGAGAAAAACTTCTTCACCCATTAACTCAAACAAATTCCTTTTAGACTTGATATTTATACCATTTAGAATTGTCTCACTGTCAACAAGCTGATACATTACTTCCATTTTACCAAAGCATTAGAACATTGAAGCATGATAACTTCTTACAAAGGAATATAATACCCAGTTTGCAACATGCAACATTACCTCTTGACAATTAGGTCTCTATCACTCTACATTGTCAAAATCTAATCAACTGTCATGAATTTTTGAAACCTTAGATTTTCAGGTATAAAACCACTTGAATCTCAAATACATCTTGGTCTAGATGATTTGTTCAAAATTTTAGCTCTTGAATCCATCATTTACACCTTCAACAACAAACTTTTCTTTCATACCACTCACTATGATAATTAGAACCTAAGTTAAGACAGAGAGAATAAAAATGCATCAAATTTGATTTAAAGAATTCAAGCTTGAAAATCAACACTATAACATCATCTCCTAATGTCCTAAGAACACATATCTTGATTGAAGAAACATGACTATCACATTCATGCCTGGATCCACCTATGTCAGTTTGCACTCATCAACCTCCCGATTTGATCACTACCACAATCACATCTTGAAATGATGGCCTGATCAAGTCATCATTTGATGACACATACCATCTTCAATCCTTCTTCAGAGGTAATAAATACATGACATCATGATGAACACTTCATACTAGAACAAAACCCAAGTAGAGCATTTGGACTCAGACACCACTATATGACCAAGACACACCAATGAATGACAATGTGAGACTTGGAGAAACTACTCACTCAATGAATTTACCTTTTGAGACCTATTCATATCTTCACACTCACATAAAACTTTGACACAACTTGATTCATGACTTGAAGCTTATGAAAAACTCATGACACACCTTTTGACTCATAATTGATAACATGAGATACCACATAACACTATACAAGACAACATTACTAGTTCTAACTAACTCAGACCAATGAAGACCTTCAAATGATTTTCATGACTCAAGGAAACCTCTTTGGGACACAAACCATATGAATCATACACCTACTGAGTCATCCTAGATTACACAATTTACACATGAAAAAGTTAGAACTTAACTTCAAGGAACACAAACTTATACACTTGAAGAAAACAAGACTTGAATCTTGACATACACAACATGACCAACATATTTTGAACCACAAGAACATGCTTAATGAATTGAAATGACATACCTTGACATCATGAATATGATACACACACATACCAAGACATCTCCCCCTCACTCTAATGCTTCATAAGAATTAATATACCTCAAAGAATCCTAGAAGAGGCATATGTCATCATGGAGGATCATAGAAGAGAGACCTAAGAAGGTCCCAAGCCTTCTTTTGGCTCATTGATTGATTCATTATTTTTTGAATCTTCATTTAACACATAAGACTCCTCCTTTTGATCAATAACACCTTTGAGATCCTATTGAACACTTTGGATAGCCTCCTTATTCTTGTATTCATGAATTGGTTGGATCCTTTCTTCAACTGCCTTGCATCACAAAACCTTAAAATTTGCCCTAAATTATGGCACATAAATAATTCCATCTTTCTTTTCTTGCACTAAATTTCTTTATTTCCATAACCATTGTAAGAAAAGAAATATCCATTGAACTTTCTTACATACCTTGTAGTGTTTGATTGTTCATTCTTGCAATACTTTGCAAGATGTCCCTTTGCATGACAAAGGTAACATTCTATACCATATCTCTGACCTACCTTTTTCTCCTTCTTTCCTTGACATTCCTCTTCATTATTTCCTTCACAATGATGCCTATAAAATTTTCTATTGCAATCATCCTTCTTCTCAAACTTAGGGCTGCACATACTAGCTCTATGTCCATAAACACCACACTTATAGTAGTTACCATGAAAAATTCCATACCTATATGCATTTGTATGATAGATGATATTACATGAGAAATAAGCTTTGAATTGTATCCCATGCTTGGATGTATTATTTCATTATATGCTTGACTTGATTCTTCCTCATTTTTTATTGATTTGAATGAATCCTCCTTGCATCCTATAACTGTTCTTTCACTATATGCCTTTTTTTTCTAACATCTTATTCAAACTATCGAAACTTTCATGAAAATATGATACCTTGTTTGTAATGGTACATAAATATTTCTTAAACTCATGTTTGAGACACTCTTCTTTCTTGATCTTCAACTCAGCTAGGGTCTCCTCAAGTTGAGGCTTTAAAACCTTGATTATTTCCTCATTAGATACACACAATGTGTCCATCTTCTCTTTAATAAACGCTACTTCCCACTTTAAGCTATAAAGATACCCCATTATTGTCACCAAATATATCCCTCTAGATTGTTAGGTTGCTTCCAAGGGCCTAATCTGATAACAATTATTGGAAGTGAAAATGATTATGAGGGGGGGTGAATCGGTCACCAATAAAACCTTTTCACTCTATACTTCAAACATCAAACACACATTATCATGAAACATATATATCAATGCATGATCACAATAAATATAAATTCACCATGAAACATACTTGACCAAATAAAGGATATGCATACATGTCAACACAACACAATATATACAAAAAACATTCTTTATTGATATTCAAATAAGATCACAACAATTGATGCCTTCAACAATATGTCAACAAGATACAATCAAGAGATACTAAATTCAATCAACCTTGTCTCATTGAATACACAAGAAGTTATATTATATCTTTGTCAAACGACTTCAACTCATATTATCATACCTGTGAATAATTGAGAAACCTGGTAATGACATCAACATGCTATGAAATTAACATTCAAACACATGACACCAAATCTACCCTCCTTCATCAACTCACCATCAAGGAAACTTCACCATCCTTTGCTTCGCTCAAATCCTCCTCATGAAAATACCACCATATACTAACCTAGAATGTAATTCTAGGGGTTTTGGGCTAGACCCAAGGGGGTTTTCTTTGCAGCAAGGGTTTCTTCAAAAGAAGATAAAAGGGTTTCTAAAAGATTCACTACATTGTACCCAAAACATCACTTTTATAGCCTCTCCTTCATTCAAATTCAAAGGAGGTCAGTTTCCATCCTTTATATAAGCCAAATAAAACCAAAAAACATCCCATAAGAATCAATATAGCATTCACAATGGAACCATATAGGTCAGCCATGCCAAAAACCTTCATCCATGCATAAAAATCCTCAAAACTCCACCAATGGAATGAGAAAAAATCCCTCATGTAAAAACAATATTTATTCAAGCTCTAAAAATAACCATACATGAGTAATATGTCATTTAAACATCATCCATGGTCACAATTTACTTGAACCAATCAAATTATTTCATTTAATGGGCCCACTGGCTCATTACCTTCACAAAACACATGTTTCCAACACCCTGATTTTACCTTTGGGCCTCAAGACAATACAAGATGATCTTAACTATGGAATGTGACCACTAAATGGAAATCCTATATCCTAGTGAACACTTCTAATCAAGATAGAGATCATGAAACATTCATATTATCAAACAATCTACACACAAAACAAGCTGCCCAAAAAGTAGTTTTAGCAAATGGTTGATAAGCACCCTTTATGATACATTCAAATATCTATAAATTGGATTAAATAGATGAAAAATTAACTCCTCTTCACTTTCAATGTGATAACAATCATAAAATCAACCATCTCAAGCTCCAACTAACTCATTCTTTCAAAAAAAACAATTTTGTCCTCAAAAGAAAAAAACATTCTTGCTCACAAATTGACCTGGAAAAAACATAAAATAAACTCATCATGAGACTAAAATTATACCAATTGAAATATATCTAAATTACCTTTCCATGACATATTGGAAATCCTTCCAACTCTAAGTGGAAGGCCTTCAACCAAGCTGATCTCTGCAAACTACTTGAAACTGCCCCAAAATTGCACTTTGACCAGTCAACATAAATGAATCATACAAGACCATTTAAATTCATCATCATGAACTAAAAAAATCATGGAAATCAATAAAAACTCACATACTCACCATAATACTTATTTAATTTGCAAATCCTTTGGAAAACCTTGTCCCAAACTGAACTTCTTCAGAAAATGACCTATTTGAGTGGGGTAAACTCATCACAAAAACCTTTATAATAACTTTTTGGAAACCCGGAGGAGTATTATACATCATATAATAATCATCCATGAGCTATCAAGAAATTATGGCCACTTAGGAAGTAAATATCTCAAACCACTTTTGAGCTAGGTTTTCAAACACATAAAGAGCTATTTACCTTCTTAGCATTCATTCATAAAAATATGACGATGAAATGAAATCATTATTTTTTTGATACCTTATATAATCAGTGTATAAAAATACCTAAAAAATAAAAGGTCCCATGTAAATCACACAATTCAAGATGAGCATCATAAGACCCAAAATGAGCTGGAAATGACCTTGTTTTTCACACTGTTACACCAAAACTGACATAACCTGCAAAATAATCATCATGGAAACCTAAATTTTTTCCCATAGAACCATGACACATCCTAAATACATATCAAATCAACACCATGTCATAAATATATCTCAATATTTCTAGCCACGGAGACTTGCATAGCTAACCCTTAGGGTTTTACACTGTAAAGGCTAAGGTCAACTGAAATAACACTATAACACATCATAAAAAACACTCCAAAAGGTCCTAACATACCTATTATACCATTATAAAACTTTCTACATGCATCCATGAGCTTATATAGCTCCAAAACTCATCCCCATGAATTCTAAAAACCATACATGGTCCAAATGAGCACCTGAAACATGGTCACCAACCAATATCTGCACCCTGATACTCATGGCAGTGCCCAAGAACTCTCCAAACATGTTTTCCATCATGAAAACATGATTATCAAGTCACTAAGAGTCTCATACCACCATGCACTGTCACCTAGGCTATCTAGGTCACCTGAATAGGCTTGTTAGAACAAAAAGATCAAGGAATCAACATGTGTAACCAAGAACATACATGAATCGCCATGCTATCATCACTCTAAGAATCATATGACATAACTCCATCATCCAATTTTCATTATTGAGGTTTTTCATCAATGAAAACACCTAAACCAACACATGCCAATAGGTTTTTGCAACCTACATGGCTCAGGAGTAGGAATTATCTTACGCACACGATATGGGGATCTTATCCCTAAATCACATCGCATCAGCTTCCAATGTACCAAAAACATTATCAAGTAAAAATAATTGATAGAAGGCTTAGGATTTTCTATCTCTTGGTGATTACAATATTTGAAGGTCTTCGGTGACTCCCTTCTCAATATCAAACAAGTCAATGGTGAGTATCATGTTAAAGATGAGAAGTCCCTTCCTTACAAGTGCATGGATAATATCCTAAAGGGGTATTTACAGATAATCACTTTTGAAAAAGTTCCTCGTCTATAGAACAAAGCAACATATGTCATGACAACTATTGTCAACATGTTATTGTATAGGTGTTGAAATTGATGTGAAACCTCATTAATGAAAAAGTGGATGATGGAGTAGGGTTAGAACATGTTGAGGATAATGATTACATGATGATTCAAATCTATTTATGGTGATATCAGTTGATTCAGTAAGGATGGCTTGTTCTTGCAAGCCCAATCATGTGATCTAGCTAGCCTAAGAGATAGTGCATGGTGGTATGAGATTCTTAGAAGCTTGAGAAGCATGTTAGAATGATGGAGAGCATTATTAGAGAGTGCTTGAGAACTCACATGAGTTTCAGATTACACATACAGGTTGGTGACCATTTTGCAGGTGCTCATTTGGAGTAGGTATGGATGCTAGGAGGCATGAGTTTGAGCTATAGAGATATATGAGATCATGGATGAATGTATGCAGTTGTATCATGATGTACCAGGTATGTTAGGGCCATTTGGAGTGTTTCTATGATGTGTTATGGGGTTGTTTCAGTTGACCCTAGCCTTTACAGTGTAAAACCCTAAAGGATATCTATGTAAGTTTTAAAGGATATAAATATTGAGAGATATTTGTGATATGTTAATTATTGGAGATATTATTAGGGTGTGTCATGGTGATATAGGAATAATTTCAGGTTTCCATGATGTGAAATTTCCAAGTTATGTCAGTTTTGGTGAAACAGGGTCAACAACAAGGTCATTTCCAGCTACAATTGAATCTTTTGATGTTCATCCTGAATTGTGTTCTTTACATGGGACCTTGTGGTTTTCAAGAATTTTTCTAAATTAATTCTAGTAGGTTTCACAAAAATAATGAGGTCTTTTCATCATTAGGTTTATATGAAGGAATGTTAAGAAGGTAAACAACTCATTATGTGTTTGAAACCCTAGCTTGAATGTATTTTGAGAGATTTACTTCCTAAGAGGCCAATTTTTCTTTATAGTTCTTATATGATGATTGGAACATGTAGATGAGTCCTCGAGGTTCATGAAAGGTATGGTAAAGGTTATCATGATGAGTGGACCCCACTCAAAATGTCAATTTTTGAATAAGTTTAGTTTGGGACAAGGTTGTCCAAATGAGTTATAAAATAAATGGATATTATGTGATGTATGTGAGTTTTTATTGATTTTCATGATTATTTTAGGTCATGATGATGCAGTTAAATGGTCAAGTGTGGTTCATTTATGTTGACTGGTCAAAGAGTAGTTTTGGGGCAGTTAGAAGTAGTCTTCAGTAAAGTTGAAATTATAGGAGATATGGGAGGAGTTACAAGGAGATTAAAGTTATGTTGGAAATAGAATTCATATATGTTTTCAATGATATTATTTTTGTATCATGATGATGAGTTTTGATATAGTTTCTAGGGTAGTTTGTGGATAAGAAGATTTTTAGCTTTTTAGGACAATACTGTTTTTGCTAGAAGATTGAGTTGGTTAGTGCATGAAATGGATTGGTTGATGATGGATATCACCTAGAAAGTTAATAGGGATGAATTGGGAGTTAATTTTGAGGTATTTAATGTATCAGGAAAGGTGCAAACTAGTTGGATTTTTAAAACTACTTTTTGGGCAGCTTCATCTGGTGAAGGAAAAAGTTGATGTGGTTTGAACATATAATTGTTTCATAAGTATAAATTGTTTAGAAGTGTTATAAAGGTTTTGGAATTTCAATTGAGTTGTCACATGGCATATTTTAGGTGTTCTTGGGTGATCTTGAGGCCAAAAGGTGAAGACAAGGTGCTGGAAACATGTGTTTTGTGAAGGCAATGAGCCACTGGGCCCATTAAATGAAATAATCTGATTGGTTAATGATAATTGAAATCATGGATGATATTTAAATGTAATTTTAAAAATGTGTGGTGATTTTTAGAGCTTGTATAAAAATATTTTTGGTGTTAGGATATTTTTCTCATTCTAATGATGGGGATTTGAGGATTTTTAGTGCATGGATGAAGAGTTTTCGCTAGGCCGACCTACTTGGGTCACTTGTGACTATTATGATAAAGTTTATGGGATGTTTTTAAAGATTTAATGGTTGATATAAATGAGGTAAACTGACCTCTTTTGAATTTGAATGAAGGAGAGCTTATAAAAGCATAGTTTTGGGTGCTTTTGTGAGCTAGTGGTGTGTGTGCAAGAAGTACGACCTAGGTGTGATTGTTTTGCAGGTATGTGAAAATTATTTGAGATTTTATCAAGTGTGAGACAGGTTGAGTAATTATATTAAGCATGTGTGGAAGAGTTTTATGCTTTGAGAAGTGAATAAAGTGCTAGTTTGAGAGAGATCAAAGACCTAGGGTTTGAACAAGGGTTTGCAACTGTTATGAGCTAAAATTATGATCTCTATCAGCTAAGGCAATATAAATGCATCAAATATATTATTGATAAGGTGGTTGAGTGGGAAATTGATCATATTGGGGGGTTATATGCTCCTTCTAGAGTTGGTGCTTCACAAAACTAGGGGTTGGTTCTCCTTGTGGGGTTGGTGCCTCACTAAATTTGAAACATATCAATATAAATATTGTGTTTCAATGGGTTTTATTCCTCTTGACAGTTTCCAAATTATATCTTGTGTCTTTTTATTGGTTCTCTTGCTCATGGTTTACTGCGTATATGACATTTGATGCTGTGCACACATTAATGATTGGATAAGTGGTTTTATGGTTTGATTAAGTAATTTGAAATTTGACTTAAATTTTGTAAGGACTAATTCATGCCCCCTCAGTTCATTGTTCTTCCAATAATTGGTATTAGAATAGGTCCTTTTGGAGAAGTTTGATCACTTGAAAGGAGATCCTTGAAGCATAAAAATGGCAAGTGGGTCATCTATTGGAAAAACACCATTGTTTGATGGAAAAAACTATGATTTTTGGAGTCTAAGGATGAATACTTATATTATGTCTCAAGGGTTTGATGTTTGGAAATATGTGGATGATAGATATACTCCTACTACTCCTACCAGTAAAGCAGACCAGGATGCATATGAAAATAACTTTAAGGCCTTTAATGCTATCATACATGGTATTGGAGAATTTGATTTGGGAAAAGTGATACATTGCAAGTCAGCGAAAGAAGCATAGGAGAAAATTCAAGTTCTGTATGAAGGTGACTGGAAGTTAAAAATTTCTAAGCTTAAAACCTTTAGAAATGAGTTTGAAAGTCTTAAGATGAATGATAATGAGTCTATTTCTACATATCTTATTAGGGTTGATAAGGTTTTCAATAACATGAAAGGGTTAGGAGATGATGTGAAAGAAGAAGTTGTTGTTCAAAATCTTTTGAGTTCATTAACTCTTAGATTTGATTATAAAGTATCTATTATTAAAGAAGTAAAGGATCTAACTAATTTGAAGTTAGATGAGTTACATGGTACTTTAAGTGGTAATGAAATGGGGATAGGTGATTCTAAACCAGCCAAGAGAGAGGTTTCTTTCAAATTTGAATTGAAGGAAAAATGCAAGAAGGTGAAAGATGATGATGTTACTCCTAAAATTGAAGATGAAGAGCTCTTTTTTATGGTGGCTAGAAGGTTGAAGGTTGGATCTGGTAAGTATATAGGTAAAATTCCATTAAAGTGTTTCAATTGTGGTGAAGTAGGTCATTTTACTACTAAGTTCCCTCATAGGCATGAAAAGGAAGATGATGAAGATCATGAGGCTAGTCATAGAAAGAAAAATCACAAGTTTAGTAAAGGTAAGAAGAAATTTAAGAAGTTTGACTATAAGAAAAAAGATAAAAAATAAGTTTTTATATAAAGGAAGAGGGTGAACTATTTTATGCTAGCAGTGGTGTTTCAGATTATGAATCTAAATCAGATCATGAGGAGGTAGGAAATGAGGTTCTATTCATGACCAATGATGCAATGCAATCCTCTAATGATGTCTCTTATTTATTAGGAGATTTCATATCAGGTTATTGTAGCTATTATGATGAAGATGAAGTAGAAGTCAAAGATGATATTGAATACATAAAAATGGAGTTAAAACATGATGAGAAAGAGAAAAATGAGGTGAGTTTATAGGTCGAGTATGAAAATTAGATTCATACACTAGAAGAAAAATACAAGTCTGAATCAAGAAAGAGAAATGAGTCAATCAAATTGTTAGAAGATAAGATAAAGTATCTTGTCTCAAGTTTTCAATATAAAGAAAGTGTGTGTTTAAAATTTGAAGAAGATATAAAGTTCCTAAGAGCTAAGCTATTAGAGGCTAGCAAGAAGACTATATATTTTCAGAAGTTTTAGAAAAGTGCCAATGATCTAGATGATCTACTTGGCAAAAAAAGACCAAAAGGTGATAGATCTAGTTTGGGTTTCAAAGAGGAATCTAAAGGCAATGAATTGAAGAAAGAAGACATGATTCAAGCAAAGATATTAGGTGAATACTAACATTAAGGAAGATAAGAAGAAGGTGACTCTCATCAAGGATAATGAGAATATCAAGGCCTATTAGGTAACCTAATGCCTCAAGGAATGAAAGAATATTCAATGGATATTTTTATACTTGTAATTCATTTGGCCATAGGGCTAGAGAGTGTAGAAGGTATTATAGAAAAAATCATCCATAGAGAGACAATAGGGCTGAATATGCTTATAATGTTGTATGCTACAAGTGTAATGAGGTAGTCATGTTGCTAGTATTTTCTTAAATGAATCATCTAGTAAAGTTGATGGTTACAAGAGGAATAATTCTATGGTGTGCTACAACTATAATGGAGTTGGTCATGTTGTAAGGAACTGGTATCATGACTATTCAATGAAAAATAGGAGTACTCAAGGTCCTAGAATGTAAGGAGGTAGTTTGTAAAGGCCTAGGATGCATAATAATAGTCAAGGATGGAATTAGGAGCCTAGGAGAGTTCAAGATGTCTCATTAAGATTTGGTAATGATGGAAGGAAATACATAATTAAGAGGTTAGATAAGAAGAGAGAATATGAAGGAGTTATACAGGTGTCTAAGAGGTCTTGGGACCTCTTCAAGACCTTATTTTAGGTCTTCATAGTACTCATATGCTTATTAGAGGTGTATTAGTTCAAAAGAAGCATTAAAGTAAGGGGGAGCTGTCTAAGTATGCGTGTCTCCTCTATGGTGTTAAGGTATGGATATTATCACAACATTTTAAGCATGTTGTTGATGGTTCAATATGATTGTCATATGTGAGAATCAAATTCTTAAGTCTCGTTGTCTTCATTGTATGGGATGTCTATGTTCTTGAAGTATGTTTGCATATTATCATGGTGTATTATAAGTCTGAGATGACTCATTGTGTACAAGAGTCATGTTGATGTCACATAAGAGGTTAGTAGTGTCATGTCATTAAAGTAAAATGTCTTATTTTGGTTTGAGATTGGTGGTCAGTATAGTTGTCAAGTGTTCATGGTCCGTGGTGTTTCAAGAAGTCTGTTCTATGTCATCAATGAAGTGTCTCACTATTGTCATAAGCTTGAAGTTCCTAAATCAAGTATCTTTAAAGGTCTATGATGTATGATGTTATGTAGAGGTCTAAAAGGAAAGGCATTAGTATGAGTAGTCTCTCAAAGTATCATGGTAATTTCATTGGTGTGTCATTGTTGATCTAAAGGTGTGTTAAGAAAAAATGGTCTAGGTCTTTGTCTCCCGTGATGTGTTCAGTTCATGATGGTAAAGTGTTACTATTACTCTATGAAGATAGGATTAAAGATGTGACAAGATCATAAAAGTGATGACTTGATAAGACCATCATCTCACAATGAGGTCTGTGAGCAGTGTTCATTGAAGGTTTTTGAAGTGAAAATCTAAGGTGGATTCAGGAAAGAAAATGATAATTCATGCTTCCTAATCATGATAAAAAGTTACTCACAGACATTAGGAGAGGTTTGCTACAATGGTAATTGTTAAGGTTTGATCTCTTGAAATCAAAATTTGTGATTTCATGTAGCTTCTCTACCCTGACTGGGTCTTAACAATGAAGCGTGCTTGTGAGTGGTATGTACAGAAGGAATGTTGAGTTTGAAGGGATAAATGTATGGATTTCTAAGTTCTAAAAATTTGAAAATATAAATAAAATTATAGATATTGTAGGTCTTCAGGATCAATTTAGGTGGTTTGAGACCATGGTAAAGTCAACATATTCTTTGGAATCTTTGACATTACATTATGTGTTGACAGATGAGAAGGTGTTAAAAAAGACCTTATTGCTAAGGATGTGAATGTTCCAAAATGGGTATGTGTTCTTCAAGAACTTGGTCCTCAAGGCTTAAGGTGGAGATAATAAGGCCAAATGGGTATCTATCATCAGGTAAAAAGGTCTTTCTGTGATGAAGTTAATACTTCATGGAAACCTAGATGTGTTTTCTTGTTACAAGGGCTAGTAGCCAGTATGAGTACTAGTTGGGTAGTATGAATGTGCAAATTGATGGTGTGAAGATGGTATAGTGAGATTTTAATGATTCTCAAAACTTATATGTAAGGCATGAAAAAGTGTGTGTAAATCTATGAATTAATGAAAAGTTGATAATGTAAGGTTTGAATGGTGTGATAGCTTGGTCTCCTTATGTAAATTTGGTACCTCAATAAGGACTATACTTGATGCATGTATGATCACATGGCACTCTAAATGGACTCATTGTATTTATGTTCCGAGTCTTACAAATAGCCATGCATGAGTACATTGGGCTTGAGATGGTGTTATGTGTTTGAGTTGTTTGATCCACATGATCCATTTCACTCAAATGTGGAAATCACAGTGAGGGTAGGTATGAAATACTTCATGACTGAGATGAAGAAAGAATGAATCTTAGAGGCATGTTTGATGAGTTTGCTCCATTCTCGCTTGGTCTGAGCATCAAAGGTCACTGGTATATGCATGAGTGAAGGTACTTTTAAGGTATGAGAGTTTCAAATGAATATGTTCTTAGACATGAAAAGTCTGTATTGTCCTCTTGAGACTTCCAAGGATAGTAAGAATCAGGTCATAGTGAACATAAAGGTCTAGTATTATGCATCTATAGGTAGGAGAGTTGGATTACATCATATTTTGATGGGTCTGAAGCTCAAGAAGGGTGAGTCTACATAGTTGTGAAGATGTATATGGGTACATGAAGTGCGCTAAGATGATCACATGTATGAATCTCAAGTATTTTTGATATGCTGTACAATTGGTTACCTCATGAGTGAAAAATGAGTCTCTATACAGGTGCAGGGTGTATAAAAGAGACAGAGAATCATATCTCCATACGTATTTGGTTATGTGTTAAGACCCTATATGTGATGATTCAAGATGTTGTTCAATATGTTCTATATGGTACTCTAAAAAGTGAATGTGATATCAAAATTGCAGGAATGGTGTGTCTACTTGAAAGTGCTATGACAATGTGTGATCGTCTTTACTTCATAAGTTGCACACCCTACAGGCCTGTAGGTGTTGTTTTAGTATGGTGGTAGTCACTTTTGAAGGATATATGGTGTCTTGAATGCTTTCTAAGGATGTGAAAGTGATGGAATAGTGGAGAAGTGAGTGGTTTGGCATATTAAGTCAAGTTTGAGTCAAATCAAAGGATCAAGACCTTAAGTGAGTCTGATAAGATGCTACGGTACCATTAAAATGTAGTTTTAGGTAAGGATGATATGTAATATCCTTTCATGTTAGGGAGAGTCCATGTTTCAATCCTTGAAGGAGATCTTGGTGTATTAATGTACTAGAAGAGTAAGCCTCTTGATAACGTTGAATCTACATTTGAAAGTTAGGTTGATACTTTGTTGGTTTTCAGTGTACAATGTGGTCTACATGTATATACAGTGTGTATGATCCAAATTTGACAAGGGGAGCATGTGATTTTGCTTCTAGGAGGTGTAATTGATGACTTCAAGGCACAAAAGGTATGATGTGGGTATATTCTCCAAGTTTAATAAAATTATGGTTCATGAATGCTTTATTTCATCCAATGAGGACTATCAAGGACTAAGAATGTGGTTTAGGACCTGGATAAAGTGTTTGAGCCATATCTTTGGCTTGTGAGGAAGGTATGAAGCTTGTTTTTGTGCTTAACTACTAGATATGGTTTCCCTAAGTCTAGGGGGATTTGTGGTGTGATTTTCCATGATGTAAATGAGGCTGGAGAGCTTGTCAAAATTTGTCCTAAAACTACTGATGAGCTTGAACATGGATCTCAGTGCTAGTATGATATGAAGAGCTAGAGATGGTAATGACAATCCATGATAGTGTCTTCACAAGTTGTGTAAAAATGAAAATGAAGGTAAGGAAGATATTTTTACTCTTATACAGCATTATTAGCATGGTTAACTGGTACATGACTGTTCAGTGGTCTAATGAAGGTAAAATCATAGTTGTAAGAAATGACAACGTTATGAATGCCTAGAAGGTGGATGATGGTGTTTTAGCCCAAATAAGAGGTAAGATGATGTATTCTTCATGTTTATTGGAAATATTAGATGGTATATATGCTATTCCTGTTGGTGTGAGTCATTTTTCTACATCATCAGGTGAGTCATCTCACTTAGGCAAGATTACAGGTCTACACATCTTGTAGGGGTCATCATTGGATTCCCTTATGTGTCACTGCATTAGTGCGTCATATGCATCATTGGGGGTTAATTTCATATTATGGTAATGTAAATCCCAATTTACACTCTATTTTTCATGATTTTAGCACTAGGGGTTACTCAACACATCCTATATCTACACCCTATTTGATCTATGAGATAGAGAGAGAGTTTTGTGACTTAACGAGGTCTGCTCATTTTTCGAATCTTTGCATGCACTTTTGGTAGATGCTCACTCCTCCCAAGATCTCTTCACATTGCCATTCACACATCTGTGGATGTTCATGTTGTCCCTTGTGATCCTTACATTTCACATTTTCAAACCCTCTTTCATGGTATCAGAGCTCATGTATGGATCCATGCAACTCTTTGGCATTTTGTGCATTTTCCATCTTCTAGTGCATGATATACAGATTTCATAGTGTTTGTCATAAGGGATATTCCATTCCTGTGCTTATTAAAATTATTTGGGCCTTATACCTATGTTTAGGATTTTTTGCATTTGTCTATGAGTGTTTGTTCGTGTTCATGGTTTTCCAGACTTTGCATGCTTGTTTGGGTTCTTGTACAATTTCAGGTTACAATTTAGATCAATTTCATGTGCTAGTTTCTGTGTATTTTTCAAGGTTTTACAAAGTTTTTTTAAGGTCCAACTCAGCCCCAGCTCACCGAGTTGAGAACTAAGCTACCCCATCTCATTTTGCATGCCTTGGTTTAACTCACTAACCTATCTGCTATGCATTGTCTTTTTCAGGCTTCTGCGACTTAGGTTTTTTCATTAAACGTGCTTGGTGAATTATTAAATACCCTCATTTTTTTATATCTCAATTCTCACTTTTCATCTCGTGATCCCTCTCTACTCACATATTGACCTGATCTGATCATCCCTACCTTGGTTGAATGACTTTCCTACAACACCTCAACTCCATGGTTTTCCCTGAGCGGATTGTTCCTCGCGTTAGCTCCGTTGTTCATTGGTTCTTGGACCCTGTTCATGCCTTCAAACCCCACTGCAAAGTCTGCTCTGTTGTTTCTCCATTGTGATTTGTTTCCTATGTGAACCTTTATAACCTCCACTGCCTCTAGCTCCCTTTGTTTGCTACAGTGGATTCTCTACCGCTTTGACTAGTTCTTGCCATGTGGAGATCTATAGCTGCTTGTCAGTTACGTTGTTGGATTTGATGCCCCTAACATATCCAACCACCTTATGACACATAACATCTGACTTTCCTCTAATGATTGACCTGCTTCCTTGTGCCCGTGTCTAACTTTCCACTCTACTCAGAGACCTCACTGCGGACTCACTGACTCACCCTCTTGAGTTGCACACTTCCCCAACTCATTGACCGCTTGCCATGTGCTTAACCCATCTCTCTGGTGGAAACACCCACTCAACGGTCAACCTACCTCGGTGACCCTTCTTGACTATTGACTATGGTGCAACATTTACCACTGACCTGTTCATTTCCGAATCAATGTTCAGACCCGTTGCTCACCCCCCTCCTTTGCTGCATTGAGTTAAATCCGAGCTAGCTCGCCTCTCCACCATCTCATCGAGCTGGCTTCCCACACTACTCTTTTTTCACTCTGGACCCCTCTGGAACCCCTCCCTTCATATTTTTTCACCTTTTCCCAGCATTTAATCATTTTGTAAACATTATAGATGGGAAAATTAATAATAATTTCATTTTTCAGGGAGGGGAATTTTTTTTGGGGGGTGCTTATATGGGAGGTACCTTTTTTTGGGCCTCTATATAGGGTTATTACGATTTCTAGACCATTTTTTATTGGCTTGTCATTGTAGTGCTCTTCTTCTCCTACGGCTAGTGGATGTGCCCACAACAACCCTCTCGCAAGAGATCCTTCTTGTTTGTGCCATGAGACATTATTTTTTTTCACTTTGAGTAGTTTGGACACTGTTGTTGCTTTGTGCCCTTGTGTTTGATCGTGTGTGTTCCTCTGCTTCCATCCTAGGACTTCATTGTGGCATCCACTCTCACATGCTTTTCACCTATAGTGAGGTGAGTGGTCAACTATCTAATGTCATATGAATGCACCCTATTGTAGTCACACACTATTCAAATCCATAAACAGGGGGTTACAATTGATTCTCTCAGGTGTTATATTACTTACAGATACATTATCGGACGAGTCCAACATCTTGCATTCTTGCACCCTTATTATTGTGCACCTTACACTTACTGTTTCCATATCATGGAGGATGATCTTTCCATTCTTGAGCATCGCAGGATTGCCTTATAGCCTCCGTCTCATCTTACTGGGAGATAAAACTTTTCAAATTGGTGTGCTTCCATGGAACGCTACTTCACCCATGAGGTTCTTTCACACCTTTTTCTTGGGCCAATTCATCCACCCACTGATCATCATCATCACGAGGAATTTCTCAACACTTACGACCATGTTTTTGATCACTTAATGAAATATGTCTCCATACCTCTCCTCTTTCACGTGGCTGACTTAGAGCCTCCCCACCACATCTGGAGCATCTTTCAGTCCCTCTATGGAGACGCTTCACATACTGCCACCATTATTACTACTAATGATCCAGTGGTCTCCTCTTATTCTTTATGTGATGACATTTACACTGACTTAGACTCATTTAGTTCTTCTTCTGATGTTGAGAGTACTATAGAGGACTGTTCTTCTCCTCTCATGTTTCTAGAGAGTGTTGTCACCCCTTCCATCTCATCAGAGATTAAGCAGTCACCTTCTCAGCCTCACACCATCACTGCACCATCCTCCTTTTCGATTTCAATGTGCGAAGCCCCTTCCACTCCTCTACCTTCATTGGATGACTTATACTTGTCTGACATCACTCTTCTCTTTTTTGAGCCCCCTCATTGGGATGAGTATTTTCTTGACCTTGGTTGTCTTTTCATAGAGTCCACTTGTGATGCACCGCGGGTTCCTCATCCTTCATATAGGTGTTTTTTAGGAGTTCATCATCTCCATTATTAGAAGTGCCCCTTATGGGACTCTTATCACTTCCAATTTTCTGAAGTTCTTCATTGGTCCACCCTTGCTTATGTATCCCTTTTCTATCATGGGGGTTGTTATGCTGCCTTCGCATTACTTATACATCCTTTTTTTTGGTGTTCCCTCTTCACACTTTGATAGTTCTATGCACGTCACATTACCTTTGGTTCCTTGGCACTCCATTGCTAGACCTATGTCACACTTATATGGGCCAGATTCAGAGTTCTTCATGATGTTGCCTTTGGTTTCCTTCATAGAGTGGGTAGATTTCTAGCATGTCATTTTTATCCTTCCTAAGGGCAGACACACAGTTCGATGTGAGTGGCTCTTCTTCAGTCCAAAGGAAGAGGAATACGTCATCGAAACTCTTTTGGGATACTTCCTAGAGTTTCAGAGTTCATATCTGTCCATGGCATCTTCTTCATTCCTCTCATCTCCCTCTTCTTCTCTCTTCTTCTTATTTTCGAGAGATTTCCCTTTTGTACATGGGCACCCTTTCAAGCTTGTTTATGGCTAGGGCCCATCTTTGAAATATTTTTTAGATTAGAGAGTGTGTTTTTCTCTTGTGGTTGATGTTTTTCCCACTGGGTTTTCCTTCACTTCTTGGGATTCTTTGTTGTGCATGGGTACCTCATCAAGCTTTGTGTCGTGACCCATTTCTCTTATCTGACTTGCCGCCTCATCATAAGTTATGATGAAGAGGGGGGGGGGGTGTTCGTGTGATTCATTTTCCACATCATCAATTCATTCATCTCAATTAGGTGATATCATAGGTTTGCGTGTCTTTTAGGGATCATCATTGGATTCCCTTACACGTTAGTGCGTCATGTGCGTCATTGCGAGTTAATTTCCTATTCTAGGAATGTAACTCCCCATCTCCACTAAATTTTTCATGATTTTAGCATTGGGGGTTACTCAACACCTCCTATATGTACACCTCATTTGATCTATGAGATAGAGAGAGAGAGTTTTATGACTTAATAAGGTCTTCCTGTTTGTCGAATCTTTACATGCACTTTTGGTTGATGCTTGATCCTCTTGATATCTCTTCATGTTGTCATTTGCATGTATGTGTATGTTTGTTTCATCCCTTTTAATGCTCACCTTTTAGGTTTTTTAACCCTCTGACAGTTCCTAGGGGGAGCATGGCATTTCTATGCTTGAAAAGTGGCTAAAAATTAGGTTTTGAGTGAAATTTCAAAGTTTTTGAGCTAGAATGAGACCATTGGTTGATGTTTGTAACCAAGAGGTAATCTTATGAAGTTGAGAAAGGTGAAGAACATGTAGATACATGAATCCTTTGTCATTAATGTAAAAAGGGGGAGAATTTCAAATGGTTTTTCATCAATGACAAAGGGGGAGATTGTTGGCATGTTGTTGCATAGGTGTTTTCATTGATGAAAAATATCATTAATGAAAAATTGGATGATGGAGTAGGTTAAAAACATGCAGATGATAATTATGACATGATGATTCAAAGATATTCATGGTGATGTCAGTTGATTCAGTAAGGATGGTTTGTTCTTACAAGCCTAATTAGGTGATCTAGCTAGCTTAGGTGACAATGCATGGTGGCATGAGCTTCTTGTAAGATTGAGAAGAATGTTATCATGATGGAGAAAATTATTTGAGAGTTCTTGGGTGCTCACATGAGTTTCAGGGTGCAAATACAGGTTGGTGACCATGTTACAGGTGCTCATTTAGAGTATGTATAGATGTTAAGAGGCATGAGGTTGAGATATGGAGCTATATGAGATCATGTATGCATGTATGCAATTGTATAATGATGTAACAGGTATGTTAGGGCCATTTGGAGTGTTTCTATGATGTGTTATGAGGTTGTTTCACTTGACCCTAGCCTTTATAGTGTAAGACCCTAAAGGCTAGTTAAGAAAGTCTCAGTGGATGGAAATATTGAGAGGTATTTGTGACATGTTAATGATTGGATATGTTATTAGTATGTTTCATGGTGCTGTGGGAAAAAAATTAGGTTTCCATGATGAGAAATTTGTAAGTTATGTCAGTTTTGGTGAAATAGGGTCAAGAACAAGGTCATTTCCAGCTCAAATCGAATCTTATGATGCTCATATTTAATTGTGTGATTTGCATGGGAAATTATGGATTTCAGATATGTTTATAAATTAATTATATCAGGTTGCACAAAAATAATGAGGTTATTTCATCATTGAGTTTTTATGAAAGAATGCTAAGAAGGTAAACAACTCATTATGTGTTTAATTCCCTAGCTTGAAAGTAGTTTGAGAGATTTGCTTCCTTAGTGGAAATTTTTTATTAATATTTATTGGATGATTATTGGAACATGTAGAGGTATCCTCCAGGTTTACTAAAAGGTATGGTAGAGTTTATGGTGATGAGTGGACCCCACTCAAACAGGCCAGTTTCTGAAGAAGTTCAGTTTGGGACAAGGTTGTCCAAATGAGTTGTAAACTAAATAGATATTATGTGATGTATGTGAATTTATATTTATGTACATGATTATTTTAGATCATGATGATTTATTTAAATGGTCAAGTATGGTTCATTTATGTTGACTGGTCAAAGGACAATTTTGTGGCAGTTAGAAGCAATCTTCAGTAAAGTTGACATTACATAATCTACAGAAAGAGTTAGGAGGTGATTCAAGTATTTTTTTGAAATATAATTAATATATATTTAAAGTGATATAAGTTTTTTCTCATGATGATAATTTTTGATATGGTTTCTAGGGAATTTTGTGGACAACAATATTTTTGGCTTTTCAGGACAGAATTATTTTTTCTGAAAGATTGAGTTGGTTAGTGCATGAAATGGATTGGGTGATGCTTTATATCACCTAGAAAGTGAAGTGGGATGATTTTTTAATCCATTGAATCAATTTTTAGGTATTTAATGTATCAAGAATGGTGAAAAATAGTTGCATTTGTAAAACTACTTTTTGGGTAGCTTAATCTGGTGAAGGAAAAAGTTGATGTGGTTTGAACATATGATTGTTTCATAAGATATCAATTTTTATAAGTGTTATAAAGGTTATATAATTTCCATTTAATGGTAACATGCCATATTTTATGTGTTATTGGGTGATCTTGAGGCCAAATAGTGAAGACAGGGTATTGGAAATAAGTGTTTTGTGAAGGCAATGAGTCACTGGGCCCATTAAATAAAATAATTTAATTGGTTCATGATAATTGAAACCATGGATGATGTTTAAATGTAATTTTAAACATGTGTGGCTATTTTTAGAGCTTGAATAAAAATATTTTTACTGTTAGGATATTTTTTATCATTCCAGTGATGGGGATTTGAGGATTTTTTGTGCATGGAAGAAGGGTTTTGTGATGCAAGGGAATCAAGGAAAGAACTCAGAAAATATCCTTTTAGTCATGTATATGGAAGAAAGGGGGATGATAATAGGTCTTGGAGTCATGAAGAGGAGTAAAAAAGTGATCAAATGTTTAAAAATTATCCTTTCCCTCCTTTGTAAACTCAAAAATTTAAAACATTTAACATGATAACATGGTGTCCTAGATGGCTTATCACATGAGAAGTGAGTCCTAGGAAGTATATAAACTAATGATGTGATAAATAAATGTAATTTTGTGATATATGAGGCATGATGAATCATTATGAGTTAGTTAGGGTATGAGTAGAGAGAGAGGATGTGTTTAAATCGAGGGAGAATCAGTTGGAGCTCTCATTCCTTGAGTAAGAGGATGGAATAAGTATGTTAAATACATCATTTTGTATAATATGTATGTTTTGGTTATGGTAATAACTTTGTTTTTTTGAATTTTTGTATGATCTTACACTAGAAATTGTGTGTTGATGTATGAGACCCAAAGGATGAATAATCATGATATGATAAACACTCAAAAGTATCCTTTATGATATTGTTCATGTGGAATATGTATTCATGTGCTCTGTTCTAAAATGAATTGTTTATGAACCAAGAATGTGTTTCAAGTTATCTTAATAGAAATAATGTGTGACATTAAGAAGGATCTATTTCAATGATAACTTGAGTTTGAAACTTATTCCTGTTAATATTATGGTGTAATAATGTTGTGGAAATCATTTTTAAGGAGAATATGAGGTTCTTTGTTCTAGTATGATCAATGCATGAAAATAGTTGGGTTTGTGCCTTCATAGCTAGAAAATATTGATATTTTGTTAACATAATTGATGGATGAGAAACATGTTATATTTTTTGTGAGATATATATGTTAGTAGGTTGCAAGTGAACTAAGGAAGAAGGATCATGAGCATGCAAGATAAACCTTGAAGGAGGTGGAAACTTGATGTGTGTACCTACAGTCAAAGTATAGGAAGAACCAACTGAGAAAGGACCTTGGTGAAATTTCCAAGATTTAATGATAATAATTCCTTGTAGATAATGTGGAAAAATTCCTTCATGAAAAATTTAGGGTATTGAATTGATCTTTGGAAAAAGTCATACCAAAAACATGTTCCTTGGGTTATATAGTTGCCCACAATTAGGGTTTTAATAAAATGGTGGTTTGAAGCCCTTTAAGGACGAATTTTGAATTGAAAATTTGAAGTTAAAAAGGTGATATATTTATTAGGATAATTTGCAAAAAAATTATTAGAAATTGAGTTCATGATGATAGTTTGCAAAGGAAAACTGTGACAAGGTCCATAACCATGGTACTTAGCTAGGGTTTTGTATTTGGAGCCTTGAATGGTCGAATTTTTATTTGAAATTTGAAAGAAAACATAGAGAAAGGGTATATCTCAGGATTTTTCAATAATTTTATGATTCCATTGGGTATGTTTGGAGCTATCTTTACTAATTTTATTATCTCAGACTGTCATAGTTTTGAAAATCTAACTAAGACCCTAGAATGGTGAGATTAGTGGAAATTTTGCATAGAAACCTATATTGAAGATTTTTAACCTAGAAGGAAAAGGAAATGGGTATCTAAATTTGTATTTATTTCATCTTGAAACCATTTGGGAAGATTATTAGAATGGAATTTGTCTTAAACCGAACTTAAAAAGAGTGAAAAACACTAGAAAACAAAAGTTGGATCATTGAGAGAAGGGTAACAGTTGGAGACCTGAAATTTGAGGACCACTTTGGGGATGATGGAGAGAGACTAATGTAAATTATAACCTGCTCTAGGTGATTTTATATCATTACAACCTTGGATGGACCAAGCACCTTGTGTACAAGAACTCTTAAGGATAGTTTTGGACTCTTGAAGAAGAAGTGAACAATTTCTTGATATCTAACCATTTTTGATAACCTTGTGTTAAGAATTTTGAATAGGGTGACAAGATTGTAGGTATCCTTGGAGGAAAAAGTAAAAAACATACCTATTTGGATCTAAAACCACATAAGCTAGTGGGAGGTGTTTGAAGGTGAGAAAGGGAAAATGGAGTTACTTAAGGATTTGGGACTTGTTAGTTGATTATGCACAAAAATATGTTGTTGAAATAGGGTATGGAGTTGAGAGAGAATTTCATTGCTTGAAGGATCAATTTTTTCTAATTTTAGTTATTTTAAACTCTAGAACAAGACATTCAAAATAGTGAACCAAAGAGTATGAATGCTTTTGATTGCTAATAACATTGATAATACTTGTAGTGGAAGGTGTGACTACATCATTTTGACTAGGCTGACCTACTTGGGTCACTTATAACTATTATGATAAATTCTATGGGATGTTTTTTAAGATGTAATGGTCAATATAAAAGAGGGAAACCTACCTCTTATGAATTTAAATGAAGGAGAGATTATAAAAGCATAGTTTTGGGTGATTTTGTGAGCTAGTGGTGTGTGTGCAAGAAGTGTGACCTAGGTGTGATTGTTTTGCAGGTGTGTGAGCATGATTTTATATTTGATAAAGTGTGTGATAGGATGAATAATTACAACATGCACGTGTGCAAGAGTTTGATGCTTTGAGAAGTTAAGAAAGTGCTAATTTGAGAGATATTGAAGACCCAAGGTTTGAAAGTGTTATGATCTGAAATTGTGATCTTTATCAGCTGTGGCAGAAATAATAAATCAGATATCTTCTTCATAAGGTGGTTGAGTGGGAGCTTTATCATCTTTGGGGTTGTATATTCATGGATTTGGTGCTCCTTGTGGGGTTAGTGCCTCACTAAATTTGAAACATATCAATATAAATATTTTGTTTCAATAGGTTTATTCCCCTTAAATGTTTCCCACTTATATCTTGTGTCTTCGTGTTGATTATGTTGCTCATGGTTTACTGCATATATGGTATTTGATGTTATGGACACATTAATTAGTGGATAAGTGGTATTGTTTTTTGATTAAGTAATATGTATTTTAATTTATTTGTAAGGACTGATTCAACCCCCCTCAATCCACTGTGCATCCAAAAACTATTGCATCCCTTCTTATAATTGAACAAAAAATCACAACAAGTTCCTCGTGGAACATATTTTGGTGCCTGCATATGATTTTCTGGAGTTTTCCATGGTATGTGAGATTGTTGGTCCTGATCACCCCTAGTGTTATGATATTTACACCTTTATCCAATCTAAATCCTATCCTCTAAATATGAACTTATGCAAAAAAATATCCTTAACACAACATGTTTCACACTACACTATCCTTGTTGACACCATATATCTAAGAGGCTATGATGATATTCTCTTAATATGTCTTAACTAAGACGAAGCTATTCAGACACTAGCCAAAGTACATTCTGGTATTTATGGCACACACATTAGTGGAATGGTTCTCATAAAGAATATCTTGCATGTTGGATATTACTGACCTACCATGGAGATTGGCGTATGCAAATATGTTAAAATATGTCAAGTGCATTAAACACATGGTAATTTGATTCATGCACCTTCCCAAGCTCTACAGCCCATAAATTCACCTTGGCCTTTTTCCAAATGTGGACTTGATTTGATTGGAAAAATAAAGCACACTTCCTCAGATGACTATACCTTTATAATAACCACCACCAAATATTTCACCAAGTGTATCAAGGCTATGCCTTTTACCTATGTAACTAGGTGTAATATTTCCAAGTATTTATTCAACCATATCATCTGCTTTTTTGGTTTTACCACAGCCATTATCAATGACAATGGTACCTCATTCAAAAATAAAAATGTCAAAGTATTATCCAAAAAATATCATATCTGCCTACAATTGTCCACTCTATACTATCCTCAATGTAATGGCCAGTATGAAGCTTCAAATAATACTATCAAATCCATCTTGGAAAATACAATTGATAATTATGGACGTAACTAGAATACATAAATGTATCCTTCCCTATGGGCCTACCGTACATCTTTCTACACTCCAACGAGAGTTACACTTCCTTCCCTTCATGTGCCCCTCTAATACCTGATGTATGAGGAGGACTACTACCACACATGCCTAGCAGGGCTTGAGCTTTTAGATGAAAAACACATTCACACCTTGCATCATCTGTAAGTGTATCAAAATTTACTACATTGTAATTACAACATAAATATTAGAACTCGATAGTTCGAGATTGGAGATTTGGTCCTAAAATAAAATCAAAATAATACAATGAAGCCACATGAGAAGAAGGGAAAATTTGAACCTAATTGGTTAGGTACCTACATAATCACTGCTAAGTTTGGATCTAGAGCATACAAATTATCTGCCAAGGATGGAAAAGAGCTTAAAGAGCCTATGAATGCTATTTATCTGAAAGGTTTTATTCTTGAGATTTCAAAGAGTAAGACTTGTGTTGGGGGCATATAAGCACAAAATAGTACTTCACCTTTTCACCTTGTCTTCACTTGTGTCATTCCACCACACCTTGTGTCACGCGTTTTCCTTGTTAGGTTGTAATATCGATGGTCTTCCAATTTTGTTCACTTTCTGCCATACTTTCATTATCCTTTATCATTTGTCTTATATCACCTATGGTTTGGGAACCCCTTTTTCCTTATCCTTTGGCATGTGGTTATAAACCCAAAAACTCAAAAGATGTGTATAGCTGGTAAAAAATATTACAAAAATTAAAACATTTGAAAATACAAAAAAATTACTTAAGTCACTGTGAAAATGTTTGACAAAATATTAGTAGTTTTATGATTTATTTTGTCAATTTCATTATCTAATGGTTCTCGATCATCTTCAATTTTCAAAATAGTCATCTAACTCTTTAACCTTTGCTTGGGGGCACACTTGGCTTTAACCTTATCGAGATCAATTTAAATCATATTGCGGATCTACACCATCACTTGGGGGAATTTGAATATATCTATTATCCAATGTGGAACATGTTAGGGGTGTCTTTTGACATCGTTATTGTGAATTGTGTTACATAACTGATGCATACTTGTTAGCTTTGCTATTAATTCTTCTTGTTAGGCTGTTTGTTTGTAACTAACCTTGTTCATTGTAGGTATGTGTTAAACTTTTTTTACACTATCTCTTGTTCAAATAATTAGTTTAATTAATGTTATGTGTATTTAGAATGTTGTTGCACTTATAGAAAAATTATAGATGAATTGTTAGCATCCTAGTTTCTATATGACTTT
This sequence comes from Taxus chinensis, assembly GCA_019776745.2. Lineage (NCBI taxonomy): Eukaryota > Viridiplantae > Streptophyta > Pinopsida > Cupressales > Taxaceae > Taxus > Taxus chinensis. Next base: position 254,731,125 of record CM034148.1, on the reverse strand, counting down.
GGTGTCGATAAATCCTATTTATATTGGGTTTGTCTGACTTGATTTTTTTTACACTTTGTGTTATTGTCCTGGTTTATTTTATAAGCCATGATATTCTTTATTAATTTAACATGTGTGTGTGTGTGTGTATGTTATATTTGTTAAATTTTATTTGTCCTTGTATTAATTGTATGTACTTTGTTTATTATCATTTGTTCATCATCACATCTATAGCATCATCATACATCATCAAAATAAATGATAAGCTGTGAACATAAACATAAAGGCTAAACTATACATCACATCACATCACATCATATAATCAATATGATAATGACAATAAAATATCTCATCATCATATGAGGTGTCTAAAATTTCCATCATATACGTTAAAAAACCATCATAATGTCCATACATATAAATTTGTCTCGAACAAAATCATATACATCTTGGTATGCCACCATGGGTATTGATAAAAAATGTGTGCCTTAATTACAATCCATATATAAAAAAATTACACACATACATCATCTAACACAAGTCATCATCCATGACTCTCTCCTACACTAGGATTGCTCTGCCTATGACTCGGTGGAGGCATCTGCACTAACCTAACTAACCTCAATGGCCTCTGTGACCTTGTTGATTGAATTCCTGATCACTAGCTATACATTGGTTCTCTTTGACATAGTTCCCTATAATATCCAACCTCCATAGATGCCACTACTAGCTCTGATATCACATCACCAAGGTTGTTAGCTAGTACCACATGATGTAGAGTGTCTCTGCTATAATCTGTTGTACCTGGATCCTAAGATGATCTCTCTCATAGGTCACTTGATCCATCTTCCCTATCCTCTATTGTAACTGATACCTCAAAATAACCTACTTCGTAAACCTATGATCTAGCTTCCATTTAAGTAACTGTATAGTGATGAAAACCACATCACCTCCCAGTATAGCCCTATATCTCTACCTATAATGTGGCCACTTATAGACCACTTACTAAACCTGAAACCACTATCTATGGTGGTCCCTGTAAACCACATCCATCTCCTCCATCACCTCCCTATCCTCATGGAACCCCTGGACTAGATGGTCTAGGTGGTGATGGTGGCATCTATAAAGGTACCTACCTAGGTATTTGTATCTATATACTTAGTGCATGATGTGGAACCTAAATTAAAATCAGTTGTTGCACTTACTGTATGACTTGATGTAGCACCTACTATACTACTTGTGATAGAGGCACCTACTGAACAACCTATTCTATAGGAACATGTGTTGGCTATGCCACTGGGATATGTGCACCCTTTCCCTATCTTGTTAGTGGCCCTTGTAAAACCTGAACTTGTTGGCCCTACACTTGTGCCTGTGTTTTTTCCTGGATATATCCCCCTACCTCTACCTCCTCTTGGCACAATCTCACCCTATCTCTCATGTGTTATCAACTGTCCATCACTGCTACTACTATGCCTGCTACTAGAGCTACTTGCAGAATAGTGATCCACCTCATCATAATTTCTGCATGTATTGTAGCATAATCTACAGTCATGCCTAGATCAATCACCTGTGCATGGGCATCTCACGCCTATGGGATGAATCTAAAGAAGCTCTTCATGGCTACATGTATTTTGATATGTGGCACAAAGTCAAAATAATTGCATGCCACACATACGTATCACTAATCTCTGCATAGAATACCTTTTATGATGCCAAGTTGCTGCTGGACTCTATGTAGCCTGTACATCTCCATAATGTGGCTGCGACTACCTATGAATCCACATCTGTAGTGCATAACTCTATAACATCTTTAGCCCACTTATATAATCGATATGACTGCCATGTAACCATCCGTAACTATAAGTCATCCAATGCTTGCCTATAGAAGGTGCTGTCACCAATATGGCCTCTATGGCATGTGCCTACTATCTCCTATCCCCTATATGAAGGAACATATATTTTTTTAGTCCTCAATACCCACAATGTACATCTAATGGCTATATGGTCTCATGCCTATATTTGTAGCAGTGTAGTAAGACTCAGGATCCTCATCCCTCTATATGCTATTAGATGCAAATATTTGTATAGATGTGCAAGGAAATACTATCCCCATGCAAAAAACTCTCCCTCCATAAATATCGCCATAAATTTTATCAACCCTAGCTCAAAATGTGTCCCATTCTTATCAGGAAATAAGTATCCATTGATAAGAGAAAACAAATAAACATGTAATCAAGCTACTCTCCTGTCATCAAAACACTAGTACAAGTGTATTGTCATCCCCTCTCTGGGTATATAATCTAACAAGAATATATCCCAGATGTGACCTTGTATACGGGATACATTCCTATCATACTACTCAAAACTCCCCTTTACTGGCACCTGAAGGATCTGATACACATCCTCTAATGTCACGGTCATCTCCCTTATGGGTAACCAAAATGTCTGGATCTCACTATGCCATCTCTCCACTAGTGCAGTCAGTAAACAATGATCCACCAAAATATGTGGCAACTTTGTAATATAGCTCAATCCTAAAGTCTCCAGTCAAGAAACTAACCCCCTCTCCTCTCGCTAAGAAAAGATTCTCTAGAAATTTCCCAGATGTCCATGGCGCTCTTGCATGTCTAGTGCTAGTTCTCTATCTTGCAAAGCATCCAAAAACATAAAAAAAAATCATTTTATTCTCTTCTTAACCTCCAAAATCTTCGTAAAAATCATCTAAGGAAAATAGCACACCCTTTGGTATGCTAGCACATGGACTTTAACACTAGTGCATTCAATGCTAGCATGTCTAGTTAAATTCTAGCACATGGACGCTAGTGCATGTACTTAAATACCCGTCCTAGAGCATTCAATACACTAACTTATTTCTTTCTTTATGCTCATGCTATCTCAAATACGCTAGTGTGCGCACTTGCATGCTAACGCATTTGTCAGGTTACATTAGTGCATTTGGAAAGTGCATGTGCTAGCATTAAAATTCAACTTTCTCCTATTACAAACTAGTATTAAATGCACTCAAAATTAATTTTTTTGAGGTAATTAACGTCACACACTCATCTTCTCTTTGCCCATACTCTTAAACGCGATCAACATATTATTTTCCTTGATATTTTTGTATCATCTCTCCACTAACTCATAGCTCAAAAATATCTCAATTAGGAATAAAGGGTTTATAACAAAAATGGGTAGCGATGAATTTCAACCCTCCCACCCTTCTATTTATACCCTTTGAAACCCTAATTATTCTCGTTTCTTGGAACTTCATCTCAAGAACACTAATTTTTCTTTACCTACACATTTTCCTCTTCTCTCACACACTCACCTTATGTTTCATTGTGATTCTCACTCCTTTGAGAGGGAAATTTTCAATCACTATTTCTTCTTTCCATGGTATATCACTACTTCCTTTGGGTAAATTTGGTGTACCAAACACACACACCACTTCCTCCTTTCAACCCAAATTTTTGTTGGCTATTTTTTTATGTAGTTTTAATTGATGTCTATTTTCATTAACGAAAAAGGGATTCAAGAGTGTTTCAGTGTCTCCATGAGATGTCAATCATAGTCAAACCTGAAGGTTGATTGGTAGTGCCTAATTGTTGCTATAGTGTCTTGACATGGTCTTGAGTAGGGTGTAAGAATATATGGTCATGGCATGAGTCCCAAAGGTCTTCATGAGTTCTATCATGGTTAGTATGATGTGTAAGAGGTGTTAATGAGCATGTAAGATTCCATCATGGTTAGTTCATGTGATGACATGTGGTGAAGTAGGTTATTTTAGACCTATTCCTAGACCTAGTGCATGGTCCATGGTGGAGTAACATGAGATATGAAGTAGGGAAAACTTGGTGAATCATGGGAAAGGTTTTGTGACATGGCATAACACATATATGAGGTGTTTCAGGTTAGTATTCAATTGCTAAGTGTGTTTTTAGGGTCCTTATGGAGCAAGAAGGTGAAGACTATTCAAGAAAGAACATGTTAGTCATGGTGGTGAGAAAGATGAAAATTAATTTGAGCATGGATTAGAGATAAAATGCATAGAGGAGGTAACCATGATGTTTCATGTCAAATTTTAGGTGAAATTTGTGAAGGAATTGTAAGTTATGATCTTTTTAGTAAAATTGAGTTCTAAAGAAGGAAAAATCTAGCTCAATGGTAAACTTGTTTTGCTCACCCACCCACACGTAATTTACATGGGACCTTGTGGTTTTTAGGTATATTTTTTCATGGAGTCTATAGTTTTAAAAAAAATAATGAGTTGATTTTATCATCATGATTTTACGAACAATCGTTAACAAGCTAAGTTGGTTTAAAACCCTAGTGAAACCCTCCTCCTAGAGTAATAAGGAAGATTGTTTGGTATGGTCTCCAAAAGGTATAAAAATTAAAATTTGATGATTTGAGATTGTAAAAAAATTCTGAGCTCATTTTGGCATAGGTTTCATGTTCTAGCTATTTCAGGAAGTGAGAGAAAAACCCTAGTTTTGTGGATATTTGTAGTTCAGGGATGAGATGTAAGCTTTAGGATGAAAATTGAACTGTTCCACTATCCTTGGGAGATGTGATAGAAATAAATGAAAGGTTTAAATAAGTTAAAATGGAGAAAATGGAAGATACAAGTCCTCAAATTTAGCCTACCTTTTTTGGCCTTAAGAGCTAAAAATCTAGTCATGTGGTTTGAGGTGAGTTTGATGAAATTACATGATGAAACAGTTGTTTTTGAGAATGGAAAATTGGTATAGAGATAGCATGACATGTTGAAGTTATTTATTTGATCTAGAGTGATGGGTTTTTAGGTGAATACCTAATGGCCTAGATAACCTTATTATGCCTCTTAAGAAGTAGTGAAGGAACATGTGTGTTGGATCAGATTTCTCCACACGAGACATGCATGTTAGTAATTGAATATGTTTTTCAAGTCTCCCTTCATGTTTTCCATACTTTGGTTTATCTTAGAAGTGGTTTTGAAGGTGTTTGATCATGTTTCTCTTAATACTGGTTCTTGAGTCCTGTTTGGAAGTTTGGAGCAGTTTCAGAGATTGGATTGGTTCGAGGTCTTGTACTATGAATTGGAGCTTAAAGTGAGTTGTTACAGAAATTATATTCAAATATATTTCCATTGATATACTACTTGATCCTTGATGATGAGTTTTTCCATGTGAAATCATTCATTTTTTGGGACTGAATTCTAGGTGTTTGAAGAACTAGTTGTGCATGCTTGCTTCTTAGAGTGTTTCATGGTGAAGACAACTATTTCAATTCTCTTTATGATTTTTTGTGATGATTAGGACTTATGCATGATGTTTGTGGATCTGTTGGAGTATTGAAAAAACATCTATATGACCTCGATTTTCAATTTGTGTTCGTTGGTGCTTGAAGAGATTATTTTGGCCTTTGGATGGGTTTTGGTGCTTGTTGGAGTTGTCTTGACTCTTACCAATCTATATGGGTATTTTGAGATGTTTTGTATGATACTATTGATTAATTTTTGAGTTGGGATGACCGACCTACATGTTCATTATGAACGTAAAGATGTTTTAGAGTTAATTTATGTATATAAAACATGTTATATTTTCTTATTATGATTAGTTTTTAAGATGGGCTTGTGAGAGAGCCAAAGGAGGAAGAATATATGTGAATAGTGGTTAAGGACATAACCTCGAAGAGTGATGAATACCTGATAAGAGTTATGGATTAGATGTGCAAGGGAAATTGACCTATTCAGCCCATGAAGAAGATGAATTGAGTGAGTTAGGAGAAATATATTTTTAGAAGGGTTTGGTGTGTCTTGAGTTGAATTTGGATTACTATTAGTTTTTGAAGAAAAATATAATCAATGGTCATCTTTATTAGGTGGTTGAGTGGGTTCTTGATCACCTTAGGGCGTGATAGCCTCCTTGTATAATGGGGGTTATAATAAATAGGGGTGGGTGCTCCTTGTGAAGTGGGTGCTTCACTAAATAAATCTTGCATGATGTGTAATATTATTGCAAGTCCTTTGTTATGAGTAATATTAGTAGAGGTTTCAGTGGGGTTTCTTCCTCTTGAGGGTTTCCCACTTCATATATGGTGTTATTATGTTCTCTCTTGTCTTTTGCACTTATGGATGGTTATAACTCATTTAATAAGCTCACATATGGTTATGTATTTTGAATAGTTAATTTGAATGATGAATGTATGACATGGTAAATGAAGTAAATTTTTTCAAAGACTTATTCAACCCCCCTCTTAGTATCTATGCTTCCAACAATTGGTATCAAAGCTTGGTCCTTCTCAAGAAATTCTAACCACTTGAAGGAGATCATTGAGGCAAAAAAGGGGAAGTCATTTGAAGCTGATGTTTTAAGAAGAAAATATGAAATTACAGATTCATTAGTTTTTGGATTACAAGAACAAATTAGTGATATAGAGGTTGAGCATGGTCAAACAATCAAAATGTTGGAATCTCAAGTTAAGAGTGTGACAGAAGCTCTAAATGTCAAATTCTAAGCTTGTCTTTGGTATGAAGATGAGTTGAGTTCCTTGAAATCTTATTTAGAAGGTGCATCCAGTAGGTTGAAGATGTATGAAATATTGGAGAAGATATTTGAGGTTCTATATGGGATCTTGGACAATAAGAGGGTTGTTAGTGACAAATCAGGCCTAGGTTTAAAAGGAGAGAATATGGAGAATTGTGAAGACAATAAAGCTGGACCAAGTAATCTAGAAAATTTGAAGGAGACCAAGAATTCTGATTCAAAGAAGTCTAACCCTATTAGATAAACCAATGAAATGAGGTATGGTTCTTATTTCAATGGATATTTATATACTTGTCATGATTTTGGTCATACAGCTAGATATTGCAAGGAAAGATTCTCAAAGAATGAGTATTCATGGAATGGTGAAAGTTTCTTTAAGGATCATCGTTATTCATGTTGTGAATATGGCCATAAGGAAGCTGATTATGGGTGGAACCTAAGTGCATATCAGTCTAGAGATAGAAATGGTGTTATGTGCTACAATTGTCACAAACAAGGTCATATTTCTATATTTTTCTATTAAAAATAATATTCAAGACATAATAGCTAGTTCCAAGCTCCTAGAAGGAAAGATACAAAAATATTCAACAAGAAGGATGATACTAAGAATGAAACTAAAAAAGTATGGATTCCAAGCACAGTGAAAGAAAAACATAAAGCATCAAAGATTGTCTTGAAATCAGATAAGGAAGATGAGGGAAAGGATGATCGGTCTACAAGTTCATAAGGTATGATTACTTTGTTTGAAAGAAAATTAATAAATGAAGAGTAGCATGAGTTTTTGATAGGTTTCCAATCTATTGAAGAGAATGAGGATGTTATCATGTTTGAAAATCCATCCAAGAAATCAAGAAAGAAGAAAGAGGTGGAGTCTTTGGGCTCATTTGATGACTACATTATATTTTAGTGTCCTAAGTTGCTTTCATGTGTCTTCTTTAGGATTCTAGAATACATTCATCATCTGAAGGAAGCATGGGTGTGTTTTTAAAGATGTGTTATTATCTGGAGCTACTGAGGGAAGGTATGTTTTTATTACATCCAACGTGGAATGCTTCATGCTATTAGAAATGATTATCCAAGAAGGTTTTTGATAATAGTGTATACTATGTGTCATGTTGATACAAGTAAAATGTTTGGTTTATATGAGACTCAAAGTGAGTATAAGATGATGAGAAGATTCCCAAAAAATATGAATACATGAGGGCTTATTAAATCTTGAACACTATCAAATCAGGGTTTATAGATGTTTACAGGTGTTCACTGAGGATAACATGTAATAACAGATACCAGGGTGAAAGTGTGTTAAGAAATAAGCAATGAAGACTCAAAATCATGGAGATAGATATGTCTGATTAGACCAAGGTTTTATCCATATATTTTAAAGATATTTAAAGGTGCATTGTCATGGTGAAGGTTTATACTCAGTTTGAAATCAAAGTATGGTATGTATCTGCTCATGAAGGACACTGATTTCATTGATTTATCCCAGGTATGATTTTTCTTTCATTGATTTATGGAATCTTGATGACACAAGTAAGAAGGCTGGGTATGCATGAATGTGTCATTAATTTCCTTCTTATAAGTTAAATGAGAAAGAATGTTGATTATGAGTATACTCAAAGCTTGAAAGATCTTGTTCTTAGTTGAGTAGAGGGATGTCTGACATTGGTTATACCAAAGAAGATGGTTAAATAGGTATGTAGAAAATGAAATGTCTTGGTTTGTGATCCATCAAAGTTTATAAAGTATAAAAACATGTATCCACTAAATTCTTAGAGGGATCATAGTACATAGTTGCATTATAAGACAATTTGAGACATTATTCAAGATGGATTGGAGGCCTAGAAGTTCTCTCTGAGTATGAAGTTATATAGGGATTCAAGAGAATGCTAGAAGATTGGAAAATTCATCTAAAGAATTCTTGAATGTTTTAGAAATTTTGAATGCTCTGAGTTGGTATTTTAAGATGCAGAGGGTGCTCAAATTGAAGGATTTCTCCAAGAAGTTGTTTAAGCTATGAAGAAGATGGTTTGTAGCTTGTATGAAGATCATGATATTAGGGTGTGAGATTGGTTTGTTGCAAAGGAATCTAGAGGTAAATATGTGATGAAGAAATAAAGTGCCAAGATTGAGCTATGAAGTATGACTCTGTATAGGGTATGTTGGTTTAGAAGAGTTATTCAAAATTTACTAAAACCTAGAGTTGATCAATCCTAGAGGAAAAACATCAAGTGATCAAGGATAAGAAGTATGGAAATAGAGTATCAAGAGCTGATTTCAGTATGGTGTGTGTAGAAACCTATAATTTTGTCTACATGATTTTATTTCTAAGATAATACTAACTATCCTAGTCTCGTGTTAATTTACTACACTGCGCGAGTAAATTACCCTTTCTAACCTCTCCTATACCCCATAAACCCTGCTAATCCCTTTCTAACTAGATTCTATAAGATTTTTTCCCTTTAATTAACCTTGTTTAGGTTAATTAACCCTCTTATTGACTTTCTAAAAAATATCTCACCTTTCCAAAAAGCCACTTAGCTTCCTAAAATCTTGTTCACACCTCCAAATATGTTTTTTTGAAAATCAACTTTTTGAACCCTTTTTAGTCCCACATGCATCCAAAACATCATTTTCTAACATCTAAAAACTATAAATAGAGGCATACCCCTCCCACCTTTTCCTAAGAACACACACTCTCTCTTATTTCTGATTTAAGCCATTTTAGGTCTCTTAGAATTATTTTCATACTTTATTTGAGCTATTTGCTTGTTATTTGTTAATCCATTTCAAAGCTTTAGGTAAATGGAAGAATCCATTAATGGTGCCCTTCCATTATTAAGCTTTTGAAACATCAACAATCACAAAACTGATTGCTAGATTTTTAATAGGTTCATTTATTGATAGCTTTCATGGAGTAAAGAACTATTATAGTCATGTTTAGAGGTTGATTGTTTGTTTCAAGCTTTATATATGCATGTAAATAGGTAGATCTTGCTTATCTCTAATTTGATGGTCATTGAGTTGTTTTTTTAAAGCTTTTGGGGCTTGTTTTGTGTTCTTACCCCATTTTATAAGCTTTTGCAAACTTTTCATTGCACACATTTGGCACACGCAGTGGGACTTACTCCACTTAAAAATTTTCATTTCCATAGTCTTTTTAAAAAATATTTTCTAGACTTTACATGTCCATTTTTAATCATTTTAAAGATTTCTAGTGTTAAAAGGCTTGTCATTCACTAGATTAGTTAAGTGTTTTTTTTAGTTGATAGTTGTTTAGTTGATAGTTTTGAATAGCTTAGGTTTTTGAAGTGTGTATGATCTTCCCTCACACCTTCTAGGTGATAGTGGGAACCAAAAACACTTCCAAAACCTTATTATTTCTTTCAAATACTTTCTTTGTGCTTCATAATGTATTAAAGCTCAAAGCTGGTTAAAATAAATTCCTTTTTCACAAAAAACTTCAAGTATTTTTCATTATTTTATAAGTTGAGTTTGTTGCATTGTGTATGCTCTTCCTCCACACCTCTTTTGGTAATCTTGGGAATCAAAAGTAACATGTGAAATGTCTTTTTTATCTTTTAGAAAATTACTAACTCTTTGCATGTAGAACCAAAACTCATTTTTTGAAGAAAGGAGTTTTGAAACATAAGCCCACTAATGTGTGTTTTCATACAGGTTGCCAAATGGTGTGTTACTTAAAACCACATTAAGCTAAGAAATATTAAAAAACACACCACATACATCACACTGTATTGTAGGTTTTAGAAAAGGTTACGTCCCTATTTGCTCAACTAGAACATAACTCCTTTGGCATGACGCCTTAAGCTACAATAATGGGGGTGGTTCTAGGAATCCTAAAGTAATCCATTGCTGAGTAACCTCATGGATGAAACAAGAAGCGCTTTGCTTACCCACTTGACTAGCTTTTAAATTGTGAGTTAGAGTCAAATTTATCCGTATCATGACCCCAATGACAATACAACTGACCGCACTAGTTGTTCATGACAATAAAACTGACCCAATGACAATACATGAAGAATCTTATGATTTTTTCAGATATTTAATTTTTATGGATTTTGTGGTTTATGAGGTGGTGTAGAGACATCAAAATCTACCCCTCAATGGGTGCTAAAACTTTTTGGAAAAATAATTTGTCACAAGGGAAAATTAGGGGCTTTCACCAATGCTCTGGGACAAGCTCCCTCTGCTTAGGAATGGGGAAGCTCCATTTATTAAGAATAAGGACATATGTACCTTATTATAACCATTTATGGGTGGTCTTTCACTTGGGGATCACATGTGGATACTTCACTAAACCCGTAGCAAAGTGCTTATACAAAGTACAAGAGAGGAACTATGTGAGTGTGGAGAAGAGGGAGAAATTGGGAAGGGGTTTTACTCAACAAATAACATACAGAGCTTACTGACATAAAAGCAGGGAATTTCCAAGTTATCAAAGAGAAGACACCAATAAGTAAAGTGAAACAAAGAAAACATTTAACACCAAGTTTAGCTGCATTTTATTCATCCAAATATATAATATTTTCCTCATTGTGCAAGATTAGAATGGTTTATTGGAGTATTAGTTGAGATGGAGAGGAACATATTAAGAAAGAAATAAAAGAAAAGCAGTTTGCTAGAGAGGGGAAAAAACTGGTCTTTTGATATGATAAGAGAGCTTCCTTAAATAGCCTACTTTATGAGCATTCACATTCCTACATGACTATTCTCCTTATTTTCTAGAATAATACACTCTTCCTTATTGTAAGAAAAGTACTTTTATAAAAGTGGAAAAGAGGAAACTTAAGTTGATTTTTAAAAAAGTTAATTTTCCCAATGAAGATTTAGAAAAACTTTGGACTTCCTTTGGGAAAAACAAATTACTACATGTAAGAAAAAAATAAGGGAATAAGAACATCAATCAATAGGAAAATATCGTGAAGAATATCCTTTGATGAGATGAACTGGAGAGTTTGCAAGACTTCTAATATATGAGTTGAACTTGTGCACTTCCTCATAAACTTCTCCTTCATGGGGAATGGAGGTGTTAGAGTTAATATCTAGCCAATGTTCCACTATTCTCTGAATGATCTTTTAATTCTTGATACACCTGGGAATATTCTAGACAACATCGAATCTATATGAATTGATCTCAGCAAGTGTGTCCATGAGTACATCTTTATAATATTGCAGATTAGATAACTCACCTTTTACGATATCTTTCAAATGTTTGCAAAGCTCATATGATATTGACCCTAATAGCAATTCAAGAAACCTCATTTTGCTTAAGAAATTTTTGACTTATGATTTGATTTAACGACCCTAGTTCTGATGATCAGATCAATCCTCTATAGATTAATACAAGGCTATCATTTTCCACTCAATATTTTTTAACCAGGTGCGGGAGAAACTGTCATCTTGACTTAGGAACACTTGATTTTCACACAATGTTTCAGGGTTAACTACCCACATTTTGTGAAGAGTTGGGAGTAACTTGTTCTAGTGATCCAATTCCTCCTTAATCATAGCAAGCACACAATTTTTTGGGGTTAGCACACCAATTGTATAGATAATATATCAGATCTTAGCATACCTGCAAATAAAAGTGGCTATTCTACCAAAAGAAATATACAAAACAAGAGATATAAATCAACACCAGATTTAACGTGGTTCACCCAGTGTGGGCTACATCTACCAAGAAACAAGCCAATATATTATCCAAAGCTTTGAAAAGATATATAATTGAAGATCTAGAATCGTCTACACCTCTCAGATGTACATTAATTTCTTTCACTCAATATTTTGCTTCTTCTCCAAGAATTATCTCTCTCACAATTATCCTCACAATAATCATCAAATCATTCAATTCTCTACTTCTAAATCCTATATTTCATGATTATATAGGAATATACAAACTTAGGGCACTTAGCGATGCAATTACAATCAATAGATCTATTTTAATACTGAAAATAGATCTAATTCCCGGGAGTTAAATAAAACACTCCCGTACAGGTAACTGATGCCAGCTAGCCCTAACCGATGTTGTCTCCTCCTTGCTTGAGTGATTCCAGTCACAGGTGACCGATGTCGGTCACTCCTTAACCAATGTCGGTTACTGTATTTTCCAGCAAGTTTCATATTGTATGCTAATCCGAAGTAATTGAGCTCCATAACTCAACAATTTCCCACTTGGAGATTAAATACTACACCATACTTGTACAATTTCATTCTTGGATCCTTCCTTAGCTTTGTTTCTTCCTCTTCAAGTATCAAACTCAAAGACAAACAAAAGTGGAGTGTAGCTCCAACTTCTCCTTTGTTAATGGATTCATTAGCATATCCACGGGGTTCTCACTCGTATGCATATTTTCCATATTCAACTTCCCATCCTCTAATACCTCAAGTGAATGTGTTTTGTTCTTGAATGAAATGCTAAGTTCTTTTCCAAATGAATTGCACTCTGAATGTCACTGAAAAATTTACAATCATCTTGCTCCTTTCCTAACTCTTTCATGAACCTACTTATCCATATCATCTCCTTGCTAGCCTATGTAGTTACAACATACTCTGCCTCTTTAGTAGACAAAGCCACAACTCTTATGGATTAGTTAAATATAGCTAACTATCATCCCACCTACTTTGAAAATATATCCAGTAGTGCTCCTCCTAACATCCAGATCTCCATCCATTTCTGAATCAACATAGCCACATAAATAAATATCCGAACCTCCATTACATAACTACAGGCTAGATGTCCCTTTCAAATACATGAGTATCCATTGCATTGCTTTACAATGCTCTTTACCTGGATTGGCCATATATCTACTCACAACTCCCACTACTTGTGTAACGTCTGGTCTAGTACAAACCATAGCATATACGAGACTCCAAATCGTTGAAGCATATGGCACTCATGTCATGTATTTTACCTCCTCATGTGATGATGGACACTAATCTTTGATCAATTTTAAGCATCCATCCATAGTTTTACTAACAGGTTTTGAATTATGCATCTTGAACCTTTCTAACACCTTGTAGATATAATCCTCCTGAGACAAATACAATTTCTCTTTCTTCCTATCGTTGTGTATTTGCATGCCAATGATTCTTTTGTAGCTCCTAACTCCTTCATAACAAATGTGTGAGCTAGCTTTCCCTTAAGCTCACCAATGTCATGCATACTAGATCCTGCAATAAGCATATCATCCACATATAGTAACAAAATAATATAGCTCCCATTTTCAATCTTTTTGAAATAAACACAATGGTCAGATTCACATCTCAAATAACCATGCTCATGCATGAAACTATCAAACCTCATGTACTATTGCCTTGGAGCTTGCTTGACCCCATCTAGAATCTTTTTCAACCTGCACACTAATTTCTCCTTACCCTTGACTTCATACCCAAGCGTCTATTGCATATAAATATTTTCATCTAAATCACCATGAAGAAATATCGTCTTCACATCTAGTTGATCTTAATGCAAATCATGTACTACAACTAAACTCAATACAGTATAAATAAAAGTCATCTTTACAGTAAGAGAAAATATTTCACCAAATTCAATACCTACTTTCTATGCAAATCCCTTTATTACAAGCCTTGCCTTGTACTTGTTAGTGTAAAATCAGAGCACCCCCCAAATGAGTTATGGATCTACTTTTCTAAGGTAGACTCATTTGGTGTGATTTTCATAACATTGAACTTCCCAAAGGTGTGGGACCTTGTGAATGGGAAAGCTCTCCAGAGAAGGTTGGTTCCTCTTCCTAAACTACCTACCATAAGCTATTCCAGTGCAAGCAAGCTAATCTAATTCTAATCTAACTTCCAAGGAGACAAGGAGAGAGAGAAAACTAAAAAAATAGAGCCTACACTAAAACGGTGATACACCAGCAAAGGAAGTGAGATATTCTGTCGAGGGAGAAAGAAAGAGAGAAAATGGAGATGAGGGACGTAAGACAGAAGTGACATGGCCCAGAGATTCAAATTCACCATTAAAATCCATGAAACACAACATCCTACACCTACAAACATGAAATACATGCACGAAAAAACAAATCTAGAAGGGAGAGGCACCAAGAAACAACAAAACGATGCAAAGGGTTGAAGAACACCACAAAAACATGTTTTTATTGCTCTAGAAGGTGCACCAACCATTACATTTCTAGAATATATGCACAACTACATTTTTCAGGCATGGGAGAAGGTTCGCTACTCAAAAATGGCATTGAGAAATTTTTTTGATAGAGTTTCTCTATGCCTAAAATGTCTCTCCTTTTCAAAATGAGAAGTGTTACAATATATAGAAAGAATAAGAGAGAGAAGAGGGAAAAAATTGAATCCTGCTTCAACCACCCCAAGATATGCATCGAATCCCACTTTGAAATCTCAACCAATGAATATTAATGCCTTCTAAAAATTCGCCCACAATATGTCACTTCTGGTTTCCCAGCGGATTGAATCGAATTAGATTTGGTAGTTGAAGAGATTGGATTTTGCATTAATGGCCTGGAATACTCTTCTTCATTTTTTACCCACCAGGTCCTAAAAAATGATTTTTAATCCTTTCATGGCGTAGAGAACATCAAGACACTTCCAACAGTGTCAGATTCACAATATTTCGAGCTCTGATTCGAAATATATGCCCCTTCAAAGTTTGTATCGGGTCTATACAGGAGGGTGGGAAAACAACTTAAAAAATGGGTCCCCTTTGATATGGGACATGGGGCAGTCAGATTAGAGAAAAAATTGGGCTCGTGGGTCTGTAATTTATCTTTTCCCCTTTTCGTGAAACTTAAAACTCAGAAAACCCCCACGGCCGCGAAGCTCTGCCTTTTGACTCTACTTAACAATTTTCCCCTACCTCCGTTTCATCCTAAGACACATGGAGATGCAGCACCTGTTTTAGCTTCTCTTTTTTATTGCATAGGGTCGTTTAAACTTTCACAAGCCCCATCATTCCATTGTAGAGTCTCCCTGCAACCTTGTTTGTCGTCCTGAGATGTGAGCTTGTAGGTCTGAGTCGTTTCCTTCATAATTTCCTTATGTGCAGGAGTTGTCTTGACCAAATTTTTCGGGGGAAAAATTTGGGATAACAATTTGGCAACTCACACGAACATCTTCCTACTAGATGAAGAGACTAGTGGCCTTGGATCATCCATTGGGCACAGAGTTAAGAATGATGGTCTGACACTAATCCTTCTTATAAAATGGACTCCCCAACTCCCCACACTTTTTTGACCTCTGATTCACTTGGAAACCTACTAAAACTTGAATTTGAACTTCATCAAAAGCCAAATGAATGTATTATGCAAGAGCAATACAACAACACAAAAAACTATGTATAAAATGAAAATCATACATGCTCTAAATGGAACATGCAGAGTGTGCAAAAGAACTTCTTCTGCTGAAAACAAACCTACCTACTCCACTCTAACCAAGAGCAAAGGGAACTCAAACAAAACCTACAACTAGTAGGGAGAAATAGCTTCCCTTCCTCAAAAATGGCAGCCATGCAACTGATTTGGCACTGCACATGGCTGGTTGGATGAGTGAAAAAATCACTAGAAGCTGATCTTCCACCCAAATCACCAAAGTATCAACTGAAGACAAAACTAATACCTCTTTTAGTTGCTCTGAATTTGGATTGAAGAGGTATGACAGCTAATCCTTGGTGCTTTGTAGCTCATCCTCATGCCTTGAAATGGGCATGACTGGTTCTAGTTTCTCCTTTGGCTCTAATGAAGCCAAGTACCTAACTGAGCATGGTCTGATCTTTTGGATATGCCCATTTCTCTAAAATTCAACTCCAAAAATGGAGTCTTCTTGTGGACCTTCTTGAGTGGATGGTGTGAGGGAGATGATGACATCCTCCTGCCTTTTCTCTTCCTCCTCCTTTGAAGAACATGGAAGATCAAGATCTTCCACCCTTGGTTCCAGAGGGCCATTGTGAGATGGAGGTTGTTGTCCTTGGATGTTCTCCTTCATGGCAGCACGTTAGTGTGCTTGGAAGGTTGAAGATGGAGGAAAAAATGAAGTTATCTCCTCAGGCTCCTCTTCATTAAAGCAATCTTCCAAGTCTGAGAGGCAGTCCACCTCCTTATTATCCTGTTGCATGTGCTCTACCTCCTCCATGGTTCTTTCCTGATCTGCAACTTGATCATCATGGCTCCCTTCACTTTCAAACATGAAGTTTGAAATATCAAACTCTTCTTCAACATCAGAGCTTGAAGGGGATGAAGTGGGAGGAAGAATTAAAGGTTCTTTTGTAGCCTACTCCACACTCAGGGCCTCTGAAACTATATGGTCCTCCTCCTCTACTGCAAATTCAAAATCAGCCACCACTGGCTCTTCAAATTTGACCTCCTTTATTGGCTTTACCATCAAGGGGATATTTTTAAACCCAAATTTAGTAGCCCAACTCATCAAATTGTCTGTTATTTATTTTCTATTGGGTTCCTCTTCTTGTTGTTCTTGATTGGATTCTTGAGTATCTTCCCAACATGGACTTGGGAAAGTAAGAGGAGTGGTAGGTTGGGGTTCAAACATCTTTGCAATTGTTTGTGGTGGGGAGGGAGGTGGAACTTCTTGTTTGTTCGTAGGGGATGAATGTTTGGAAGGGAAAAGGGAAGAAGAATTGAAATGGGATGGAAGACTAGGGGACGAAGAAATGGATTTCACACTTGGGGCAGCATACAATGGGAAGCTTGGAAATTGAAGCTCAAATTGAGATGGTGATGCTTGAGGAGTGGAGAGAAAATTACCATATAATGGTGTAGGATTTACCCATTGAAAAGGTTTCTTAACACCAAATTCATAGGCCTCGATCTCCTTAGTCCATTGTGCAAGTTGGGGCAACATTTCAACCATGAATTATAGCTTCTCCTGAGGGCTGTAATGTCTTGGAAAAGGGCCTTCCCATGGACAAGGTGTCCTGTAACCAATCTTGAATGCCTTCATTTTTGCTATGCCCCTTGACTGAACCATGTCAGCCTCCATTTTTTGAATCTTCTCCAGTAGACCAACATCCTCTGCATAACTATCACCATTATATGCGTCCCCTTGTCCTTGATAAGCTTCATAGTCAAACTAGTTTTGACACTGCTCATATGGGTAAGCATAATGGTCCTAGATCTGATTATAATACTGATATGGAGGAGTTAGGAAATACATTGGAGGTGGAATGTATTGTTGTAAGTGTGAGTTCCATGAAGGGAATGAAGTCATGATTTCACAACTTAATGAAATGGGAGAAAATGAAAGAGATGGAAGAAGAAAATGGATGAAATGAGTGGAAATGGATGGAAAAGGTCTGTAACTCAGAGAATGGGTTTTTGACTAGATGGAGTCGCCAGATGTGCCTGAAAGTGCCTTCAAAGGCTGAAATCTTCACCAAGAGCACATCGAACCTAATGAAGTGAAGTGGTAAGGTGCTTCAGACCTGTCCCACTGGGTGTGCCAAAAATATTAGTGTGAAATCACAACACCCCCAAATGAGCTCTAAAAATATGCTTTTCTAAGGCAGACTCATTTGGTGTGATTTACATAACATTGGATCATTCCCCAAGCTATGGGACTTGCAAATGGGAATGATCCTCTAGAGAAGCCTGGTTCCTCTTCCTAATCCTCGCACTAAACTACTTATAAGGAAGGAAATGTGACTATCTACTCCTAATCTAACAATTCCAAGGGACCAAGGAGAGAGAGAGCATGAAAATAAAAAAATCCTACACTACAGAGGTGATAGCACCGAGAAAGGGGAACAAGGTATTATGTTGAGGGAGAAAGAAACAAAGAAAATGGAGATGAGGGAGGTCAGACATAAGTGACACGGTCCAGATCTTCAAATTCACCACTAAACTCCATGAAAAACAACATCCTGTACTTGTAAATGTGAAATACATGCACAAAAAAACAAATCTGGAAGGGAGAGGCATGAGGAAACAACAAAATGATGCAAATGGTTGAAGAACACCACAAAAACACGTTTTTATTGCTTTAGAAGGTGCACAAACCATAACATTTCTAGAATAGAGGCACAAATACATTTTCCAGGCATGGGAGAAGTTTCACCGCTCAAAAATGGCATCGAGAAACAAATTTGACATATTTTCTTATGCCCAGAATGTCTCTCCTTTTCAAAATGAGAAGTGTTACAATATATAGAAAGAATAAGATAGAGATAAGAGGGAAAAAATCAAATCCTACTTCAACCACCCTGAGATATGTATTGAATCCCACTTTGAAAGCTCAACCACTGAATATCAATGCCTTCTACAAATTCACCCACAATATGCCACTTCTGGTTTCCCAGCGGATTGAATCGAATCAAATCCAGTAGTTGAAGAGATTGGATTTTACGTTAATGGCTTGGAAGATTATTCTTCATTTTTTACCTACCAGGTACTGAAAAATGATTTTTAATCCTTTTATGGCGTAGAGGAAGTTGAGATGCTTCCAACGGTGTAAGATTTACAATATTTTTGAGCCCTAAGTCGAAAGATATGCCCCTTCAAAGTTTGTATCGGTTTCATACAAGAGGGCAGAAAAATAGCTTGAAAAATGGGTCCCCTTTGATATGGGACATGTGGTAGTCAGATTAGAGAAAAAATTGGGCTCGTGGGTCCGTAATTTATCTTTTCCCCTTTTCACAAAATGTAAAACTTAGAAAACCCCCACGGCCCCGAAGTTCCACCTTTTGACTCTGCTTGACCATTTTCCCCTACCTTTGTTTCATCATGAGACATGTGGAGATGTGACACTTGTTTGAGCTTCTCTTTTTTGCTCACACATGATCGTTTAAACTTTCACAGGCCCCTCCATTCCATTGTAGAGTCTCTCTGCAACCTTGTATGTCATCCTAGAATGTGCGCTTGCGGGTCTGAGTCGTTTCCTTCATATTTTCCTTATGTGCAGGAGTTGTCTTGACCAAATTTACTGGGGGGAAATTTGGGATAACAGTACCTTTTCTTTCCACCCTCTTCTTCCTTGATCATGTAAACCCACTTGTTCTACAATTTTCTCTTTCCTACTATAATTTAACCAAATCTCAAGTCTTGTTTTATTCCAAAGATTTCATCTCCTCATCCATGCCATGCTCCCACTAGAACGTGAATTTTATCCTACATTTTTCTTCAAATGTTTCTGGTTCACCAATTAGTCAATAATAGATAAAATAGAGGTGTAAATATTTCTAGAAGTTTACTTACTCTTTTTGACCTTCTCACAGGGAGTTTGGGGTACCGGAGGCTCATTCTGAAATTCCTAGAAATTAGTATCGAAATTCTGATCAGTGACTGATGATGGTCACCTATAACCGACGTTGGTTTGGCTAACCAATGTTGATTCAGGATCCTCTATAGCTAATAACGGTTCATCTGACCGATGTTGTTCAAGGGGTCTAACTGACACACAGTTACTATGCAACCCTGTAGGTTGTTACTTTTAAACACTGAGAGTTCATTTTTCATTCAATAAACTTCTCAATTGGTCTCATCCTTTGGTACCAAAATTTGATCCTTATACATTCTCTTTTTCATTCCATTCAATATCATGAATCCTAATAATCTTTATAATTCTCTAAATCCCAAAAACGGAAATCTGAAATCACCAGATCCATAACCAATGAAAGTGCACCTCTTGGATTTTGCATCCAATTTTTTTCTATTTTCCTTATCAACATGTACAAAAGCTTTTGAACTAAAAAATTTAAGAAAAGAAAGATCTACCTCTTTTCTGGCCCAATGCTTCCTCTGGTATTGCACCATCTAGTGAACTTGAAGGCCACGGTTAATCAAATAAATTTTTGTAACTATTGCTTCTGCCCAAAACTGCAAAGGCAATCCAGATATGTATCCTCATACTTCTAGCTCATGTCCATGATTGTCTTATTCATTCTTTCTTGCAACACCATTCTTTTGTGGTGTTCTTAGAACCATCCTTTCTCTACATATTCCATTCGATGAACAATAATAATTGAAATATCTTACTACAATATTCACCACCATTGTCAGATATAAGACACTTTAACTTTGAATTTGATTCATACTCAACAAGAGCTTTCCATATTTTTAAAAGTTTCAAAAACATTAGAGATTATGTTTAATACAATAAACCCATACCTTTATTTTAACATCATCAATGAAAGTAACATAATATTGGGATCCTCCATGAGAAGCTACTTGAGCTGTTCCCCACACATCTGAGTGTACAAGCTCCAATTTCTGCTCCTTTTTAGTTGCCCCAACTTTGAGAAATTTCACTATCTTTTTCTTTCCAAAGATACAATGATCACAGAAATTAAGATCCAAATTTTTCAAATCTGATAACTTACCCTTAGCCTTTAATATCTGCATTCCTTTTTTACTTATATGGCCTAACCGATTATGCGACATGCATGCATATGAAATCTGAAGTACATAATGTAAAAAGGAATCAATAATACAGGTAGATAAATATAATGTTCCTAACTTCTTACCTCTTGCCACAAAAAAATCACCCTTGGTAACTTTCCAAGAGTCTATTGTAAATGTAACCATGCAACAAGACTTCACCTAGTTGTCCTGCAAAAATAAGATTCCTCTTGAGGATTGTCACATGTCATCACATCTTTCAATACCCATGTATTTCCATTCTGTAATTTTAGATGAACTTCCCCTTTACTCAGTAATATTACAAGGTTCATCATCACCCAAATAGATATGCCCAAAATTGCCCTGGACATAATTTCTGAAATAAGGAATTGCATGGAAAGAACCTCATGAATCTAAAACCCATGATTCAATTCTACTATCTAAAGAAAGAATAAGAGCATCTTGCATTACCTCTGCTGCAACAAGATTTACCTCTTTACCTTTTTTTGGATGTTAGTTTTCATTATTTCCTTTGACCAAAAATATTTCTTTGCATGTCCTTTCTTTCCACATTTCCAACAAGTAATTCCCTTACCTCTGGATTTAGATCTTCTATCCCTTGACTTTGATTTCCCATTACTCTTAATCTTGGATCTCTCCTTCTACCTGCCCCTGCTTTCTACATTCAAAGCATTTCCAGATGATGTTTCCTCTGTACTTTTCCTGCGAATTTCTTCATTCAAGATTATAATAGCCACATCATCAAAATTTAAAATATTATTAGCAAATGTTGTATTACTAACAGCCATTACCAAGTTGTCCCAACTATCAGGCAAAGAACATAAGAATAAAAGTGTTTTTACTTCATCATCAAATGGTATATGAAACTGATTTTAACTAATTTACAATAGATCAGAAATCATTCAAATGACTAGAGGCAAATTCACCTTCGTGCATCTTAGAACTAAAAAGTTTCTTCATCAAATAAACTTTATTTGAAGCACTAGGTTTTTCATATAAATTAGCAAGAGATTTCATTAAGTCTACTGTAGAATCCGCTTCTGTAATATTGGAAGCCACAGGATGCTGTCAGGCTCAATCTTATAAATCCCAAAGCCTTTTTGTGAAGAATCTTCCATTCTTCATCAATCATCTTTGTAGGTCTATACTTCTCATCCAATGGTAAATACAAATCTCTCTGATACAGATAATCCTCAATCTGCATCTTCCATAATTGATAATTTCTATCGTCAAACTTCTTTACCTTGTATTTATTATCTTCTATCATTGTTGTAGCTCCCACTCAATCAGAAAACCCTCTGTGAGTAAATCTTTCAACATACAAAACCCTCAAACAAGGCTCCGATACCAGTTGTTGGGGTTAGCACACTGGTTGTATAGACAATATATCAGATCTAAGCATACATGCAAATAAAAGTGGATATTCTACCAGAAGAATTATAAAAACAATAGACATAAATCAACACTAGATTTAACGTGGTTCACCCAATGTGGGCTACGTCCACAAAAAAACAAGCCATCATTCTATCATACCATAGCTTTGACAAGATAAGTGATAAAATGAAAACGATTTATAATCTTCCACATCTCTCAGAGCAATGTTCAGTGCTTTAGGGGGGCGGTCCTCAACCCAACCAGGGCAGTTCCTTATTCACCAAGAATTGCTCTCTTACACAATTATCTTGTAATTATGATCAAGTCCTCTCCTCTAAAGCCCTAGCTCTATGTTTTAAATAGTCATTTAAGACTTTAGGGTACTTAGCCATGGGAATTACATTTATTAAATCTATTCCAATGTTAAGAAATAGGTAATAAAACCTGAGAGTTAATTAAAATCTCGTTGCATAGGTAACCGATGCCTGTTCTGCCCAACCGTCGCCGATTCCAACTTTCTCTGACCAATGATGGTCACACTCTAACCGATTGCCGATCTAGGTCCTAACCGATGTCGGTTACTGTATTTTCATACTTATTGCAAGTTCTAACTACATGCTAAAAAAGTGAGTAATTTAGCTCCATACTCAACATTATCTACTTAGGTGTGCTCCATGAATATACATTCTTTGATTTGAGGAGTTGAAAGCATACTTCTATCTTGAATGTTAGCATATTCTAATCAGTTTACACTACAAATATGCACTTGCAATTATCTGTTGCAATCTTTAAGGATATCCAAAATGAACTTGCAACCTATTTTGAGGATGCCAATAGTTGTGCTATATGTAGTTTTTCGATCTTGTTTGGGCTTTCTTGTTCCCTGTGCCTGCACACTTAAAAAAACTAGTTAGAAAATATGGGGTAACCTATTTTCATTCTCATCCTTCTGAATTTTCTTCTTCTCCAAGAATTCTGCTTCTCACAATGGAGGCTCAGATGTTGTCGAGTGATAGTGACATTCTAGTACTTGTGATTCCTAGCTTTGATGTCCTTCTCATACCTCTCATTTGTAATTTTTTAACAAATTCATAAATGTTAAAAATGTAAGTACGTGGTTAGAGAGTAACTCGAAGCTCTAACAGTCAGTCTTCTTTGTTTGTCAATACGTGCCTCAGAGGTAGAAAGAAGCATGAAGATGATGAAGATGCAAGAAATGAGCGTGGGGGAACCAACTCATCCAAGAAATAATGGGTTTCCTCTCTCCTCATTCATTTACAACTCTATCCATATGCATTTTATTTTATTGTACACATGAGTTAGATCCCATGACTTGTGTGGAAAACATTGAAATATCATTTCTTGATGAATAAATGAAATTAAACTTTGTAATTGAGTTGTCTATTTCCTTTATATTTTGATTATTATACTACATGAGAGTAATCGTGGAATGAACTAAGTAACTCAAAACATTCACACATAAGAAATAACAAGAATTAATTCACTTGTACTTGAAAACTGTACTTTTCTGAATGCAAACAACAACTATATTCGTTGTTCAGGGTCCAATTTTTGACATCTAGGGCTTCTCACGCCTTCATCACGGTTTGAGCACTAGTCTTTCGAGGCTTCTACATTTCTTTGCTGAAAGTGACACTTGGAATGGCAGCATATGTGAGGTGTTGCACCATGTAATAGCACACATAGCTTCGTTTTTGCTTTTCATCCTTCCCATAAATGACTATCTTCTAGCAATAGAAACAATTTACTACCCATACCCAATGATTGACTCAAAATGGTCACCAATTCTCATAATGTACGAGGATTTTCATTGTCTTAGCTTTGGCCATGGTACACTAGAGGTTGTTAATGAGCTCCTATACCCATGGGAAGACCATATCTAAAAAAGATGATGAGGCATGAGCTGTGGGGCTACCAGCATGGGACACTGGAAAACTTACAACTGTGTAAAATTCATTTAGATAAGCCCTAGTGGTATACTGTTCCTGCATGAAATGAATATTGTGATAAAACAATGACTGACTGAAATGATAGTATGTAATTACGTGTAAGCATGAAGAAGAGGGGGGGAGAATAGAAATGCCCCCTAGCATGTGTGTATAAAATGAAGCTCATTTATATATGACTCCTAAACAATCAAGAATGAACAAACCATAAAGAAAAAGTGTGTCATGAGGAAATGTTGTGATAGTGTACGTTTGATAAATAGATCAATGAAGCATATAGCGTAGAGATGGAGCAAGGTTTATATCGTAGCAAATCCCTCATCAATCTTGTAAGAATAAGAATGTGTCATCAGGAGGTGAGGTGAGACATATCACCTACCAAAGATAAAGAGGGCATGGAGTGGTGCAAGCATGTGAAGTGGAAGCAACATGAGTGTATGAACAATGTACATGTTCACTACAAAAGCCGAGTATAACGGCACTATTGTTGGACATGAGTCAGTATGGATTTGACACATACTTTACAAGTATGGATATTTATAGACCCAACCCACAAAAATTTTGTGTGACAATTAGAGATACGAAGAGCACATTGAAATTCACATGTGCTATATTTAGAAACTATTACAAGACAAGGTTGTTAATTTTAAATTCTACTAAATAAAAGATCATATTACAATATATTCACACATCCCTTGCTCGAGAAAACACTTTTTCAACTTTTCAAACTTTTGGGAACCAAATAAAGTATCATTAAGGGGGAATTTTTCAATGATTCCTCTGTCCTTTCCCTTCATTGAACTACATCTTAAAGGGGATGTCATTGTATTAAAGTAATTGTTATCCAAAATTCACTTCCTAAAGTAATTTTTATAACTTACATAATTTCTTCAGCCTTGAGCAAGAAAAAAAGGTTCGAGGCTAAAATCAGGTTTTGAGGGATCCCTTGACTTTTCTATAACTTCCCTATCCATAGAAAAATCCAAAGATTTAATGAAAATTTGCAAAAAATTTAGAGAAATGGGGAAAAGGCCTATTTTAGTGCATTACGGGTCTAGGGGCTATGAGTGGAATAATACAGATGGAACTAGGGTTCTTCATCGTCGACCTGTTCAGAAATGATAAGGAAGGAGGCAATGTATTCATAGATAAAGTCAGAGTTCTGACATCCCAGCGACACAAGTTCCATCGGGCCACAAATTCCCTGCAAATCATGATTTACCTCTGATTTAGCAAAGGAATGCAGAAGTGGATTCAATGTATTATGGAAAAGGAAGAAGTTCGTGAGCCCAGGTGGTCCAAATACTTAAATAACCACACAGAGAAATGTGGAAAAAGCGGAATATTTTTTCCTCGGTCCGCATGACAATTGGGGCAAAAGTACCTGAAATCAATCGCTACACTCAAAGAAATGTGGATATTTCTAGAGTCAACGGCCCACTTGGCCCAGTCAACAATGGACACGCAGGAACACAGTCGGTTGATGCAGAGAAAGGATTCATCCGCAGGGACGTGAAATCCTGCAAACCCAATGCATATCGAAGGAATCAGAGTACGATGCAAATAAGGTGGAATTTGGAGGCCCAAGTGGCCCTTGTACCCCAGTGCCATGAGTTCTCCAAAAATCGCAATACTTGCATATCAAAGTGAAGGGGGGTAAAATTCCAGTATTGCGGATTATGAGAGCCCACGTGGAACACCCTAACCCTAAACTTCAAACGGGTATAACTTTTGACCCGAAGCTCTAATTTTGACAAAATTGGACTTTTCATAAAGTTCTCGACATCCTCTATGCCAAAACAATGGATTTACTATTTTTAGTAAGGGTAGGTGGGTGAAAATAAAAGAAACATATCCATCTCAAAAAATTAAATGTTCGGTACCGTAAAATGTAAGAAATCCCTGGCAAACTCAAAATTGTTGCTCACACTCAAAGGGTCATAACTTGAGAAAATTTTAACGGATTTTAAAAAAATTGGTCTCCTTGGAATCATGATTCCAAGCCTAATGCACATATAAATCAAGAAATGTAGAAATTTTATGAAGTTTTGATGGTGATTTTAAGGAAAACGAGGTCCAAGTTCAGAACAATGATTGTTGAAAATTGGTTAGAGAAGCATTTAATGAGCGTGGGAAATCATTCTTCACTACTGCAAGTTATGGGGAACCTTGGGATTGCTTCTGCGGGTCCAAAACTACCAAAAAAACTCATTTATCCATGACATGACAATTGATGGGAAAGGGACTTTTGGGAATTGCATCCCCTCTCTCTCTCTCTCTTCTAAATTCTATAAATTGAAGTGTTGGGTTCATTCTAGAAGAGGGATTGTTTTTGAGTAGTAAAAAATCTGTCATTTTGGTTTTGTGAAGCCAATGTGTTGCAAGCCTTTATAATGAACTCCTTGCATGGTGATCCATGCCTTTATCCTTTGTAATAGTTTGGACTGTGCATATTAATGAAGCAATAGATGCAAGTTTGTGGATGTATCTTCCCTTGTTGTGTTTGTTTGCATTCTCCTTGCCTCTCTAATCTTATTGCATATGTTTTTGTCTACTCTATGATCTTGCAGGGATTCATTATTATTGTGTATGTATGAAAATATTGTTGTGAATGTTATTATTATACTGTGGAGAACTATCATCACCCTCTCAAATTTGTATCTTGCTTCCATTTACACACATTGGAGATTGTTCTCATTCCCTTTCTTTTGGTGTATCACCTTTGTAGTGTAGTTTTACTTCATTTGCATGTTATTTCTCTCTCCCTGGTCCCTTGTAAAATTGTAGGATAGAGATAGTTAGTAGTTTCATCTGCAGTAGAATTAGTTTACAGGTAGTTATTAGGAGGAAGAACCAGCTTTCTCTAGAGGTCTATCTCAAGTAGCAAGTCCCACAACTTGGAGATAGTACCCATGTTACCCAGTCACACCCTTAACTTAAGGACACACACTTGTGCAAATCGGAGGGTATTTTGATTTGGTGATAATAGTTCTGGAATGCCCAGTGGGAGGGAAGAATTTTTTATTTTAGTCGCATCAAGTTTGATGTGCTCTTTTTATGAAATTCCATCTTGTAAGAGGCTTTTAAATAGCACATCTGGTGACTCCAAAAGGGCATAATCCACTAGTTTTAGTTGTCCAAGCTTGGCAGATTTACGACAAGAATTCCAAACAAGTTCAAGAACTAGAGAGGAAGGAATATTTGAATACTTGCAGCTATCTTCGGGTAGAGGAAGAAGGGGAAGAAGAGCTCAAAGGTATCCATCTCCACTGAATATAACACTATCAACACCTCCACCTGGTAGGCCTTTTATCCAATCAACCAGAGTTCTTAGACTAATCATAATGGCACATCTACAATAACCACCTCAAGGGCCACCCCATCCTTATGTAAATTTCACTGGCAGCAGTCCACTTACTCTCAATGCACAAAATCCAATTCCAATTGTTGCATTAAATAGCATTCCATATTTTACTAGAGAGAACCATACAACTCTGAATGACCCCATCCTAGACATCGCAAATGTTTGTGTAATTCATGAAATTTCTAAAATGGACGTTGTTGTTAAATTGTTAAACATCCTCCTTTAAGGGTAAAGCTTTGCAATGGTTCAGTAGTCTAACAGTAGGATCTATCTAGAATTGGGACCATTTGTGCATAGCTCTTCACAATCAATTTGGGGGGAAGGTAGACAACTTATCTCTATTGGAACAACTAACCACAATCAAGAGAGCACCAAATGAGCAGATGGTTGATTTCAACTTCAAGTTTCAAAGGACATGGGATAGAATTCCTCTTGCTGTGAGACCAGCAGCTGAAGGTGCCTTTCTATACTTCCTAAAATCTCTAAATTCATATATTGTAATGATGATACAATCCATGGGAGGTAAAACTTAACCCATAGCTTATAGTATTACCATTAAATCTTAAAATTGTTTGAATCAAGCTAGAAAACTTTCACCTAGGCCATCCATGCATCTTTATATAGAATTAGGAAGTCCAAGCACAAGTCAAACACCTACATTAGCTCACATTCCTTCCCCAAAAAATTAGAGCTCCACTGAAGCTTTTACCTTATCTTCTAGTACCTCAAATGAGCTCCAAGAAGTCATGAAGTCAATTACAAAACTTAGGAAATGAGTTGGTGACAATTAAGAGGCAGCAAGCTCAAAATTTCAGGTCATATCAGCCTCAAACCCACCCAATAGGCCTCCATATCAGCCTAATAGGAAACCCATTCAAACTGTAAGGAAGAATCAAACAAAACCTCCTACTAATAGGCCATTCCATCCTTAGAATCCTAATGTTTCATCCACATCTAGATCCTTGGTACCAGTGCAAAATAACATAGCTCAAGAATATGATTGGTGCTTCTCATGTAATCAACCTCATAACCAGTCAATGTGTTTCAATGGTTCTTTGAATCAAGCTCTTATGGTGACAACAATAGGCATGGAACATGGGAAAAGTCAAGAAGATAATCAACAGTCAGAAACTCAGTAAGAGGCACCTCCAAATGAAACCACACTTGTTAATTGGCAAGTTGAGGATTTTTGTGGTATAAATCTAGTCCCTTCTCAAAGTGTATCAGCTAATACATGGTCTAATAAGAGAAATATAGGAGAGGTACATTCATCCAATTTAAATGATCCATAGCCCTCTATCACCCAACAAGTTATTTGCAACCAAAATGCATCTCCCAATGTGCAAGGTCAGCCCAAGCCACCTTCTAGACCAGGTCAAGTGCTGGTTATAACAGCCCATGTGTAAGAAAAAATGTGCAAAGAAAGGGACAGCAAAGAGATAGGTCATCTCCATTCAACATCATTGAGCAGACGAAGAAAATGAATATAAACATCTCAATGTGGTAGTCATTATCTATCTCGGGACAAAGAGACCTATTACAAGTTGCTATGGTGAATTGTTCGGCATCGAATCAACTATCCAAAGAGAAAGATAAGGTACTCACCAATGCAACTCAACAAGGAGGAAATCAAGGAGGCCAACAAGGTAAAAATTTGAAACCCCCACCATTTTATATCTTATTGATCATCAAAGATAAGTTGGTGCATAATTACATGATTGATTTGGGAGTAAGTAGCTCTATAATGCCAAAAAAAATACCCAATCAGCTGGGTCTTTAATATGAATTCATTTCTAGAGGTGTGGTGCAATTGGATGGGACAGTGGTAATAAAAGTTGGAGTAATCAAAGGATTGATCCTTATATTGCATGCATGTCCCAATGTGACCGTCTTGTAAGATGTATTAGTCATAGACTTACCACCACTCATTGCATTATGCTTGTCAAGAGACTTCACTATAAAAATTGGAGGCTATTTGTCTACTAATTGGTCACACATGTTATTCAAAACAAGGTATGGAACTAAGGCTATAATCAGATCTAATCCTATTGCAAACTTTCATATTGAGCCTCATGTATTGAGTCCAATCAATGCAAATTGCTCAATTTTTAACAAAGAAGATTTTCCAAGCACTTATGAAATAGATATCAAATTCAGAAGCATTCTAGACTTAAACCTTGATGATTGGTCCAATAAAAGGCATGCATTCAACCCTTACAAGGAAATGGAAGAAGCTGAATTAGGGGTCTATTATTTGCATGAAGAAAATTCACCGCTTCCTAGTATCACCAAGCCAGATGCTAAAGATGATAATGAGGTATGGAAACTATTATTTGATGGCTCAAGGAGTAGGCAAGGTGCTAGAGGAGGAGCTATGCTTGTTTCACCACAAGGTACAAAATATTACTCAAATTTCTATGTTTTCAGTTCGCTTGCTCAAACAACACAGTTGTGTATGAAGCCTTGATCCACGGATTACATTGGGTAAGAAAGAGAGGTATTAAAAACTTCAAGTGTTTGGATAGTGAGCTAATCATGAACCAAGTAAGAGGACCAAATGCTACTAAGAATGATCTATTGAAGAACTACAAAAATTGGGTATGGGATCTCATTGAAGATTTCAAAGCTTTTAGCATCAATTCCATCCCAAGAAAGAAGAATGAAGCAGCAGACAGACTAGCAACAATTGGGGCAGCATTTGATGTTGTGGAAAGTATCAAAAGTGAGAAATCTCATCCTCATATCAAAGGGGTTGTAAGACCAGCTGCGCCAGATAACAACACAAGTTGGCAAGTCTTTAGGAATGATCAAGCAAATTGTCAATTTTCTACAAGAAGAAGTTGATTTCTCTGCTAGAAACCAGGACAAGTTGGAACATCAGTATGTTGACCAAGTGGTGTAGCTGAGGAATAACAGATTATCAAAATGTCTTGTAACTTTGGAGTCAATATTCAACCCAAATGATCAGTTCTTGAATAAAAAGAAAAACATTCATGTAAAGGGTGAAGATTCAGGGCCTATTTTAGTAGGTGAAGGAAAGATATTGCAAATTGGTAAAGTAAGTACTCAACAAGAGAAATCTTAATTTTTTCAACTTTTTCAAGAATTCCCAAATGTCTTTTCCTAGACTTATAAGGATTTAAGAGGTTTCAATCCAAATTTAGCACAACATACTATTGAGCTAGATCCAGAATCCAAGCCTATCAGACAGAAGCAAAGGCCAGTGAATCCTCACATTGAACCTCTCATGAGAAAAGAGTTGAACAAGATAATTGAAGCTAGCATCATCTTTCCTATAAAACATTCAAGTTGGGTTTCAAATTTGGTGCCAGTAAGGAAGAGAAACAGAGATATCAGACTGTGTGTAGAATTTCATGATCTAAATAAAGCTTCACTCAAAGATCATATCCACTTCCTTCAATGGAACAAATCTTGCAAGTAGTAGCTGGTTCGGAAAGGTTCTCATTGCTAGACGGCTACTCAGGACTATAACCAAATAATGGTGAAGGAATAAGATTAGTTCAAGACATCCTTCACTATGAAATGGGGCACATATGCTTATAAGAAGATGTCATTTGGATTTTCAAATTTCAGAGTAACATTTCAATGAGGTATGGATATGGACGTTCAAAGGCTTAATCAACAAGATAGTGCTAGCATATCTAGATGATATCATTGTCTTCTCAAAGAATGCACTAGACCATCTCTTTCACCTCAGAAAAGTATTTCAGAGATGTAGAAGATTCAAAGTGTCATTGAATCTGAAAAAGTGTGTATTCTTGGCACACAAAGGAAAATTATTGGGCCACATTGTTTCAAGAGAAGGGTTGACAATTGATCCCAAAATAATCAAATCTATCAAAACTTTTCCATTTCCAAGTCATAAGAAATCTCTCCAAAGCTTCTTGGGAAGGATAAACTTTGTCTACATATTTGTGCCTAATTTTTCCACTCTTGTGAAGCCATTAACAATGATGTTGAAGAAGAATCTTGCATTCAAATGGACAATAGAAGGAAAAGAGAGTTTTGAGGCTATCAAGTATGTAATATCACAAGCTCCAACTCTTATCAACCTAGACTTTTCAAAGGACTTCATGTTGTATACTTTTGGAGGATTAGACACAATCTCAGCTATCTTGGTACAGCTGAATAGAGAAGGTTTAGAACAGCCCATAGCATTCTTCATTCAAATCCTGGAAGATTACGAATTAAGGTATTATTTTATTGAAAATCATGTTCTTGCTATCATTAGGAGTTTGAAGAAGTTTAGACACTTGGTCTCAAACAA
Organism: Taxus chinensis; assembly: GCA_019776745.2. Lineage (NCBI taxonomy): Eukaryota > Viridiplantae > Streptophyta > Pinopsida > Cupressales > Taxaceae > Taxus > Taxus chinensis. The sequence goes on along the minus strand of CM034148.1, from coordinate 254,699,245 downwards.
TAAGATTCAACTTCTAGTGTAAAGGAATTTATCCAAAACTAATATCTAAACGAGAAGAGGGCAGGTTGGATCACTCACGTAATGGAATATGATATTGAAATCAAAGTGACCAAGCTGGTTTGTGTGAACAACTAGCTTCCAAATAACATGATGATTCAAAAGGTGAAGAAGAGGTTGTCCTACTACTACAGAATGATCAAGAACAGCTAGCTAATGATGCACCCATTCCATGTTGGACTCAAGACTTGGTGTATTATCTCCAAACAAGTTTGTGCCCTCCAGAATGGAACAAAGCTAAGAGAAGATATTTCAAATTGCAATCCATTATGTATGTGCTCATTGATGGCATCATATTCAAGAAGGATGTGAACGGGGTGTTATTGAGGTGTGTCCCAACAAGTCAGGTTGAGAAGATATTACATGAGTTCCATGATGGGGAAGTAGGAGGCCACTTCACTCCATGAGTAACAACTCTCAAAATCATGAAGGTTGGTTACTATTGGCCTACGGTGCTTATTGATTTCTATTCATGGATTACGAAATGTAAAAAATGTGTATTCTTCTTAGGGAAGGAGAGGTTAGCATCCCTTCCTCTTCATCCAATCTCAATAGATCAGCCATTCATGCAATGTGGATTGGACTTCATTGGAGTTATTAATCCAAATTCAAGTTGAGGCCACAAATGGATACTTACGGAAACAAACTATTTCACCAAGCGAAGTGAAGTAGTGGCACTTAAGGAGGAAAATAAATCCAGCATCTTGATTTCTATGAGGGGATAGTCATGAGGTTTGGTGTCCCTTCTACTATCATTTTAGATAATGCATTCGTGTTTCTTGGCAAAAAAATCATAGAATGGGTTGTTAGAAATGGAAGTTATCTCAGCACTTCTTCAAATTATTACCCTTGGGGTAATGGCCAAGCAGATTCTACAAACAAGAACCTACTGAGAATCATCATAATAACTCTTGATGAGAATCAGAGAACTTGGCATACAAATCTCAAATCAGCCCTATGGGCTGATAGAATCACACCCAAGAGGTCTACATAAAGCTCTCCATATAAGCTTGTATACGGAAATGAATCAGTGCTACCTATATCACTTGAGTTGTCAGCATTCGAACTCATGAAACAGTTGGAACTCCTTGAGTTTGAGCCCATGGAAATGAAGTATGTAGAGTTGATGGAATTAGAAGAAGCAAGAGAACATGTAGTGCAGACCATGGAAAAGGATCAAGCATTGATCAAGAGAAGCTTTGACAAGAATGCTAAAGCTGGGACATTCCAAGAAGGAGACTTGGTACTGAAGTGGGATGTTGATCATGCAAATCTAGGAAAACATTCCAATTTCAATGCCATATGGAGTGGTCCATAAATGATCACTGAATGCAAAGGTAGTAATGCCTTCCGGTTGGCTAAGTTGGATGGTGAAAAATTGCATATTCTAGTAAATGGAATTTACCTCAAACATTGCTACTAGAATGAAGAATTTCTCACCCTTGTACATATTAATATAGGATTTTCAATTCCTCCAAGTGTTTGTGCACATTTTCATTGTTGTTAGAGTAGGTTTTAATTTTCCTAAGTGCGTTGAGCACATGTTCTATTACTTCTAGTGTATACTTTGTATACAGTTCATCTGTTAGGCATATTTTAGTGTTAACATTATTTGTAATTATTATTCGTAGTTTATTATTATATTATAAGTTATTTAGAAACAAATCATATTTATAATAATCGTTATTTGGCTTGTAAGTGAATTTGTTAAAACAACTTCACGTATTTAGTGATTTGTTATAGGAGGTTTCCTATTTTATAGGAAACTCTCCTTCTTTATATTTGGTATCAGAGAAATTCTGATCCTTTGCATAATGGTATTCTGAGTAGCTGTTGCAGAGGAGGAGATGCAAAATTTGTTGGTCTCGCTCTCACTCAGTATAGACCATTTTTTGTCAATACCCATACATCAGAAAGTTCTATTCAACTGGGATTGTAAAATATTCTTTACACTTTGAGATCATTTTCAGGGTGATTGTTTAGCTCATGTTTATTATATCAACATTTGAATTTATTTACAGTCGGGTCTGCTCCTATTAACATCGACTTGATCACCCTTGTCTTCTTCGTATGCATGCGTGAAGTTATCAATACAAGATAAATTTGATGGGAAATATGTCGGAAAAATACAGAATCCATGAACAAAACATGTGTGAATAATTGTGTGTGGTCATCATCGCGGATTTCATTTTGTAGACCCCTCCATTATATGTTTGGTTTGCATCAAATATAATTTATTGCAACATCCTCATATGTTTATCGCCATTTCACTAAGTAAGCTTTGAAGCATGTGGTAGATCTATTTTCCTTCCTTCATAAGCGTGGATATGATCGGATATCTTTAATTATACCTTCTGAGTTGTAATTTTTTCCCACGTTCACTTCCATTTTTCATGCATATGCTGAACATTGTTAAAGCTGAGCAAATAATTTTGTAGACGCATTAGATGATGGGTATCGTGATTTAATTCTGAGTAAGAAGTATATTGGCTCTATCATACTCGACACCAATAGGCTCCTAATCCTCCACGTCCAGCTCTGGGCTATTGAATCTAACGATCAGGTGTGTACCAACTTATTTATCTGTCTCACAACTGAACGTTGTTGAGGATCTCTTCAAGATAGTATGCTTAGTTGTCTCCATTGTCATACATTAAATGTTTTGTGTCTTTTTATAGTATTTTGTTTTAATTTTTTTGATTATTAATGTCACTTGTAAATCATTTAAAAAGTTGAGTCTTTTTATGTGAATGTAAAGTTGATAAATTTGTAAATTGTTACAAATTTGGTGTATGAGTCGCATGTGCATATAAAAGTATTTTATTTTTTATGTCCTTTCTTAAAATGAGTCAAAATAAAAAAATGAGCCATTGTGTAAGTGTCACTATAAAAGAGTCATTATTTATGTGTTTAAAAGTTCATTGTTGTCATTGTGTCTAAATGTCATTGTCAATTTAATTATAATCCAATAATAATTTTCCTTCTTATGTCATAGGGTTAGTTAAATTAGTAAGTCTTTGTTATTCGTGAGTTGTCAAAGTTTATATTGTCGGTCAATGCCATTGTAAAAAGTGTCTTCGTCAAGAGTTTGAAAAATAAAATAAAAAATTGCTCACATTTCAATTTTGGATGCATTTTCGCTTGTACGCAACATCAAAATTATTGAAGGTATTTTGAGCTTCATAATCACATCTGGCTGAACTAGTAGCATGATAATGGAGGTAGGAGGCAATAGAGGATGGAGGGTGATTAGTGCCTCTTGTCAGTCATCAACGATGGGGTCGTATTCAAATTTGGTGGAAGTATTTTATATTATTTCAGTTGTGTGGTGTGTGCAGAATAAAGTGGTGTGTGGTTTCCTTCCCCTGTTTTAATTCAAATGAGGAAGATGTGCAGTTTGGATGTTGATAACAGTTGTATAGGAGGGCAGCTGAACTGCACTGATCCTTTGAATGCAGAGATCCTTCGATTGTCGTACTTCTAACATCTATGGTTGGTGAAATCTATCATTCACTAGAAGTGAAAGTGGAAATTGTTGAGTTCACGTATGTAGGTGAATCGGTGGAAGTGTGATCATCCGGTATGGGGTTCACTATGGTGAAGTGGATTGGTCATGTGCAACAAGATTCAAGATAGCAGTATGCAGAGCTATACAATTCGGGTTCACGTTCTATGGTGCATTTTTCCGTGTTCACATTAAGGGGGTAATATTAGTAAATAATGTTCACACTAAGGGGGTGAATGTTAGGCATATTTTAGTGTTAACATTATTTGTAATTAATATTCATAGTTTATTATTATATTATGAGTTGTTTACAAACAACTTATATTTATAATAATCGTTATTTGGATTTTAAGTGAAGTTGTTAAAACAAATTCATGTATTTAGTGAGTTGTTATAGGAGGATTCCTATTTTATAGGAAATTCCCCTTCTTTATATTTTCCTTTGTATCTCAGCATAATTAATATACAATGTGAAGAATATTATTGTATTGTGAATCTGTTCGGATCTCTTATTCTTTATATCATCATGCTTCAGGTAAGAGAAAATGCTACAATGGGAAGCTCATAGTTACTTGCAACAGTTACAAATTTCAAATTCAAACAAATGCAGAGCAACTAAAATCAGGTCAAGAAACAAATTTCAAATCCTCAATTCTTTTGCTTCCCCAAATCAACAGCTGAGTTCCTCAAATCAAGGGATCGTTATGAGGGGTAGATTTGATAATTGCGGTAGATGACAGTCCTCAGTGTTCACTTAGCCTTCATTCAGCATATAAATAATATATATAAGCTACCATGCATATCTCTTAAGATTGACAACAACCTTTGCAGCTAGTAGCCCAGGCCAGAAATCAACTCCAGGAAAAACATGAATGGAATATTCATGAGAAGAAATAAAGAGAAACTTAATAGAGTTCCATGATGTCTAAACTAATAGATGTTCATCATTTAGCGTTGTGGATTGCAGTTATTAGGAGAGAGTGAAACTCATGTTTTAAAACATTTTTCTACTCTCACAAATCTTGATTTAAAGAAAGTTGAGAATGCAGAAAGAAGAAGACAACTCCAAAAGCAAACAACAATATTTCAAATAACCTGGGGTCAAGTTTTAGAGTTCATATCAGCTTGTGATAACTATGCACACTCCATGCCCAATAAATAGCTTCAGGTAGCTGGTTGAGCTCCATTCAGTAGGAAAATGGCCACGTGAGTCGCCAAATTGTTATCCAAAATTTACCCCAAGGTGAATTTTGATAACTTGCATAATTTCTTTAAACTTGAACAATCAGAAATGATGAAAACACAAATAAAATGGATTTTGGAGGCAACCCCTTGCTTTTTTCTAACTTCCCTATTCAAGAAAAATCCAAGGAGTTAGTGAAAATTTGACAAAATTTTAGAGAAATGGGGAAAAGGCCTATTTTATTGTATTGTGGGTCTGGGGTTTGTGAGTGGAACAACTGAGGATGGAACTAGGGTTCCTTGTCCTTAACTTTGGTCTGAAATGATAAGAAATGAAAGTGGATTCAATGTATTACGGAAAAGGTGGAAGTTCATAGCCCAGGTGGCACGAGTTCCATCAGGCCATAAGTTCCCCGAAAAGTTGATTTACCTGATTTCCAAAGGAATGGAAGTGGATTCAATGTATTACGGAAAAGGTAGAAGTTTGTGTCGTAGGCGACATAAGTTCCATCGGGCCACAAGCTCTCTGAAAAGATGATTTACCCAATTTTCAAAGGAATGGAAGTGGATTCAATGTATTGCGGAAAAGGTGAAAGTTCGTGGCCCAGGCGACACAAGTTCCATCGGGCCACAAGTTCTCTGAAAAGGTGATTTACCTGATTTACAAAGAAATGGAAGCGGATCCAACGTATTACAGAAAAGGTGGAAGTTTGAGGCCTGAGCGGTCCAAGTACTACTGTGCCATGAGTTCTCCGAAAACCCATAATACCCACATATCAAAGTGAAGGGGGTAAAAGACCAATATTGTGGACTATGAGAGCCCCTGTGGAACACCCTGACCCTAAACTTCAAATAGGCATAAATTTTGACCCGGAGCTCCGATTTTGACAAAATTGGACTTTTCAGAAATATCTCGACATCCTCTATGCCAAAAAAGTAGGTTTATTATTTTTAGTAAGGGTAGGTAGGTGAAAATAAAATAAACCTCTCCAGATCCAAAATTTTAAATGTTCAGTCCCGTAAAATTTAAGAAATCCCTGGCAAACCCAAAATAGCTTCTCATACTTAGAGGGTCATAACTTGAGAAATTTTCAATAGGTTTTCACAAAATTTGTCTTGTTGGAATCGTGGCTTCAATCCTAATGCAAAAAAATAAAGAAATGCAGAAATCGGTGAAGTTTTGATGGTGATTTTTAAGGAAAATGATCCCAGATCTATTTGGTTGTTGAACAGTGGTTGGAGAAGCATTTAAGAAGCATGGTAAATCATTCTTCACTGCTAGAAGTTATGAGGAACCTTGAGATTGCTTCTACATTTCCAAAACCACCAACCATGCTCATTTATCATGACTTTCAATTGATGGGAAAGGGAATTTCAGGAATTGCATCCCCTCTCTCTCTCCTCTCAAAATTCTATAAATTGATGTGTTGGGTTCATTCTAGAGGAGGATAGTTTGAGTAGAAAAAAATTGTCATTTTGGTTTTGTGAAGCCAATGTGTTGCAGGGCCTTATGTTGGAATCCTTGCATGGTGATTTAGGCCTTTCCTTCGTAATAGTTTGGACTATGCATATTAATGAAGCAATAGCTGCAAGATTGTGGATGTATCTTCCCTTGTTGTGTTTGTTTGCATTCTCCTTGCCTCTCTAATCTTATTGCAGAAGTTTATGTTTACTTTGTGGTCTTGCAAAGATCTGTTATTGTTGTGTACAAATGAAAATGTGTTTTGAATGATGTTATTAGACTATGGAGAACTATCATCACCTTCTCTAATATGATTTTTTCTTCCACTTTCACACATTGGAGATTTTCCTCATTCCCTTCTTTTGGTGTGTCACCTCTATAGTGTAGTTTTCCTTCATTTACATGTTATTTCTCTCTCCCAGATCCCTTGGAAATCATAGGATAGAGATAGTTAGTAGCTTCATCTCAATAGAGTTAGTTTGCACTAGGATTAGGAAGAAGAACCATCTTTCTCTGGAGGTCTATCCCATGTAGAAAGTCCCACAACTTGGAGATAGTACCCATGTTACCCAGTCACACCATGAGCTCAAGCACATACACTTGTGCAAATCGGAGGGTGATTTGATTTGGTGATAACAAATACCACGGGAGATTTATTGGTGTATATTCAAATCCTCCAACATGGATATATGAGAAGGTCTTAATTGAGTAAAGTAGCTCTAATACTTACATAGTAGTATGTAGGATTCAGTTAAGAATATTTGGTTGACATCTTCCTTCATTTTTCAAACCAGATATGTTACAAAAACATCATTTACCCTTGCAAATGCCTCTTGTATTCCTTCCAAGTGAATTATGGGAATATTTGGTATATTTTTGTGTTCTTTGGAAGATTACTTTTAGGATCGAGTCTGGACCACCTCTGGAATGCTGCAATAGAGTATACCAATTATGAGGTCATTTTGAACTTCCTCATGCTTTCTATATTGATGAGATGAGAATGTAAGTTATCTCTAATGTTATGGCTCCAAATAATTACCTGAGATGCTTCTATGGCTATCACAATGAACTGGGCCATCCAAGGTTGAAATTATCTCGTGAATGGTTCTCCCATAATCCTATTAAGGAGAATGATACAATAATATATCTCTTCCTTAAATTATACATTAGGAAGACTTTTTGGTAACCGCGAGAGCTTGATTGATGTTTTCATCTAGTTGTCAATGGCCATTCCCTGCAAGCATGACTCTTCCCTTTCCCATTCATCCAAGTCATATTCTATTCTTATGATTATAGTGTTCTTAGGCCTTGGAATACATAGTCACCTTGATATCCCCTCCGGTGTCAGCACAACTATGATAGAGCCATCATCTATAGTGATAGACTATCTTTTTAGTTTATAGTTCCTAGTCCAGGTCATAAAAAACTCAGAATCTTGAAGAGAAAAGGGGAAAATAGTGGCTTAATACAAACCACTTTGAAATATCATCCCTGTTAAGGCCGTGTGAGATCCTTCTTCCATTCTCCGCTTCATATCATTAAATTCTAGGTGTTGTATGTTGTTGTCTCTAATGTCTAGATATTTAGATATCAAGATGTAAATGGGGTTATAGTCAAAATAATGGAAATTAATTTTGTTATTTTGGAGTTTCAATAGCCTTAGAAAGTGATAGGAATGACTTGGTGCAAAGTAAAAATGATTCCACAACTTTTTTTTGAAAACCCATAAATTTGTGTGTATTTTGGCACTACGGGTTGTTGATTTTGTAATTTCGGAAAAAATTGAACAAATAAAATCCAAATTAAATGTGACTCAATTAGTTGGAAATTTAATCCTAAAATGAACAATTTCTCTGAATTTGGTTAGATTCTCTCTTCGGAATCAACAGGAAATTGGAAAACAGGTTCTAGTTATGAGAAAAGATTTGAAAATGATGGAAGTGAGAGGAAGGGGAAAAAACCATCTAGTCATTCCATGATAATTTTTTATTTTTTTGATCTCTTATTAATATCAGTTTAAATCTCTTTGGGAGAGGAAAAATTTCTCAAAATTTCATAGGATTCTATCATGTGGTTTAAGATAAATAGCTAGATCAATTTTGCAAGAGTGTGGGGTTTTGAAGGAATTTTGGAGTTGTAGGAGTGTTTTTCTTGTATCTTTGGATTTATTTTTCTTGATATCATAGGTAGGGGTTCAAAACCATTTATTTGATCATATGAAATATCCCTCCAAGTTTTAGATTGTTCCTCCTTGCGATTTGAGAGAAAATTAGCTTGCAAATTTTGGTTTTTTCAAGTGCCAAAGCCAAGATTATTCAAAAAACATACATTAATATATTTTTATTTTGATTTCATATGTCATGAGTAATGTATCATCTTGAATTATTTTTTACAATGAACCTATGGTTCAAAATTTTAGGGGGAAATGGAGTAGATGACTACAAGATATGAACAAAACATGATTTGGGAAGCTATGGCATCAAGGGAAGTTGTTTGAATGATCACACAAGCTTGGAAAAGAGATTAGATGGATCCCACTCCAATTTTTGGTTTATTTTTTATGTTTTGGTGCTATGGAGTAAGGGTGAATGTGTTTAGAAGATGGGAGATTAAAAGGAGGAAACATATTGTGGAGTGTGAAGGAGGGAAAAGTGGAGAAGTGGGGTTTTGAATGCCTAATACACCTAGGGGAACTTCTTGGGTGAAATTTCACCTCAAACATGCACCTTGGGTGCATGGCGGGGTTTTGGTTTCACTATACACTTGAAGATGGGTGAGGATCATGCCATGCATATCTCCCACAACTCACTTTTCTTTTGTTTTTGACTTGAAATGCAAGCATTCATGTGAAGGAGATGGACCAATGGAAGCATGTCACACTTTTGGGTGAAATTTCACCTCAAAGTTTTTCCTAAGGTGCATAGAGGGTTTAAAATTGTGCCTAAGGGAGAGAGGGCCCCACCACAACTTAAAACACATGGTTAATTCAAAAAATGCCTTTTTACAAGCCCTTTCTTTATGTTTTGATGTTGAGAAATGAACCAACATGAGTGAGGAGAAGTTTTGGGGTGTAATTTCACCTCAAAAGTGCACCCAATGTGTTAGAGGACACCAAAAGTGCACCCAAGAACTTTTTGCATGCTCCGAAACTTGATTTGGACCCTTGACAGACTCCCAAATTTACTTTCTTTACCTTGGGATCAAATTTTCAAGGATTTTGGCTGTCCAAAATATGAAATTTCATTGAAAATGGACAATTAATCCAAGTTTGGGTCAAGCGATGCGCTAGTGAGATGAAGTGTAGAATTAGTTTCTGACAAGTGTGAGTTGAAATAACTTATGGGTCCTGAAGAATATTTAAAATACCCCTTCTTTAAATTTTGACATGCTTACAACTCCACCAGATGCACCCATAATTTTCCATGCAAGAATACAGTGCAAAAGGGCCACCTTCAAGTAATGTTTTAAGAGTTTATCCCATTTGATGCTCTCAAAAATTGATCATGGTAATTCCATCATGAAGTAGGCTTGAATATTTCAAATTCCTTGGGTATGAGCTCCCAACACTTCACAAGGCTCCTGGAACATTCTGCTAAACTTGAGTCTTCAACACCATCTGCATATTCTCATTTCCCAAAATTACCTACGAGGAAAACTTTCCCAAGACCATTCAAAAGACTCCAGAATTCTTCCTAAGTCATGTCATCATAGAAAATACTTTGATACCTTTCTGATGACTAAAATAAGGTTTTCCAAAAATGCTTCGAGGTTCCAAAAAACATCCATTGAAGTTGATCTTTAAAATAAGATAGTTTCAGCAACTTTGAAATTTTTGGCTACTTGGACCAATTTTAACCAATTTGACCAGAAAGGGAAAAAAATTCAATTAGGTTGTCATATAAAATGCATTAACATTTTACCTGCCAACAAACCCTAACCCCAAAATTATGATATTGCAAGTATAATTAATTTGAATGACTACACAAAGGATTTAGTGGGCCCCAATTTTAAATCCACAATTTTCAACCAATTTTTATCTTAACCATTTGCTCCAACTTTAATAAGTTAAGTCATTCACTAAATTATAAAGTAAATATGAGGGGCCACTGGTCAATTGAAAAGAGCTAAATTAAAAATGGGTTATAGGATTGACTTATTTAGAACCCTAGATTTTAGGTTAGAGATGGAAACCCTAAATATCCTTATATGTTTATCACATTCCTTATATTTTATTTTTCATTTCACCTCTTCTTATTATTTTTCTTACATGTCGATCTATGGATTTCATGGAGGTTTATGGATGATTTTTTCACCCATTTCTATTTTCCCTTTCAAATCTCATCCAGGATTAATGGGTAGTTATGTGTGTGTGTAATATAAATGGGTGAAAAAAAAATTCTCCATAAACCTCCATGAAAGCCTTAGTTCGACTTGTAATGTGTATGTGTGTGTGTGTGTGTCTGTGTGTGTGTGTGTTTGTAGGTCACATTCATTATGAGGTATGATTTTTGTAGGTCACATTCATTATGAGGTATGATTTTTGTACACACACACACACACACACACACACACACACACACACACACACACACACACACACACACACACATATATGTATGTATGTATGTATATATACAAAAATCATATGCGTATAGGAAACAGAAGTGACCAGAGAATCATATGTGTCATCACCTTCGGAAGCCATCATGTCTTGAGTGAATATTTTAACCAAAGGACCATGGCCACAGACTTGGCATAGAGGCAGGAACATTGGTGTAGTGGAAGGGGCCACCTCGTGGAAAGGGGGTTACAGGAAGGTCCGAACGGACCAAGGGAGAAGGGTTCGGCCATGGTGGCTATAATATATGAGGACTGTCATGGGAAATGGGAGATATAAGGGGGGTACATGGGGGTTAGAGGTTAGTTCGGCTGTGCTGACCCAAACCCCAACCTCACTTCCATATAAATTTATTTATTTATTTTAATTTAATCTCCAAAATCAACTGAAATTTCGGGCTTTATTTGTGGATAAGTATTTATGAGTTCAATGTCTATAAACATAATTCAATTCACATAATTAAATTTATGCCTATAAATAGTCATTCCCTATAAGAATTGTGTTTGTGTGTGTGTGTGTGTGTGTGTGTGTGTGTGTGTGTGTGTGTGTGTGTGTGTGTGTGTGTGTGTGTGTGTGTGTGTGTGTGTGTGTGTTTCACCAATAAGTTCACTAAAACAGATAGGATAAGAGGTTAGGAGGAATACCTATAAAATCAAAGGTGGAAGGTAGAATTCACGAGTTTTTGAAGTTATCCAAGATGATCATAGAGAACTCCTTTTTTTTCTAGGAAGGACTACCTATAAATGCAAAACAAGACCACAAGAATATTATTAAATAACACTAGAAATTAGACTTCCTCGCATATGCTATATCCAGGAAGTGTGGTGCTTCCAAGAGAGGTGGTCAATCCACTGCTTAATAACAATTTAATGTGAATAAGCGACTGAAATAAATAGATCTTATTAAAAATGTAATGATTTAGGTTTCTCATACACAAAATATACTAGATTTAATGCCAAATATCAAAATGCAACACTAAATCTAATGAAACCAAAGGTTTGTTTGGGCTAAGCAACTTTATCAGAGGTCTGGTAAAGGTCTGGGACTAATTAGGTGAGGTTTGGGTTAGTTTTGGTTGAATAGAAGGCTTATTGGTCTGAGAGTATAAAATAGCACAGAGACCTGTATCGATCGGGTGACCAATGTCTATATAGGGATGAAACTGACGGTGGTAAGGTAAACCAACATCAATAGGGGCAATGGGTGATAAATTAATAAAAATTGCTTTTTTTCCTCTCTATGATTGCACATAGAGTGAGGAAGGTGTGGTTAGGCTCATAATATGGCTGAGAAGACTCAAGAATGCAGAGGAAGAGGTTAAGAAAGATGGAAATGATTGAAATGGTAAGGTAGGTGGATTGGTGGGAAGATGGAGATATCTGGGTAATAACATAAATCAAAATATTCAAAGAAGTAAAAGATCTACAATAAAGTAAGCACAGATGATGAAAACCACGTTACTTACTTATTCCTATGAAGATCTCGTGAATGAAGGTGGATGGTGATGGCTGGTTCAGTTCCATGGCAGTGCAACCTATGTGTTCCTGTGGATACTCCAATGCTCTAGAAGAGAACCTGTTACTTGTGTTATACTCTAGTAATGTGTCATCGTCATTTGAATGCAGGAATGGCTTTTGAGACTCACACTTGATTGCAATCGAATTCCCAAAATTTAATGACCAACCTGGGTTAAGAGTTGTAAAATTGCATATAGAGGAATTGATGACGGTTAGGTGACCGACATCGATTGAGGATAAACCGTCGTTGGTTAGGGTGAATTAGTCCAATTTACCAAAAATAGCTTGATTTTTACTATGTTTGGTGTGATATTGATTGCTAATTCGGGTCTCAAGTGAGGGTTGGCTCTTAGATAAGTGAGAGTGTTGTTGGAGAAGGAATGTGACTTTAATTTTAGGGTTTAAAAGAGTCCCACTCGCTAAGATAAGTAGAGACTCATTCTTAGTTAATTAATACGCTAGGAACAAGTCCATGGTGAGGTTTCTAGGTGATGTGGATAGGTGAGCTGTAAATTAACTTAATTAAAGCAACTAAATTAATTAATAATGTGAGGATGAAAATTAATTCAATTTTAAGTAATTAAATTAATATGAATGCGGGGTAAGGGGTCATGGTTAGGGGACTAAGGGGAGTGTGACCCAAATTTGGTGTCTACATCTACCCCTTTTTTTACGTAGCTTGTATTGATAAGCGAAGCTGACTAAAACAGGACGTCGTTGTCTAAGGTATGAGTGAAGATTAGGTTGCCCCAAGTATGGGTGGAGGTTAGGTTGCCCAAAGTATGGGTAGAGGTGATCCCCCTTAAACCAGGAACTGATGAGGTGTTAAACAAAGTCGGTGAGTGGTTTTGATAAATAGGTAAGTGATGAAAACAAGGTTAGGTGGGTTTTAGGTAAGGGTGATTTCGGTTTAGGTAATAGGTAGTGGCAGTATAATGCACACATACGTATAGAATGCAATAAGGTACCAGGTTAAAGAACTTATAAACTCTACTTTGTCAAAGGTTGATAGGTTTATCCAAACAAGGTTGAAGTGGTTCAGGTATCCAGAGTATAGGATACAACCCTGAAACACAACCAGGAAAGGTGCAAGAACGAGCAATAGGTTTTTTCAAGGGCAAAAAATGTTAGGTTGGGATCTAAACAACATGACATTAGGCAAGGTAAGGTCATGAGGATGAACAACACAAGTATTATCATTGCAAGGTATAACGAGTAAGTGAATTATAATGTCACAATGGATGAAGTTGGGTTAGGTGATTTAGGCAAGGCCATAGGTAAGGCGACATTAGGGGTGAAAACATACCCTAACTAATTATGAGGTTGTGTGTAGGTAATACGGTCATTAGGTTGAGTGGTAATGTTGTGTTCAAACTTGGGTAAGGTGAAAAGGATTTCAGGCAATGGAATGTGGAGATAAATAGTGTAAGGGACTCAAATAGGCTAACCGATATTGGTTAGGGAAAACCAATGCCGATCAAGAGTAACCAACCGCAGTACATTATGGCACATGACTGATACCGATCAAGATAAATAGACATTGGTCAAGTCGGGGGTAGGGTAAAAATTAAAAATATGTATGTTACATATTCATTTTAACCTTTCCACTTATAGAGAACAACAGAGCAAAGAGTTTTTATCATTTTTCATGGATAATAGTATGAGGCATTATACTAGGCTGAGTTGGAGGTATCTGAGTGGTTGGATGAGCTAGGTAGATGGGTCCACAAGATCATTTGGATTGATTTTTTTGGCCAGAGGACCAAGATTTCAATTGGAGGCATGATTGCATCTAGAGGACACGCTAGAGGTCCACCAGTTTAGAGACCGGAGGTGCCAGCGAGGAGGAGACAACGTGTTGAGGTAGGAATCAATCCATACTATGTATTTTCAATTGAAATTTAAGGTGAAATGAACAAATGAGGTGGGAAATTGATAATTTCAAATGAGGTTAAAAATGAATGAAATTGAGTACTAGGAGGGTGCAATGTAGATTAATTAAGTGAGAAAAGGAATTGGGGTGGGGTTTAGGTGGAATTGGGGTAGATTTTAGGTTTTTTTTCAATTTTTTCAAAATTTGGGGCGTGGGGGTTTGACCTTAAGGCCGAATGGAAGACCGATGTTGGTTAGACATCAACCAACATTGATTTGGCATACCGGCGTCAATGGTGGAGATAGGTGACTGGTACCGGTTAGAGTGACCGGTGCCAGTTACGGTGACCAATGCCGGTCAATATGAAAAGTGACCTAGTTTATAAAAGGTTAAGTTATGGGGAAAGATGAACTTATAAGATAGAGAGGTAAGTAGTTTTAGAGAGATGGGAGGTGGAGTAGAATAGAAGTAGCTGGGTTTAAGATATATATAGCTATAAATCGGTGGGTATGGGTTATGTCAAATATGGAAGCAGGGAAATGGATGAAATAGAACATGGGGACTTGTGTGGGCTAGACAAAATGGATTACAGGTTAGTAAAATAGTTAGGAAATAGATAGGTAGGTAGAGCAATGTGGGTGTGGGGTGGGGGTAGGTAGGGGTGAATAGATGAGTAAAGTAGGTAAGTACTTGACATTGTTGAGTTTTATGGATGTAGGCACAACATCAGTTGATGATGAGGGACACGGTCCCACCATTATTGGGGCAGATGTGACCCAACGTCATGGATGACGAGTGGACTCACATGCAAGAGGTTGGATTGGTTGGGATTAGGTAGTACAGGCAGATCTAATGGGATCACAGTCTTATGGTCACTCTCATCGATAGATGGGATGCAGTGACCAACACATTCCATCTACCCACCGGTGAGATGATGATCACGTTGGAGGATGTATATCGGATTCTGTGGTTACCGATTATTAGGGAGACCATTTATTTAGTGTCAGTAGATGAGGTTTTTGAGGTGATGATTACAGTATTTAGAGAGATGGAGAGCGACCTAACAAAACACATCACCAGTCTCGTATATGGATCGATGTATGTTGCACACCCACATGAAACTCAGTTGACAGTGTTGATGATGGTAGTGGTGGGGTGCTATGCACTCCCATATTCATAGGGTGGTCAATTTCCTTGAGGTTTGATGGGAGTTCTGTGGGATATGCTGGAGGATCAGGTTTATTTTGCATGAATTCCTACATGTCTAGCACAATTATATAGGGAGTTGTAGGGCTATCAGAGGATGTGATGGTACGACATCTATTGTACATTCCTACTACACTACTGGGCGTATGAGCACATAGTGATTATGCGCCCATGGGGACTATTGATAGTAGATTGACATCATTGTGGACAGAGGGCCAGATACAGGATATGGGTGACAGTAGGTGGTCATCAGCAAGTGGAGAAGGTAGTGCATGATATGGATTACTACAGACATCATCTGGAGGGTTTGTATGTCATGGACATAGTTTGGAGACGCTATGTTAGTTTTCTCGCATTGTTGTCTCCCGAAAACTACTTTTCGTTTTCCAAGTTAAATTTGAAATTTTGAGCTCTCGCCCTCCTAAAGTATTTAAGCCAAGTTGAAAGTTTGAAGAAATAGCAAAATATGTGCCCTAGTGCTATTTAAATCTCTGTTTTTGCTTGTTTTGAGAAATTCTCCATCTCCCGGTCTGTGCACGTAATATCCTCTTTACAATCTCCTTTTTTTTATCAAAATTGTTCACTTGTTCTATGGCCTAGGTCATCAAATCATTGTTTGCCTCCATGCCTCCGGCTCACGAAGGAAATTCAAAAATTGGACTCAAAATGATGAAGTTCTCTTCCTCTGTGTATTTTTCCCACAGTCGGGAATGATGGGCGTTTTCTTCCCCATCAAATTTTGGCCCCATCATCCATGGGTACGTGGACATACCTAATTGGAAGTGGGTCGGTGGAGAAATTTGTGTTTTTGAGCCTCTTTGTAAAAAGGTGAAAAGTTAAAAAGTGACCCGTAGCCCCGATCAGGCTATAAAGGTAAAAGTCAAAGTTGAAGCCCGTAGGGAAAAATTCAAAGGTCTCAGGCCCACCATTGAAAATTCAAAGCGGGAGAGTGGATTGGTAGAGGAATTTGTGTTTTTGAGCCTTTTTCCAAAAAAGGTGAAAAGTTTAAAAATGACCCGCAACCTCGATTAGGCCATAAAGGTAAAAGTCAAAGTTGAAGCCCCCAGGGAAAAGGTCCAAGGTCTCAGGCCCACCGTTGAAAATTCAAAGCGGGAGAGTGGGTTGGTGGAGGAATTTTTGTTTTTGAGACTTTTTCCAGAAATTTAACCAAATTCCCAAAAGGTGAAGTAAAAGTTCTAGGGAATGCCAAGGTCTTGGCCCACCATTGAAAATTCAAAAGGGGAGAGTGGGTTGGTGGAGGAATTTGAGTTTTTGATCCTTTTTCCATTATAATGAGAAAGGCTGTGACCCCATTTCCAATCAGAGGATGCCACATGTCAAGAGTTCAATCAAGCAGCGGGTCGGTGGAGGAATTTGAGTTTTTGAGCCTTTTTCCAAAAAAGGTTAAAATGTTGAGAAAAGGGCCGCAACCCCATTTCCAATGAAAACGTGCCACGTGCCTAAGTTAAAAAGTTGAAGCGGGGGTGCGGGCCAATTTGTTCCAAATTTCCAAATCTCTAAAAAATCACAAAACACAAAGGGCTTTCCCCCGTACCCACTCCAATCTCTTCCTACCACGTGGATGGCCTGATTTCAAAGTTATAAGAGAAAATCAAATGGTCTGTATTCAAACTGGCAAATCAAATGTAACGTTCATGTTGCAAGATCTGGTTTTTAACCCGCCATGAGCATTTTCTTCGCAATGGAGGAATTTGAAGAGGCGTAAATGATTTGTAAAGTTGTAACCATTTTGGCATGAGATATAATGGATCCTCAGAGCCATTCCAAGGGGCTGGTGATTGATTTCAAAAAGACCAGAGTGCTCTGTACTTGGAAAAGACAAAAAACGCCATACTTCTTCTATTTTCCCTTCTCCTTAGAATTTCCTCTATTCTCAAAGCTCTGTACAAACTCTGCTTTAGCTTCAATAATAAAAGAAGGAATTTTTCACCTTTTTGATTGAGGGATTGATTGGTACCTTGCGACCAATGAATTTCATTTGGTCTTGTAGCTTCTCTTACGGATTTGTTTTTCTTCTAACTATAAATGCATGTAAATGAAATTTCTAATTAATGTGTGTGGGCATCTGATATTCTACTCACAACATTAGTTTTCTCCTACCTCCATTTCCACTCCCCTTCCCCTTTCCAAGACAAAGTTTCTTCTCTAGTGAGACATTGCTAGCTTTTCCACAGGGTCAGTGGAGTGCCCCTGTTGGATCTCTGGTCAAAAGGCCACCATTGAAATCCACCTTTTATGCATGCACCTATGGAAGCTGCACCGTTCAAGTAGAGGGACTTAGATTCCCATAGCGTTGGCTTGAAACCCACCAATTTTTCCACAAGACAAATTTTCTCGCCAATAGTTTTTGGCACCCACTGTGGGGTAGATTTTGTAGCATCTGCACCTAAAAACGACCTCAGGGTCATAAAATACAAAAATATTCTAGAAGAAAAGTTTCTGGAGATTGAATAATCACACAAACTACATGGATGTAAATCATGGCTATTCTAGGAAATCCTCCTGTTGAGAGACCTGATTTACTCTTTCACATCCAAGAAGACATTGCTTCTGATCTAAGAGAAGCTATTTGGCATAATAGACAAAGTTTCAATCAATACTTCATTGCCATAAGGATTCTGGACCTGGAAGAGGAACATGCTGTCGAATTGGAAAGGTAGAGACAAATTCCAGCACCCCAGAGAAGAGCATAAAATTTCAAGCTGGATGATAGAAGATACACCTGGAAACTAAGGCAAGGAGGAAAAATTGATCCCACATTTGAAGAGCTTAAAAGAGAGGCTAAGAGATGAAGAGGAGATAAGGGCTCAACTTGAAGAAATAGAAAGACTCCAAATTGAAGTAAAAGAAAGAGCAGAGAAGTAAGACCCGCAAAGAAGTATCCTTAGCAAGACAAAGGCTAGAAACAGGAATAGAATGGGTGATCATGAGCATGAAGTACACAAGCCCGTAGGCCTAATGTACCATGGGGAAGAAATACTAGTCCACTTGCTCTTCCACAACCACTTCATGAGCTCCCAAGAGGCTCAAGAAAGAACTTCCCAAAATTCAAAGGGGATGGTTCTTAGCTCCCCAAAGAACATGTAGCAGCATTCATCACTACTTGTGGAGTGTTGGGAGTTGAAAATGAAGATGTTTTAGTTAGGCTCTTTATGGAGTCACTCCAAGAAAGATCTGTTGAATGGTTCTACATGTTTCCCCCAAGATCTGTCACATGCTGGGAAGATATAAGAAGTGCATTTGAACATAGGTTCAAGAGCACAAAAGATTGTCAAGATCTGTTGGTCCAATTGGTTTAGATGAAGAAGGAGACCTCTAAATCAATGAGAGATTTTGTAGCAAGGTATGATAGGTTGACAAGAAGGATCCCAAAAGATGTGGTACCCCCTAAAAACAACTTGAAAAGGTTCTTCATCAGTGCTTTTCCATCAGAAGTTGGTTTCTTCCTCAGAAGATCCCAACCAAGAACATTGAGGGAAGTTCAAGACTTTACAATTGAGACTCATGATGATCTAATTATTTCTGGAAAAGTGAAAGGACCAAATGGGAAGCAAAAAGGTCAGAGTTCAAATTCAGTCACCACTGATCCAATGTTCCAAAAAATGGCAAATGACCTAGTTGCTTTGAAGAAGCAGCTGTCACAAATCACAATGAGGAATGCTCCAAGGAGACCAAATCCTCCTGATAGACCAAGAATTTCTCCACCTCCTCGTAGGATTTCCCTTGAAGCACCACCAGTCAATGCCATCTGTGACAATAGGGAATCAGAAGAAGGAGCAGACATTGAGGAAACTGAAGAAGAAAGCATGGATGACTATGAAAACTATCTTGAAATTGAAGAGGTTGGCATGCACAATGGCCTGATTGAATACGTTGATGATGAGGAGGAAGGTGATGAAGAAGCTCCAAGTTTTTCATGTGTTGTTTTCACTCATGCACAATCTAAGAATGGTGTTTCAGCCTCAACAGTTACAACTGAGAATAGGAAGAACAAATAAGATAGCTCTTCAAAGCCTCCACTAAACAAGATCATCAGTAGGGGATCACCATTACCACCTTCCATGGAATCAACTAGAGAGAAATCAGATTCACCAGTTGTCAAGGATCACACTGTTGTGCCAAGTAAGTTATCTGATTCTTCTCCCAACTCAAAAGTTGTTAAGAGTAATTCTCTTCTAAATGTTGGTTCTACAAGAACATCTAAATTTCAATCAAAGGCTACACCCCCATCTCCTTCCAAGCCAATTGCTACATTTGAAAAGGAGAACCCAACACCAAAAGTAATGACGCATCTGCCATTTAAGTCCTCATCCACTGCTGGAACCTCTTCCTCATCTACCATAACTTCATTTGACTTTATAGAGCATGCTAGCAAAACCAAAGTCCAACTCTCTGAAATTGAATACCTACAAACACATCCTACCCAATTTGACAGATTCATCAAGGCAGTCTGGGGTGGTAACTCTACATCCCCAATCTCTAATTCTAAAGGCTTACTTCCCACACCATCCACACCATCTTCTCAAAACATGCTAGCCCTTAGTGCCTCCACCACCAATAGAGTTGAGCCTTTTTACCTGTCACTTCTCATCAAAGGTTTCCAGCTAAACAATTACATTATAGATTCTGGAGCCTCAGATAATGTGATGCCAGAAAAAGTTGTAAATGCTCTTGGCCTCACTTTGACCCAGGTAAATGGCACATGCTACTCAATGGAATCCAAACAAGTTCCATTGGTAGGAAGGATTAAGGATGCTCAGGTTGCACTAGCTGATTACCCTGACAAGAAGATACTCCTGACCATTTTGGTGGTAGACATCCCAACATCTTTTGGTATGCTATTGAGTAGAATTTTTTGCAGAGATCTAGGTGGAGAAATAAAAATGGATTGGTCATCTGCAACTATCCCAGTGAAAGGAGAAATGAAGAAGCTGTTGCCAGTCAGAAAAATGAAGTTCACAGTAAGGAAGTATGATGATCCAAGAGCTGATATCCTTTTTCAAGATTGTGGGCTTGGAAATTACCTCCTTACATCACAGAAGGAAGAGGACTTTCCACTTCTCATGGAGGAAGAAGAAGACCAAATCTGGACAATGGAGTTTGATGGTAGTCATTCTAGAGTAGGTTCAGGAGCTGGTGTAGTATTATACTCTCCCTCCAATGAGGTATATCCTTTTTCCTACAAGCTTAAATTTGACAATACAAATAATACAACAGAGTATGAAGCATTACTCTTAGGCATGAATACAACAGAGGACATGGGAATCAAGAAGTTGAGATGCAAAGGTGATGTAGAGGTTGTGGTAAAGCAGGTCCGCCAGCAATATCAGGTGAAAAATCCCAGACTCAGGCACTATAGAAACAGAGTGTGGGACTGCATTGAATCCTTTGATGCATTCTCCATTGAAGCTATCCCTAGGGAGAAGAATGAAAAGGATGATTCTCTAGCAGTGTCAGCTTCCTTAGTGACACCTCATCCTTCTTTTGGCAAGGATAAAGTGACCATTGAGATGGTGTTCAGACCCAGTGTACCAGACAATGCAAATCACTGGCAGGTCTTCAATGATGACAATCAGATCCTAGCCTTCTTAGAACAAAGGGATAACTTCAATAATATTTTCTTTGAAGGAAGTGAAAACCCACACCATGAATCAGTCCCCAAAGAAGAGAAGGAAGGAATTGAGGGAATTGATGAAGAGGGAGTAATCAAACTGAAAGGAAACAAAATCCCCAAAGGCCTAGTTTCTTTGGAAGACCTCTTTGACAAGCATGACAGGTTCATCCAAGAGAAAGAAAAATAGTCTTCTCAGTGTCCATCTGATTTTGATCAAGAAAACATTGGCACTTCAGAGAATCCAAGGATGGTTAACATTGGTAAATGCTGCTCACCAGAAGAGAAGAGAAAGTTTGTTGCTCTGCTAAAAAAGTACTCAGATGTCCTGGCCTATTCCTATGATGAACTCAAATCTTTTCAGCCAAAGGAAATGCATCACTCCATTCCTTTGAAGCAAGGAGCTAAGCCCTTCAGGAAAAAACAAAGGCCCTACAATCCAAAGATTTCTGATGTTATCAAAGAAGAGGTGACAAAGATGCTCAATGCTAGAATCATCTTCCCCATCCACCATTCAACATGGGTGGCTAACATTGTGCCAGTAAGGAAGAAGAATGGGGAAATAAGGATTTGTGTAGACTTCTGAAATCTGAATCAGGCATCTCTCAAGGACAACTACCCTCTTCCAATCATGGATCATATTTTGCAAGTAGTCACTGGATCTGAAATGCTCTCTTTGCTTGATGGATTCTCAGGGTACAACCAAATCAAGGTGGCAGAAGAGGATTGCAACAAAACAACCTTCACAACACCTTGGGGCACTTTTTCCTACAACAGAATGCCTTTTGGCTTGATCAATGTTGGAGCCACTTTCCAGAGAGCAATGGACTTGGCCTTCAAAGATTTGAAACATTGCATTGTCATTTACCTTGATGACCTCATGGTTTTTTCAAAGAGGAGGGGAGATCATATCTGTCATTTGGAGCAAGTCCTTACAAGGTGTAGGAAACATGGCATTTCTCTAAATCCAAAGAAGTGCATTTTTGGAGTCACATAAGGTAAGTTGTTGGGACACATTGTGAACAAACATGGAGCACACATTGATCCTGAGAGGATCAGAGCTATCCAAGCACTAGCCTTACCAACCAGCAAGAAGGGAGTTCATTCATTCTTTGGAAAGGTAAACTTCCTTCATCATTTTGTGCCTGAGTTTTCTGAACTGACTAAGCATATAACTTCCATGATGAAGCCTCAAGCAGGTTTCAAGTGGAATAAGGAAGGAAAAGCAACATTTGAGGAGATCAAGAAAGCCATTGCCAAAGCTCCAACTCTTGTATCTCCAGATTTCAACAAGGAGTTCATCATGTATTGCTATGCATCAGAACATACACTCTCTGTTGTCCTTGTTCAGAAAAATGATGAAGGTTTGGAAGCACCCATTGCTTTCATGAGCTGTCCTTTGAAAAATCATGAGCTAAAGTACAGCCAATTGGAGAAACATGCCTACATAGTGGTCAAAGCTGTTAAAAGTTTCAGATTCTACATTCTCAATTCCCATACAGTGGTGATGGTCCCTGGAAGTGCAATCAAGTCCATTTTGACTCAACAAGATCCTGGGGCTAAGAGAGGAAGTTGGATTGCAAAGACCCAAGAGTATGACTTGGAGATTAGACCCTCTAATCTGGTAAGAGGAAATGGTTTGTGCAAGCTGATTGCTGAAGATGAAGCTCTCAAGGCTCAGCAGGGAGAAAAAGATGGTGTTTTCTCAACATGTTTAGGATATAGTCCACAGGCGCTCTTTGTCACCACTACTGATGAGTGGTATGCTGACATTTCTTACTACCTCACTTATGGAGAATTCCCTCCTCATCTTGATTACAAAAAAAGAAGGACACTCAAGCTAAAGGAAACCAAGTTTGTGATCTGGAATCATGCACTTTACAAGAGAGGCCTAGATGGTTGTTTCCTCAGGTGTGTAGATAAGGAGCAACAAGAAAAGTTTCTCAGGGCATATCATGATCAAGCTTGTGGTGGACATTTCTCAGCAATGGTCACCACACATAAGATCCTCAGAGGGAGATATTATTGGCCCTCCATCTTTGCAGACACTCAGGATTGGGTTTCCAAATGCAAAGCATGCCAACAATTTGTTGGAAAGCCACAACTAGCTGCATTGCCACTCAGGCCTGTGGTGATTGAAGAACCATTTCAGCAATGGGGGCTAGATTTTATTGGTGTTCTGAATCCTCATTCTAGTGCAGGGCATACTTATGTACTCACTGCAACTGATTACTTCACTAAATGGGTGGAAGCCATCCCAACCAAGCAAGCCAGCTCTGAAACAGTCTGCAACTTCATCAAGGAGAATATCATTGTTCATTTTGGAATACCACAGAAAATTGTTGTAGACAATGCCACCTATTTCTCTTCCAAGGAGCTCACAAAGTTTTGTTATGGCTTTGGAATCTCCCTATCTCACTCTTCTAACTACTACCCATAGGGAAATGGGCAAGCTGAGTCAAGCAACAAGAACATTGTGACCATTGTTCGCAAGCTGGTAGATGAGAATCAAAGGAACTGGCACAAGAAGTTATATGATGCATTGTGGGCTGATAGGATCACTCCTAAGAAGGCAATAGGTATGTCACCTTTCCAAATGTTGTATGGAGTTGAGGCAGAGATTCCCCTCACAATTGAGATGCCAGCTCTCAAGTTGCTGCAAGAAATAGAAGATGGTCAATACAAAGACTCCATTGACAAGAGGATCCTCTTCCTGGAGAAGCTGGAAGAAAGCAGATGCCAAGTGGTGGATAGAATTAAAGAACACCAATTGAAAGTGAAGAATATCTTTGACAAGAGGGAAAAGGAAAGAGAATTCAAGGTTGGAGACTTTGTCCTGCTATGGGACAAGAGAAGAGAACCAAAGGGCAAGCCATGGAAAGTTTGATTCATTATGGCTCGGCCCATTCCAAATTCATGGAGCTTGTGGTGAGAATGTTTTTCTCCTCTCATACTTGGATGGAACACCATTGGAATTGCCTCGAAGTGGGAAATACTTGAAACTGTATCATCAGTGAAAGTGGGTTGTCCCCCGCCTTGTACCATAGGTGATTTCATAGGTGTGTTTTTCCCTTTTCTGTTGTGTGGTTTTGGTTTAGTTTTGTTTGGTTTTTGTTGTGTGTGGTTTGGCTTGTGTGTTTCCTCCTTCTTCCATTCTTTCTCAGAATTGTACATGAATCTGCAAGGCCCAATGGATAAGGCACTGGTCAATGTTATATGGTTTAAAAATTGAGATTCTGGATCCTCATACCATGTCTTCGTCATGCTCAGTCCATGCCATGTCCCCAAGCTAGAGCCAGTTGTTGTCTCCCAAAAACCACTTTTCATTTTCCAAGTTAAATTCAAATTTTGAGCTCTCACCCTCCTAAAGTATTTAAGCCAAGTTGAAAGTTTGAAGAAATAGCAAAATTTGTGCCCTAGTGCTGTTTAAATCTCTGTTTTGCTCGTTTTGAGAAATTCTCCATCTCCTGGTCTGTGCACGTAATATCCTCTTTACAATCTCCTTTTTTGATCAAAATTGTTTGCTTGTTCTATGGCCTGGGTCGTCAAATCATTTTTTTTCCTCCATGCCTCTGGCTCATGAAGGAAATTCAAAAATTGGACTCAAAATGATGAAGTTCTCTTCCTCTATGTATTTTTCCCACAGTCGGGAACGATGGGCATTTTCTTCCCCATCAAATTTTGGCCCCATCATCCATGGGTACGTGGACATACCTAATTGGAAGTGGGTCGATGGAGAAATTTGTGTTTTTGAGCCTCTTTGTAAAAAAGGTGAAAAGTTAAAAAGTGACCCACAGCCCCGATCAGGCTATAAAGGTAAAAGTCAAATTTTGAGCCCAAGAGAAAAGTCAAAGTTGAAGCCCACAGGGAAAAAGTCAAAGTGGGAGAGTAAAATTCAAAGTTGAAGCCCACAGGGAAAAAGTCAAAGTTTTTGAGCCCACTTGAAAAGTCAAAGTGGAAGAGTGGGCCATCGGGGCACTTTTGGAAATTTAACCAAATTCCCAAAAGTGAAGTAAAAGTTCTAGAATGCTCCACGGCTCTGCCAAGGTCTCAGGCCCTCTGTTGAAAATTCAAAGCGGGAGAGTGGCAGAGAAATTTGAGTTTTTGAGCCTTTTTCCAAAAAAGGTTAAAATGTTGAGAAAAGGGACATGCAGCCCCATTTCCAATGAAAATGTGCCATATAGTGTAAAAGTCAAAGTTGAAGCCCGCAGGGAAAAAGTCTATAAAGGTAAAAGTCAAAGGCCCAGCCCATTTGAAAAAAGTCAAAGTCAAAGCGGGAGAAAATTTGAGTTTTTGAGCCTTTTTCCAGTCCAAAGTTAAGTGCCATGTTGAAAATGTTGAGAAAAGGGCCATGAACCCCATTTCCAATCAGAGGATGCCACGTGTCAAGAGTTCAATTGGAGTCAAAGTGGAGAGCCGAGGGAGGAATTTGAGTTTTTGAGCCTTTTTCCAAAAAAGGTTAAAATGTTGAGAAAAGGGCCGCAACCCCATTTCCAATGAAAACGTGCCACGTGCCTAAGTTAAAAAGTTGAAGCGGGGGTGTGGGCCAATTTGTTCCAAATTGCCAAATCTCTAAAAAATCACAAAATGCAAAGGGCTTTCCCCTGTACCCACTCCAATCTCTTCCTACCACGTGGATGACCCGATTTCAAAGTTATAAGAGAAAATCAAATGGTCTGTATTCAAACTGGCAAATCAAATGTAACGTTCGTGTTGCAAGATCTGGTTTTTAACCCACCATGAGCGTTTTCTTTGCAATGGAGGAATTTGAAGAGGCGTAAATGATTTGTAAAGTTGTAACCATTTTGGCAAAGGATATAATGGCTCCTCAGAGCCATTCCAAGGGGTGGCGATTGATTTCAAAAAAGACCAGAGTGCTCTGTACCTGGAAAGACAAAAAATGCCATACTTCTTCTATTTTCCCTTCTCCTTAGAATTTCCTCTATTCTCAAAGCTCTGTACAAACTCTGCTTTAGCTTCAATAATAAAAGAAGGAATTTTCACCTTTTTGATTGAGGGATTGATTGGTACCTTGCGACCAATGAATTTTATTCGGTCTTGTAGCTTCTCCTGCAGATTTTTTTTCTTCTAACTATAAATGCATGTAAATGAAATTTCTAATTAATGTGTGTGGGCATCTGATATTCTACTCACAACATTAGTTTTCTCCTACCTCCATTTCCACTCCCCTTCCCCTTTCCAAGACAAAGTTTCTTCTCTAGTGAGACATTGCTAGCTTTGCCACAGGGTCAGTGGAGTGCCCCTGTTGGATCTCTGGTCGAAAGGCCACCATTGAAATCCACCTTTTATGCATGCACCTATGGAAGCTGCACCGTTCAAGTAGAGGGACTTAGATTCCCATAGCGTTGGCTTGAAACCCACCAATTTGTCCACAAGAAGAGATGTAGTACAGGGACAAGTGACTACTCTAGGTGTACAGTTGATAGCAACACAAGCATAGGTGACCTTGACATGGTAGGTGACTACTTTATAGGGTCAGCTAGCACAGGCGCATGCACAGGCTCCTGTACATGCTCTCGCGAGGGATGGAGCATAGGTAGTCACTTTAAAGGCACATGTCACAGGTTTACAGGGCCAACTGGTCACAGCCCAGGCATAGGTTGTAGCATTAGAGGCACATGTATTCACACAAGTACCAGCGCAGGCACTAGGACAGGCACCAACACCACAACAGGGTCCCTTGGTACATGCACAGAGATCATTATTGTTAGGGCAGGGTTCACAGGTTAGAGAAAGGGTGATGAAGACACCCCAGACAATTTCCATGGCTAGGTTCAGGGATGCCTTAAATGAGACTCATTATTATTAGGATCAACTGATTGTAGCTAGTATTGATGTCCCATCATATGCTGAGCACAAGGCACAAGGGGTCGTTGGCCCCAAAGACAGGGTGAGGGTGAGGTTACCAGCTCTTATAGATCGGGCCTAGATGAGGGAAAGGAGGAGATAATGGGTGGACAGAGACCATTAGATGGTACAAGTGAGGGTGGAGAGATGTTGGTAAGGTAGTTGATAGGGCGAGAGGAGGAGACAAGTGAGAGAGAAGAGGAGGGCCTCAGATGGGGATGATATATTTATGAGATGTGGTATCATATTTTAATTTTGATATATATATATATATATATATATATATATATACCAGCCTGCATGCCGAAGATTATGAGATTGTACATGAGATTTTTGAGATACTTAGATTATTTTTCCCTGTGTATATATGTATTGATACACAAACACTCCCTTTTATATAGTTGATGATGATATTGGACTGATGATGTACTTGGTTTTATTTCTATTTTTATGTTTATTATGGAAACTAGGTGAGTTAGGCATGGGTGAGCCTAGGTGTAGGCATGGTGGAGTCTAGGTGTAGACATGGTTGAGTTGAAAATTTTCAAGTTACAGGTTTAATGGAAATGATGTGTTGTATGTATGTTGTGTTTAAATTTTCAAGTAATTGATATCATGGAAATGTTAAATGATTCAAGTATGATATGGTTGATGTTATAAAATGGTGGGTATGATGAAACGATGCATGTTTTTGTGATATATTAATCTCCAAGTTATTGTGTAAATTGAAACTAACTAGGTTAGAATGCGAATGCAAAGGGGGAAATTTGGTTAGGGGTAAAATTGGCTGAGCTAACCTCTAAGAGCCCCGTGCCATCTAAGTGTTACCTACATCGCACTGGTGAAAAGGGGCATGAGGCCGATGTAGTTCTCCCATAAGCTAGGGAAGAATATGATGGGGTAGATGAATGGGTTGGTAAGTTTTAAGCATGATTGAGTCTAGGTCATTTGGGCATGGTTGAGTGTATGATGTATTAGGCATGGTGGAGTCTAGGCCATTTAGGCATAGTTGAGTTTAGGTTGAATAAGCATGGTTGAGGATAAGAAATCCCAAGATGTAGGTGTTAAAGGTCTAGTCTTGTGTAGCAGAATCAATAAGTAAAAAAAGAGATGAACGGTAAAAGAGGTGGAATGCTTCATAATGGGAAAGGACCATAATGACCATACTGAGGACGGGTTGATGAACTACAACCCCTAAAGGCAGTGTATGATTGATTGTTCTAAGGGTGAAGGAAGTTACATGATCATGAAATGTCGCATGTGTAGCACGTCCCTTGAGTAGGTAGAGGATATAAAATAAAGGAAGATGGGGTGAAATGGGTTGTTTAGTGTAACCTTATTATGAGACAGCATGCTTCTTCTGCAAGATACCCAAAATCAAAATAGGTAAATCTATGAAGAGAAAGTTGTACTTTTCTTAATTTTTTTGTATGTTCTTTTTTCTTTTACATTTTTAATAGATTAATCAATATGGGAATTCTATGTGGGATGATTAGAATTACTCCTTGAGGTCTTCGTGAAGTTGATTGATGCGGGAAGCTTCTGAATTTTTTATTTTTATTTTGTACAGAAATAGTCTTCTTTTTTGATAGACTATGTGTTTTAGGGCTAAATTTTATAGTTGTCCTTCAAGGAAGAAGTTTATTTATAGCAACAAGATAGAGAGGTAGATGTTCTTTTTGAGGGATTCATCTAGTTACAATAATTTTGACTCAAGGAGTGGAGTTTGAATATCCCATATATTACTTTTGAATTTCTTTGGACTTTTAGGTCATGGACAAGACTATAGAGGAGTGTAGGTGTCTTTTATGAAGGGAAAACCATAGCACACAAAGGTTTAACTATGCAAGACTTTTAAGTGAAGGATGACCATGGGATTCCATCCTGAAAAGAACAAAAATTATTCATGAGAATCATGCTGTGAGTATATCGTTGGTACTCATATTTAAGATAAGACTGAAAGGTGATGGATAATCACATGATCCTTAAAAGAGGTAGAAGAAAGGAATGGGTACTCAAGGGACAAGTGTGTAATAGAAAAAATGTGATATAGTACTTGATTCAACAATAGAATGGTCAAAGATGCAAGGAATTAAGGGGCTCAAGTTCAATTTTACCTTTAAGGGAAGATATACGATAAGCACCTGATCCATAGGCATGATTAACGATATAGGTTCCAAGCCAATTAGGAGAAAATTTTCCTAGTTTACTTTTCTATGCTTTTGTTACATGTTGATTTTTCTTCAAGACAAGGTCATTGACCTTGAAGATTTTTTCTTGGACACGTTTTTTGTAGGCACATTTGATACATTTTTGGTAGATTTGAAGGTGATCAAGATCATTTAGACGGTGTTCATCTAATAACTCAAGTTGCACCAAACAGTCTTGATGAAAATCGTCATCATTAAGCATATATTTGACTGAGATATGAAGAGAGGGAATTTAGACTTCGAGAGGCAAGAAAACCATTATACCGTAGACCAAAGAGAAAGGTGTGGTAGTAGTTGAGGTACAAATGCTAGTGCGGTAAGCCCATAAGGCGAAAGGAGTGTGCGTGTGTCAATCCTTACCGGTATCGTCAACCACTTTCATAAGAATTTTTTTTAGGGTTTTTTAAGTGGATTCGGATTGGCCATTTGTTTGAGGATAACAAGGTGAGGAAAAATTGAGTTGAATGTCAAAGGTGTTACAAAGCTTGCGTATGATTTTGTTTTTGAATTGTTCTTTGTTATCAGTGATGAGATGGTGAGGAATGCCAAAGCAAAAAATGATGTGATGGTTGATGAATTCACATTTTTTCTTGTCTTTTTTAGAAATGAGAGGTACAACTTCCACCCATTTAGTTTAATATTCGGTAGCGGTAATAATCCATTGATGACATTGGGAAGAATGAGGGTTAATCTCTTCGACAAGATCCAAACCCGATTGAGAGAAATTCCAAAGGTCTCGTGTGACCTGTAAGGCGTGACTAGGGGTGTGATGAAGATTAGCATGTTGCTGACATTTCACACAATGTTTGACATAGTCACAAAAGTATTGGTTTAGGGTTGGCCAGTAGTAGCTGGTGAAGGATACGCTTAGCAACAACAAAGCCATCCAAATGACCACCACAAATCCCATCGTGAACTTCCTTGATGGTGTATGGGATTTTAGACCTTGTAAGGCATTGTATGAGGATACCATCAAATCCACATTTATAGAGAAGACCACCCATGATGACATAGCGAGAGACACTTTTGAGGAAGGCTCGTTGTCTATTGGGAGTAAGATCCAGAGGCATAATTGAGAGGGAAAGGTAGTCAGCAAATTGCTTATACCAAATGTCCCGTGGGTCAGTTTCAATATTTCCTACAAAGTTAACGTCTTGGAATAGATAAGAAGGTGATTACAACCTTTGTACCATGACAAATATTTTTGAGTC
The DNA here is from genome assembly GCA_019776745.2 of Taxus chinensis. Taxonomy (NCBI): domain Eukaryota; kingdom Viridiplantae; phylum Streptophyta; class Pinopsida; order Cupressales; family Taxaceae; genus Taxus; species Taxus chinensis. The sequence goes on along the minus strand of CM034148.1, from coordinate 254,668,904 downwards.
TGAGGGAGAAGCGAGTATTCGAGAAGCAAGATAGGCCATGGTATCCACAAATTTTTTAGTGGAACGCGGGGTGGTTTGAAGTTCATAATGATTAAAGGTAGTCAAAAGCATGTCAACCTGATTTTTATACTTTTGGAGTATCTTATTATGATACTGGTATATACCATTCACTTGCTTCATGACCAGTTGAGAGTCACCAAAAATATTAATGGATTTAACATCTAAGGTTAGGGCAATTTGAAGACCTAACACGAGTGCTTCATATTCAGTGATGTTGTTAGTACAATCAAAATATAGTTTGAAATATAATGGCATAGGCTCACCATCATGAGGAATAAGGATAACTCCTGCACCACCCCCATACTAACATTTGGAACCATAGAAAAAAAGGTCATCTCGTAAATGGCATCTATGAGTTGATCAGCAATGGTTTTTCCTTTGATAGAATTTTGATGGATGAATTTGAGATATAGGTATACAAGAAACATGATCCAATGTGCAACACATTCATATTGGTAAGTCTTAGCATACATGTAATGTAAAGGGTCAGTATTGGTGACAACAATGGTTTTTTGGTTGAGTAGGTAATGGCTGAGTTTAGTGGTGACAAAGACTAAGGCTAGTTAAAGTTTTTTGGCATGAGTATATCTAGTCTCATGGTTTAAAAGTGTATGAATTATATAATAAATCAATTGTTCCCTGTGTTATTTGTCACGATGAGCGAGCATGGTACCTAAGGAATGATCAGTGGAAAAAATGTAAAAGTAAAATGGTTGGTCATCCTTAGGTGGAATGAGCACAGGTGGTTGGAGGAGGTATTGTTTTGATGCGTCAAAGGCTTTATGGCATTCATCATCCCATTTGAAGGAGACATCCTTTTTTAGAAGCTGATGAAATAGATGGCAATGGTCAGAAAAATGAGAAAAAAAGTGACGAATAGATTGTGACTTTCCTTACAAACTACATAGTTGACAAAGCTTAGTAAGCAGAGGAATCTTGATAATATCCTTGATTTTAGTGGGATCAACTTCAATGCCATGCAAATAAACAATAAAACCAAGAAGCTTTCCTGAGAGAACAACAAAGACACACTTCTTAGGTTGAAGGTGAATGTAGTATTTTATGAGATAGTCAAAGACAACCTTAAGGACTCTAAGGTGTTCAGCCCGATGTTTAGATTTGGAAAGAATATCATCGACATAAGTTTCCAATATTTTATGCATAAAGTCATGAAATATATAAGTCATAACCTACTCATATGTAGCACCAGCATTTTTAAAACCAAAGGGCATGCCACGATAGCAGAAGGTCCCCTAAGGAGTGATGAAGGTGGTCTTTTGTTGATCTTTTAGGGTGAGTAATGTTTGGTTATAACCTGAGAAACCATCCAAGAGTGATAGCATCTCATGGCTGGTAGTGAGATCAACTAGTTGGTCAATACTAGGTAGAGGAAATTTTTCTTTGGGGCAAGCTAGGTTAAGGTCATAGAAATATGTACAAATGCGGAGTCCCCCTATCGCTATTATGACAGGAACAATGTTAAAGATCCATTTGGGATAATCAATGGGTATAATGAAGGAAAAAGAAAGGAGGCGCTATATTTCTTCTTTGATAAGAAGGGAAATGTGAGGATGCATTTTTCACAGCTTCTGTTTCACGGGTTTAGCATCAAGAATGGTTACGATATTGTGGACCACAATATTTGGGTCAATACTGGGAATATCGGCGTAGGACTAAGAAAAATTGGTGTTATGATCCTAGAGGAAAGAAGTGAATGATTCTTGTTTAATGGAATCTAAAGATTGGCCTATCTTTAGAATGTGAGGTTTATCCTGAGTGTGAATGTTGATCTCTAAGGTCAATTCATTCAACATGGTTTTTGTCTCAGAAGTAATGACTAGTGGATATAAGATTTTTTTGCACCTAAATAGGTAAGAATGGAATCATCGTATTGACATTAAATGACATTTATAGAAGGATTTTCATCATCGATCACGTCTGGATATAGAAAAGGAAGAGAAGAGGGAGCCTCACCATCATGCTAATAAGTCAAGGGTCCCAGGGAAATGGTGTTCATGAATTTCTTTTAGGAGGAATGGATTCTGCATCCATAGACTCTGTAGGTAAAGGTGGTGAGGTAGGTGAATGGGGTGGGGAAGGTTTATCCTCCTCAATGAGTTTGACTCAAGCCTTCTTGGAAGGTGGTTTGACAAATCCAATACCTCTACGGTATTTATGTTTATGGGTGGTGCAAGGAATGATAGTATAGTGGCCTTATTCATAGAAACCAAAGCCAAATCCCTTCCAAGCGCAGCGATGGAGGAATGTGTGGGCAAAGCGGAGGTTGGTGAGATATTGAAGGTCAGAGGAAAATGGTTGATTTTGGTAAAAGCTGGATTGAGGGAGTAGGTAGAAGCATCAAGTCCCTCATAGGTTAATTTGGTGTGAAGGTGGGGAGGACTGTAGGGGAAAAATTCGCCTATGTGGTGATCATAGCGGGGATGTTGGTGAAGGTAACCATACTCTTGAGGACTAAGGAATGTGTCAATGTTATAAAGGTGGTACTCCTATAGAGTGAGGTGTTTAAAAACACCTTCTAAGGGATCAGTAGTTGGTATGTCGGTAGTAGGAATGGATGAATCACTAAACATTTGGGAAGAAGAAGCATTGGATGTTTGAGAAGTAGATGGGTTGGCTGATGGGTTAGCTGTAGAATTTGCGATAGCAGTGGGAATAGAGGAGTTGGTTATGGAAGATGTAGCAGTAGAAGTGGTGGATGAGGTAGCGGATGAAGAAGAAGTGGTAGCGATGGTAGATGCCTTAACTGGTATAAGGACATCATTGGGTTGATACAATGTGTTACATGTCTTGAATGGTGAAGGGTTAGATGGAAAGGTATACTTGTGCCCTTCATGTTCAAATTTTAATCAGCGGTGTAAGGTTGAAGGAACACAACCCATGGCGTGAATCCAGGGTCAGCCAAGTAGCAGGTTGTACTAGAATTCCCTCTCTAAAACATAGGATAATTCAGGAATGGCATGGGGCCCCATGCAAATATGGAGAATGATGGTGCCGAGGGTAGAAATCATGGCATCATTAAATGAACAAAACATAACTGGGTTATTATGCATTCAATTGGCAGGGATGCACATTTGGTTGTACGCATAAGAGGAAATGATGTTGATACTGGCACCTCCATAGATCATAACACGTTGAATGTGTATATTATCAACATAGATGGAAATGAATAGGCCAGGGTCAGGATCACCTGATTGGAGATGGAAAATCTGTTCGTCAAAAAAACTAAGAGCAGAGACTTGATGAATGGTAGTGGGAGAAAAAAATGGAGGCGAAGTGGTGAGAGCGGCCACATGATGAGGAGTTATAATGGCAGAGACAGGTGTAGGGTCATTAGGTATAACCTCAATAGATTGCAGGACCTATATGAGGGCCTGACAATGAGACTAAAAGGTTTGGATGAGGTCATACAAAGATACTTTTAGAGGAGACTGGTGAAATAGTTAAAGCATTGTAAAATAGGAAACCCCGTCAGAAATAGGGTATGCAAGTCCACGGATGGTGATTTTGGGTGTAGGTGCAGATGGATTATTGGGGAAAGGTGTAGTGGATGGTTTGTCTGGTTTCTCCTTTCCTTTGTCCTTCTGGGTGTGAGTGGCAACTTAAACCATATTGATCTACAGTGAAGGAGAAGGTGAGTAGTGAGAGGTGTAGCGGTACGATGGGAAAAAATAAGCTGAGGGGATTGTTATCCAAATAACTCTCCTAGTTACTTGGATAAATTATATTTTCATTCTAACTCTGATGTTTCACATTTAAGGTTGCGTGCAATCAAGATTGTTCTTTTAACACCTTGACACAGTTGTAGTTCCTATATGTGCTCTTATGTGCCTTCCTGCTTCTCCCTCAGTATTCTTCCATCTCCTTTTCCTTTTTTAATTTTTGCCTTCCTACTTCCTACCCACTTTCTTTCCTATCCAGTTGTGCACTCCTTGCATGCACCTTTATAGAATTGCCTTCCAAATTGGTTAAGTCCCTTGTATGCCTTCATGCTTGCGTGCCTTGCACTTCCTCTTTTCCTTGAACTCCTTTGTGTGCCCCCTTTTCTTTTTTCCACCACGTGTCCTTCCTCAGTTGAATGCTCACACCCCTTCCCCATACTTGTCTCCTGCAAGTATTCTCATATTCCTCTTGCATGTGCACCTCTACACATGCCTCCCCTTTGTTTCCCTTTTACGCTCCTGCCTTTAACTTATGTGCCTTGCACCTTCTTCTGGAGTAGTCACTGTGCCACATCATCTGGAACACTTGATTGTGTTACACGCAACCTATCAAAGTGCACCAATAGGGCACCGAATCTAGACAACCAACCAATGCATGACACGTGGTAAAAAAGACAAAATAAATGAATAGTTGGTTGACTCCTTCAGTCAATCAGCGTGCGCCACGTGTCATTGTGTGTTAGAGCAACTTGTACACTTCTGACAACCATAAATTTTGTTGTAGTGCTCATATTCCCATGTGCCCAGTCTCGTTTGAAATTTGTTGACATCAGTTGCACAGTGGAATTTTCAAAATCATATTTAGGAAGGATTTCGTAGGCATAAAATAGGGAAATGTCTTTGTAATTATAAATGCACACATCTAGTCGGCCTCAACCACCAGATTTCAATCATATCTTGCTTTCTTCCTTCTTCTACATACCAAACAGACATGGGGAAGTGCATCTGATAGCCTTGTAGGTGGATTTGCAGGAATTTATCATTGGCTATTGGTGGTTGAAGATTTGAATCCAATTTTCCCTCTCTTTCTCTTTCTCTTCTCTACTTCTTCTCCTATAAATAACAGAGTTCTACTTTGTAAAAAATGATCCCTCTCTATTGTAACAACACCATGCCAAAATGGTTTCCAACTTCCCATGGGTCTCAGACCTTGGCATGGCCTTTGCAATGTATTCTCACCTCCTTCCATGAGTGTAGACGATTGTGCATCCCTTGAGCAATAAAATCGTGTTTTATGGAACTCTTGTCTTCCCTTTATCATTTTCATTACATCTCGCCTCTCTGCTTGTGTTTTCTAGCATTGTTTGTGTATTCTCACTTGCATTCCATGTGTTCATGTGTTGTGCATGCTGAAATACTGAGCCCGTGTGTTGATCTATGACACAAGTCATCTACCCTCTTCTCTCACACCCGCTCTTTTTCCTTCGCCACTCATGGAGAGAGATCAACCCTTTCCCTGGCATTATCACCTTCCTTAGCTTAGGATTTACCCTTTCTACACATCCTTCTATCCCTGGTCCCTTGGCATGTTTAGTCTAGGATTTTCTTTTATCATTAGGAGTAGTAGTAGCATTAGAGGTAGGTAGAGGAACCGTCCTTCTCTGGAGATCCATCCCAAGCGCGCAAGGTCCCACAACATGGGGAAGTTTCCATTGTGGTCTCAAATAGCTCAGATATTTTGGATCTGAGACACGGGTGCAAGTTTGATGACCAACATGAATATAATGGTTTTGTGAAATAAATGTGGCACATTGGGATTTTGGTGGAGGTTTGGCTAGCTCTCTGATGCGGACCATATTGATCTCAAATTTTGGAGGAGGATAAAAGGGTTGTGGAGGTGAAGATGGAGGTCTCTGAATAGGTATGGGATGAAGCTGTGTCATGATAGGTGAAGGTGAAATAGGGTCTTCATCTAAAATATCATCATCGTTAAAGTTTTCTTTGAAAGGACATAGTTAGAGAAGAATAGCCTTAAGAGCCTTACATTTTTCTACATCATTCCCTGACACATGATGGTAAGCACAAATTTTGGTATCATCAAACCGTTCTGGTTTAGCTTTGAGTGGGACGTAAGGTAAAAATGGTGGCAATGTGATGATAGAGGTTTCTAAAATGTTAGCTAGGATGTTAACGTAAGACCCTACCAATGGATCACAATGTGAAGTTAGTGTGGGTTTGGATGAAATTTTGGGTGATTTTGGTGGGAGAGGCATCACGGGAGGTGGTATAGGAGGTTGAGTGATATTTACTAATTGTTTTGTACCTTCTTGGGTAAAGGTGTAGAGTCATTACGTGATGTAGAAGGGAAATCAGATGATGAAAGGGGATGGGTTAGCCAAGGTAATAATGGAGGTGCGGTGGAGACGGTGGTAAGAAATAATGTGGAAGGGACTAGTTGAGGAGAAGGGAATGAAATGGGTAATGATGAGGATACAAGAAGTGGTGTAGGTATATGAGGTAGAAAGGATGTACGTAACAATGAAGGCATAGGTTGTGTAGGTAATTTGGGTAGAATAGAGCATCATGAGGAGGAGGTGGGCTACTTTGTTTTTAGTTTATCTACGGTAGGAGGTTGTTTGACCTAGGTTGATGGGTGTGGACCTAGGATAAATGGAAGTGGTGAATATGATAGAGGAGTAGTGGGCAAAGCCAGTATATACATCCTAAGATGTTGGGTATTCCTCTTAGGTGGGGGAATAGTCTTTATGACGGCTTGTGAGGACGTGGTTAAATCCAATTTGACAGGAGGATGGAATAGGCTTGATGTCGGCATGACTCCCAATGTGGTAATGGGTTTGGAAGAGGAGGAAGATATGGGTTTAGGTCAGGTTTTAGGAATAGGAAAAAAAATTGATGGTAATGGTTTAGATGTGGGTGAGGGTGATGAAGAAGGGGTAGCTACAACTGGCATGGGCATGGTGGGTTTTGTTGTTTGAAATACCTTTGGATAGATCCTGGAAGTGTTAGTGGATAACATCTGTATTTGGGTTGAGTCAGGTAGTCGAAGGCATCCCCAAAGCATGGAATTATCAACATAATCCAAGCGGTCGGCCAAACGTGAGAATGTCACTGATGTAGTGGAGGAGGATGTTGATTTGGTAGTAATCCCTATAAAGAATGTCTGTGAGATAGGGAAATGGTTGGCTTCATACTTTGTGGGTAGGAGGGATGAGATAATATCAACATGATCCTTGAAATATAGTGGAAAATTATCACCAGCAGGAAGGGATGCTGCTAATGGATCCTTTGTGGGTAGGAGATAAGGCAAGGTGGATGAGGTAAGTTCTTCTTTTGGTGAAGAAGAAGGTAAGCATGACTCTCCCATGGGTAGAGGAGTAAGTACTATTTTTTATACATCAAGTTGAGAGGTGAGTTGGGAAACTACATTAGTAGATATGGTGGAATCCCTTATGGGTAGAGGAGAAGATAAGGGGGAATCCTTGGTGGGTAGAGGAGTGGATGAGGCAGGTCCTTTTGTGGATGAATGAGCTCGTGCAAGAATCTCCTCGATAGATGGAATGGGATGAAATTGAGAAGAAAGAGATGGTATGATGTCAAAAATTTCATGAACCTCATAAACGTTACTATCATTAGTTGAGGTTTTTCCAGTTTGGTTAGACAATGGGGTGTGATTTGGGAATGACTTCTTGAAGATGTGAAGGTTCTAATTAGTGACTACATTAGGGTTATCCAAGACGAGATCTCCATTAACTAACATTTATTGGATGATGATTTTGAAATTTAAATAATTACTGTGGCTATGACCTCTAACGTGATGATAGTTGTAGTAATCATTTTCTTTATACCATGCAGGCACAGGATGACAAGGGTCAAAACTAGTGTGTGGTTTGATGGGTGGAAGAGTGATTGCTCTAGTTTTTAGAAATTTTTCTAAAACTGAAGAATAGGGTTCTCCTATGGGATTATATTGTTGTTACTCCCGCTTGAACTAAAAATCCTCAATAGAAGAAAGGTTGGAAGAAGGTTTTGATTGGTTGGATGGATGAGATGGGTTGGCTTTCAAAACCATTGCACTAGCAGATCCTTTTTCTTTAGAATAATTATTTTGTGGTTTGGAAGAAGAAGAGGTATCATTTGATTTAAACGCATCGTTCTTGTTATGCAATTGTATCATTTTTCTGACGAATGCCTCATAAAATGTGTAGAAGGTTTATACTTGGAGAGTTGGAAATATGTGTCTACCACAAGCTAGGGTAAATAACTCTATTAACTCGTTTTGAGGCAGTTAGAATGTGAGTTGGTTAATTAGGCTACGCCAACAAGTGACAAATTATGTGATAGAATCGTCCTCATACTTGCATGTTGCGTACAAGTTGTTCATTGTGACCTTCTTGAAAATGTTGATAGAAAAGTGGTCTAGAAAATCTCTAGCTACCTGATTAAATGAAAAGATGGAGTTCCTGGGTAGAACAATATACCAATATAAAGTCAGTCACATCAAGGAAATTGGGATTGTCCACAAGATCAAAGCGTCATCGTGAGCAATGAGATAACACACATGTTTAAAAGACCACAAATGTTGTTGTGGGTCTTCTTTGCTATCGAATCGATTAAATTTAGGCATTTCCCAATGCATAGGGTATGGAGGAATTAGAAAGAAAAATTTAATAGGCTCATTACAAATATCGTCATATGTCAGAGAGTTGCGCGAGCCAGAGATAGATGCTTCTAATATTTACATCTTGTCCATCATCATTTTGATAAGATCATTTATAGGCTATGATGACAGAGCGCACCCTGCAGTATAAGGGGGTAGATAAGGTGGGTATGACGTGGACGACATTCCAGTATGTGGTGGTGCTGAGTACGAAAATTGTGATGAAGGAACATATGATAAAATAGATGGGGAGGGAAACTACGATGGATAAGCGGTTGATGAAATAAGGGATATTGGTGATAGGTGTAGGTAGGTGGAGTGGATGTAAAGACACTCATATAAATAGGAGGAAGAGACTGCAGGATGGAGAGGAAAAGGTTTTAGAAGGGAGTGTGGGCTACCGACACCAGTGGTGGCTAATAAGCAATAGGTATATGAGAAGTGGAGGACGCAAATAGACCTATACTAAGGCTGGTTGATAAAGGCATGGTGTACGTCATAAGGGCGATAGACATTGAAGGCACAATAGATGTCGTAGGTGTAGTAGATATCAATTATGTAGGGTCAAGCTGGGAAACCATGGGTTGCAAGGTGGAAGAGGCTAAGGCTACGCTGGTAGTAGCTGATGTAAAAGTGGGTGCGAGAGTAGGAGGAATGGACATAGGCATGTCATATACAAGATGACCTGATGAATCATGGGTAGATGAAAGAGTAAGGTAATATTGCAGAGTAGAAGGGTTTTGATTAAGGAGTCTCGTGAAATCCTCATCACTGGTGGGTATGGTAAGAGATTGATTGGGGTCCATAGGTGATAAGATGGAAGTGGGTGATGGGATAGGTGGGAGTGGCTAGCGACTAGCATGAAACATGAGAGCGTTGGCTTATCTAAGAGTGAAAACCATGTGATTGACAATAGAACTGGTGATTTGAGCTCTGTTAATGATGCAGAAACATAGAAAAATGGAGAAAATGGATCTAGAAGGTGTGATTTGATCACTGTTTTGATTGAAAAATCAGAACACAAAGACCAACGTTTGTTGAGTAAATGATGTCAGTATAAGAGGGTAACCGCCACCAGTCGCTAGACCGATGTCAGTTACTGGGGAGAAATGAAAGGTTTGAAAATATGGTAATAAATGATGAAAATGAAGTGAAACTAGATTTTGAAGGTGATATCAAAGACTTAGAATTATATTGAAGTCACAAAAGAAGTCATGGAAGGTGATAGATGTGAACAAAACATTGTTTGAGAAAATGACCAAAACAACTTTGAACTGATAGTAGTTGGAAAATAGATGATGGTATCATGATATAACTGATGGCGGTCGCTAAACTGATACTGATTGTTGTGAATGAATAACAGATTAAAATATGGAGATGAAAAATTATGAATAAGATGTATCTAAACACTGTAGGTGATAACAGAACACAAAGATGATAAGGTGACATAACAAGTCATAGAAAGAAAAGAAATGTAGATTAAATGCTACTTTGGCATAAATGACCAAAACAACATTAAACCGATGGGGGTCAGTTAACCAATGGCAATGAGATGATATAACCGACGACGGTCATGGGACCGATATCGGTTACTGTGAAATGTATGGAAAGATGGAAAAAGTGAATTTTGGTGATTTAGATCAAATAAAAGGACCAACTCATAAGCTGAGTATGGCAATGATTAATCCCAACACACTCAGAAATAGTCAGAATACACCAACTATGATTGTGGAGTATGTAGGAAGAGAAAAATGGAGAAAATGAACTCACACCTCAAAACACAAATCAAGAAAAAGCTATCAAACATGAAATCCTATGTCGTAGATTTTATAGTGGCTTGTGCTATTTAGCACTAACTTTTAAATAGAATAGATTTTTTGGTTACCGAAGGTGCCTTATGGAAACTAACAACTATGGTTGGTTTCAGGTAAATTGTGGCATGGTGTCCCCAATATATACTTTGTAGTACATGAGGCCCTACTTTGATATGATGACTAGCCAAAATACTAGCTAGAGCCCACTGTCAAACCTCTAATCGTGTGATTTTTGACATCTTCTTCTAGGAAATATGTTGTTTTAAGAAATGTGTAGTTTGTTATTAGTGGTTTGGTATAAAGAGAAAGTGAAAAAAGTGAGCTATGGTTTAATTTGTCAACCATCAGTTGGTCATGACTTCCATCATATAGGTTGCCCACAATTTAAAAGAGCTACAATGCAACATACAAAAATGAGATGCAAATATTTTAAACCCAATTCCACAATGAAATTTGATGAAAGCAATAATGAATAGGCAAGAGTATGTCTTTCATTAATGCAATATATAGTAAAAATAAGTGTTCTTTTTAATCCAAACTACAAGTTTCACTAAGACAAGTAGGAGAAGAAGAATGTTTCCAAGGTAGAAGATTTAATGTGAACTCTCTTTCAAAAAGAAATAAACACACAATGATTCCCTAAGAATGAACAATGCAAAGAACCCAAATGGGTCCCACCGAGCATGCCAAAATGTTTCACCTGTTGGGTTTAGCACAAGGTTGTATAGATAATATATCAGATCTAAGTACACATGCAATAAAAGTGGATATTCTACTAGAAGAAATATACAAAACAAGAGATATAAATCAACACCAAATTTAACATGCTTAACCCAATGTGGGATACATCTACCAAGAAACAAGCCAATATATTATCCAAATCTTTCAAAATATATACAATGAATATTTATAATCTTCCACACCTCTCATGATGTAAAGTAATTTATTTCTCTCAAGCTTCCTCTTCTTCTCCAAGAATTCTCTCTCATAATTATTTTCACAATAATCACTAACTCCTCTACTTCTAACCCCTAGCTTTCTATGTTTATAAATACCTATATATAACTTATGAGCACTTAGCCATGCAATTACAATCAATAGATCTGACTTTAATACTAAAATTAGATCTAATTCCCATGAGTTAAATAAAACACACACACACACACACAGGTAACTAATATCTAGTTATCCCTAACTGATGATGGCTTCCTACTTTCCTGACCGATGCCAGTCATAGGTGACTGATGTCGGTCTCTTCATAACCTATGTCAATTACTACTGTTTTCCAGCAAGTTGAATAGAGCATGCTAAACTAAACTAATTGAGCTCCACATCTCAACAATCTCCTAATTGGAGATAAATTATTGCACTATACCTGTACATCATCATCCTTGGATCCTTTCCTTAGATTTTTTTATTCCTCTTCAAGTCTCAAATCTCGAAGACTAATAGAAGTGGAGTGTAACTCCAACTTCCCTTTTTCTAATGGCTTCATTATCATATCCGTATGATTTTTACTTCATACGAATCTTCTCTAGTTTCACCTATGCCCATCCTCCAATACCTATCATATGAAGTGATATCTCAACTGAATGTTTTTTGTTCTAGAATGAAATTTTGAGTTCTTTACTAAATTAATTGCACTTTTACTATCACTGAACAATTTGTCAATCATTTTGCTCCTTTCCCAACTCTTCCATGAACCTGCTTATACATATGCATCTCTTTGCAAGCCTCTGTAGTTGTAACATACTATGCCTCTATAGTAGACAAAGTCCATAACCTCTATGCAATCTTGATATCTAGCTAACTGTCATTCCTACCTACTGTGAAAATATATCAAGTAGTGCTCCTTTTACCATCCAGATCTCTAGCCATATCTAAATCAACATAGCCACATATAGAAATATTTGAAGCCTCCATAGCATAACTACATCCTAGATGTCCCTCTCAAATATATGTAGTATCCATTGGACTATGCTTTCTAATGCTCTTTATCTTGGATTGGTCATAAATCTACTCACAACTCCCACTGTCTATGTTCAATATCTGGTCTAGTAAAAACCATAGCATACATGAGACTCCCAACTACTGAAGCTATATGGTACTCGTGTCATGTATTTGACCTCCTCATGTGATGAAGGACACTGCTATTTTTGATCAATTTGATGTGTCCAACCATAGGTGTACTTACACAGGTTTTGAATTCTATGCATTTTAAACATTTCTAACACCTTTTAGATATAATCCTCCTGATACAAATACAATTTCTTGTTCTTCCTATCTCTATGTATTTACATACCAAGGATTATTTTTACAACTCCTAAATTCTTCATACTAAAATGTTTGACCTAGCTTTCCCATTAATCTCACCAATGTCCTGCATACTAGATCATGTAATAAGCAATATCATCCACATGCAATAACAAAATAATATAGCTCTCATTTTCAAGATCCTTGAAATAAACACAATGGTAAGATTCACATCTCAAGTAACCATGTTCATAGCATGAAACTATCAAACATCATGTACCATTTCCTTGGAGCTTGTTTGAGCCCATATATAGCTCTTTTTCAACCTGCACACTAATTTATCATTACCCTTGTCTTCATACCCAAGCAGTTGCTACATATAAATATCTTGATCCAAATCACCATGAAGGAAAGCCAGGTCTTCACATCTAGTTTCTCTAAATGAAAATCATTGACTACAACTAAACTCATTACAGTATGTATGGAAGTCATTTTAACAAGATAGGAGAAAATATTTCACCAAAGTCAATGCCTAATTTTCTATGCAAATCCTTTTACTACAAGTTTTTCCTTATACCTTTTCTAATTCACCCTCTTATTTCCTTGATCCTATAAACCCATTTGTTTCTACAATTTCCTCTTACCTATCTGGCAGCTTAACCAAATCAAAAATTTGGTTTTGTTCCAAGGAGTCCATCTCCTTATCCATGTCATGTTCCAACTGAATGTGGGTCTTATCCTACATTGCTTCTTCAAAAAAAATCTAGCTCATCATTATCAGATCAATAATAAATTAGATAGAGAAGGTGTAAATCTTTTCTGGATGTTTACTTACCCTTTGTGACCTTCTCACGGGATTTTAGGGTACCAGAGGCTCATTCTAGACCTTCTAGACATTTTTTTCCAAATCTGACAGTGATCGATGACACTGGTCACCTTATAGCCGAAGCACTAGTTCTGCTAACTGATGTCAGTGTTTGGATCTTCTATAACTGATACTGGTTCATCTAACCGATGTCGGTTCAGGGGTCAAATAACATTGGCTACTGTGTAACCATGTAGGTATAATTTTTAAATTTGAGAGTTCATTTTCATTCACAAACTTCTCAATCTAGTTCATACTTGGGTACCAAAATTTGATCCATATACATTCTCTTTTCATTCCATTCAATGTCATGAACTCCTAATAATTTTAGAATTCTATCGAAATCCCAAAAATGAAATCTGAAATCATCTAAATCCATAACCAATGAAAGTGCATCTCTTAGATTTTGCTTTCAACTTTTTTCTATTTTCCTTATCAATATGCACCAAAGCTTCTGAACCAAAAAATTTGAGAAAAGAAAGATCTACCTATTTTTCGGTCCAAGATTCCTCTAGTATTCCTCCATCTAGTGAACTTGAAGGCCCGTACGATTAATCAAATAAATATGTTGTATCAACTACTTTTGCCCAAAACTGGAAGGGCTAAATCCAGCATGTATTCTCATACTTCTAGAAAATTTCCATGATTGTCATGTTCATTTTTTCTAAAACACCATTCTCTTGTGGTGTTCTTGGAACCATCCTTTCTCTACGTATTCCATTTACTGAACAATAATCATAAAAAAAAATTGCTACAGTATTCACCATCATTTTTAGATCTAACGAACTGTTAACTTTGAATTTGATTCATTCTCAATAAGGGATTTCAATCTTTTAAAAGTCTCAAAAATATTAGATTTATGTTTAATACAATAAACCCATAGCTTTCTTGTAGTATCATCAATGAAAGTAACATAATATTGGGGTCCTCCATGAGAATCTACCTGGACTGGTCCCACACATTTGAGTGTACAAGCTCCAATTTCTGTTTCTTCTTAGTTGCCCCAACTTTGAGAAATCTCACTCTCTTTTTCTTTCCAAAGACACAATACTCATAGAAATCAAAATCTAAATCTTTCAAATTTGACAACTTACCATTAGCCTTTAAGATTTGCATCTTTTTTTATTCATATGGCCCAACCGATTATGCCACGTGCATACATTTGAATCTGAATTAGATAACATAGAAAAGGAATCAATAACATAGGTAGATAAATATAATGTTCCTACCTTATTGCCTATTGCCACAACAAAGACACTCTTTGGTGACTTTCCAAGAGTTTTATGTGAATGTAACTATGTAACTGTTAGAATTTGAGGATTCTAATAAATATGGATTTAATCAACTTACATATTACATAATGTTATAATAAATATTTAAACAAAGATTACATCATAACATAAGTAAATAAAGAAATACTTATAGGAAATAAATAATGCAGGTGACATATTATTTATAGTGGAAAACCCCAATAGGGTAAAAACCACTTTGAAAATAATATTTTACTTCAGAGAACTTATTTTACATCCATTAAAACCACCTCCTCTTTTAAATCCCTATTTACCAAGGGTAAAATCAAATCACTTGATTTTCACACCTTTGATATATTTTCCGAATATATCAAATGAGGACCTAAATTCCTTTTTATATAAGGTGATCGTGTATGTCTCCCGACCCACCTTTTCAACCTAAAATGGTTGACACATACACCTAGGTTTATAATATTTAATATTAGAAATATAATCATTTCATGATATTAAATATTTAACCTAAAGTATATAAACAGGTTAACATATTTAATAATAGAAATAGAAATATTTTATATTATTAAATATTAACCTATATATTAGCGATGTACCCATATATATTAAGGGTTGGCCAGACCACTTAATCATTATGTTCCAACACTCCCCCTTAATGTTAAGTGGGATAACATAACATATGCCAATAGATTACCTGCCCGTGGCATACTACAAGATTTACAATCCTTAAATCATAAAGGTTTAGGCTAGCATATCGGTTGAAGGAATTATAACACCTTTGTCATACTCAATTTACCTTTTGGTATAAAAGGATTTAGAATCCCAAAGATCATCCCATGATCAGTGGTTAAATATGATTTGTGGGTTTTATATGTTCTCACAAGTTCTCATAAAAGGTTATTGAACCCAAGCATATAGGAACCTCTTACAACCAAGGACCTCCTTAACAATATGTTTGTATTGGATGTTTACCAATAAACTCAATAGAACTAAAAAATTTACTGAAGACCTCCTTAAGATCTTTTTACACTTCTTTCTAAAAAACATTCGAGGATGTATACATGCTTGAAAGTCTTTTTACACTTACCCAAAGGTCTTTTACAAATGCCCGAAGGTATTTTTACAAAAACCAAGTTCCATTAGGAGGTGACATTTTCATGCACACTCCTCCTTAATGGCATCTCTAACAATCTAAGATTTTCACGGAAGTGACAAAACTTTGCAGCACTCAGGGGCTTTATGAATATGTCAGTAACCCACTCTTAAGTCGACATGAACTTGAGATTTATCTCATCACTTTGCACTTTCTCATAGGTGAAGCATATATGTATCTCAATGTTCTTCATCCGCTGATGTTTAACTGGATTCTTAATCAAGAGTAATACAACTCTGACCACCACATAGAAGAGAAATACTTCCTTTAGCTTCCATGTGTATCTCTACCAACATCCGTTGTAGCCAAATGAATTATTTACTTCTTCCATTGTACTACTATGCCTCAGTAGAAGAAATGGAGACCGTTGAGTGTATTTATTGTTCCAAATAATGGTTCCTACACCAAAAAAATTGAACACATATCCAGTATATTTTATAACAAAACATCGGTATGGTTAGAATCACAAAATCTATATAACATAGAATTTTCATTATTAGTATAATGCAACCCATAATTGATTAATCCTTTCAAATATCTAAAAAAAATTTTTGTAATATTTCAATGATCTATAAAAAAAATTCCTGCATAAACCTTGAAGTAATTCCTACTATATAAGAAATATCTGAATCTAGTTATAGTTAGATAAATCAAAATATCAACTAATAGCATATATAAAATAAGATTAACCTTTTTCATATGTAGTTTTAGGATCAATATTTATTAGAACTTCTATTGAAGTAGAAAATGGTTTACAATCAATCATAAGAAAAATTTTCAATACAATGGTTACATATTGTGTTTTGATAAATAACAATCATAATGAAATAAAGTCATACAAATAACATGATGTGAGAGACATAACTCATGTCATTTTGAAAGTTCTGATAATAGAATGAAATACTTTAATCATACAAATTAACATCAAAATTGTGACCAGACCTGACTCATTTATTTCAACATGTATTGCATATCAATGATAATCTTTAATCCTTATGACTTAAATAAAAATTGTCACTGGATAAAAAAAATATCAATTAACAAAACCTAACAATTTAAAAAAGTAAACAATTTTCGCATACCAAGCTCTAAGAGCTTGTTGTTAAACCATACAAGGATTTCTCATCTTAAAAATATAGTTTTCGTTACCATTTTCTTCAAATATTTTAGGTTAAAACATTTAAAGTTCTTCTTTTAAATCACAATTCAAAAAAGTATTAATTCTTATCCATTTAGTGGATTTCCAACCCAAATTGAGTGGTGATTGCAAATAAGGCCCTAACAGTACTCATTTTAGTTACAAGAAATGTCTACAACATAATCAATAACCAGGCTTTCTGAGTGACACCTCTAGCAACAAGTCTATCTTTATGTTTGTCAATACTACCATTGAGCATTATATTTTACTTTGTACATCAACCTAGACCTTATAATACTTTGACGGCTCAAGTTTATACAAGGTAATTAATGCATGGTACATATAATGGTTTCTGGTCATTTTCCTAAGGTTAATATGATTTGATTTTTCTAACATATATTGAGCCCAATTTAATTCTTATCTAGGAAGATAAGAGTTTTAGAAACATCTATAGCATCGAAATATCATCATAACCATTTATTAAATTAGAATCAAAACCATCATTTAGAAGCATTTAATGAAGTAACTTTAAGAGAAGAAGATAACAAACGTAAACCTTTCACTAGATTATATCTATACATTTCATATAAGCTTCGATAATTAACATGTCCTAACCTTTCATGCCATAGTTTTGAAATTATTTAAACTTTGAGATATAAGACAAGATGTAGAAGAGAAATTATCAAAAAATATACAAAACTTTTATTTGAATTCCTTCAGCTATTATACTCTCATTACTATCCTTGATATACCAAGTATCCTTCATACATAGATTCTAGTTGTGTCCATATCTCTTTCGAATGATATTACCAATGTGTAGAAGGTATTCATCATTCACATTGCACAGAAAGAACATCTTACATTTATTGCAAGAATGCATTCATGTTATCTACAGTTGTTTGACGACCAGTGAGAGTAACCTCAGATCCAGAAACAATTGTCTAGAGTTTCCTCGCCATAAATTTTATTTTGATCCAGATGTTGTAGTTGGTTTCATTCAGGATCTAGGTTTTGTCAAGACAAAAATAGTTGGATGTCATTTTTTTCCTAACCCTGTAAAACACACCCCATTATCATATACAATACACCATAGAGTTAGATACATATTTATCGATAAAAATAATACTTTTAATAGAATCAGATCTAAATTTTACAGATCTAACAAAACTATTTGATCATAAGTAATTTTGTCATTACAATGTATATTAATTAACCTCCCGTGATCAAAATAATAACCTGCATTATAAAGGGCTCTGTATTATACCCCAGATTTATGTAAAAAAATTTCCAACCATATACAAGTGAAGAAGAGACCCCTAAGAATGCATAACAACTTCAAATTTCTGAATTTTTTTTTAATGTAGACAAAAATCTAGTCAGCTTAAATTTGACGTCTAAATGACCGTCATAATGGCTTATTTTTTGGTCTATCGTGACGGTCATTTAACCATCAATTTTAACACAATTAAAATTTCCTAGAACCTACGAGCTTAAATTTGGCGTCTTAATGACCATCATATTGTCTTATGTTTGGTCTACCAAGACGGTCATTTGACCGTCAAATTTAATGAAGCTAAAACTTGCTGTGTATTTCCAGAATGTGAAATTCTAGAATTTCTTCTTCTGTATAATATTAGGGAGGTTATAATTTAACACATTATAATAACCTATTATAATTTATAATGTAAAAATATATACACTTTTTATTTTTAAAAATGTATATAATTTACAGAATGTAAATAAAAAACAACAAATAGTTCATAAAAAATTATAAACTATAGTATATTGTTTTTATATAAAAAACACATAACTCTTATTAAAGGGGTTTAAAGGACATAGACCTGGTCAAAAGAATTTTACCAGGCGCAAGTAGATTTATGAGAGTATAGATTAACTTAGAGGACAAGTAATTTCACCTTACCAATGAAATAAATTGAAATCCCTATTTTCATGAACCTTGTCTCCTCCCTTCATTTACTCTTAATTTTATCCCACACATATTTAAAACTATGAAAATATTGCAAACTATTTTATAAAATTCCTGCAAGTTAAAAACTTTAAAACTTTTATGTGGCTATAACTACCAATATTTTAATAAATATTTAACACACTTCACGTGGGCAATAAACTAGCCCTTTTTTTAAATTCTCCATTTATACTTGAGATTTTTATATTTATACGTGGGATATTATCTCATTTTATTCTCCACTCCCACTCTTATATTAAAGAAAACCTTTAAATAAGCTTATTTATATAGTTTTTATAAACTATAAGATATAAATGAATAGGGTCATTACATATTACATAATGTTACAATAAATATTTAAATAAAAATTACATCATAACATAAGTAAATAAAGAAATACTTACAGGAAATAAATAGTTTATAGGTGACACAATATTTATAATGGAAAACCTCAATAGGGTAAAAACCACTTTGAAAATAACCTTTTACTTCAGAGAACTTATTTTACATCCAGTAAGATCACCTCATCTTTTGAAACCCTATTTACCAAAGGTAAAATCAAATCACCTTATTTTCACACCTTTGATATATTTCCCAAATATATCAAATAAAGACCTAAATTCCTTTTTATATAAGGTGATTGAGTATGTTTCCTGACCCACCTTTTCAACCTAAAATGGTTAACACATACACCTAAGTTTATAATATTTAATATTAGAAATATAATCATTTCATGATATTAAATATTTAACCTAAAATATATATCTAGGTTAACATATTTAATAATAGAAATAGAAATATTTCATATTATTAAATATTAACCTATATATTAGTGATGGACCCATATATATTAAGAGTTGGCCAGACCACTTAATCATTATGTTCCAACAGCAACCAGCTTCACCTAGTTTCCCTGCAGAAATAAGATTCCTCTTGAGGATTGACACATGCTTCACATATTTCAATACCCATGTATTTCCATTCTACAATTTTAGATGAAGTTCCTCTTTACCAGTAATATTATAAGCTTCATCATCACCCAAATAAACATGCCTAAAATTACCCTGGACATAGTTTCTTAAATAACCTTTATTAGGGGTTGCATGCAAAGAAGCTCCTGAATCTAAAACTCATGATTCTATTCTATTATCCAAAAAAGAATAAGAGCATCTTGCATTACCTCTGCTGCAATATTTTCTTCTTTACTTTTGTCAGGGTGTTAGTTCTCTTTATCCTTTGACTAACAATCTTTCTTTGCATGTCCTTTCTTTCCACAATTCCAACAAGTAATTCCCTTACCTCTAGATTTAGATATGTCATTCCTTGACTTTGATTTCCCTTTATTCTTACTATTGGATCTCTCCTTCTGCCTACCTTTACTTTTTACATTCAAAGCATTTCTAAATGATGATTCCTATGTACTTTTCCTTCGAATTTATTTATTCAATATTATACTAATCACATCATCAAACTTCAAAATATTATTAGCAGATGTTGTATTACTAACAACCATTACCAAGTTATCCTAACTTTCAGGAAAAAAACATAAGAATAAAAGTGCTTTCACTTTATCATCAAATGGAATATCAACTGATTTTAACTAATTTCCAATAGATCGGAAATCATTCAAATGAGTAGATGTAGATCCACCTTCATGCATCTTAGAACTAAATAGTTTCTTCATCAAATAAACATTATTTGATGCACTCGGTTTTTCATATAAATTAGCAAAATATTTTATTAACTCTACCGTAAATGTCACTTCTATAATATTGAAAGCCACAGATGCTGCCAGACTCAATCTTATATATCCCAAAGCCTTTCTGTCAATAATATTTCATTTTCATCAGTCATCTTCATAGTTCTTGAATTTTCATCCAATGGTAAGTACAGATCTCTTTGATATAGATAATCCTCAATGTACATCTTCCATAATTGATAATTTTATATCAGAAAACCCTCTATGAGTAAATCTATCAACACATAAAACCCTCAAACAAATCTCTGATACCAGTTGTTCGGGTTAGCACAAGGTTGTACAAATAATATATCAGATCTAAGCATACATGCAATAAAAGTGGATATTCTACCAGAAGAAATATACAAAACAAAAGATATAAATCAATACCATATTTAACATGGTTCACCTAGTGTAGGCTACATCCACCAAGAAATAAGTCAATCTAATATCCAAAGCTTTTAGAATATATACAATTGAAGATCTACAATCTTCCACACTTCTCAAATGTACAATATTTTTTCTCTCAAACTTTTTCTTCTTCTCCAAGAATTCTCTCTCTCACAATTATTTTCACAATAATCATTAACACCTTACTTCTAAACCCTAGCTTCCATGTTTATATAGGCATATATAAACTTAGGGAACTTAGCCATGCAATTACAATCAATAGATCTACTTTAATACTAAAATTAGATCTAATTCTCTTGAGTTAAATAAAACACCCACACACAGGTAACTGACGCCTATTAGACCTAACCAGTATTAGTTCCTACTTGTCTGACAGATGTCGGTCCCTTCATAACGGATGTTAGTTACTATGTTTTCCAGCAATTTTAATATAATATGTTAAACTAAAGTAATTGAGCTCACAAATCAACAATACAGAATAAAAAGAAGTGTTCTTTTTAATCCAAACTACAAGTTTCACTGAGACAAGTAGGAGAAGAAGAATGTTTTCAAGGGAGAAGATTTAATGTGAAATTTCTTTCAAAAAGAAATAAACACACAATGATTCCCTAAGAATGAACAATGCAAAGAACCCAAATGGGTCCCACTGGGTGTGCCAAAATGTTTCACCAATAAGTTGAGTAAAATAGATAAAGTAAGAGGTTAGGAAGAATACTTGTAAAATCAAAAGTGGAATGTATAATGCGTGTGTTGTTGACGTTATCTAACCCGGGGGGAAGATATATACAACAGGACTATATGTAAATGTAAAATAAGAACATACAAAAGAGTATTAAATATCATATGACAGTGGACTGCCTAGCATATGTTAGATCCATGAAAGCGTGGTGCTTCCTAGACATGTTTTCAATTCACTGTTTTATAACAATTCAATGTGCATAAGTGACTGAAATAAATAAGTATTATTGCAATGTAATGACTTAGGTTTCTCATACACACAAAACACTAGATTTTATGCTAGATATCAAAATGAAACACTAAATTTAATTAGAATCAGAGGTTTTTTCAGGCTAGGCAGGTTTATCAAAGGTCTAGTAAGGGTCTGGGGTTGATTATGTTGAGGTCTAGTTTAGTTTTGGGTGAGTGGGAAGCTTGCTGGTATAAGAATATAAAATAGACACAGAGACTGATATTGGTCTGATGACCAATGTCGGTATAGGGACTGAAACCGACGATCGGTCAAGGTAAACCGACGTCAGTAGGGGTAATAGTGTAATGAAATTATTAAAAAGGTGGATTTTTAGGCTCTCTGTGATTACACAGGGAGTGGGGGTAGGTGTGGTTTAGGCTCATAATATGAATGAGAGGACTTAGGGAACACTAGAGGAAGGAGGTTAATAGAAGGTGTGAAAAGGATTGGGGTGGTTAAATGGAATGGTGTATTTGCGGGAAGAAGGATGATGTACGAGTAGGAGAAGAAATGGAAATACTGAAAGAAGTAAGAGATCTACGGTAATGGGATAAACACAAATTATTAAAATCACATGTTACTTACTTGGTTGCTTTGTAGATCCTGTGAGTCGAAGATGGTTGATGGTTGATCAGAGAAGAGGTTATGCTTGAGTTCATTTTCGTGGCAGTACAACTTGTGTGCTCTCGTGGAGTATTCCAACACTCTAGAAGGATAACCAACTACTTGTCTTGCACTTGTGGTTGTGTGTCGTTCTTTGTTTGGATGCAGGAAATGGCTTTTGAAGATTCACACTGGAATGTAATATAATTCTCTAATAACTGAATAACCAACCTGAGTAAAGGGTTGTAAATTTTCTATATAAAGGAACCGATGGTGGTTTAGGAAACTGACGTCGGCCGAGGATAAATTGGCATTGGTTAGGGTGAAATAGTCTTATTTACCAAAAATAGGCTAGATCTTCCCTATATTTGGTGTGATCTTCCTTGTTAATCTGGGTCTCAAGTGAGGCTTGAGGCTTAGATAAGTGAGATTATCATGTTGAGAGAAGGCAATAAGACTTTAATTTTAGGGTTTGAAAGAGTCTTAGTTGGTTAAGATAAGTAGAGACTCGTTCTTAGCTAGATAATAGGCTAGGAATAAGTCCATGGTGAGGTGTCTAGGTGATGTGGCTATCTGAGATGTAAATTAACTTAATTAAAGTAAATAAATTAATTAATAATGTGAGGATGAACATTAATTCAATTGTGAGTAATTAAATTAATATAAATGCAGGGTAAGGGGTCATGGTTAGGTGAATATGTTAGGTTAATTAATTAAGGGGGACTAAGGGGACCGTGACCCAAATTTGGTGTCTACAGTGTGTGTGTGCACTCTTCTATTTGAATTTACAATCATGAACTATATAAATAATATCCTATGAATACATGTATTTATATAGCATATTATATGTATCGAAAATACACATAAAATGAGAGAGATGAAACAATAAAATAGAGAGGAGTTCCAAAATATCTTGTAATCCATAAGAGATGAGGCAAACTAGACAACCCAAAGTCCTTAGCTATGTATCCTAAGAACAAGAGACAATGAGATGAAATAGAAAGATTAATACACTTAACTACTTCTTTTGAAAGTAATAAAGTCACACTAAACTTTACAATATAAGGTTAATCACAATAAGATAATTATCTAGGTACAACATAACTTACAAGTTCCTTCTCTTCAACCCAAATTTACAAGGAAGATAACCTAATTTCTATTCCATTACAACATTATAGTAGTAGGGAAAAAAACAAGAAATCATGCTCACAATAACTAGTTTTTCGACATATATGTAAATGGGGTTAAAACTCAAGTAGGTTCAATATCTTAATACACTCATTCAACTCAAAATTTTCAGTTATAAACCAAGCACAAGCTCTTATTTGATAAAACACTATTAAGTAAACAACAATCTTTCTTCTTGCACTTTTATACAAGTTTCCTTTACAACCCAAGCATATAAAAAGATTAAAACTAAGATCTCTATATCCTTTCAAAAGATAACATGATAAAATAAGAGATCTTTTCACATATAACTCTTCAAAAAAATTTGTACCCACATTACAATGGGATATTTAAAACCAATATAATCCATTTTACATTCTTTCCCTTCCCTAATAAAATTACAATAGGATTAAGATTACAACTTAAAATACAAGTTTACAATACACAAGAAATCTAATAAGACAAGTTTACTATCCATAATAACTTAACAATGCAAGTTTACAAGCCTCTCTTTTTAAGGGAATAACATGCAAAAATTTTGAAATTTTATTTCACTCCGAAGCACCTCAATTGTGTCTCCAAACTCTAGATCCAACTTCAATTTTTCCCATGCTCCAACACCACCAAGTGGAAAATTTGAAAACCTCTTAACTATATGCATAATTACATGCATATTCTTCAAAGAGAGGGCATGTTAACCTTCCCCAATCCTATGGGAAAGAGAGGGATCATGCCTCCAAGATACACAAGGTGAGTGGGAAGAATATTAGACACAAATCATAACTAACCAACCAAAATTTACAACAAAAAAATCACACACACATATGAAGCGTGATACTTCCCAAGAATGGAAGAGGGGAAAATATTATCTCCAAGCTATCCATATATCCATGCAACCAAAAAAGGTTCCAACCCAAGCCAAATGACTCCAAGTCACCTAAGCCCCCTCAATCCCTCCAAAATCATATTTCCCATACCTCCCAAAAAGGATGAGAAATTAAATAAGAAGAATAAGGAAAAATAAACAAAATTCCAACACTTTATTACTTATCCCTTTGATATTGAAAACACACTCAAGAAAAAAATCACTTAACTAAGAAAATTCAACAAAGAATTGAGAGGCTTACCTCTCAAGACCAACATTCCAAATTCCATACTTTATGACCAACCTCCATAAGCTTCACTCCTTCTTCCATAGCTTTCCATAGCTCCAAAATAAGAAATAGAATCACTAAGTCCCTTTAAGCCTTTATCTCTTCCAAGTCCTCTCCCCCAAAATCTTGAAAAAAATGAGACCAAAAAGTTCTCCTAAGCTTCAAACTGGAGTTATATGAAGAGAAATCCCCAAGGATTCTTGCCAATGAGAGGGTGACATGTGTCACCCTCCTCATTCTCTCAACAAGGCTCCCATAAGTCCCTACCATACAAAATAAAAAAGACATAATGAAGGAATATTCCCAAAAATTGAAATTAAAAAATAAACTAAATATCCTCCACTACCAAGGTGGCTCAAATAACAAGCACATAAAATTTATGTGGACACGAGGGGCTCAAATGTGAGGTAAAATTCCATTTGACCCTTAACAAATACCCCCTAACCATAGGTAGGGTCCAAGGGGTCCATTTTGGTGAAAATAAGACCCCCAGCACAAAAAGAAACACTTACAAATTCAACTTTTAACCCAAATTCGGGTTTGGG
Organism: Taxus chinensis; assembly: GCA_019776745.2. Classification (NCBI taxonomy): domain Eukaryota; kingdom Viridiplantae; phylum Streptophyta; class Pinopsida; order Cupressales; family Taxaceae; genus Taxus; species Taxus chinensis. The sequence continues at coordinate 254,643,447 of CM034148.1, read as the reverse complement.
AAAATTGGCATACAATGAAAGGTGGTGGGGTCCACGCAACTATGGTTTAAGTGGTCTCACACGTCAAAGAACAAGGTAAAAAATAATAAATCACCCCTAACACAAGTAGGAACTGTTAGTCCCTTAAACTCACTTAGAACAAGGCTTAAACAAATTAATACAAGGGTCAAAATGGAACCACTAAGGGTGTCTGTAATAATCACAACATCAACACAAAGCTAATGAAAAATCAACCAAGGGTGAGGTTTCAGCTCAGTCATCCACTTGTGCAAATTGGAGGTGTATCTTTGAGTCACATGTTCTCCTCTGGTGAACCTGTATCATGCACACTCAATTCACATGTCATCATACCTGGTTGATATAATAAACAAAATGAAATAATTATACATACATCCAATTGGTCAAATCAAATATCAAGTTAAAACATTAGTTAACATACATACGAAGATAATAACCAAAACTATATACATTCATAGCATACAAAACATAACCCTTTTAAATAGTATTTCCATAACATTCCTATCAACAACACCTAAATAAGAAATAATGGAAATAATATTGGCATTGTGTGCCTCATACACCACTTGTCAAGATAGGTTAGCACATTCTAAATAGATATGACAAATTAATAGACATATATTCAAATAATTAACCTTTATAAACATTAACCAAAATACAACTAGTGTAAACCCTAGATCAATAATATCAATATCATTATATCAAAACCAAGTGGCAAGGATAAGGTAGTAAATCAGTTTCATGAGACCCATATATCATCCTACCAAGGACAAGATGGAAACATGAGATAATATTACAACCACATCATTGTAATTAAATTCAAATAAATCATGATGTTATCCACTTAAATGTATCAAACACGATTCTATCACAAAGTTAGTCGTTAAGCAAAGGAGCGAAACTGGAGGGCACTACACCTTTGTTTATTTTGACCAAGTGTTGCATTACATTTCCCAAATGAGGGTCTAAAACTCCATGTAGATATCTTACTATTTGTGTAAGTGTGAATGTAAATCTATATATTCATCCCCTTGTGTTTTGCCTTGTGCCTCAACACTAAGGACGTGATGATTAGGTATAGAATGTACCCTTCATGACTATTAAATAGATTACTAAAATTAAGTGTCAAATTAGAGTGTTTGTAAATAGATAATGTTATAGAAAATAACCCTTGCAGTGTCCCTTTGATGAGTAGATACTCAAAAAAAATTACTTTGAGATGCTCTTGACTTTTCTTGTTATATTCTTAACCTAGTTTAAAATGCTTCAAACTTGTATATAGGCTTCTCCTAATGTATGCTCTTGATTTAGAGAAGCTTAAGGAAGTATTGCATAATACTTTATAGATATTTTCTAGAGTAGCTTGAGTGAGAATGACAGGTGAGAAAATGAGTCTATTTTGCTTAATTTTATATCACTATATGGGATATGATTTCACATTAATGATGACCAGAAGGGGTAGATAAGATAAACATAATAAACTTTGACCTTTATATTGCTCTAGATAAAACCACCAAGTAGGAAAAAACCATCTAGGACTTCTATTAAAAATGGATGGTAGTGTCCAGGAGGATAGGATAATAAAACTAAAGATCTAGAAATTCTTAGACAGAGGTGTAGGATATTCAAGAGTACATGGATCAATATTGTGTGTGTCTGAGATGTTGAAATTTTTTTCATTGATTTCAAACAAGCTTGGGCATGGGCTTGAGCAGGTATGAACATTTGTCCTATGTCTCATCTTGTAGTCATGTGATTAAGTCATAATGCCTTGTGTGTTTGTAGTGTATTGTCTCACTAATATCAAGGTGTATGGTCTTACTAGCATGAATTCATCATGGCTTATGGAAATGAAGTCTTGAATTGTAATATCTTATGTCTATATCAGCTCCTAAATACATGGCTCAATCTGAAATGCATGTCTTAAATGTAATTAATCTTAGGTATGTCAAAGTGATCTTGTAATGCTTGGTATGAATACAAAATGTGTCAAAAGTATCCATAGAGGTGTGAGGAGTGTTTCTTAGTGTTTTCCATGTCATATGTTGGTGCTCAAAGTGGAAAACAAGCCTCCAAGCCATGGTGTATGATTCCTTATAGGTATGATATGGTGTTCTAAGCCTGTGAATGATGTAGTTTAAATAAAGAGTGAGTACATGCCTAGTAATCAAAAGAAAATGAGATGGTTCAAGGAGATGTGGAGGGATTCATGACAAACCAACAATGGGAGATGGTGAGCAGTGAAATTTTATGCATATAGATGTGTGGTAGTGATGTGCAGTGGTCTTAGGTTGGTTCTTTGAGCTTTAAGGATGGTTTTAAAGTGTTACGGATCACACAGTGAAGTTGACATCCACTAAAGGTATGGAGAAGGTTGTATGTGTGGCTCAAATTATCTACAAGTTTGGAATGATTATGTAATCATGTGTAATAGTGTTTCTATCTTTGAGAACTTAAGGAGATCTTTCCAACGAGTCCAACTTTATGTAATTTTGATCTCTCTGGAGGAATATATGGCCATTCAAATTTTTTCAGGTTGGGATGACTAGGACTTAATTATATTTTGGGTCTGCAATGGTGAGGTGGATCAAAGGAGGGTCAACATAATCTAACATACTTCATGAAAATCCACTATCAAAACCTGACAGACATGTGGCCGAAGATAAAGGTGACATATTAAAATAAAAAAAGATAGTAAAATGGAAACACGTCGGCTTTCTGAAAAGTTCTTAAGCAGATGTGTCTAGAGGACGTGAGGTTCGTGGAATCAACCAAATGTTACAGCTTTTTAGGTCCAGGAAAGGTTGAAAATTCAATAGGACATGTGGAAAAATATCAACGGCTAATGAAGGCACTACATGTCAGTATTTTGGGTAAGATGAAGGAAGTTGGGGTCCGACGGACTTAAACCTCCAAAATCAGCCGTGTTTACGAAATTTTTTGGGTTTGAAGTAGGATAAATAGAAGGTACGTCAGGAGAAGAAAAAGACAGGTGGACCATGTAAAGGGTGCCACTTGGCGATGATCTGATGACCGAAGGTGGACACATAACAAGTTTCTGCCATATTTTTAAGAGATGGCCCTAGGCGGAGGTGAAGTCCCTGGAATGATTCAAAATTTATAGATTTTTGAGTCCACGGAAGTTTAAAGGAAAAGGTAGCGAGTAGGTCAACATGAAATATGCAAGCCGATCACTAACCCCTGTAACTTATCACAAGGGGACACGTGGAGGAAGTGACATGTAGGCTAACTACACACACGTTGGCAATCTCCACAGCCAATCAGATGATGACACATGTACAACGAATGAGACCAAGGAACTGAGAAGGTTGAAACAATTCAAAAAAATTGAATGATAAAAATCATTGTATCTCACAAGTTCACTGATGAAAAATTCTTAAATTTCAAGAAATGTCTGTAAGGAGGTTAGAAAATTGTTGCAAAAGAAATCATGTTGTTTCATTTTGAAACAAAGGAGAAATTCTTAAGAGAATTTTTTCTTAGTTGGTAAAGTCTATGAGAAATAGTTCAGAGTGTGATGCTAGTTGAGCTTCCAAGCTTATTTTATCATGTGAAGTTGTAAGGTTTTTTTCAAAGTAAAGGAACTCATGGAGAAGCTCAAAAGTCAGTTGCATTGAGTAGCTAAAGAAGCGCCACTTGTCAACCTGCAAACACCAAGTTTCTTTGAACTTCTATACATAGGAAGAATGGTCATGTGAAGATTCATTAAACATGAAATGTTAAGGGTCATGTTCAGGAACCTTGTTTGTTTATTTAATTTCAATTTTTGAGCATGTAAATGTTGTTGTTGAATGTAAAGTTTTTGTTGAAAATATTTAGAGTTGAGTGTCGTAGAGAAGATAAGAAGGTTGTTACTCTGCTGAAACCATGAAATTTTGAGAAGAGGAGAGAAGAATAAAATGATCTGAAACAAAGATCATGTCAGGTTGATATGTGCAACCAAGTGAAGAAGGTGGTCAAATTTTTATTGATGGTTAAACTCTGAGTTGTTACTCAGAAACTTTGGAGTGGGTGCTTCATATTCGGGAGTGGGTGCTTCCTAACAAGTGGATACTTAAAAATTGAAGTTAGAGCTTCAAGGTGAGTGGGTGCTCACCACTTGGTGAGATCATTGCAATACTTGTTGGACAATTTTCCTTGATATTACCTTTATTTATCCTTTTCTATGGGTTTTCTCTCTTATTGGGTTTCCCAGCTCAAATCTTGTGTCTCGATGTGCTTTATTATCTCTCCTTCCATGATGGTTTTCTTTGAATGGTTCATTACTTAAAAGGAGAATCAATGTATGTTGTATTTATTGATAAGTTCATGTTCACAAGTTTTACAAGGCACTACTTCACCCCACCCCCCCAGTGCTTGGATGTTCAATAATTGGTATCAGAGTGGGTACCATTAGGATAAAGTCTAACCACTTTAAAGAGATGCTACTTACAGAACATGGATAGCAATCAAGGTCTCTCTATGACCAGGTCACCTCTTTTTAATGGGACTAATTATACCTTTTGGACTGTAAGGATTAATGTGTTTATTCAATCTCTTGGACATGACATATGGGCAGCAATTGAGAATGGTTACACCATTCCTAATACATCAATTACTTCAGCAGCTAATAAGCAAGCTCATGAGAATAATTTAAGAGCCATCAATGTCATTCTTTGTGGACTATTGAGATAGAAATTTTTAAGGTTGTGCACTGAAAAACTGCCAAGGAAATGTGGGAGAAGTCAAAGAATATATATGAGGGAGATGAAAAAGCAAAACTTTCCAAATTGTAAACCTACATAATACAATTTGAAGGCCTAAAAATGAAAGAGGATGAGAACATTGCTTTGTATCTGCAAATATTGAGTGAAGTAACAAACTTGATAAGAGGAATATGAGGAAAATAAGAGGAATATGTGATTTTCCATAAATTATTAAGGTCCTCGACTCTAAAATAAAATTGGATGAGCTTCATGGCATCCTAAGTGCATATGAATTGAGAACTTTGGGAACAAAATCAAGTAAGAAATAAGCATATTTCAAAGCTAACAAAGAGCCAAATCCAAAGAAGAGTAAAGACAAAGAGGAATCCGATATGGAAATTGATGATGAAAAGATAGAGGCCATGTTTGAGAGAAAACTCAAAAAAGGCTTACGTAAGTGTAAAGGAAAATTGCCCTTTAAGTGTTTTAATTGTGGCCAAGTAGGTCACTTTGCATCAAAATGTCCTCACAAAAATAAAGAAAAGAAAGATGAACATGAATAAAAAGGAAAGAGACATATCAAGCATAAAAAGAACATTAAGAGAGAGGGAAAAAGGAATTTCTTTAAAAGAAAAAGTAACCTCTACTCCAAGGAGGATTCAAGTTCAAGTGAATCAAGTGACATAAGCAGTTCTAAGAGTGAAAAAGATGAAGCCTGTAATCAAACCTTGTTCATGACCTTTGAAACATCACATGAGATCATATGCTAAAGTCAAGAATCATGTTGAGATTGAAGACTCAGATGAAGAAGATGACATGGTAGACCTTGAAGCTGAATTGGTAAGTGCTCTTGAAGAATTGTAGCTAGAAAGAAGTACCACAAACTGAAATCCAAGTTGAAGGACTATGAGGAGAAAATTAGTATCTATGAAAATAATCTCAGCATGAAGGAGAGAGAGGAGGAAGATGAGTTCAAGGAACTAAAATATCAACTAGAGATAATGTCACTATCATTTACATCCAAAGATGAAGAGTGTCTAAGACAAAAATTAGAAATTGAACTTCTAAAGACTAAGATGATTCAAATGTCGAGAAAGGTGGAATTGTTTAAAAAATTTTTGACAAAAGCACACATGATCTAGCTGATATTCTAAGTAGCCAAAGAGATAAATCAGGTTTGGAATACATAGAGGAAAACAAGGAAGTTGGAGCAACTGATCAGAAGAATGGAAAGAGTACCTCAGAACAACCTCACATCACCAACAAAATAATCAACAATGATCACAAGAAATGGAACAAAACTCCTTCAGACACTCCTATGCAATCAGGTACTCCCACTCTTTTTATGGATACTATTTTTCATGCAACATGTTTGTTCATAAAGCTATAAAATGTAAGAAAAATGCAAAAGGATATGGTAGGCATCATGATTCACAAAAAAATGATAAGAAACAATGAGTGTAATTTGTTACATTTATTAAAATACTAGACATATTGCAAAGACATGTAGTCAGAACCCTATGAGAAAAGATGGAAAGGTTTATGTAATAAAGTTTGATTCTACAAAAAGGAAGGAACAAACCATGATATCCCAAACAACTTTTCATGTTCAAGATGAGGGCAGGATATGGTATCTTGATAGTGGCTTCTCTAGTCATATGACATGTGATAAAAGAAGTTCATATCTCTCTGACTATGAATGCCTCACGATCTGTCAGATTTGGATATAACAATTCAAATAATATTGTTGGTAAGGGATCATTGATTTTGGATAGTGGAAAATCAGTTACTGAAAATGTGTTATATGTGGAAGGCCTCAAGCACAATCTCCTAAGTGTTAGTCAAATGTTTAAGCAAGGATATACATTAATTTTCCATGACAAAGGATGTGACATCAAAGAAAGCAAGTGAGGAAAAAATATTGGCAAATATAAGAGAACAAAGAATAATATATATGTGTTAAAGGAAGTATACAAAGAAAATTACTTCACCACTCAAGAAGGCTACAGTTGGCTTTGGCACAAAAGGCTTGGGCACTTAAATTTTGATAACCTTGTCAAAATCAACATTCAAAGGATAATCAAACCAACTGATACACTTTGTAAGGCCTGCCTACATGGAAAACAAACTAGGAGAAGATTTAAATCAAAATAACATTCAACATCAAAACCTTTAGAATTAATACACACTGATCTTGTTGGACCCATTAGAGTTGAAAGTATACAAGGAGACAAGTACTTTATGTTTCCCATTGATGACTACAGTAGAATGACATGGGTTGTATGTTTAAAATAAAAATCAGAAGCATTGGACAGATTCAAGAACTTCAAAGCCTTGGTAGAAAATGAAAAATAATATAAGGATAAAATGTCTAGAGATCAGATAGAGGTGGTGAGTTTTGGTCTAATGAGTTTTATGCATTCTATGAATAGAATGGAATAAGGATATAATTTTAATCAGCTAGAACACCTCAACAAAATGGGGTGGTTGAGAGGAAGAATATAACAGTGCAAGATATAGCTAGGAAAATTTTGAATGATTCTAAAATTTCATATGGTTATTGGAGAGAAGAAGTATGCACAACTCTATACATATTAAATAGGGCACAATTAAGAGTAAATAATAATAATACACCATATGAGCTTTGGAAAGAAAGGTTAGAAAATGTAAAACATCTCAGGGTGTTTGGAAGTAAATGTTACATTAAGAGAGATGAGGATGATCTAGGAAAATTTGATTCTAGGTGTGGTGAAGGGATATTTCTAGGGTATTCAGGATTGAGTGCAACATATAGGTGTTACAATAGGAGGCTCCGAAAGATAATTGAAATAAATAATGTAAAAGTTGATGGATCCTACCCTCTAAAGATCATATCTCAGCCCAAGAGAGATGAATAATAAGTAGAAGGAAAACTTCCCAGCATAAAAACTCAAGAAGATGGTAAAGAGGAAGAAATATCTCATGAAGAAGGTGATGAGGAGCAAGAGAGACCTACAAAAACACCTTCAAGGCAAGTAAAGAAGGATCATCCTACAGATCATATTATTGGAAGTAATGATGAAGGCATACTCACCAGAAGAAAGTTGAAAAATATGAAAACTAATGAAAACACAACCCTCTTATCCATGATAAAACCCAATAATATTGAAGAAACTTGCAAAAATTAGCATTACAATAAGGAAATGAATAAGGATCTTAATAAAATTGAAAAGTGTGATACTTGGGAACTAGTACCTAAACCCAAAGACAAAAATGTTATAAACACCAAGTGGGGTTTTAGAAACAAAATGAATGAAGATGGAATCATCACTAGAAACAAGGCAAGGCTGGTTTGTAAAGGATACACTCAAGTGGAAGGAGTAGAATTTGAAGAAAATTTTACACTTCTGGAAAGAATGGAGGCAATTAGAATGTTCTTATCCTATGTTAGCTTCAAAGGATTCAAGGTTTATCAGATGGATGTGAAGTAAGCATTCCTAAATGGCACCTTAGAAGAAGAGGTTTACATAGAACAACCAGATGGCTTCATATTAACAAATGAGTATGATTATGTGTGCAAACTAAAGAAATATCTCTATGGCTTCAAGAAAACACCTAAATCATGGTATGAAAGGCTAGATAAATACCTCATAGAACAATGATTCAAGAAAGGAGATGTTGATAATAATCTATATGTCAATAATGAGGATGGGCAGAAGCTAATAGTGATTGTCTATGTAGATGATATCATCTTTGGCAGAACAAAGAGAACATGGAAAATGAATTTGTAGAAGTTATGAAACAATAGTTTGAGATGTCAATGTTGGGAGAATTGACATACTTTCTTGGGCTACTAGTGATTCAATCAACAAATGGGATTTTCATAACACAAGCAAATTTGCAAGTATATCAAGGACATGGTGAAAAAGTTTCATATGGAAGATTGCAAAGAAGTAAGCACTCCCATGATCACATGATGCAAACTAAGCAAATAAGATGATGCTCCCAAATTAGATCAAATGTTGTATAGGTCTATGATAGGAAAATTTCTCTATACCGCATCCTCTAGGCCTGAAATCATGCAGATAGTTGGATTAGTAGGAAGATATCATGTTGATCCAAGAGAAATTCATATGAATGTTGTAAAAAGAATATTCAGATACCTCAAGGGAACTCTTGACTCATGATATATGGTACCCAAGGAATATAGATTTCAGTCTAAAGGCATAGATAGATGTTGATTGGGTAGGCAATGTGGATGACGAAAAAGAGTACTAGTGGTGGGGTATTTTTTCTAGGTGAGTATCTTGTATCTTGGATGAGTAAGAAGTAAATCATCAATATCATTATCAACTTATGAATCAGAATACATTGCAGGTGCTACATGTTGTACATAAGTATTATGGATGAGGCAAACATTAAAAGACTATAAAGTGGAGTATGGAGGACTCCAATCCCATCTATTGTGACAACACTAGTGCAATCAGTGTATCCAAGAATCTTGTAATGCATTCCAAGACCAAACATATCCCAGTCAAATGACCATTTTTTGAGAGAACATGTTAACGAGTACAAAGTCAAGATTGAATATGTGCCTACAAAAGAGTAGCTAGCAAACCTTTTAGTACAAACCATTACCAAGAGAAGAGTTTGAACATTTGAGACAAAAATTGGGGGCTATGTCATGTTCCTAAAATACCATTGAAGAAAATCCAACAAGGGGGAGCTAATCATAGTGATTCAACTCAAAGAAATGAGTAAAATATGCATGGATATACGGGGATCATGGTATATGCGTAGATGTATTTTTCATTCATGGAAAAAGGGGGATAATGACAAGCTGAATGAGGTGTTTGCCATAAATAAAAAAGAGGGAGTTTGTTGAAAAAAAATTCATTGATGTCAAAAACAGCTTAAGCATGGGCTTGAGCAAGTATGAGATTTTTTCCTATGTCTCACCTTGTAGTCCTGTGATTCAGTCATAATCTCTTGCGTGTTTGTAGTATATTGTCTCACTAAGATCAAGGTATATGGTCTCACTAGAATGAAGTCGTCATGGCTTATGGAAATGAAGTTCTTGTATTGTGATGTCATGTGTCTATATCAACTCCTAAATACATGGTTCAATCTGAAATACATGTCTCAAATGCAAGTAAGCTTAGGTGTGTCAAAGTGAGCTTGTAATGCTTGGTATGAATACAAAATGTTTCCAAAGTATCCATAGAGGTGTGAGGAGTGTTTTTTAGTGTTCTCCAAGTCATGTTCTGGTGTTCAAAGTGGAAAAAAATGCCTCCAAGCCATGGTGTATGATTCCCTATAAGTATGAGATGGTGTTCGAAGCCCGTGAACGATGTAGCATAAATGCAAAGTGAGTACATGTGAGTGATCAAAAATAAAATGTGATGGGTCAAGGAGATGTAGAGTGATTCATGACAAACCAACAATGGGAGATGGTGAGGAGTAAAATGTCATGTAGATAGGTCTCTGAAAGTCATGTGTAGTGGTCTCAGGTTGGTTATTTGAGCTTTCAAGATGGTTCTAGACTCGTTTTAGATTGCTACGGCTCAAACAGTGAGGTTGACGTTCGTTAAAGGTATGGAGAAGGTTGTATGTGTGGCTCAGATGCTCTTCAGGTTTGAAATTATTATTCAAGCATGTGCAATATTTTTTGGAGGTCATGGAGGTATGTATCTTTGATAACTTAAGGAATATCTTTCCAAGGAGTCCAACTTTGTGTAATTTGGATCTCTCTGGAGGAATATATGGCCATTCAAAGTTTTGTAGGTCGGGATGAGTATGACTTAATTATATTTCAAGTTAAGGTGAGGTTCAAAGGCTAATCAACATAAGTCATCATACTTCATGCAACTCCACTCTCGAAACCCAATAGACACATGGCTGAGGATGGAGGTAACGCATAGCAAAAATCAAAAGACAACAAATGGACACACATTGGCTTTTTGGAAAGTTCTTAAGCAGATACGCCTGATGGACATGAGGTTCGCATAGTCAATCAAATGTTATAGATATTTGGGTTTGGGAAAGGTTGAAAATTCAATAGGAAAGGTGGCAAAATCTCAATGGCGAAGGAAGGCACTACGTGTCAGTATTCCGGGTAAGATGAAGGCAGTTGGGATCTAACATACTTAAACATTTGGAATGAGTCCATGTTTAAGAAATTTTTCAAGTCCTGGAGGAAGAGAGATAGAAGATACGTCAACAGAAAGAAGAGACAGGTGGACCAAGTAGAGGGAACCACTTGGTGATGATCTGACGAACAGAAGGTGGATACATGGTAAGTTTTCGCCATATTTTTGAGAGATGGCCCCAGGAGGAAGTGAAGTCCCAGAATGAGTCAAAATCTATAGCTTTTCAGGGCCCATGGAAGTTTAAAGGAAAAGGCAGTGCGCAGGTCAACATGTAATATGTAAGCCAATCATTGACCCACAAAACTTATCACAAAGTGATATGTGGAGGAAGTGACATGCAGGCTAACTTCACACACGTTGGCAATCTCTACAGTCAATCAGATAATGACACGTGTACAACGAATGAGATGAAAGGACTGAGAAGGTTGAAACAATTCAGAGTGTTTTTTGGAATGACAAAAATCATCGTATCTCACAAATGCACGGATGAAAAATTATCCAAAAATTTCAGGAAATGTCTGGTAAGGAAGTCGTGGAAAGTGTTGCAAAAGAAATAATGTTGTTTCATCTTGAAACAAAGGAGAAATTCTTGATAATAATTTTCTTCTTAGTTGGGCAAGTCTATGAGAAACAATTCAGAGCATAATGTTAGTTGAGCTTCCAAGCTTATTTAATCATGTGAAGTTGTAAGGTCAAAGTAAAGGAGCTCATAGATAAGCTCAAAATTCATTCGCATTAAGTAGCTAAAGAAGTTCCACTTATCAACCTGTAAACACCAAGTTTCTTTGAACTTCTGTATGTAGGAAGAATGGTCATGTGAAGAGTCATTAAACATGAAACATCAAGGGTCATGTTCAGGAACCTTGTTTGTTTATTTAAGTTTATTTTTTGAGCATGTAAATGGTGTTATTGAATGTAGAGTTTTGGTTGAAAAGGTGCATAGTTGAGTGTCATAGAGAAAATAAGAAGGGTGTTAGTGTGTTAAAACCATGAAAATTTGAGAAGATGAGAGAAGAAGAAAATGAGCTGAAACAGAGATCACATTAGGTTGATGTATGCAACCAAGTGAAGAAGGTGGTCAATTTTTTGTTGATGGTTAAAGTCTGAGTTGTTCTCAGAAATTTTGGAGTGGGTGTTTTAGGTTCGGGAGTGGGTTCTTCCTAGCAAGTGGGTGCTTGTTAAATCTATGAAGTGGGTGTTTGGCCTTTTAATCAAGTGGGTGTTTGATGTTTTTATTGGAGTGGGTGTTTAAAAATTGAAGTTAGAGCTTCAGGGTGAGTGGGTGCTCACCACTTGGTGAGATCATTGTAATACTTGTTGGACAATTGTCCTTAATATTGCCTTGATTTCTCCTTTTTTGTGGGTTTTCTCCCTTATTGGGTTTCCCACCTCAAATCTGATGTCTCCATGTGCTTGATTGTCTCTCTTTCCTTGATGGTTTTCTTTGAATGGTTCATTACTTAAAAGGAGAATGAATGTATGTTGTATTGATTGCTAAGTTCATGTTCACAAGTTTTAGAAGGCATTGATTCACCCCCCCTCTCAATGCTTGATTATTCCACATGAGAAACAGAGGGTGAGATCATGATGTGTTTGCAAGTCTTAGGAAATAACGAGATAATATGTTTTAGCTCTGTTTGTGCATGCAAGGCATGACTAAAATATATAAGACAAATTAGTACTGTCAAGTGTACCTAGTTACCAAATTTAGGTGTCTACATATACTTATCAATCATTGGTCAAAATAGGAACTAATGACATATTTATGACTTCTAGAGGTACCCAAATCTCTCATCTCAACCCTTTATATGCCTTTTTTTCTCTTTCCTTATTTTTAAACCAATGTTTAGAGTATGAGCAATTCTCCTAGGTGTGTTTGGAGTGTCATTCGTCCTCCACATCCCTTTCTGTGGCCTTTTGTGGATAATGTGCATGTGCATGCCCTTCATCCAATTTTTTTACTTTTTCACCAATAGGTTCCTACTTTTAATTCATTTCGTTTATAAACACATATAAGCATTGAAGTTCATTTAAGGGAAGCACACTGAGCATTCATACAGAATCATTTGAGTTTTCACATGTATTCTAGAGAACTCAAGCGATCATTATAGCTTTCATTATTCGATTATGGCATACATGCACATGTTGAAGCAATCTTTGGAAGGGGGAAGGTAACACATTTAGGGTTTCATACATCCTTGTATCGTTTTCAGCTATGCATATCAATGTCTTGATATATTTCTATTGTTTAAGAGCTTGATAGCTAGACGATGCTTTATAGCCTGGCTAACCCGCATCACTTGCCCAAAAACATTTATTGATTCCTTAAGTTTCAAACATCATTGCCATTATAGGGCAAGGCAGAGAAAAAATTTGTTTTATAAGTTACATGTGTGGCGATGTGAAGATCAGACCAAAGGAAAAGGAGATAAAGACCATTAAAGCATAGTCGTCATCTTATATTATATCTATATGTCACATGTTGGTAGTGCCACCCACACTCTATACTTACGGGGGCGTCTCCCACACTTCGTCCATATATTCTTGATCACCGTCATTTTTTTGGGCGAGGTCTATGTCATTTCTTGACACAAAAATCTTAATAAATGTCACCAAATTTCTCAACATTCAAGATACAAGAAGAAAACCTATATGTTTACCCACTTCTAAAATTAGAAGTAATTAAGTTTAAATACTATATCACATATTATTTATCGTAGTTGAAAATAATTGGGTATTTTTATCACACTTAATATGTAGTAACAAAATACAAACCAATCTTAGGATGTGAATATTTTCTTCTCACATATAAATTATTTAATTTTATTGAATATGTTGTGTTTTCAATTAAAGAATAATAATGTGTTGATCATGCAATAGAGAGGACCCTCTTTTTTTTCCCAAAAGATTTTGTTGTTGCAAGCAAGAAATATGAGAAAAATGTAATGAAATTATTAATCAAAGTGATGTGCATAAAATCCAAATAAAAAACCTTGAAATTGATATCTATCAATATGTTTTTGATGAAAAAGATCTTATATTATATTCAATTAAACATGATACAAGATATTTTCAATAAAAAGCAGGTAGTATGAGAGCACGCCCCAAAGCCACAAACAAACTAGGCCTAGCCAAGGAAAACATCAAGAAAACAAAGAGCCGATATTAAGCCGCGGCAACAAAAAGCGCAGAAGGAGGAGGATCACGATCATCTAGCCAGCTAGGACCAAGAAAGTCTTTTCCAACATCTGACGGCTCCCAACTAGAGCTCGGGGGGGCTTCTTCTTCATTCTCAATAACATCCCGTGTGGGAGAGACGACCATAGCCAGTCGGGAGAACTTATCATACGAAGGCGGGGTGGAAGGCCCATCCATCAAGGATGCGAGAGTCGAAAACAATATACATAAGATATTCATATACTACTCTAGTGCCGAATTGAATGCACTTCTCACATTAAAAAAAAGAAAGATATTCATACTAATATATTTAATTTTATTATATATAACCAACCTTAACAACCTATCCAAATATACATTTTAAAATGTATAGGTAGGAGTTCCCTTGAGAGAGACCAGCACTAGGAGGCCATGCACCTAGTGTAATGGACTTTCGTTCCCTTGCTTACACGTAGCGTCCAATAAAATCCAATATACCCTAGACTTTTCATTTTCTTTTTGTACCCTACAACCCCTTTGTCCTTGAAATAAGCCAAACCTAAAGCACATTATTTTTTTGGATGTTCTTTTTTCTTAATTTCAAAAAAGACAGGCGTGGGGCGGAAAAGTAAAAAGCAAAAAGTTAAAAAGGTACCTACTTAGAACGGCGTGGGAACGTTAACGTTAAGCCGAATGAATGTGTTGAAGCCTGTGTTTCCCATAAATGCAATCACGTGCATTTCTAAGGGGCGCATAATAGGGATAACTATAGTCTATGATGATGGCATTTTACCGTGGTTGACGAAACTTAACCGTGCCGGCGTGGAGGGTCCCGGCTGCCGGTATCTTTGCCGGCAGGATATTCTAGCGTGCACGGACTGGTCATTTTGATGTCCGTACGAAAGTACGGGTAAACACGGCAGTTTACATTTGACGGGCATCTAAATGTCCGTCCAGTATTGTTTTGAGTGGGTGATTTTTTAATATGGCCCTTACAAAGTCTTTATTTATTTTAACATTTTTTTAAGTTTTATATAAGAAATGATGGTCATATTTTTAATATCTAAGTTGGAAGAGAAATGATTTCACCAAAAAAAAAATATAGAGGGTTGTCGAATTTAAACTTTCCAACCAGTCAAAGTTAATTAATAAGGATGTAGCTCCATGGAGGGGGTGGTTGTTTCAATCTTTGTGGAGCATGTGGTTCTATAGTTTGTGTTTTTTGCTAGTAATTTTTTTGTGTTTCAATATATAGAAGGTTCAAAAATGTGTTACATATAAGATAAATTTGACAGTCACACAATTTGTATCTAATGGTAAGTTCATGAGATGTAGTTTTGTGGAGGGGGTTGTAGCTCCAATCTTTGTAGAGCACGTGGTTCTATAGTTTGTATTTTTTGCTAATAATTTTTCGTGTTTTGGTATATAAAAGGTTCGAAAATATGTTCTGTATAAGATAAATTTGATAGCCACACAATTTTTATCTAATAGTAAGTTCATGGGATGTTCAAAAGGGTATTGCCATGATTTCTTGAATTCGGTGTACACAACACATACATAAAGGTGCATTGAGTATCGATGATCTTGAGACTAAAGGCAAATGTCTTGTCTCAAGTAAATAGTTAGAGCTTTTTTCGGCAATGAACCTTTGAAAGTCTTCCTAAAGCATAAAATTCATCGAGCCATTATTAAAGATAAATGGGGGCATATTGAGTTACAAGATAAAATCATGAATGCTAAACTCTTCAAAATCAAATGTTTTTTGTTGATTGTTAGCCTATGGAAAGCTTGGGAAGAAAGTTCTCAGTGGTTCTGTTGGAATGACTTCTATCTCAAATATGAGCTAAGCCTCCCCAACTCCTTAATTTAGTGGAATTGTTTGATCGTTATTAATGACTTCCCCATGGCTTTGGGTAATTCCTTACGATGATTAAGGTTATCCAGCAAAGGGATCCGCATGTTTAAAAAAATTGGAATTCTTTAGTGATGGAATGGTTGACTTGGCCAGTTATTAAGAACATTTTTCACCATGTTGATAAGGATAAGCCCAACATTAACTTCATTACATGTCATTGGTCACTGAAAAACTTCTCATTAAGATGCTTGTGGAGATTCCATATAACTTTATCAAATGTTGGAAGCGGTCTAATAGTGCTAGACTTGATAATTTCCTCTTAAAAAACCCACCTCAATTCCCTCTTTAAAAAACCTACCTCAATTTGTTACCTAATATATCTACTCAATAAAGAATAAATTGAAGTGGAGCTGCAAGTTGGTTAAGTGCAACTAGCTTCAACTGTATACTAATGTTGAGCTTAGTGTTCAACATCTCTCTTGGAAAGTGATTTAATGTAAGCTTGATGTTGTTAATAGACTTGGGTTTTTTCAAGAGGTTAAGTTGTCCCAACTGCAAAAACAAAGAATTTATTAAGCATACCTTTTAGGCATTTTAATCAATCAAAATATATGGGATCAGGTTCAACGTCGCTTACTATCCCTCTTTGTAAGAGAACTTAGGCAAACAATCGAGAGAAGTAAAGCTCCATATATTGTGCATTGATGAAAATCAATAAAACCTTGCTAATAAGAGCTCTCAAAATGTTTACATATATATATATATATATATATATATATATATATATATATATATATATATATATATAATATATATATATATAGCAATACTATTATCGTAAGAAATACACATGAGATTTTGACACTTTACATCACCCGTCAAAGAAGATTTATAATGAAGAATCTTTAATTTTTGATAAAATAAAAATAAAAATAAAAATTATTTATTCTTCAAATTTTTGAATATATTTATTAAATTCTAAATTTATATTAAAAATAATATGAATTAAAATAGACGGGAATAACAAGAAAATATTTACTAAAAGCACAAAAAAAGTGCACAAGGCTTTCTTTCTAAAAACAGCGTTCGTCATAATATAAAGGGCAGTTCCAATAGTTAAAACAGCGTTCTTAATGCAATGTTTGAATGGACTGTCTAAATCTCAGTAAAAAATATAATTTTTAAAAAATACTCTTCATGAATAATCATGACTGGACGAAAAGCTTCTTAAATTCTTCGCGCCGTGGAAAAATGATGGGTGCCCTGAATTTTGTATTAATTATTGAAAGTACTTTCTGTTTGTGACCATAATAATCACGTAAGTTTACATAAATTCACTAAACTACACTTCTTGATTGAAATTTCCATGTGGGTACAATTAGATTTATGATTTTTAGGTATGTTAATATTATTATTTTCTCTTGTTTTTTATTTAGAAAACAACGATTTTTTTCTTTGGGGTGGAGTGGAGTGGGTCTCTATCTTTAAAAGTTATTTTTTTTTTGTTTTTTTTTAGTTTTTTAAGTTTTTTTTTTTGTTTAAACTATATCTATGGAAAAGGTAATCTGCCACGCGATATAATTGGTGGCATTCTATATATTTACATCATGTCAAAATATATGTAAGTGGGAAAACCAATCATTACTTGAGTAAAAAGATGAACTATTTAGTAATTGTTCTTTCTTATAACCAATGTGTGTTATAATCGCAACATTGTAATCGTGCGCGCGCGCGCGCGCGTGTGTGTGTGTGTTTGTGTGTGTGTGTGTGTGTGTGTGTGTGTGTGTGTGTGAGAGAGAGAGAGAGAGAGAGAGAGAGAGGAGGAAAGAATAGGTTATGAATTACCGTTGACCAAATAATAGTGAATACTTACATGTCGAGTGTATTATATATCTCTTACACTCTTCTTCTTTTAGTTCTAGTATAAAAAAATCAATTGAGGAAGTGTTTCAACCCCCTTGTTGATCACAAGAATCTTCATTCCTAACCTTGTTGAACTCTATGTACCATTATATTGAATTCCATGTTCTTTCTATTGAATAGAAGTGCCATTGTAAAATAAGAATTCCTCACTCGAATATGTTTGGTTTGTTATTGTGTTTAACTATCTGTGCACGTTTTATAACTTGCAACTTGTATCCAATAGCAGGGTTTGTCCTTCACACTAACATCATTAGCCTTGTGGTGCAAGGCATTAGTATTAAAGTGAGAGTTATCATATTCAGGTGTAAACTAATTTAATATAAATTGAATTAAATCTTAATTTCAGAGTAACTACTATAGTGAATGATATACAAGTAATAAAATATAGTAAATGGACAAGCAACAATCATGCAATTATATGAAACCCTAAGCAAGAGAGAGAAAGAGGATGACTTAGCTGATTTCACATAATCTAGAGATGAGATGAGCAAGTGAATAGCTAGAGCAGACTGGAAGCAGTTTCGTCAAGGTCCACTGGAGGTTCTGAGTCTCACAAATGTGCAGGACAAGAGCGTCCACGGGAGGACAAGAGCGCCCAGGTGCTAGTGACTGATTTGGGCGATAGTATTCAGTCAAATGCTTAGGTTCTGTGAATTTCTATATAGGAGAACCTTTGTTGTTAATTTCTTTTTTTTGCTCTGATCTTGCTCCAATGTCATTGATTGTACCTGTAACCTGCAAAGAGAGATACCTAGCTGCACATGCCCATAAACCACATCAAATCTAAAAATAAAGATGCAAAATGTGGAGTCTGACTGACCTTAGCGATCACCCGAAGAGTGAACTTAGTATTGATCACTACACTATATTTCAGACTCCATGTAGTTCTGTGTGAAAAGCTTGTGTAATGATGCCTTAGGATGCCCTTGTGCAAGTTGCACAATAATAGCGGGCTAGATCTAGAATATAACAAATGTATACATTCAATGTGTGAGATGGAATAGAATGAACTTCTCCCTCCTATGTTGTGTATGCAGAGTGATGCAACCCTTGTCCCTTGTATGGATGTGCTAGATGGGTGCTTTGTAATGCTCTTTGTGCCTTTGGATGCAAGTTTAGGTGATAATAGATAATGTTAGTGCTTGACCCCTTACTTGAGAGCTATAACTATGTATATATATGATTCCCTTCTTTGAATTTCGTAATTGAAAATTGGAAGGATGACTCAAAAGTGTAAAAGATGTCCAAGAAGTAAAAGAGACCCAAAAGAGTGAGAAAGGGCTAAAGAGGGTTAGGAGTGCCCAAAAGGGACATGAGTGCATGGGCGCTTCTGTCCTTAATGGGCTCTAGTGTCCGAGGCCATAAAAGATTTTTAAAAAAATACTGACATGGCTATAGGGTATGTAAGGTCGATAAAAGTATAAGAGACAAAGAAAAAGGTCCAAAAGACATTGTCAATTACTAGTTTTCTTATTTAGGAATCATGTATATATTAGTATGCTCTAGGACCTAGAAATGTACCCAAGTGCATTGATTTTTTGTCTACATAAACATGTGCATAGAACCAAAATAAATAAGAATACCTAGTCAAATATGTGATTCAAACTACCCAAAAGAATGTTGTAGCAAGGAAATATGGTTGATGCCTAGAAACATCCTCAGGAAACACTAAAGTTCCTAAAAATTATTCAAAATACCATTGAAGCACAACACACTTAATTATTTGTCTAGTTTTGCAAACTCACGATGTAGCTTTGTTTCATCATAGTGTTTCATTCTTTTTCACAACCTATGTGACATTTGTTTTAGCAATAAAGTATATTCATTATTCATGTTAATCTTGACATCCCATTGTTCGAAGGAAAAATCAATGCCCCAAGATTGTATACATGGATTTGACAACTTAAGGCCTACTACATTGTCAACCACTTTGATGAAGAAGAGAAGATCACCTTGGTAACATTGAAAATATCTACTTCAGTGCCCCACATGTGGAAAACTGATAGCACACAATGCAAGAAAAATTTCAAGCCCATTCATACTTGGGATGCCTTTTTTTAGTAATTTTTAGGACTTTTAACACCTGAAACATGTTATGAGGATGATCACATAAAGTTCCAATAGATACACCAATGTAAGGAACAATTAGTAGAGAACTACACCAACATGTTCCATGACGACAATACATATCCAAGCAAGGACTTAAGAGAGATAAATAATGTATTGAAATACACAATGAACTCTCCCCTTATATTCATATGAATATGGATTTCTTGACATCTAACACATTGCCTGAAAAATCATATCACAACACTGTTAAGATGAAGCCAAAACAAAGATGGCACAATTGTTTTCCTCTTCATTCAATACCATGCATAAGATACAACCTACACAAACACACTACCTCAACCCCCTTAACAAAAAGAAAACACACATTTTGTAAGGGAGATAAGCCTATGATGGACAAACAACACCATAAATGATTAATGTAAAATAGATATGCAACAATTCGGAAAAAAACACAATAAAATGTATAGAAAATTATTGAACAAAAGATATCCAGTTCTAATCTTCATTATTCCTATAAAAAAGCATAAAAGTATTTAAACAAATCGTCACTTAGAGGTGGATTTTCCATGCACAAATAAAAAAGCTAATAAATAAAAAAAGTCATCTTAAAGTTGAAGCAAAAACTTATCCTAGAGTTAACTGAACTTGTTATTTTTAGTAACTTTTGTATGTAAGCTTAGATGGGCCTCATAACTATCCCTTATTTCTCACCTATATAAATAAATAATGATGTGACTTGCAACACAAGTTCACTCCCAAAATACAAAAAATATGTATCTGAAAAATCCTCAAAATATTGAAAATAAAATTAAAATGTAAATTTTTGGCCTTAAGATGATTGATTTTGGTCCAAATAAATGATCAAATGTTCCCGAATGATGCTAACAGTACCTATAATGGTATCAAGCTCTTTGAGATATTCATTCTCATAAATAATGGCCTCAACATTACCTATAATGGTATCAAGCTCGGGTTCTTAGATCAAAAGTTATGGCCTCAACAAGATATGCTCCCACATCAAGAAGGATATAACATCTTCAACCTCAAACAAAGAAAAAAAGAACCAAGGTGGCAAGTGGTGTCATTGACCATACACTTCCACGAACAATTATTTTAAACGTCAATTCTAGCAATCCTTGATTGTGTAATTTGCATCAGGTCATGCACAAATAAATAACAATAATCTAGAAAAAAAATTGTGTGAGAACCAAAACTAGTTCCACCAAAATTTTAGAGGAATGAAAGTGTCTCTTCCACACCATGTTTTTGGCCAAAACTTGAGCTCTCCATATTTTCATCAATAATGGGAGATATAGAAACAACATTTTTAATGATGTATCCAAGTGTCTCATTTTTACCACTGAAGCACATCTTCAACCATACTTTATTAGATGAATCACATGAAAGATATAAAAAACCATCAAAATTGCACTTTCCAGTACAAATTCAAACCTATAGAAGACAATTACTTGTGATGTAGTGTCACTATATGCTTTTGAAATTTTATTGGGGAGGTCTTGCTTGTATGATCAATATGACACATTACATGCAATACTACAATAATGGAATATTCATGTCAAGTTTTGCTTCTTAATCCTCATGGAATATGCTTCAATGACCAAACTTACTTTGTTCTCTTCCAAATAGTGTGTTGAGATCATCTCACATACACATAAGTATTTGTTTCTCATGTTTTTCCTATAAGTATTTACATGAGAGAGTAAGACATAAATAATAACATAACAATCCATGCAAACATAATCATAACAACTAAATAAGATAGTGTAAAAATATGGAGGCATATTTAGAGGATTGAAATATCTTCCAACATATTTTGAATAAGGCATACGATCCATTTGGTTCCCAGATCCCCTCTTGTAAATAATCCACTGTATGATAGGTCAATCTAGGATAATGACGAATTTTGGTGCCAAATACAAGAGTTTCGCGATCAAGACAAGATCAACTTCAGCTCTTTTCCATGTGGCATATTCATAGTCCTTGAACTCAAGAAATATGGATTTTTTGCTTATGAATGAAATTTAATAACATAATAAAAATGAACTCAAATTATTTTGATTTATTATAAAGCAAATACATGGAAAAATGCACAACAATTACAAAATGAGATGTTTACACCATAAAGATATCCTTATATCTCTACTCGTTCTGTCGAATTCCTTTGGATGTATAGCTCCTATAACACAAACACACTGAAAGGATTGTGTAGTCTAGACTATATCTTTTATCTAATAAGGACTCTTAGTATCACTAGATGCATCCTAAAAAAAGTATAGTGTCATTCTTATATAGACATGAGACTCACCTTACAAACATTGACCTCAAAATCCTTAAGCAACCACATGACATTATATGACGTCTCATTCCTCTACAGCATGAATTAATACCTATGCATATCATGACACATCCCATTATAGTACTTTTTGGCATAATCATCCATAGAATATATGGGTAATCCAACTTAGATCAAGTCAATAGATTTTGTATTGTATTCATATATAACATTTGAGGTGTGCTGTGTAGACACTCAAATTTTGACAATATTTCCTTTGAAACTTATTGGTCTTGACATTGCACACTTGCATGCACAAATACACTTTCCTTCACTCTTGCTTAACACACCTTGATAGCCCTTTGATCAATTTGATTATCTTTGCATGCATTTTTGTCATCAGTTACTCTGACAGTTTTATTGCAATAAAATGCATCCTAGAAACATCCATATCTCCAGCTCCTATAAAGTCAAAACCATGATTTTCCTCCTAGGTCACAAAAGCATCGGCTTTCTGTCGGTATTAACAATATATAATCTTGACCCTATTGTACAGTTTTGGATCAACGACATGTGTTGACATCCCAAAATTTCAATTCCATCATTTTATGAAGACTAATATTCCCTCTTGTTCGACCTTTCATGACATAACAACCATTCAGAAATCCTATATAAGCAAGTAATCATACCTCATTTAGGGTCATGACACTTTAAGAACTCCTCATGTAAAAGTAAACACAAAAGGAACTTAAGCTCCCATAGACTGTGAAATAAATCATGCACATCCATTAGGGAAGCACCCTCTACAGGTTTGAAGTATCCTTCTTAGGTCTAGGAGTCTCCATATTTCATCCTACAAGCAAGAAAAGTGACCCTTCCCAAGTATTTGAGTAACTGTGAAACTCAAGTGAAGGCATTGCCAAAGTAACATGTTGTCAAGTTTGATTACACTACAATAGATATCACATGTTAGGAGAACAACATGCGGTTTGACACCTCTTTGTGATTGTAGTGGTAACTCACAAAATCATAGTAGTGACAACGTCGACGGTGTACAAGGGTTCCCACAACCCACCTAACTTTGTTTTTCGTACGAAATCCTTCTTGGACTATAAGGGTTCTGAGGGTTTGAGAAGAGTTTAAAAATCCATTAATGAAGGTGAGTAAAGATCAACATTTTTTGCACACAATTTCATATATCAGCCTCAATAGGAGGAGGGAGAGATAGAATGTTGTAAACTCTTGAAACTTCTGTAAGTAGGTCCATTACTTGTGACAAGGAGGGTCATGACCATGTACGAATGCTTATGGTCTGAAGTTATAGCAATTTTGACTAAGCTCAGTTTTAGGGTGAGATCACTGACATTAAACAATGAAATGGTATCATCAATCTCATATTATCACTAGGTTCCTGCACTCAGACCACACATGAATCAACTAGATTGTACTCTTGCCCTCTTGTTTGTGGATGCATTAGGAGCAAAAGAAGCATACTTATGCTATGTTTGCAAGCAATGTTATTTTGGCCTTTCATGCAATTAATGTGTGGACAGTTAAATCATAGAAAGATTAAAAAAATTCTAACATGTAACAATAGCTCTTGCATCAGGAGATATGAGACGTTTGATTAAGTAACATTTAAAAGCTTAAAAATCGTTATTTGTTAAGTATGTCAATGTTTATCTTAAAAATGTCAAATCAGGTCTTATAACGCACTAATGACTGTAGATGCATAATTTCGATCATTTAGGAAGCCTTATTGCATCTTATGCCTTTTGCAAGTGTATAGAAATATCAGTGCTCTAGTGCATTGCCTTATGAAAAATGTTCTAGGACTTTATTATCCAAATTAGGTAGAGTCCCTTACTTGCTTATATAGGGTAAATCCGTAGATGCTTTTTCTAGACAATAGACTGTCCCAGGATTTGAAGTATAAGACCCAACGAAAGTATTTGAATCGTTGTAAGTGCAGTCTGGAAGACATGTTGGTCCAAGACTATGAGTGAAGATGTTGTTCAGGAATGCATTGTTACGGTCATGTCCACGAACATGTAGGTGTACATAAATATGAAGTTTGGTAGATGGATAAAATGATGTCCCTCTAGTGAAAGTGGAATGTGAAGTAATTGACTAAAATCAATAAAATTAAAAGGATTAGCCTCGAACCATGTCAATGACTGTAAATAATTTATCAAGCTAAATCAATGAACAATATGCACAAAGTGACTAAATGGGAATGGAAGAAGAGTGGGAAATCCCATGGGTATCAAAAAACGATGTAGGGATAGTATTAGACATAAGAATATGCCAACGTGCAACATTCTACCAGGGGAATTTGAGATGTCTACAAGTTCATAGAGATATGCACATTACATGCGGTGATAGTAGATGTAGAGTCAAGCATCTCCAAACACATTAGTGTGTCATTGACTAATAATGAATAAGCCCTATCATGGACCGAAACCTTAGATGAGTATGAAGCATATTGGAGAATTATTCACCAAGATTACATAGATGATCATATAGGATCACTGGTCCCAAAGCAGATAAGAACATGGACCAATTTGGATCATTGAAAACATCAATGAGTGACATTCGTACAAGATCCATGACCGACTAAATAATTTCCCTGTGATTTGCAAGGGGATGCACACTTATAATTCAGATCATGTTCATCATAATTCACATGCCTATTGACCAATGAATTAAGGGATGGCTTGAATAAGAAGAGAAGAGGAATCCACAGGATGTTTATGCCTTCTAGGAAAATTACGTAGATGGATATGTAGAATGGGTGTATAATTAATGTTATTATTTCATCAAAAGGACATAATTGAAAGGAAATTCTTATTTATGGATTTTTAATCATTAGATCAAATGACCTCAATAAAAAAAATCGCTATCCTAATGACAATTAGGCTATGTAATCTATCAACAATTAGGAATAACACGTTATTATTGTAATGATCTCTTTGAATTGCTAAGTGTTAGATCCATGTTTGCATGGCTTTTGTATGATTATATTTGGATTTGAATTAGCACAAGAAGATATATTGGATTACTAAGTAAATAGCAATGCATAGATCCATAATTCAAACACTGTTGGTAGAAATCGGTGCGTGAACATTAGTTTAACTAAAAGGGACGCGATAAATATCAGATCGAATATTCAAAACAGAGGGGTGTACTTAGCTAATTAGATCGTTCGAAAGATTGAGTGGGGCCGATGCTAGTGGCGGTGCGCCACCCAGATTGGAACCTCAAATCACAAATTATGCTTCTCTGTCTATTTGATTTGCTGCTACCTGTTGCTCAATGATTATCTACACCTACGACCATGTCACAATTTCCACACGTAAATCGCCTTTGATCATTCTATGCCTAGGCGCCTAAATTCCTAAATTGGAAGAGTTCCTTGCTCAGGTCAGTCAAGGGAAAGCATAGTCTTCACTGGGTACTCACATTTTCCATTGAAAATCGTCCTTTTCTACACACTCTGGTCTTGTACACAATAGTTATAACTTGAGCTATGATACTCCCCTTGCATAGAGAAACTGAAGATCCAACATATATCTGTTGGTGGTTATCTAAATTCACTTGGGATAGCAAAGATCCCAGTATTAGCAGAAATGATTAAGCCGGATCTAGTGCTACGAACTTTTAGAGCGAAGAAGAAATGGGGCTTCAATCCAGAATGGTAAGGCAGGCCTCACGTGAATCTCCATGTGCTATGCTGTTGATGAATGGTGTGCCAAGTGGACAGAAAAACTCATCTAGAAGCATGCTTGGCTGAGAAGCTCATTGGCCTACACGAGGTATAATGTTGGCTCCCTAGTTTTCTCAACTTTGAATTTTTCTGTTCTTTTGCATGATGTTCTTTTCTGATGAGATCCTATTGTTGTGTGAAACTTTGCAGTGACAAGTGCTTGACAGTGTGAGAAAAGCTTTGGAGTATCTTGGTTTAGATAGATGAGCACGAAAGCCTCAATGTTGCATAGATATGTA
This sequence comes from Taxus chinensis, assembly GCA_019776745.2. Taxonomy (NCBI): domain Eukaryota; kingdom Viridiplantae; phylum Streptophyta; class Pinopsida; order Cupressales; family Taxaceae; genus Taxus; species Taxus chinensis. The sequence continues at coordinate 254,617,293 of CM034148.1, read as the reverse complement.
ATGAATTCAAATTCTAACCATGGGTAGGAGACACTATAGAAGGTTAGTAGTATGTTTGCAAGTGCTCACTGGTTACACCATTCAATGATATAAATTCACCTTAAAAATTGGTATCTAACCGTGCATTGATTGGTTGACCAGTTAGCCTTGCAAACACATGTGATAAATAAGCTTATGAATTTATGTGTTTTTGTATTGGAATTGTTGTGACTCTATTAGAAATTCATGTAACTAGTTTCATCGACTTGATCGCCTGAAAACAAAGGTGAATATGCTAGTGACATGACTTTTCAGTATGCCAGGAATCACATGGTATATGACTTGCTCAGGAGAGTCTAAGGTACATTCTACAACCTAGTTGCCCATGTTTTTGCTATCAGACATTGTGAAAAACTATTTCTCCTATTGTGTGCTAAACTGCTACAGTTTCCATGTAACAGGAGTCATCAAGACATGAAGATATTCCTGTGGTGATTGATGTCTTGCAGAGAATGGTGGAATCGCGGATAGTGCTAGGTGAGTACACTTGTTGTTGCATTCTGAATTTCTTATAAACGAGTTCATATGTATAATTCTCCCATCTACTAATTCCATTAATCTCACAGGTATTTGTCAGGAGGTGCAAAAGAATCACTTATTGAAGCCTGATTGGGGACAATTATCAGATAGTTGAGAGACTCCGATCATCACATGGTCAATGGGAAATCATCAAGTTGCAGTAATCAGCAACTTGCCCACGGGTCAAGGCGTGTGGTGTTTGTATATTTGATAAGCTTCACTCGACACTTGGAGGTGAGACAAAAGTTGAGTGAATTAACAGTCCCCTAAATGTAATCTAATTTTGTTTAAGACATTGTATTTATTCAAATGAGACAGATCATAGTCGCACTTGCCACTATGCCAGGTTTTTATTTAAGCTCAATATATGCACACAATTCATGATTTTATGTGCTCAAGCCTTGATAAACGATGCTATCAAGTGAAAAAGATACAAGATGTAGTTGTATACGTAAGGGTACTCAACACGGTACAAAATGTTCAATTTAAAAATGTACTACAGGTTATATACATTTTTAATTGAAGAATATATTATAATATAGTTAAAAGTTATTGGGTGTGCTTAGAGTCTATTACATCATGAATGTGGAGCTAGTTGAGACCATGACTAATACCTGTAATTATCTATTGTTGTTATAGATAAAAGATTGTACATCTTTCTTCGAAGTAGGAGCTACAAAGGTTATGTGTAACATCAATGCCTCAAATCGTCAATTTTTCAACTACTTACAATCAAAATATATAAGGCATAAATACAATGTTTTATCTTATTTTTTCCATATAGTTTATTGAGAATAAACTTTGATACTATTTACATGTTTTCATAAAACACAAATTTTAATCAACTCAATAAAAATAAATTTATTATGTACTACTTAATTATACTATCTAATATCGACAAAAAAAAATCGACAACCAACTAAGAATCTTGTACAACAATTTATATGTGGCCTTAAAACACCTCGTAAAAATGAAAGCAACATAACATCAATTCTAAGCCAAAAATAATCCCCTTAACCATCATGATGTCGTGCACCTCTATGGAGTTGTAGTACTTTTACAACACTTGTGCAAGAACTCCTCAACATATCATTACTGTTCCATGGTGAAGTGGAACATTCTTTATAACAAATTCACATTATTAGTGTCTAGAGCCTTGCTAAAATACCTTTGGTAACAAACTACACCTCACAACCTAGTCACAACACGTTGCACCTTAATTTTGCGAGAATTCATAACATGCTTATGGCCAATGATGCACGACTTCTTTCATGTTTCACACCATTTCATTTTTTTTTCACAACATTGGTTCATAACAATTTTGGATGTTGTTACCTTGTTTTGTAGCACACCACACACTTCTAGTCCCACATAGGACTTGTAACTCCCAAAATTTTCACACAAAAATACAACAATAAAAATACCAAGATAAATTATTATTATTATTTTGACTTACATTGCTCACTACACAACACCAAAAGGGCTGCAAGTCGAGAAATTCAACTACGCATTAGACACTAACATAAGTCATCGACTCACATAGACACATGGCAACACCATATACATGTCGATGCCACACTTTCTCCACTGAACGAATACTAGAATGACCCAACCACAAGAAAGGGACTCAAGGATTGAAAAACCCACAACACATCATTACCATGATTACATCATAGTTACTATAAACATTCCAAGAACATTATTGTGCAAGGATAATTTTATTCTTTTTCCACCTACATATTCTTAAATTCATTTCACATTCAACTTACAGTTCAACCATTTAAGTTAGATCTTTATCTCTTACGACAATCTCTCATAAATTACATAATTATTTGGCATATTTCAAATTACATACAAAGTTATTAACTTTCTCGTTATTATTTTAAGCTTATGTTTCTCAAATGTTTATTCAATTTTTAAATTTTACCCTTACTACAATAGTGAATCTGACATGATGTCAAGACAGAAATCTTAGGATTTGAGGCATATTTAGATTTAAGATACCTTTTCCCAAAACATTTTTTGATCACGGTATCCTTATTTCCCATCGTAGTTAAAATAGTTCAAAAACTTGTTGAATCCATTCAACATTTCCACATCACAAAACTATATATATATATATATATATATATATATATATATATATATATATATATATATATAATTTTCTTCGAAGTTTGATCCCACCAAGGCAATTCATATTCTTTTTAACACAAGTAAATGTCTAATTGAGTTACAATGACTTGAAGAGTGACATTATTCCTAACTTCAAATCTTGTTTTACTCTTATATGCTTTACTCTAACATTGCACTATGGTCTCATTATTAGCATCACTTTATAACAAAGGAGTTACGAAAGTACTTGTCTAGTATCTTAAAGAAGTACAAGATTAGAAGCATTATAACCATACACGAACCACAAGTGATTTGTTTTCAAAATGAGATCCCATGTTTCCACATTTCACAATTCCACATGAGAAATTTATTAATTTCTTAATGTCATGAGTGACATAACAAGTAATTATGGAACCAAGTTTAATTTCCTGGTTTCTCTTAAGCCAACATCTTTCAATAAATTTTGTTTGCAAAGAGTTACTTCTACCCACCAGCTATCCTCCAAATCAATTATGGTTAAGTTTAATTCCGATTTACACTCAAGGATCTATGCCATATAAAATATTTAGGTTAAGTTGTAAAACATATTTACCCTATAAATCCTTTGTAAAGGGCCCAGGCATTAAACTTTCACTAGCCAAGGTAACACATTTAGCCAAGAGGATTTAAAGAGATCATCAACAAGAGTTTAAGTCATAGCAAAACTATTTCACTAGCCCCATTTGTGTCATCTGGATCCCACAAGGAATTCATTTGATGATGAATTTTAATTCTAAATCTAACTTCGTAAGACAAGGTAGTTCACTATGATACTAAGGAAGTACTAGTTCTACTTACTCTAGATAAAGTTTGACCATGTCGTTCCTAACTGTCGGGTTTACGATGATGTCGTTAAACATATAGGTTATGACGAAAACTAAAAAATTAGGGCTTTTATTTACTTAAACTAGAAGGTTTCATAGAGTGCAAAGTTTTAGCTCATTATACAGGTTCAATTTCTTATGACCTAAGAAAAATCATGCGAGAAGGTTAGATATGCACTAGTTTTAAACTAAGGTTGTCTGTTGTGATTAAATTTTCAAGGTAAAGAATACAACACACCAATTATTTATTACACACTGGAAATACACTACAAGATATTAAATTCAAATTCATTTAACATATATATATAACCTTTTTACCATACATAAATTTGAATTAAAAAGTAAATTTCCCAAGGTATCCACCAGCTATCCTCCAAATCAATTATGGTTAAGTTTAATTCCGATTTACACTCAGGGATCTATTCCATATAAAAGATTAGGTTAAGTTGTAAAACATATTTACCCTATAAATCCTCTGTAAAGGGCCCAGGCATTAAACTTTCACTAGCCAAGGTAACACATTTAGCCAAGAGGATTTAAAGAGATCATCAACAAGAGTTTAAGTCATAGCACAACTATTTCACTAGCCCCATTTGTGTCATCTAGATCCCACAAGGAATTCATTTGATGATGAATTTTAATTCTAAATCATATCGTAATAGTTCACTTCCTCCATACTAAGGAAGTACTAGTTCTGTTACTGCTAGATAAAGTACCATAATCATTCCTGATATCAGGTGTATGATGATGTCATGAAACATACAGGCATGATGTGATGGGCTCTTATACTTAAATTAGAAGGTGGCATGAGTGTAAATTTTTATCCCTTTATACAGGTTCATTTTCTTATGAGCTATGAAAGATCATGTGAGAAGGTTAGATATGCACTATCATAGCATAAGGTGTCTATTGTGATAGATTTCTTTTTTACCTCAAAAGTCACTCACACCAATTATTTATTACACACCAGAAATTCATGACAAGTATTAAATTCAAATATTTAACATATATATATATATAACATATACGTAAAGCTAATTAAAATACATATTTCCCAAGGTATCCCTAACACTAACATCTCATATATATCACCAAATTTCAAATATAAACTTTTTTGTAACATGGAAATACATTATACATATATAAATTCTACAATGAACTATATAAAGTATGATAATAAACACTGTATTACACCAAACCCTTTCGCCATTTTTTTAACATCTTGTAAAACCAAGTGAGCATGAAATCAACGATAATTCGCTAGCATGAAATCCACCTAGATCTAGCATAATTAACGTTTTCAATTTTCCATTTACATAATATTAATAATTTGCATTCAAAAGGGGGGGTTAGAGACACATATTTATTTCATTTCATTTCACCTTATTTCATAACCAAGGAGAGAGAAAGAGATATGGAAGAGAGAGAAACAGTATTTTGCCAAAAGTTTGATTTCACACAATAAGTCACATGATAGATTTTCAAACATTTGTTTACAAGTTTCAACAAATTTTCACAATGGTTTGGTTACCTGCTGGAGGTCCTATAAATTTCTTTTTACATTTTCTAGCTAATTGAAAAAAACATTCAATTAAGGCTCGGAGGCTAAGAAACCACTTTCAAATGTTGTCATCCGATGAGCAAGCACACCATGGGTAAATTTCTATGTATCCTCCTATACACCAAGCAATTCATAGAAACTGACGGAATTTCAGAACTAGCGAACAATTTACGATTGGTTTGCTAGTTTTCTGAGTCTATCGGCCATAACTGGCCTAGTGTAAATGATCAAAAGTTAGCTCGAGGGCTTGGAAAACCACATCCAAAGATAAAGTTCAATGGACGAATGTGCAACAAGAAATTTCCTACAAGTCCCTCTATATATGGAGAATTCAATAGAGTCAACAGGACTGGGAACTGGTAAACATGTTGCAAACAACGATTTTTCATGGAGCCATTGGTCATAGTTGAGCCAATTTGACCTAGTCAAACAACGACCCAAGGCCTACAAAAATCCCTTTCCAAACTATCTAGAAGAGTGTTTTTTTTTCAAATTGGAGGTTACAAGCAATTGTCTAGTAAATATACTAGAGGTTTGCAAAGGCGAAAAGACATTTTGTTGCTCAGGGTTCGAACAATGGTTTAAAATGAAAGACAACTTTTCAGCTTTGGCAACTTCTTAAAAGTGTAAAAATAGAGCAACATGGCTCTTAGAGGAGCTGTAGAGAGAGCGCAAATGGTCAAACAAGGTCAAGCTATTACTTTACGTGACTCTCTAAATAATAAAGAACACATAAGATGCTTGACATATCATGTACGTGGCTTAGAGTGTTGTCTTGCAAGTCTCTCAAAATTGCATTTTATAACTTTGCAAGGTAGACAAAAAGGGTTGTTTTAGTTGGCGACTCTTCTAGTTCTCACCAATAACGATTGACACGGACACCTAAGTTTGACACCCAGGGTCTAGCAACACAAAAGGTTGTGGTTACAACCAAGGATGATGATCAAACTACGAGTCAGTAAAGTAAAACATGAGGATGAGTTTTTTTTATTTCACGCTAATATTTAGGTTGCGATTTTTTCCACATTACACGTCCAAAGGAAGGGTTTAAGTTTACACTCAACTACCAAGAGTTATTTGGGTTACCTAAGTGCCACATTTCATTTTATTGTTTTGTAAATTTTTTTATGTAAAAATAATCGAATGTGAGATATTCCAAAGTTTTAAATTTATTTCGTTGCAAATGAAAACTAAAGAACAAGAATTATGAAAGATATGGAGAGATGAACCATGCCTAGAAAAATATTAGCATTCGCTACCGCAGAGTTTGGACACTTTGACTCCAGATTCCCATTTATTTTCAAAACTCCACTTCGGGTGCGTCTTGCCACCAACACAAACCATGAGATCACGTCTCTTCGAGGCATATAGTTGAATAATAGGAAAGTGCTTTACCAAACACCCTTGCCTTGAAGCTCTCATTTTCACACAAGAAGAGAGTGTGTTGGCCAAGGATGTTGAGTCTCACTTTACACCTTCTAATGGCATTTGATTCAAAGTTTTGAAGACCTTTTGAACAAAACCATCCCACACACCACGACCCACATTAAGATATCTTAATAAGCTGGGAATAAAAGGAGTGGTAAGAGTTAATTTCTAGGCTTAAAGGTGATCTTGGAGATAAATTTGGTTGCAGTATGGTGGTCAACACATACACAGATGTTCTTGAAAACTCCATTGGTTGTCCCAATCTTACTGGCATGAGCTTAACAATCCAAATGCAATTTCCAACTTCTCACTATGGTGGCAGAGGAATAATTCCTTTATCCCTCATCGATTTCCTTACCATTTGAACCTCACCTAACACGTGCAGTTATGCATAGATGTTTTATAGAAGAACATGAGTTACAACATTTTGACGATCCATCTTAAAAGAAGAGTTGTTGTAAATTATTGTAACTTCGTAGTCTTATGTGCTCTACACGAGTACCAAATAAACACATCCACACAACCATCACAGGTTTAATTGGTGCGTCGATGATAAAGTTTAGAGTTTCCTCAAGATAGCCAACAAAACAAAGGATGTCAATCAAACAGACATAAAATTCAATTCTAGGTGGAATGTTATGAGCAGAACATTACCATTGAGGTATTTACATCTCTTTTCGACTAAGTTTGCAACCATGACATTCCATGAGATTGTATTTCTTTCAGGAATTAAGTCGAATAGTTCACTTTCCCTGAATAAGCTCCTAGGTTGGTTGCAACATACAGTCCACATAAGCATATGTAACTAGAACATCTACCAAAAATCCTCTTATCTTTTATGTTTTGATAGATGTCCATGCCATGACCTAGAGCTCACGTCTTGACACAGGATGGGAGTACACGACATCAAAAATTGATCATGTTGGAGACTTGTTTGTTGTGTAGGATAACTATGTGATAATCTCATGAAGAATCTGAAGTCTTCTGTATGCTGCAACTATCTAAGTACTGCTAAATTTACAAAGTTACTTGGGTTCTAGCGTGGGTAAAACTTCTGAATCTCCAACAAAGATCTTGGATCAATGTAAGGAAGATGACAGGTCAGAGTGCTGTAAGGGAATTCAATTTTATTCCCTGTCAGAGATCCTTCTACACGAAATTACCTACTCCTGCCACCACCAAACCCCATCACTTTGTCACTCTCTCCAACTACTTTTTCCCAAGCACATATCCTAACTTCATTTGATCCCTTCTTTTATATGAATATTTATTTTTATTTCTTATTGGGTAAGTGCACCAAGTTGGGGGGCCAAAAGGGGGTCTTAAGTGGACACATTTTTCTGAAAAATAAAAAAACTTCAACTTGTATGAGTTTTTTGAAATAGTTACACTCAAAATTGGAAGATGTTGTATAAACATGAATCATAGACATTTTGAGTCTAGTTTCTAAGCTACTAAATTTTATTGAAAATGGATAAGTTTAAGTGGGTCAAATAACTAAAATACCAACAGGTGCTCCTGTTTTTGTTAAAAAACATAATAGAGTGACTTTCGTGCCCCCCACCATTTTTTGAGCACCATTTAGTATTTTTGAAAACCCTTTGGTAGAAAGATAGCTAGGAGCATCTAGTTTGTGCTAGATTTTTTTAAAGATTTTTTAGCGAGTATTGTTTTTATGATTTTTCTAGTACAAAAATTTTAAGTTTTGAAAAATAATGGAGCTCCAACCGTGCCCCCCCTAACTACCTCAAAAAATATCGAAAATTATATTTTTTTTGAATATGTATAGAATTAGGCCTAGTTTGTGCTAGTATATTTTTTTCAATTTTGATGAGCCAAAAAAAAGATACATGATGAAAGATAGACATATTTAAACTTCAAAAAATAGCTATAAAAAGGCATAGTTAGAAAATAAATAATATGGAAACCTTATATTAGTCAGAAAATTTGAAAATTTATATTTTTAGAAATAAGAAACTCTGCTCTACGTCATGGTATAATTTTTTAAATGAATTGATCGTTTTATGTTGATTTATCATGGTGGAAGTGGAATTTTTGCATTTTCCTACAAAAACACATTGTTTGATGTGTTTGTGCAGGTCCATGCCTCAGGCTTGGGGATCCAAACCGGATCCAAGCCTTGAGGCATGGCTTGGAAAAAAAAGTAAAAAAAAAATAAACACTATAATGTGCATGTATGCATTCTTTATAGTATGCACATTATATGTGAACATTTTGGCATGCTTCTATTTATAAAAATAAATGCTTAATTATAAGTTTTTCATTTATTATTATTTATATTTTATTATTACTTATACTTTAAATTTATTTTAGTAAATATAAGAAATTAGGGCCACTCTGCACCTTATGGAACCAGTCTCACAGCTCCATTAGTCACGTTTTAGGAGATAGTTTTTTATAGTATAATCTGGTCAGTACATAGGTAATTTTCAGGATTTCAGCATTCAACCTAAAGCTTTTAGCGTTTAAATTCTACAATCAAAACCCTAAACCCTAAACCTTAAACCCTAAACCTGAGGCCCTAAACCTAAACCATGATCCCTAAACCCTAAAACCTAAACCCTAAACCCTAAACCCTAAACCCTAAACATTCAACCCTTACCCATGAGCCCTAAACCCTAAACCCTGAGCCTTAAGCCCTAAAACTTGAGCCCTAAGCCCTAAACCCTAAACCCTAAACCATGAACCATGATCCCTAAATGCTAAACCCTAAAAACTAAATCCTAAACCCTAAACCCTAAACCCTAAACCCTAAACCCTAAACCCCAAACCATAAACAATAAACCCTAAACCTTGAACTCTAAACCTAAATCCTAAACAATAAACCCTAAACCCTGAGACTTAAACCCTAAACTATAATCCCTAAACCCTAAAACCAAAATAATTAACCCTCAATCCTAAACACTAAATCCTAAACCCTAAACCCTAAACCTAGAGCCCTAAGCCCTAAAACCTAAACACTAAATCCAGATCCCTGAGCTCTAACCCCTAAACCTTAAACCCGTAACTACGAACCCCGAACCTTGAGCCATAAACCCTGAACCCTGAACCCTAAACCCTAAACCCTAAAACCTAAGCCTTGAACCCTACACCCTAATCCCTAAACCCTAAACCCTAAACCTTAAACACTAAGTCCCGAGCCTTAAACCCTAAACCATAAACCCTAAATCTAAGCCCTAAACCCTAAACCCTAAACCTTAAACCCCGATAAGCTCTAAACCCCAAACCCTAAACCATAAACCCTGAACCATGCACCATAAACCCTAAGCCCTAAACCATAAACCCTAAACCCTAAGCCTTGAACCCTACACCCTAACCCTTGAGCCCTAAACCCTAAACCATGTACCATAAGCCCTAAGCCCTAAACCCTAAACCCTGAGCCCTAAACCATAAACCCTAAACCTTAAGCCCTAAATGCTAAATCCTAAACCCTAAACCCTAAACCCTAAACCTAAAAAAAATCATGACTCCTAAAACCTAAAACCTAAACCCCGAGCCCTAAAAACTAAACTGTAAACCCTCAACCTTAAACCCTAAATCCTGATCCCTAAACACTAAACCCTAAACCCTGAACTCTTTGACCTAAAGCCTTAACCCTGATACCTGAACCCTAAACTATAAACCCTAAAACCAAAATAATAAACCCTAAACCCTGAAACTAAAATGAACCCTAAACCCTAAAAACCCTAAACCCTTAACCCTAAACCCTAAACCCTAAACCCTATCGAACCCTAAGCCATGAGCCCTAAACTCTAAACACTAATTCAAGAGCCTTAAGGTCTAACCTCTAAACCTCATATATTTCCAGTAGGTCTCATGAGTGAGTTCATCTTTTTGAATATCAATATTAGGACCATATTTCCTAGTCTTGTGCCTAGAACCATCATTGAGTCTTCTTGTACAACTACCTTGTTTATGAGAGGTGGGACAAGAAACTAAATGGATATGACATCTACCTTGTGCCTTGCAATGCATATTACACATCTTGCCAAACCTGTTTCTCCCCACATATACTTGCGCTCTTGAATGTCAATTTCTTCACACTCTAAAACAAATTTCACATTTCTCATATTTCCATGTATGGTATTATGCAAGCCAGGATGACCCATTGGAAGCTGGAAAAAATAACCATCGCAACACAAAAATTAATCTCAAAGGAAATGGAAGAAACACAAATAATATACCAACACGGAGGTGTAGGATCAGAACCAAATTACCTGCAGTATCCTCTCCTCTGGAGAAAGAGAAAGCTCTTCTACTACTGGAATGGATAACAAATTTGACAGAACTTCCTGAAGTGTTCAAAATAAGTATAACAACTAAGGAATGGCTAAGAACACAAAGGGGTTATCAATCGCCTAGTAAATCTTTCTTGTTTAGTTCTGAATGGGAGTCAGTTGGCCTACGACTTAGTGACCTTCCATTCATTGATAATTCCTTCTATGATAAACCCATGGATGCTTTCAAAAGTGCCTTCCAAAAGATAGGGGTAGTCATCAAGCCTAGTGAAGGGTGTGATGTGATTTCCAAACAACTTGAAATTCATACATATTTAGAGGTCATAACATGAATTTACAAATATCTCTATCACTATAAATGGAATCCAAGTAACGATGTCTCCCTATACCCAAGTATCAAGGACTACTGGGGTCTATGGCATGATTGGACATTCAAGAATCATTGAGTGTCTGAATCAGAATGTCATTGCATTTAGAGAAACATTTTCAAACATTGGAGTAATGCATCTTGGAAAATAAACTTGAACCTCAGAAATCCTCTCAAATTACCAGCTTACACAAGCACTGGACATATCAAGCTTTTTTCTTCGAATGAAACCTTCATTCCCGACAACTTGCAACTGAAAGAATTATTCAAAAGAGCGTCAAAAACATTTCTTTGTACCAAATTGTTCTTGGATATCTGGCATTTCCCTCCTTCAAAATATCAACAGATGATGACATCAAATTGTGATGACTCTCTTTGAATGTTCTACCTAGGAAGCAGATGAACCCTTTTCAGTTGAATACTCTGTGTTAATACTATAAGAATGGGTAAGACACATAACATTACAAGGAGTGAAATAGTTCCCATGCGATGGGAAAAAGAAGATAGATGTATTGGGTAACATTTATTTGTACCGAATTGTTCTTAGATATATGTAATTTCCCTCCTTCAAAATATCAGTAGATGAAAGGCATCAAATTATGATGACTCCCTTTGAATGTTATTCCTACAAATCAGATGAACCCTTTTTAGTTGAATACTCTCAGTTAATACTAATAAGAATGGGTAAGACACAAAACATTACAGTGAGTGAATGGGTGAGCCTAAACCATGAGCCCTAAACCCTGAGCCTTAAACCATGAGCCCTAAACCCTAAACCACTAACCCCTAAACCCTAAACCCTAAACCCTAAGCCTTAAACCCTAAACCCTAAACCTTGTGCCCTAAACCCTGAACCCTGAACCTTAAACCTTAAACCCTAATCCCTAAACCCTAAACCCTAAACCCTAAACCTTAAACCCTGAGCCCTAAACCCTAAACCCTAAACTTAAACCATGAGAACCCTAAACCCTAAACCTTAAGCCATAAACTGTAAACCCTAAACCATAAACCTCAACCCTTAACCCTAAACCCACCCTAAACTGTAAATCGTAAACCATAAACCCTTAACTCTAAAACCCTAAACCCTAAACCCTAATTCTAAAGCTTAAACCCTATTTTTACTACCTAAACCCTAAGTCTAAACCCTAAACCCTATTTTTACTACCCTAAACTCTAAACCCTACACCCTGAGTGCTAAACCCTAAACCCTAAACCCTAAACCATGAGCCCTAAACCCTAAACCCTAATCCCTAAACCCTAAACCCTCAACCATAAACCCTAAAACCTAAACCCTGAGTCATAAACCCAAAACACTAAACTTTGAGCCCTAAACCTAAAACCCTAAGACCTGAACCTTAAGCTCTAATCCTTAAGCCCAAACCCTCAAACCTGAACCCTCAACCCTAAACCCTAAACCCTAAACCCTGAGTCCTAAACCCTGAACCCTGAACTCTAAACCCTAAAACCTCAACCATGAGTCCCAAACCTTAAACTCTAAACCTCGAGCCATAAACCCTAAACCTTAAACCCTGAACCATGAGCCCTAAAACCTAAACTCTAAACCCTGAACCTTGGGCCCAAAAACCTAAACCCTAAACCCTAAACACTAAATCCTAAACCCTAAACCCTTAGCCCTAAACCCTCAACCCTAAACCCTCAACCCTGAGCCCTGAGCCCTAAGGAGGAGGCACATTACAATCACCTCATTTTTGCCATAGGACAGGAATCCCATTTAGGGAGCAATCCTCTATCTACAAAGTGAGGATATCATTTTAGTAAGAAGTAGACAAACATCATAGAGCTGATTCGTGGTCACTAAAGTGAATTATGGACCAAATTTCAAAATTAGTACCAATTCAAGTAGTGGTAGGGCCAAAATTCAATCGAGAAGGATAAATAACCTATAAAACGACTATATGTTTTTGCAAAACAAAGACCAACTACAATATATATGGCATGCAAGTTTTAGGTCATTGCTGAAATTCTGAAAATGAGTAAGTACTGACCAAATTAGATTTTGAAAAACTATCTTCTAGATTATAATTGTCAGAGCTACGGGACCACTTCCATCAGGTGCAGAGTGACCCTAATTTCTTATATTTACTAAAATAAATTTAAAGTATAAGATTTCCTTAAAGAAATTTTATACTTAACATTTATTTTAGGAAATATGGCTCCCTCAGGCCCTACTAAACTTCATATTGCCCAAAATGCGTACGTGTTTCATAGCACTAGAAACGCGCATGCGTTATAACGCATACACATTTTAGGCTTGTGAATTCCCGAACCTAAGAAAACACAACGCGATCGCGTTTCATTCATTTTATATATATTTATGCACAATGTGCATAAATGTATGTATGTGTGTGTGCACAAAAATGTGTGCGTTCACACACGCACGTGCGCGTGCACACATATATGCACATTGTATGGAAATATATTAATATATATGTGAGAGTGAACGCACACACACACACACACCAACATACATATATGCATATATGTGTACATATATGCACATTGTGTATAAATATACATGCATACATATGTAAAGGTGTGTGTATGCACATTATGTGGAAATATATGTGCACGTGCACATGCACACACACATATGTATTTGACCTAGAGAAGAAATGAATGAAAAATTAACTATCACAAACTAAATAATAGTGAATATTTGCATGCCCGCCGTATCCTACATCTTTCATGTTCTTAAGTATTTAAGTCCAATCAAAGAAAATCAACTGAAGATATAATTCCTCTTTGTTGATCACATGAATCCTCATTCATACCCTTGTTAAACTTTATACATCATTCTATTATTCCATATTTTGTATATGAAATAAAAGCTACACCATTCTTTGAAAAAATTGGCAGATTCAAATAGGCTTTGTTATAGTGTTTACCTTTGCCTAAACATTTTGTAATCAACAATTTGTCTCCAAATGCAAGATTTCCCTCCACATCGACATCTAATCCATGAGGTGTGGATCAAATAACCACTTCACTCTTTTCATATAATTTTAAAATAAAACATTTCATGGAAGGGGCCTAGGTGAAATGGTATTTCAATTGGTAGTACAACATTCAAAGTTCTCCACTCAAGATTCAAACCCCACAAAGTTCACACAAGGTTGTGGTAGCCTACCTCTTGACAGATCAAAGCCCTACACTCGACAATTAGTATGAGCCCCCCACACTTTTCTAGATTAGATGTAGAAGTAAGATTGAAAAAAGCAAAGCACACAATGTTAAAAAATAAATAAATAAACTATTTTTTATAATTAATATGGAATGAACTTAACTAGCAGGTATCTCAACAATATAGCCAGCTCTTTATGAACGAAACAACTTCACCAATAAATCAAAACCCACTTCAGAGCCTAAATTTTAACAAGAAGTAATTGCACCATATGACTATATGACCATAGTCTTAAGTCATTTTGTGATGTAACATAACACGCTGAAAATATGTCATCTTAAGATTATAAAAATTTAACATGCAAACTTAAAATATTTAATATGAAATGAACTTAACTAGGAGGCATCTCAACAATGTGACAGGCTCTTTATGTGGAAACAACTTCACCAATAAATCAAAACCCACTTGACAGCCTAAATTTTAGGAGTGGCAATTGCACACACTTTTGGTCCGTGGGATCATAGTCTTTAAATCGTTTTCTGACGTGGCACGCCAAGTTGGCAGTATCTCATCTTATGGTTGATAACAATCTTGTTAACGGGAGGCCTCCTCCCGCTCCCGATCTACTGGACTTGCCGTTAGTTGACGAACATACAGAATTTGTTAGCATTTGGTAAAACTACATTGCGGGTATTTGAATGTATCATTGAATGTGCGTTAAAGCTTTGAATTTGCATCGTTTTCTCAGTATTTACTGACGTATTTGTGTGGTGCAATAAATTTAAAGAGTCGCATGAGAACAGTGATTAGTGGGTATTTATGAACATTCATTGGGTATTCATGGACATTCATATACAGGTTTTGCTGGTCTGTTTTACTTTTTATTCATCAGATTTTGTGGGGTTGATGATTTTCATGGGCAAGAGAAACAGTGGTGTGGATTTAATGGAGCGCCATGGAGCCCCGTGATCTTATTGCAGCTTGTCTTTTACCTTTGCATTTATAGGCTCCACGGATTGAGTTGCAGGCAGCTAAAACTTTTTTTTTTTTATTGGTGTTGGATCAATAAGGTCCAAGTACAAAGATCCATGTTTTGAGAGGCCCTGCTACAACGAATCAATCATCCTTGATCACATTCATCACCGCCAATTAGTGACTGGTCTCGTGATATGGTTTAATTTCTACACCATTCTTGTCTGTGGGTTTTGTATAGTTTCCTGCAGTACAGATGATGCGGCTGGTTTCTTGATTGTGTATATATGTTTGTTCTGCCATTGGGTAGGGCCTGGTGAGCTTACTGCAGTCACCATGATTGAGGAAAATAGAATGTCTGAGAAGATGAACACTGCAGCAGTGAGCTTATGGTTACTGCTGATTCTGACTGTGCTTTTGAACTTAATGTGTTTAACATCAGCAGGAAGGCAGTCCTCTGTGTTTAATACTGGAATGGGTGAGAAAAATATTAAGAAGGGCAATAAGCCCTTTGTTAATCCATGCCATTCAAAGCATAGTCTTAACTGCAGTCCTCCTCCCAGGCAGATGGACATCAAAGGCAATACAACCACAGGAGAAAAAAGAGTAGTCCCAACTGGTCCAAATCCCTTGCACAACAGGTGATTAGGATTGTATACATAGATCAGAGTCACTGGGCATATTATATATAATACTAAGTATGACATATAAAAAGAGACTGAACTCTAGCAGAGTTTTGGATCAAACATGGTGAAGATGTTGAAAGCTTTGATGCAGCAGCAGTAGCAGAAGAAGAAGAAGATATATTTATATATATACATATAATATATTGTAATATAGAGATGGTGGTGCTATTTTGTAACAGTACTATTGTTGGTCACTCACTGCGAGCTTATGGTGGTACTGTATGGATTTGAATCATGGAAAGTAGAGTATTGGGCCAGCTAGTTTTTCGGATTGAACCTAATTTTGTATTGGTAGCAGATATCCCACTTTTAGTTTCTGGAGCATTGCTTGCTTCCATGTCCCCAGAAGCTAAAAGTGGGATTGAAATCATCATAGTGTCTTTGCAGCCAGCCAGCCAGCAGCTGTTATAATTGTTACTTATAAGCACCAAACTTCTCCTCCATTACCTAAATGGAATATGTTGTTTTGATTTCTCTATTGCAACTGAAGACATACTGATGTTGCAATTGTCAAGTATCATATGTATGATCAGCACAGATGTGTGTATTCTTGATATAATTGTTGTGCCGTTATTACTATATATATTTATATAAATTTCAGATTCTTGACTGTTGCAGGAGGCCGAATCAAGCCTTATTGTTTTTAGTTTAAGGCTTTGGTTACTTGTACATACCTGTCTTCAATTGTTTTGGATATTTGATTCTAGTGTACTGATTCTGTTGCAAGGCTTTAATTGAAAAATATATGAGGAACGTATCTTAACAATGTTATACATGGATCTCACCCCTTGTTTGAAATGATTACAGGACAATTTTCAAGTGACCAATATATAAAGCTTTTGCTACGGTTTAGTTTAATATATCTAGTTGTTTTGATATGTTATAGATGTCTAAACTTGTTTGGTAGAGAGACGGATAATTTAAGTAGGAGCTTTTATGACAGGAATTTTTTTTTTGGGTTTGTGGAAGTTCTTATGTTCAATGCAAGATAGATCCATTTCATTTTATCAAGCACTAATTTATGTAAAAGTAGATTAAAATGCTGCTAGGAAGTGTTGGACATAACCTTTTTGTACCTTGTTACTCTTTGGAAGGTAACAATTTATTATGCAGTTATTATAATTGACAGATGAAAATATGAGAATGCAAAATTGTGTGGTAGGTAGGCTCTGGTAATCAAATATATTATTTTTGAATGAACAAAATATATAGAAACTGCGATTTCAACTTCCTTATATTCTAAGTCTTTTCCCAGTGACCTAGCGTGATTCAGACTTAGTCCTCTGATATGTTGAAGAAACGTGTCTTCTTGTAAATGATAGAACTGGATGAATGATTGTCCGTTCAAAAAATTTATGTTCTTCAGCTTGTGGATGATATAAGTAGATGAATGTTTGGAGGAGCTTAAATTACTGGGCCTCTTTAGCAATTTTTTGCTTGCTAATGACTAAAATTCCTGCTGGTCAATATGGCAATTTACTTTCCCATGAATGTTGGGTCTTATTGTAGTAGTGGAATTAGATGAATGTTGATTTTCTTGTAAAAATTTAAGGCATATTATTGAACAGTTTATTTATTTTTGATGAGTGTGCATTCATTTGGGCATTAGATTACATAGATTGTCGGCATCTCTGTTCATGTTCTGGAGGAAGCATTTAACGGATTGAGTAAGCATAAAACAAAATTAGTGATCACCTTCAACTTAAGCAGATATGAATAAGGGACATCCATACTATCAAAATAACCCAGTGCACGATTTTGACCTCAACCATTTAATTACAAAAACCTATGTATCACAAAAATTTGCATTCTCATCTAATTATGATATTAAATCATATATTCTACTGCTCGAATTCCCTTAGGCCAACTAAAGAGTAAGCCAAAGACCTTATCAAAATGAAAATAGAAAATAAAATTCCATGATTCTCCAACGTCTCATAACATGCATTTATGGCAACCTCGCAAGTTTTCTGAGTTTATTGAGTTTATTGAGGTTCTCTACGTAATCATGCATTAGAATTGAAATTAAGGGCGTATTGGTATAATAATCCACGTAAGCCCTTGTTGAATTAATGCAACAGAGGGACAAAAAGGCTCACATAAGTATTATGGGACTTACTTCCAGTTACAGTTCCCATTTAGGCGTTAAAAATGGAAATGCACTGACCACACATTGAAGGGCTAAGCTTGTATAGCAAAACTCCTGACCGGGCAACTTTTCCCCTGTACTCAGGTATAAACTTTCTGCAACAAAAGTAAATAGGGGCACCCAAAAGTTGTCTGTAAAAAAAAATCTCAAAAGGATTTGTTACTTCTAGGCAAAGACATGCAGCTAAACTCATCCAGTGGGTGTCTGTAAATTTGCTGAAAAGCTATTTTTCTTTTTCCCTGTCTGTCAAATAGGACAACTGTGAACCCAGATCCTCACTTTTTATGCAGAGCTGCACCACAATCGATACAGGGGGGGAGGGAACAGTTCCAGACATTAATCTTGGATGGAAGTACTAGACATAAATATTTAACCCCTTTGTATTTAGTGGGGGCCTTGTCTCCACATTTCAAACTCCAAAGTTAATATATAAAGTATGTGTTAATAGAATAGTCAATCCCCATGAGCACATTGAATTGCCCAATAGCAGCTGATCAGGCACGAGGTGGTCCAAAGCCATTTATTGATGAATTCATTGATTTCATGTCAGGGGAGTGTAGGGTAACTCATCTTTCACCTCGATTTTCTTGTTTTGATTCGTATGATCCTTTAATATTTCTGTTTTGGTACTATATGTTTTTCTTCCTTGCCTATTTATTAGGCCTTCAAATTAAAATTTCTTGACGATTTAGATCTCTGACATGATTCCAGTCTCATCTTTTATTTATTATTCACTCTTCCAATTTGTATCTATGTGTAGGGATGAGATTTTTATCTGTCAAACCAAAAATTAATGACGACAAAAGGTGTTAAAGAGTCCGTTCATCTTTGTCAAATATTTTTTCTTTATTAAATAATTTCATCCGTCAAACTAAAATTTTTTGACGGCAAAAGGTGTTAAACAGTCGGTCCATCTCTGTCAAATACTTTTTCTTTATTAAATAATTTTAAAAACTCATTGTTTATCTTAGCCTTATTTATGAGTGTAGGTTAAGTTTCAGGTATTTTATGCTTGATATAAACATGTTTTCAACAAAATATGCTGTTTAAATATCTATGTAATGTTGACTGTTTTGTCAAATTCCTTCACATCAAATAGGGACGGGTAGACTATTGTGCAAAGTGTACAATACGTGTAAAACATGCAAAAACGTCCGGGACGGACATCAATTCTCAGCTCTGTCTATGTGGATGTCTATGTAGTGTTTTTTACACCATTTAATCATTAGACTATAATCCATTAGACATGATTTCAGTCTGATTTTATTTATTAATATCTCCTCGAATTTATATCTAGGTGAATAGCTAGGCAATGTTTTTTACACCATCTCACCATTAAACTTCAACCCATTATATGTTACATATATTTATTAAAATTTGTTAAAAAAATATATACTTTTCTAAATTTTGAACCTATAATTATCTAGGACTATCTAATTTTTTTTATCAATCATAGACAATTAAATTCACACAAAAAAACAGCTTGTAGACTGTCGATTTTCAGGGTCAATGAGGCTAGAGGCTATAGCTGTGTTTTGGACTGGACCTTATGATTGTCTTTGTTTTTTTCTTAATATTGTTGCACTAAGTACTAGGCAACAATTCTGGCCTGCTTGGGCAATGGGGGCAATGACTGTGAATTCTTCCCTTCTCAAAACAGTATTATTATTATCACACCACTTCCCAACATATCACATTTTCATGCTCACGGGCATTGTTTATAATTTTTTAATACCGCTAGGCATATGGTAGAAGTGTTTTTTTAATTTTTTGTTTCTGTTCCTGGTCTTTATTATTCATACTGACTGATGAGAATGGCATCCTTCAAACTTGGACGCTTGTATTAAGACTCACACTGGTTTGCTTGCAAATTGCATGCAAGATTCAGTCTAGTGTTTTGTGCCACCTTTATTAGGTAGAGAGCAGCACTAAGATAATGGGAGAAATTCTTTCCGCGTGGCTAATAACTTTTGTCCTCCTCCGCTCCTACTTCTTGGCATTATCTTTATTTTCATTCTTATTCTTCCTCATCTTTACAATGTCATGTGGCTAACTACCATGAGAAAATGTCAAGAATAGTTTTAACTTTCTTCTGAGTTTGGGGGGATAAAATAAATTTAATAACCAAGGCAAAGTCATATCTATATGACATGTTGTGAATGTATCTATATATATATATACACACACACATACACAAAACATATATATAGAGATACACACATATTATTAGGGGTTAATTTTCCTTCTGTGAATATATTTAGAAACGATTATAACTTATTTATTGGTTTTTAAATTATATGTTTATAAGGTGTTTGTGTATTTATTAATTATTAAATCAAAATAGGTGTTACTAGTGTGTTTTTTTTTTAATATTTCTATTTGTCTCTTTCACCTTTCTTCTCTCTTCTCCTCCTTCAGTTTAACTCCCCTTTTGATTTAAAGTTTTTATTGATTTTTTGGGTGTGAAATTCATGTTTATCCAGTATGTCTAAAATATATGAAGTGCACATCCTTAGTGTTTTTCACTTTTTGATTGTCATATGTGTTAACTCATATGCCAATATGACCCTAATTTCTATTTCAATTTCTATAGATATGTGGTCACCCTAGTTCATTTAGGCAAATCGAATCTATCAAAAATCACTCCCTTATTTAACAATTGAAAGACACTAAATTATTGTGACAAGAATGTGACAACCATTTTAGG
Source organism: Taxus chinensis (assembly GCA_019776745.2). Lineage (NCBI taxonomy): Eukaryota > Viridiplantae > Streptophyta > Pinopsida > Cupressales > Taxaceae > Taxus > Taxus chinensis. The sequence goes on along the minus strand of CM034148.1, from coordinate 254,596,486 downwards.
AATCAAACAATTATCATCCACATTTATTCTAGTAACAAATTTCATTTATAGAGACACATTGCATTGAACCATATTATAACAGACTTCCTTATTGAAGAATTATTATAATTATTGGTTTATTATTTTCAATATTGTGCAACATTGAGGGGTCTTAAAAATATAACCAGAAGTGACACAAACCCAATATACATTTTGTATTCCTTATAGTTTCATATATTCAACTATATGATTAGGGTTGGGAGGAAGGATATTAATTTCTCAATGATTAAAGAGAAGTTTCAAAAAAGTGAGTGAGGTTTCTAGAAGGTAGAAACAAGAGAATCCATTTTTTTTCCATTTGGAGTAACTTATCTAAAATGTCATATCCACATTCGTGATTGCGCACTTTCTAGATACTTGGTTTAGACAAAGTGCTTTGATTGGTACAAGTTTTCTAGGCTTCTCTATCTACCCTATACACCATGGCATGGAATGATAGAATCTAATGACTATCTTTTGATCACTCCTACGAATAAGATAATCCAAAACCCTACAATTTTTTTATTACTATGTTGTAATAATTAGTTACGTCTGGTTTATTGTGATACATCTATTTAAGGCCTAATAATGTGTCATGGATATTTGTGTTGCATGTCAGTGTCAATATATTTATTATAATATATTCATTATACCTATCTATGTGCAGAGCACTTTGTTATACCTTGTATAATACATTTGTTATTGTAAATTAAAAAAAAAAAGATTCTAAACTTAATATATTTGTCAAAATTATGATTGTTTGTATCGCACTTCTACTTAAGGTTTCATTTAGAGCCACATTATTTAAACCTTGGCTATTGATTATGGACACCATTGAATTATGTCTCCTCTATAATTGTGCTATCTTATTGTATGTAATTAGATCTGAAATTTAGAATTTTAATTTTACATTTTCTCAATCATTTGATTTAATTTTGTTATCTATATGAAAACAAAAACGTGTTATAGAAATACATCTAATATTTATTCAAAAATTGTATGAATTCTAGTGCAAAATATGTTTCTTCTTTAAAAATAGATCTCAAATGAATAAAGCATATGATTCAGATAATTATAGTAATGAAGTTAAATTAGAAAAATAACTTATGGATGAGAACATTAAAAATATTGCAAAATATGAATTAGACAATCCTTTTGAGATATCTAGAAATATGAATATATTGAAATAAGTTGTTCATCAAAATACAAATTCTCATAAAATTAGTTTAAAAAATTCACTCTCAACCATACCTTTCTTTTACTAGTTTTGTTGTCTTCTCAAAATTTTATAATTTCAAATCATAGCCAGGCTTCCATTACTTTTAAGTTTATTTCAATTCCTCAACATGTTTATCTTCCTTCATACATCATTCAAATAAAAATTTATCTCCTATAATTCATTTTTTTATTTTATTTTAACATGAATCTAGTTGCTTTAGATAATTTTAACCCTTCTCTTTCACACATTTCTTCTGTTCCTTGAACTTATTCTACTACTTCACCTTTATTCCTATTCAAAATCCTGAAATGGCTTCTACGGTACATACAATGTTTGACTCACACGATAAAATAACATTTTTATTTAAAGGTCCTTAAAATCCATGTATGAGGGTGAGTTATGGTGATATTATTCTTAACCCATTTTATCTTATGAAGTGTTTTCATACCCCTTTCTAGTAGGTTTTTCACTCCAAAATTCTAATTATTAATAGAAAGGGAAATCCAACTCATCACATTAAGGCTGTTTATGCTTCTTGTTTAGAATTTTCTCATAATGATAAAATAATAAACAAAATATTTCCAACAAGTGATATAGCATGTACAAATGGATGAAAGTTTTAAAATTATCTTTGAAAATAGAGATAAATGGATGAAATTTTTAAAATTTTGGGAAGGTCCCTACTTCAAAAATCATATAAAAATATCGTGTATGAATGGGGAATTATCTTGAGAAAATCCAAAGAAGGAGATGTGGACATAAGTGGTTAGGAAAAAAAGAATCTAGAATGCGGGGAGTAGATCACCTCTCAAAACTAGAAGCTCTTTCAAAAAAATTTAGGGGGGATCTTTTGTTTGTGAAGGTCTTCTCCAAAACCCTGAAATAGTTTGCCCTGTGGGATGTGTTGTATTGTTGTGTTTTTGCTGTGTATTAGATGTGCATTGGTTGTGTTTTGGATGCACCTGGTCTGCTTGTCTCAGTTAGGTACTTTTACATTTTAATGTATATCTCAACTTTGTTCTTTTTGTAATTAGGTAGGGTCCCTGCCAAAAAACCTTTATCCTTATCTAAAAACAATAGTATGTACATGTTGAATTCTATACTTTTCCAAAAACATTCATAGTTTCTTTTGCAAAATTATTTGACGCCTTCTTGGTACTTTTTCCAATCAATATTGGTAATTAGGTCTTATTTGCACACTTATCTCAAGTAAAAAATAAATCAAATGATGTTTTAGAAAATATTTGGTTCACTATAAAATAAAATGACTAGGATGTATAGTGAACCACAAAAGTATTTTCATAGTCTACTATCAATTTTAAAAGACAAAGAGGGTTTTAACATGTATATCAATATTTCAGTGATATTTGTCACATGATTAAGGAATTTTAGGTTAAAATTCTAGATGCAAATATGCTTGTAAGTACATGGATCAAACGAGATTAAACTTTCATTTGTGCAAAATTGTAAACCAAGGTAATTTTTAAGACTAGAAGAAATGAGAAACAGTTTCAACATTAAAGTGATGCTAAGATTGCAATCAATTCTATACAAAAACCATTTCAAAATCTCATCATACATAAACAATAAGATTGTGAGAAATTTAGTAGACTTTGCAAGATCCCAAAAAATGTCTTGGTATAATTTTCAATCAATTTTGGTAATAGTATTTGCATGACCTCATTAATGCCCTCATCCATTTTTTAAAGTCATCTAAAACTTATAGCCATGGAAAACTTCTCCCTCAGACGTATAGAGATGCAACAAGCCAAATGAGCTAAAAATTAGAGCATGAGATCCTAAAAAAATTAGCTTTCCAACCAACACTTTCTTGCCCCATGAAAATTGGTAGGATTGGAGTTATGAAGGAATGTTATTTTTCTGTATTTTGCCCTGTTGGACAAAGAAAACATAGACCTGTAATTTTGCTTTTCATTTCATGAATATTTGGATGAGAGCAACCCCTGAAAAATTGGAGCAAAGCTTCCTGACGAGAAGTAAAATTTTTGGACACCTTTTTTGAACTAACACGACACCCCATGGCCAATGTATATTTTTAGTAAGTCCCCATTGAAGAAAATTACTAAGAGTAATGGTTCTGAAGGATGAATGGATTCAAAATACATTCAGTTCATTCCCTAGGAGGAGAAGTGCTCAAAAGTGGTAATTCATGGTGAAATTGCCAAAACTAGTCACCTAGGAAGAACTTACTAAAAATAGTAAGTGTCTAGAAAAGGATCAAAATAGTCATGGTTGTTCATCCTCCATTCCTCACTAATTTAACCTTATGCAGAGGAAAAACTCATGCTTTTAAAAGGGTGGAAAATGACATTGTGTCTCAAACAGAAGAGAATCCCTTTTGGTCCTCAATTTTGGTTGTAACAGTTTGTTTGAATCTTGGTGTGCTTCTCAATTTTCATCCAATGGGTTGATCATAATTTGTAAGCATGTTCCATAATCATTTTATCACCTTCATTCATCACATGGTTGAGGTATTCTTCACTGCATCTCATTGGTTGCTTCGTTTCCCCAAGGGTCAGTATCACGATGTTGAACTATGTAGGCAATGGTCTCATCTTGCATCAAGAACCTGATAGTTTATAGGAATTGTAGTGTTTCAAAAATTGAAGGTTATGTTCAAGTGAGGGAAACATTACCTCATCATCTTCAATGGTATTCACTTCCCCTTCTAGTGGCTAATCAATTAAGGCATGATCTCACAATGTGCAATGTTGTATAGTTGGTGAAAAGTTCTCCATCGGTGCTTCACAATGTTGTGGAGGCTCTTTGTGGGTCAAGTTTTGGTATTCATCACTGTTAGAACTGATCCTCATCTTCCTCTAGGGTGGAAGCATCTCCATTCATGCTCAGGAGCATCCTTCCTCTCCTATCTCATTCTTTCTCCTCTTCTTTCCTCCTAATTCCTCATTGTATATGATCATGATGTTTTGTCCTATTCATTTAAGTGACAATGAAATATTTGTAAGATGTAAAAGTACTCCCTCAAATTATAAGAGGGGTACTTAATTTTTCCCTTCCTAGGATAATGAAAAGTCACAAGTTGAATAAGAACATGAAGAGTCATGTGGGGGTAAAGGAAGAGTTGAATTGTAAAGATATAAATTGAGATGAACCTCTTCATCTCAAGGGATGGTTAATTCTTGTTTACTAGCTCCCATTTTATTTCTAGAAACAAGTGCCTTCATTTCTTCTATTCTTATTCTCTATTGAAATTATGTCTCCATCTCAACTTACAGTCTAAGAGCATTGTAAATTGTGCAACATGATGCAATAAAACTTTGTCTTTGTTGTTGATTGTTCCTCTTTCTATGTGAATGGTTTCTTCTGATTGATGCAAGTGAAATATTTTGATTTTAACACAATAAAATAAGTTATGATATTTGTTGGTTAAAATCCCCCTCTTATTTCCCTTCCTATCCCTCTCTCTAAGAAATTTTCATCCCTTATATTCCATACAAGCATTTTCCACAGGTTTAGGGAAGTATTCTTGTATGATCCTCAGTCTACAGGCCACCCCCAAAAATTAGTTTAGTTTATATTTGTTTTATTTACTTCAATAAATGGAGTTGTATCATTCAATTAAAGGGACATAGTCCCAGAGTGTTGGTGAAGTCCCACAATTTTTCCTTGCGAAAAATTATTTCACCAATAGTTTTTGGTGCCCACTGTGGGGCATATTTAACACATATGCACCCAATATTTATTCCACAAAATCCAAAAAAATAATTCCAAATTTTTTTTTTTTTTTTGAAAGTCCATAATCCCTAAAAAAGAATGAACATAAATATGACTTGAGTTGAATCCTAACTTGCAAAAAACTGGCTGGAAGAAGGTACACAAGATTGGATAGATTGAGAGGAATTGTTGACCCCACTTTTGAGGATTTGAAAAATCAACAAAAACAAATCAAATATAATCCATATTTATTCTCTCAAGCTTCATCCCCATCTGATTCATCAAGTGACACTTCTGGAAATCCTATCCAAACTCATACCGATACTCCTATAAACCCTCTTGATTTTCCCATATTTCAACCACCATTGAACATTGAATCCCCATTTGAAGAAGAACAAAAAGAACCATAGGAAGAATTTAGGGAAGAAATTATAGAATAATAAGAAGAAAGATAACTTGACATGGAAGCACAAGGACCTCTCCCTTGGGGACAAAACACTAGCCCATTGGCTTTATCTCCACCACTCCATGAACTTCCTGGAGGTTCAAGAATTTTTTTCCCAAGTTTAGAGGTGATGGGAGACAACATCCAAATGAGAATATTGTTGCATTCATAAATACATGTGGTGTGTTATGAGTTTCTCACAAAGTTTCCTCTGTTCATTTGTTCATTGAATCACTTCAAGATGTTGTTGTTGATTTGTTTTATCATTTACCAAGAGGTTCCATTATAGGTCAGGCTCAAATGAAAACTAAATTTGAAGCTATATTCAAATTAGTGGAAGACGTTCATGACCTCCTTGATCAATTGATACAAATGAATAAATAATATCAATAATCCATGAGATATTTCATGGAAAATTTCAACAAATTTGTCAACAAGATTCCCATCATTGCTCTTCCTACTGTTGATAATTTGAAAAGGTTCTTCACAAATTCCCAGATGCTTGAAGTGAGATTATTTCTACAAAGAGTTTAACCAAGAGATTTGGATCATGCTCAAGAAATTTCCATTAAAGTGGAAGATGACCTTATCTTGTTAGGAAAGATCAAGAATCCTTCAATGAAGGATAAGGTCCAGAATCCCAAAGATGATAAAATTAATTCACTATTGCAGAAATTGGAAAATGAGTTGAAAATATTGAAGAGGGAGGTTTCCCAATGCACATCCCATCAAAACCATAACATAAATCAAATTGCAGGAGAGCCCCAAAGGCTTTCCTTGGAGACTCCACCTGTCAATGCAATTTGTATAACTCAAGAAGAAAAAGAAAGACTTGAACAAGAAAGTGAGGATAGTGATGTCCTAGAGATTAAAGAAACAAAGAATGATGTACAAATCAGATTTTGTGAATATTCATGAGGTGAAGAAGATGATGGCGAAGATGCACCTATTTTCTCATGTGCAATATTAACCCGTTCTCAGTCTAAAAAAGGAGATTCCTTTTGCACTGCTACAAAAACGAAGAAGGTTGGAGATCCTCCTACAAATAATCTACAATACAAAATAATCAGTCGAGGATCCCCGCTTCCACACTCCATGGATTATGAAATGGAGAAACTGGATCCAGTGGCAATAAATATGCCATATGTCATTCCAAGTAAGTCTCTTAATGTTATTTCTAATTCTAATTCTGTTTCTACATAATCTATTCCCTTAAGATATTTTGGTGTTCTTACAAAATCAACCTTTTCTCCTCAAGAATCTTCTCATTTTTCCTCAGTTTCATATACCCATTTTGATATCATAGAACATATGAACAAGTCAAAAGTGAAAATTTCTGAATTTGAGTATTTGTAGACTCACCCAAAACAATTTGACAATCTTGTTCGTCAAATCAAGGGTAGTGGTTCAAAGCCCAATAATGTGATTCCTAGTTCTAAAGGACTACTACCAATTCCACCTAATCCTCCATCGCTGAACATGCGTGCTATGAGTGCATTAAAGTATGATAAGATTAATCCTTTTTTATCTCTTCCTTCTCATTAGAGGATACCGATTGACTAATTGTATAATACATTCAGGTGCTTTTGATAATGTAATTCCCATAAAAGTTGCCAATGCTCTTAGGCTTACCTTAACACATGAAAGTGGATATTTTTACTACATGGAGTCAAAGGAATTCCTACTTATGAGGAAGATAAAGGATGCATAAATGGCTCTCATCGAATTTATGAGAAAGAAGATGTTATTTACTATCTTTGTAGCATACATTCTGACATCATTTGGAATGTTGATAAGTAGAAGCTTCTGCTGAGACTTGGGAGAAAAAATACAGATGAATTAGTCTTCTCCAACCATTCCAGTTGAGGGAGCTATGTAAAAGTTTCTTCCAGTGAAAAAAATGAAATATATGGTGAAAAAGTCAGGAGATTCAAGAGCTAAAATCTTGTTCCAAGAAAATGGGAATAGAAATTATTTCATAACATCCGAAGAGGAGGATAAAATTACTATATTGATAGGACCAAACATTCATTTCCAATTAAATATCGATCATGAACAAGCATGGAGAAATCTTGAGTTGCAAGAGGAAAAACCTGAATGGCTAGATGATGCAGGTCATGAAGAATATGAATTGATTCTTGAAAAGTTATAAATTAAAAAATCAGCCAATATTCTTTCTTATGAAGAAGATGTGTTCTCATTCCCATTCCAAGATGAATATTATCATGAAGGAGTCACTCATAAGGAAGAGAGGTTAACTTGTGATGAGCCTTTAAATAATTTGAAAGAGGAATATTTGAAAGAAATTATGAGAGTTACAGAAGGAAAAAATATCCTCAAATCAGTCTTGAACTCCTAATGCAAGCCATGGAATTGCAAGACATGTATGAATCTAGTGTTAAATCCTCAACTAATTCAAAAAATTGTCATGATGAAACAAATCAAGATGAAAAATTAGATATCTCTCATAAGACAATGGTTGATAGATGCAATGATGAAAGTGAAGTTTTATCTTTTCCATTTAAAGAGGAATATTCCCTCTATAATGAAAAAGTTGAAATCAAATTATTTGAGTCCTTTGAAGATGAGGCGTCTTATAATGAAGAAGAGGTGAAGATCAATAAGCCTTGGGACAAGGAATTTATTTCTCTAAATTTTTTCCTTGAAATTCAAAATAAAGATTCTCTAAATGAATATGAAGGTGAGATTTTGGAAGTTTCAAAGAGTTTGTCCAAAAAATCTTGAAATTTGTAGAAGAAATAAAAGCTCTAGAAATTTGTCTCGATATCTTAGCTCATGCCATGGTTATGCAAGATAAGTATGAAGCTAAGTTTGATCCTTCATTTGATGCCCAAATGTATCATGATCAAACATGACAAAAGGATGGACTTGAATGCTTTTCATGAAAAGTTTTTCAATAATCATGAATATGGGAAAGAGGATAATTTAGAGAATTTTAAAAATTCAATCAAAAATCAGCCTTGGGGAAATGGTGAAATGCAAAGTGAGAAATCAACAATGTGGGTAAATGTAGAAGACAATTGCCAATCTGAAATTGATGGAATTTGTGAGAAAATCTCTAAGCATAAAAGGGATCATGTAGGCTCAGTCCTCCCAAGCATATAAGAAATCATGAAAGAACATGTATTTCATAAGTAGTTGAGGAAAGGAGGATACTTCCTCAAACTAGTCAACGACTTCGCAGAACATCATCATTGAATGTTACCCATTAAGGGGTAACTTCCAAAGAGAAAATTTCTTCAGTGAAAGCGAGTTGTACCCCACATGTACCATAATTGAATATAGGTTTGTTTGTTTCCCTTTCCATCGTTTGTTTATTTTTGTTGAGTGTTGTATTCAATAAGGAGGTTTTGTTGTATCCATCCTCGATATGCAATAACTCTATAATCCAATGGATAAGGCATTCGTCCTCTTAGCGTCTTGAGATTATGTGGTTCCTACTTGCTTCATTCTCACTTTTTTCAAACTGAAAAAATTCCCCAAGTTAGAGCTAGTTGTTTTCATGCTAAATTTATAGCATGAAAAATTGAAAAAAATTTCCATGACAACTAAGCCCACACTAAAAAATCCTTGAACTAGGTAATGTAAACCTTCCCTCCAACCAATTTCTGACTATGTAAACCCCATCATGGCCAAGAGGGATGTGATAACTATATTTTTAAAGTGTGTTTCATGTGGAGGTAAGCTAGTGGGAAGCAATTCATGGATTCATTTTGATCCACTTTGAAGGAATTTCTCCCAGAGGCACAAAAAGGCCTATTTTCAGGGTTTTTGCACATGGTAAACACCCCTCGGGAATGAAAAAATAAGATATGAAGCATATGGGAAGTGTGTTGAATGTATATGAGATCACTAGAGGTAGTTTAGGAAATTTGTGCAAGAAAAATCAGGTTTAGGAACAAGCTATGCAACACTGGGCTACTTATAACACGATGCAAGGAAATGAAAGTGGTAAAAAATATAGTGGGCTTGTTATGAATGGTTTAGGAGACTCAAGATATTTTATGAAGTGATAATATAATTATTGGAAAGATAAGAAGGCACAATTCACATTTCAAAAGGTTTCAGGAGATTCTACTATTCAAATTTTGAGATATTAGCTCGACAGTGTAGATGAAGAACCCCAATCATGGTAGGTATTAAATGAGAATTCTAGGAGTTATATAGATATTTGAGGCTTGATTTAAATCCAAAGGTGACCTATGAAATTCCCTCTTCACTCATAATGTGTTGGTTTTAATTTTCATCATCATACTTTTGGTGGCAGTCACTTTCACCAGTGCACAGGCTTGAGTAGAATATAAAAGGGGGGTAAATTTACAATTTCAGGAAGAATTGTCTCCTAAAATTTGTGGGAATGATCTTAAGATATTTTTGGAGTCAAAATAATATAATTTTTACCTATGCAACTCTCAGGGAAGCTCCCGGGGTGAAGAATCACTCTCCGATGTTTATTTTTAGTAGCTGTTGGTGAAGAAGGGGTTTCTCAAAGTTTCCATGGTGAATTTTAGCACCTATGATTAAATTTTTCACCTTTTCATTTGGTGAAAATGTGAATGAGGTGAAAAAACTTGCACCACAAAGGTGAGGAGACCAAGGTTAGAAGCTTTCGTCACTTAAGAGGTCTATTTGATGGTTAGGTGAGTGTTATGCACTCATAAGTCATTTTAGACCCCTCTCCATGTTGGACATGACCCATGGTGCACTTGGAAGGCCCTTATACACCTTTTCACTTGGTTTAAAAGTACAGGAGGTGCAAAAAAGTGTGCTACCAAGGGAAGGATTTGATGTCGTCACTTAAGTGAGAACTTCATGTATTACGTGGATGTTTTCCACTCACACCTTCACCGTTGTCCCCCTCCACGATGAGCCTTACCATTGGATTTTTTTTTCACACTTGATACACATTTTAACCTAGTGAAAAATTTCATCAGGTGCAAGAAAGTGCACAACTAAGGAAATTCCCCTCTCTCGTCACTCACAAACTCGCACTTGCTCCCTAGGTCATGTTTTCCACTCGCCCCACTCATTACCCTTGTCCCCCTCCTCATGATGGCTTCCCCCTTGATGAATTTTAAAAATGTGGTTACAAATTTTAACCTCATGTACCATTAATAAATTTTTAAGGGACATGAGAGGCTCTTGGACCCATTTAGTAACCCCTTACTCACCCTTAACTCGGGTAAGAAAGAAGTACTAAAAGTGAGTCAAGGGGTGGGTTTTCCTAACCTAAGTTAATATTTAAACATACGTAGCCATTTTGGAGCATTTTTTTGAATATATTTTCCCTCCATTTCTTCTGTAACTAGGTCATTCCAAAATTTTACCAAGAAACCTCATGCCCAAGAGCACACTTTTGCTCATATCTCACAAACACCTGCTCTGATCTCCAAAAGATTTGAACTGAAGCTTCCCTACATGAAATCCTTTGGAATGATTGTTTGAATGAACCCATTAATTACCTCATCCAATTTTTATATTCATATAAATATTTAATCCATTGAAAACTTCCCCCTTAGATGTGTAGAGTTGCAGGGAGCCAAATGAGCTAAAAAACGGAGCATGAGATTCTAAAAAATTAGCTTTCCAACCAACACTTTCTTGCCCCGTGAAAATGGGTAGGATTGGAGTTATGAAGGATTTTTATTTTTATACATTCTACCATTTCAAAGAAAGAAAACACAGACCTATAATTTCACTTTTAATTTCAAGAATATTTGGATGAGAGATACCCCTAAAAAATAGAGCAAAACATCTTGATAAGAAGTGGAATTTTAGGAGACCTTTTTCAGCCCGATTCGAAACCCCGTGGCCAATGTATATTTTTAGTAAGTCCCCATTAAATAAAATTAATGTTTCTAAATGATTAATGGATTCAAGATACTTAGTTCATTCCCCAGGAGGAAAAGTGCTCAAAAGTGACAATTCGGTGGCATTGACAAAACTAGTCACCCAGGAAGAACTTACTACAAATAGTAAGTGTCCAAAAAAGGATAAAAATGGTCATGGTTGTTCATCATCAATTACTCATTAGTTTAAAAATTATTTTAGGAAAAAATCATGCTTTCAAAATGTTGGAAAGTGGCATTGTGTCTCAAACAGAAGAGAATCCCTTTTGGTCCTCAAATTTAGTTTTAACAATATGTTTAGATCTTAGTGTGCTTCTCACTTAGTCTAATGGGTTGATCGTAAGTTGAAATCATGTTCCATAATTTTTATCACCTTGATTCATTACATGGTTGAGGTATTATTCACACTATCTCATTGGCTACTCCATTTCCCCAAGGGCCGGTATCACGATGTTGAACTATGCAGGAAATGGTCTCAGTTTGCATCAAGAACCTGATAGTTTGGAGGCATTGCAGTGTTTCAAAGGTTGAAGTCTTTTAAAGTTTATGGAAATATTCCATCATAATATTCAATGGCATTCACCTCCCCTTCTAGTGGCCAATCATCAAGGCATGAGCTCATATATGTAATGTTATAGAGTTGGGGAAGAGATCTCCACCGATACATCACAATGTTGCAGAAGGTCATCATGGGTCAAGTTTTGGTCTTCATCACCATCGGAGCTGATCCTCATCTTTATAAGGGTGGAATCATCTCCATTCATGCTCATGGATCATCCTTCCTTTCCTCTCTCATTATTTTCTCCTCTTCTTTCCTCCTAAGTGCTCATTGTACATGATAATGATGTTTTGTTCTTTTCATTTAAGTGACAATGAAATATTTGTAAGATGTAAAGTTTCCCTCAAATTATAAGAGGGGTACTTAATTTTTCCCTTCCTAGGATAATGAAAATTCACAAGTTGAATATGAACATGAAGAGTCATGTGGGGGTAGAGGAAGAGTTGAATTGTAAAGCTATAAAAGGAGATGACCTCCTCATTTCAAGGGATGGTTAATTCTTTTTTACTAGCTCCTATTGTATTTATAGGAATAAGTGCCTTCATTTCCTCTATTCTCTTATCTATTATTATTTTATCTCCATCTCAACTTATACTCCAAGAGCATTATAAATTTTGTAACATGATGCAATAAAAATTTGTGTTTCTTGTTGATTGTTACTATTTCTATGTGAATGGATTCTTCTGATTGATGCAAGTGAAATACTCTATTTTTATGTAATGAAATCAGCTATGCTATTTATTGGTTAAATTCCCCTTCTTATTTCCCTTTCCTATATCTCTATCTAAGCAATTTTCCTCCCTTGTATTCCATACAAGAAGTTGCCACAGGTTTAGGGAAGTATTCTTATGTGATCCCCAGTGTACGTGCCACCACTGAAAATTAGTTTAGTTTATATTTGTTTCCTTGCTTTCAATAAATGGAGCTATCTCATTCAAGAAGAGGGACCTATTCCTAGAGCGTTGGTGAAATCCCATAATTTTAACTGGATGGATCAAAACATGTTTTGGAGGATCTTTTGGGTGTTTCAAATGGCTAGAGTTCAAAATTTTGGATCTTGAATAATCTCTGAATGATAATGTAATTAATTAGAAACCCCTTGCTAACGTCTCATCTCAAACCATTTTTCCAAGTATGAAAATTTTATAACAATTGGGGATTGGTGTGATTTTGATTAGGAGGATGAGAATGTGAAAAATGTGTAAAAGGATAAATATAACATGAAAATAGATTAGGCATATCTAGAGGAAAATTAGTTTAGAATTAGGGATGAAGAGAAAGTTTTTTTCAACACTAATGACATCCACAGGTTTGAGGAAGAAGGTTTTCAAAGTAAGAAAGGTGTCACAATTAAATGTAATGATCCTCATTTCTCTACATGTTTAGAAATTGTTGCAATTTTGGAGGATTGTAGTGATACACTAATAACTTCTTTATTTAATGCAATTAGTCAAATGGAGATTCATGGAAATGAGAACCCAAGGGTGGAAAAAAAGTTACTTTCACATGAAAAAGTAGAAAATATTTTAAATCAACTTGTAAACATCCATCATGATGAGGAAAGTGTATTTTGTAGATCCATTTATGGAGTGAAATGTGTAGAAGATAGGAAAATCAAAAGGATCAATCCATTATCTTAGAGAAATATTATCCTAATCAAATAATTGGCTAGTTTAGAACCAAAAGTAAAGTTACTACAGGTCATGCTCACTTCAGAGCATGAAGAAGAGCTTCAAAGCATAAAAGGTCAGCTTCAGTACCTCCCAAAACCAAATTAAGATCAGTTATAAGAGGTATATGTTCTTCTTTTGGATGATCCTTTGAAGAATAAGGAAGTGAAAATCATGTCTTCATTTCCACCATGTGATCTAGTTGGAAAAATGATCATATGGATACATTTTGTAAGGAAGGGAAGTGAATTTTCCCAACTAGTGTCTAGTTTTGTTTAGTCACCTTTGCTCTTGGTTAAAGTAGGTGTACTCTAGGTTTTATTTTAGAAAAAAAAGTGCTTGTGCACACTCTGCATGATTCCTCTTGGAGCATGCACGGTTTCTCTTTTATGTATAGTTTTTATGTGAATTTTGTGGTTGTCCACAGTCTAGATCTTTCATTCATGGTCAAAATAAAAAGAATTTGGAGTAACTTCTAAGTGTTTACTTAGAGCTCCAAGAGATAAAATTCAATTATAACCATTTCATGATTCATGTGGATTCAAGGGAAATTATAAAGTTCTAAATATCAAATTCAAGTTTTAGGTTTGATTCCATGCTCAATGGATGCTTCAAGGATTCTGATATTTATATCTAGTAGACAAATGTCCCCTAAAATTTGGAATTTTTTTTCCAAAATATCACCCCATGCTATTTTTAACAACGCATCCAAGTTTGAGACTTAGGCATCTTTGACTTGAAGACCTACTGAACAAAGAAAAATGAAGTTGTAGTATTTTTTGTGCCACTGGAAAAAAATTAGTGTTTCACATCATATAAAATACGATGTTACATGGACTTGGAGATTATGAATTCCATGGAGTTAATTAATTCCATGAAACAAAGGATGTAATTTTCTAATGAGAAGCTACAATGCAAGAAAAATATGATGTAAGACACTATGAAGCAAAGGAAAAATGTTGGAATGTGACTAAGATTGGATTCTGCAGAGAAAAGAATTCAATGTTCTATGGTTTTTTAAGTGTAGTGTTCCACGGATTTCAAAATTCATGGAACAAAGGAACATTTTCATAGGTCTAAAGTTCACAATGAATATCATAGAGCATATTGAATGCCACATGACAAAGAGAAAAGAGTTGTGGCTAGTATAATGCATTGCAGAGTTTGAGTGTCAATCACATATCTTGGAGAAGGTTGGAAATAAAGTTGTGGAACAAGGAAAAGAGAGAAAGGTTGTGAGGGCCATAATAATGAACAAAAATACATGGATCATAGTAGAAACATAAAAAATATGCACTTGACTTAAACCAAGCACTCAACCCCTCCACATACCCAAATTTAATTTTGATTGGTGTCATCCTCCTACATTGGAGATATGATGGTGTGCAATTGGAGTAATGTTATGTTCCCTTACTTAACCTGTAAATTAATGGTGATTAGTCCCTAGTGGTGGTGGGTGGTTGAATCTATTCATGACTATATGTGATCAGTCCCTCTCTTCTTTCCTTTCTATAAATGCAACTCAAAAAATCATTGTAAAGGATCCTCTCCCAACTGTAAAGTCACCATGTCAAAAT